>NC_024127.1:13003910-13036038 GCF_000346735.1 Prunus mume
CGAATCACATGGAAACCTATTATTTTAGAAGGATTTCAATAAAGGAATCATTTTTTTATTTTGGAAACTAGGGAAAGCACATTATGAATGCGTGCTTAAGCAATGAATCATGCAATGCATATTGATTACCTTGAGCATTTGCATAGCATTCTCCACAACTGCACGAAGCTTTTGTTCAGATAGCAATGGAATGCCATTTACTTTGAGAGACTGTAGCTTCTTCTCTTCAAACTTTGCTATGGATGACGGATCAAAGTTGTCAAAAAGTTTCCTGCAGGGGGCCCAAGGGGTACAAAACAAGCATAAAACTATAAGCATACAGTCTACAGGCATATCTTTCTTCACAAAGCTCGCTAAACTATAGATGCAATATGGATTATGATAAATGGAAACAAGCATACCGGAACATGTCTCTCTTGTGTAGAATTTCTGGCCAACTGAGTTCGGCTAGAGCTTGTGAAAGGACGAGCAACTCAAACAGCTTCTTATCATCATAAACTGGAACCCCCCATTCTTCATCGTGGAAACAAGTATAAACTGGGTCTGTTGTTCAGGTTAAAGTAGCAAGCAAGAAATTTCATTAGGCCAGAAAGCAATGTTTCGATTAAGGCGGCTAATCAATGGAAGTCAAAAAAATGTTAAGGATCATATTCCGGTGGAAGCCAACGCCCTTGTAAAGAAATGTTGCAACTCTTCAGGCATAGAATTGTGTTAATTCCTAATTGAGTTTTTGGTTTCTTCAAGAAACACATTTGCACCATCTTGGTAATAAAATTATGTCACTCAAACTAAATAACATTCTCAATTCTCAAACACTCTACCCTATCCTCAATCAAACAATTCTGCACAGTAAAGAGGTCCACCTAATTATCAATATAAAGCAATATAATTATAAAAGAAACTTCATAATCTTTTCATGAAATGAGAAAAAAAAAAAAAAAAAACAGTTCATATTTCTTGCATGTATAAATTAAGGAAAGCATTTTACACTCAAAATTCCAAATTTTCATATCTTTCTCGTCAATTTCGCAGCAGGCAAACATATATAAGAGGAAAATGAACAAAAGCACGGCTAATTTACCAGAGTTCGGTGTAATCCATTCACACCGTTTAGGTGGACCCGCGGGCTTGACGACCTCCATATCGTCCGAAACAAGCTTCGCAGGCCTCAAGCTCTTGTGCCTTACAGTCCTTCTAGGACTCACCGTTTTGGCAGATGAACAACTCGACGAGGTATCAGAAGAGCAGGTGCTGTCCACCGAAAAGTTGTTCCGTACAACCGCTTCTGGAATTTCCGATACAGGTTTTGTCGGCCTCTGCGGTGGCTTCTTCAAGCCCTCGTTCTTGCGTTTCGGGGCCTCTGAAACCCTAACTCTGTTCCCGCCGGGACCGAGTACAGCTCGGGGCTCACAAATCGAAGATTGAAGCTTTGTAGCCACAGACATTGCTGTAGATATTTTCAAAAGAGAGCCCAGCTGGGTTTGCTTTTGAGCTCGAAAACGACGACGCTTCAGCTGAATTTTCTCGTGAAGAAGAAAGGTTATGCTTCTGTTGCGTGTGTTTGCTTGGGGGTTGTGGTGGTGGTTAGAGAGGATATTAGGGCGTCAGCGGAGGGTAAAACGGTAAGAAAAAAGGTTGAGTGAAGCTGAGAGCAGAAACAGAGCAGGTGAGGTGTGAGGAGCGTGAGCGTGGAGTGGAGAAAGCAGAGGGGCGCAAAGTGACGACAAAACGACTGTTTTCTGCGAATTTAAAACGCATCGCCGGAATGGGTAAGGCACCGGTAACACCCGGTAAATAGTGCTTGCGTGTCGGTGACAGACATTGAACCGTTTTGGTTTTGAAAGCGATGGTATGGGCAAAGTTTTCCCGAAATACCCAAATTGCCCATACGCAGTTCCCTGAATTGCATTAACTGTGAGTTGCTTCAAAATTAGGACATGGTACCAAATAACTTTCTAATATTCTTTTCCCCAAAAAAAAAAAAAAAAAAAAAAAACTTTCTAATATTCTAAATTTACAATTTTTGAAAGAGATATTTGATTTTTTTTTCCTTAATTCAATAAAAAAGCGATATCATGTACACAAAATATGCTTAATGAATCATAGTTAGTGTATCAATTTTGTTGAAATTGTATTTAAATTTGTCGTAAAAAATAAAAGAAAAAGTACAATAACAAGAACAATAAATGGGGCCACGAAAATGACAAGTGAACCAAAATTACTTGATTATGATAAAATAATTCCTTTGTTGTTGGTTTTAAGGTTGGTTACATGCGAATTTGAATTTAATTAATTTTTTCCGACCATTCATAAGTTTGAATTTTCTTTAAATTATATTAATTTAAAGTAGTTTAAATTGTTTGTGTCAAAGCTTAATTAATTAAGCTGCCTCTCTTTTGACAATCGATCAAATTCATTAGTCTGCACCCATAAACATGCGTAACATACAAAGTGAATCATGTTATGAGTTGATTGAAGGGGTATTGATGGTATTTCAGGTATTCAAAGTGAACCACCACCAGAAACCATAGAAGGCGGAAGTGGCGGTTGGAGGAACAACCGGTGGTTTTAGGCTATGAGTCGCAGTCAGTTGGTAACGTTTGGGGGATGATGTAAATTGCAAAATGGGTTACGTGTTACTTGTTTGTTACATTGCATATAACTTATAAGATAAGATGAGAATGAAAGATGATATACACAAGCTTGGTCTTGGTGGGAAGGTGGCTTCCTTACCGTTGAGTAAAAGAATCCAAAGTTGAACAAAAAGATAAGAAAACAATAGTGGGTATACAACGGCTATTTATGTATCCGACTCGGTATGCTAAACATTGATTGGGCTGGGCCTTTCTATCTTGGTCCTCGCAGAGGAGAGGAGAGTGGAGGCGTGAGTAGCTTCCATTGCTATTGTGACTCATTCTATTATGGGTGATTGTGGTTCAGTAACTATAAATTTTTGTCCAAATCGCAAATCGACGGATTATTTGCAGTATGGTAATTTTTGAAACCGCAAACCGACTGCAAAAAACGGTCGGTTATCGTGAATTAGCAGTTTAAAACCGCAAGTTCTTTTTGTGTCATAAAAATCTTATCTTCCACATTTTATGCCTAATTTTGATGCTTCTTTTGAAGCCTTTTGATTTCAAACATACTTTAACCCAAAAATATAAATTCACAACCTAAATAAATAAATTCACAACCTCAACTTCTCAAGCATGTATAAATTCACAACCTCCTCAACTTCTCAAGTATTCACAACCTAGAGAAAATTAAAATTACAATTCCAAGCATTCCAATTAAAGTTAAACTTCTCAAGCATTCACAATATCAACTTCTCAAGTATTCCAATTCTAAATCCTTTAAAGTTACAAACCAAAAGGAAAATGCAATGCAAAATGAATTAAAGTTACAACCCAAAGGAAAAATCCAATTCAAAGTTAATTAAAGTTACAAACTAGAAGGAAAATGCAATGCACCAATGTTACAAATTAAAGTTACAAACTCAAGTGTTGGTGGTGGTGAGTGGATTTGAAGGACCCCGTTGTATTGTTTGAGCACCAATGCTATCTACAAAATGTAATTTTTTATTTATTTATAAATATAGTCGCTGTTTGCGGTAACCGCAAGTTTTGAAAATCAAATACCACAACTGCAAATGCAGTTCGGTTCTTCATACCGCAAATACGATTTGATTCTTCATACCGCAAATGCGGTTCGGTTTCTCCCATCAATTATTTGTTGGGGAATTAGTACTGAAGGAGTGCGACAAATCAAATCAATAGTGATAAATAGCTGAATATTCCTGTCTTAACAATTAATCATATGTAACAAACGGGGGCTTATTGTCTAATTTAAGCCCATGTACCATTAAAGCAACAAAGAAAGAAACAAAAAGAGACGCACTTCCAAAGGATACAAGGTTTGCATGGACACCAGATGCAACTAATGCATGCAACATCCTACGCTAGCTGATCATACATTTTCTTTCATTTCTTCTCTTCTCTATATATACGTACATCACGGGACCAGTCACTAATAGAATTCCAAGCGCCTCGTCCTCCACCATGTCAGCTTCCTCAACATCACCACTGAAGTCTCCGCTGCCCAAACTGACCTCCTCCTCTCACCAACCCTCTTGTCCGGACTCCATGTCATCGACCTCCCTCCCGCTGCATTTGATCCATTTATTTGAATTCTTGTTTGTGGCTTATTTTGTTAAAATTGGTAAAAGAGAAGAACTTGCAGATAAATTTCTCGTGGTTTTGTTGATATTTTAGCAAGCAGATACAAATCTTAAATACAAGAAAGGAAAAGCTGTACAAGTAAAGTTAACTAAACTTGTGCCCCTAAAGTCTTGCAACTGATTACAATCAAAATAATGAAAAGATTGTATAAGAGCAGATTCTACAATTATGGCTTGACTTAAACATGACTAAAGAGATTTGCTGATTCTCAATATGTTTAGCTAGCTAGAGGGTCTACAATCCTATGGCAGATTGTTCAAGACTAGTCAACTTTTTCATATGATTGAATCTGACTCGTCTCAGAGAATACTACTTTACTTCAAGTTCTGACTTGAGTTGGGCTCAAACACTGAGTTCGTCTTTCTCATTGGGTTTACAACTAACTAAAGAATAAGCGATAAAGAAAAAAAATACAAGAGTGGGAGAGGAGAAAGTGAGCGTGTAAAAATTGAAACAAGACAAATATTAAAACTATTAGGTGCCAAATAATTGGTACTGAATTATTTTTGATTGACAAAAAGTGTGGTCCTAAATAATATTAGTCTGCATTTGGGTGTCCACATGAGATATTTGGCAAGTCACACGGTCTTGCGTCACATATGCAGATAGGCAGGTAAGGCGCACACCATCAAACTACTGATGAGCATATTTTATTGCTAGCATACACATCTCACCTCTGTGTCCTTTTAGAACTGCTGTCTGTTGGTACATTTTGTTAATCCAATAATAATATTGGGCATGAACATGCGCAGCATGAAACGAGCATATCCCAGATCTGGGGAGGGACATTGTTTTTTATATATAGTTGTTGATGAGGTTTTGTTTTCGTATAATATAACTCCTCCGCGAGGTACTTACTTCAAGAATCTAACGAAAACAAAAACAAACCGACAGGCTCTTGGTGTTTTTTACAATCTGTTTGACTTTTCATGCTTTTTTTTTTTTTTTTTTGGTGGTCAATAATGAACAAAGGTTGTAGTATTCTATTTAATTGGATGATTTACAACTGAGTATGCACATGAATACAATAAGATAATGTTATCAGCTCAAAAGAGTGGACAATGGTGAGTTGGAGTTAGAAACATCATGTGGAGAAAGCTTTTGCTTATCACTCGATTCATAAACCAACTTCTTTGCTTTGCCTTTTCTAATTCACATTAAAAAGTCTAGAGCTGCGATTTTACAAACATGGTGGCCAGAGAGACGACCCAGAAGAAGCCCCATGTAGCTGTCCTAGCAAGCCCAGGCGTGGGACACGTCATCCCTCTCCTTGAGCTAGCCAAACGACTTGTCGTTGACCACGGCTTCCAGGTCACCTTTCTTACCATCTCCACCGACGCACCACCAGCCCAGATTCAGCTCCTCAACAGTTCCACCCTCCTTCCCGACCTCCACGTCATCCACCTCCCTCATGTTGACGTGTCAAATCTACTCACCCCCTCCACGGGCGTCTCCGTTCGCATCGTTCTCATCGTCCGGCAGACCCTCAGCTATCTACCATCAGTCCTAACAAATATGCAACCGCACATCCAATCTCTCATCGTCGATCCATTTTGCGTGGGAGCCGTCGAATACGCCGCCGCCTTCTCCATCCCCACGTACCTTTTCTTGACGACTTCCGCTTCGTTTACGGCGTTGACCATGTACTTCCCCACGCTTCATGCACAGGTTGACGGAGATTATTCTAAGATCGCCGAGAAGGTTGTTGTCCCCGGTTGCAACCCCTTGTTGCTTGACGATCTTATCCCTGGGGTTTTGATGCCAGAAGTCCTGCCTCTATGCAACCAGATTCCGTTGGTCAAGGGCGTTTTCATAAATACATGGGAAGAACTTGAGCCGGTCACCCTTGGCGCTGTTAGGAAGAATCCTTTCTTTCTTGGTCTACCAGCGCCTCCGATTTATCCCATCGGACCCATGACCAAGGGCAATGAAGATGAACCGCTGACGTCAACACTGGAACCGAAGAAGATGCTGACGTGGCTGGACAAGCAGCCACCCGATTCGGTTGTATACGTGTCGTTTGGGAGCGGAGGGACGCTGTCTGGTGAACAGATGAGCGAGTTGGCTTGGGGACTGGAACTGAGCCAAACACGGTTTGTTTGGTTGGCGCGACCCCCGAGTGAAGTCAGTGCGTCGGGGAGCTTTTTCGAAGCCGGTTATGATGCGGAGGGTGCGGCGTCGTATTTGCCAGATGGGTTTCTGGACAGGACGAGGGAGAGGGGCCTGGTGATATCCTCGTGGGCCCCGCAAGTGGCGGTGCTGAGTCATGGGTCCGTTGCTGGGTTTGTGACGCACTGCGGGTGGAATTCTGTGTTGGAGAGCATAGCTCAAGGGGTAGGGATGATTGCGTGGCCTCTGTACGCTGAGCAGAGCATGAACGCGAGGATGCTGGTGGATATGGGAGTGGCTGTGTGGCCGAAGCCGGCTGGGGACAGAGCGGTGGTGGGGCGAGGTGAGGTTGAGAGGGTGGTGAGGTCTGTTATGGAAGGTGAACAAGGAAAGGCGATGAGGCAGAAGGTGATAGAGCTTCAAGGTACTGCACTCAAAGCTTTGGGTTTAGGCGGGTCGTCTAATGCATCGCTGGCAGGCCTGGCAGACGAATGGAGGGCGGGAGGCTCACCTTGATTTGTTATATATGTAACGGATGCCGAATAAATGCACCACCTCTGAATATAAGGACTCGAATCCGTAGGTGACATAGCAAATCCTAAAATTACAAGTCCAACTGATCTCGCCATGCTGGTGTGTGTTGTGCCCAAATTCTAAAGGTTGTCATTAGCAATAAACTGATGACACCATTACGAATTTTCTGTTTTACATCTACTTGAAAATATTGCCAACTTTTTCTTGGTTGAATAAAATATTGTAAATCCGTTCGTTGTTTGAGATTTCAAGGGAGTTCGTCAATCTCTGATTTGATCAATCTAAATGATGTCAACCTTTGTTTTGTTTCAAGGGAGTTGGTCAATCTCTGATCAAATTACACTTGGCCCAACTTGCCAAAAAGTCCAATTCGGGCTCAAGTTGGGCTAAGTGTAATTTGCGCAAGTTGTAAACAATTTGATTCGGAACTAACTAATGCGATCTCTTAGTTAGCCCAATTCCAGGAAAAAAGGCCCATTAAAGACTGTTCGAACAAAAGAAAATAAATAAATAAATAAACGAAAAGATAGAACAACAGGTGGCACGCGGCCCAATAAAGGAAGGAGAACGGTTTTCGCGCCGAACGGCGCCGTAGGGCTTCAAAAACGTGAAATTTAATTTATTATTTTAGGAGCCATAACGGTGTCGTTTGGTTGTAGGTGATTCATTTTCTCCTAAGTTCCTAACGAACAATTGACCAAGCAAGAGTCTGGTTCTCTCTCGCTCGCTCTCTGCAACTCACATGGATTCCAAAGCTTCAACAACTGCCACTCCTCTACTGAATCGGGAAAAACCTAATAATCTTCCATCAAATCCCAAGAAGGAAAGAGACTTCCTGAACCACGTCGAAGCGTACCTCGCAAAGAGAGATGGCGTGGACAAGCTCCTCAAGATATCCAGGTACGCCACCAAGATCATACTCGCCTCATCTGCCCTCCCCGAAACCCTAACCTTAACTCACCGCCTCAAGAGCTTCGAGTCAAGTGTAGGGGTGAGCCGCAAAGCCTTTAGGCTCGGCAAGTTCGTCCAGGACGTGAACGGTCTGAGAAACTCGAATTTCGATTCGAATGAAGACCTCGTCCTCTCCCTCATCGCCTATGGAGGCGAGGGCTTGTATTTCTTCGTCGAGCAATTCATTTGGTTGGCCAAATCTGGTTTGATCGATAGCAAACACTCGCGCAGTTTGCAAAAAATCAGCGCTTGGGCCGAGTTCATTGGGTACGTCGGTAGCATTTCGTTGAAATTTAGGGATTTGAATCGAATTTCCGAAGATGAAAAGTGCCTGAAATCGAGCATTGAGATCGCAATTACGAGGGGAAATAAGTGCCAGGAAGAAAAGGAGAGATTAAGTATATTGTGTGAAAAGAAATTGATGAAGAGGCTTTCTGTTGTTCAAGATGCGGCCGACGCGTTAATGGCATTAGCTGATATTCGTGACGGCGATGGGCCCTTTTTGGGGCCGCTTTCGATCTCGTTAGCCGGGATGCTATCGGCACTAATTAGCACTCACAAGAATTGGGTGTCTTGCTGAGTTTCATGTCCTTCTTACGAGGTATGGTTGCTGGAAACTTGTTCCTTAATTTGCTTATTGAATGATCAGTTTAGAGCTTGAAACTGCAAATTGTAAGGAAGAGGTCCTCGTTTTTCTGGTTGTTACATTTCTCATGAATAAAACGACATACAGGGGTCTGTAAAAGGCAGTGGTTCAATAAGGATTTATATTTGTGCATATTGCTATTCTTCTTTTATGTTTTAAATGTTTCTTTGTAGGAATTGGGAATTGGGAATTGGGATGTATGTAATCAAGAGTTGGTACATGACCTTATTAGTATGTCAATGTTTTAGATAATTGAGACTGAAAGGAACTTCTTTGGATAGATTTTAATAGAGATGTGTGACTGTGAAGCTCACAACATTCATACCAACTGATCAAAAGCTCCTAGTTTGGGATTTAAAACCAATAATGGGCTATGAAGCTTGTGATTTTCATGTTTAGTTGTCTTATGCATCTTCGTTGTCGTCGTACTTGGCATATTGACCAGTTAGGAACAATATTCCCTTTTTACATTTGTGGAAGAATATGAGGATAAAGTGCAACTGAAACCTTTACTCATTCTTGAAACTCCTCTTGTTCCTTCCTACCCTGTTTATCTGAAATCTATAATCTCTTACCATTCAGTTGCCACAGTTCCTTCCTATTGATCACCAATTACAGTGCTCATATAATTTTCAATAGGTTTTGTTCTTTCTGGACTTGACTTTGCTTTGACATATGATTTGATGCAGTGTTGTGTAATCATTAATTTTCAAGAACATGAACAACACAGTGCTTAAAGAAATTTCAAAATTGGTTTAACTAATCAGTCAAACTAACAGAGTGGATTTGTGTGATGATGATGAGAAGAGTATAAATAACGATTACTTTATTGGCAAGTGCTGGTGAGTCTAAGGAAATATTTTCCTGTCTATCTGTAAATTTGCTGTTTCGTTTTGTATTTCAGCCGTCTTATACCAGAAACTCTAAGGACTTTTAAGTTGCCAGCCGACTTAATGTTGGCATCCACAGTCAATGGTGCTGGTATCTTTTCATGTCTAACTCTGTTGAATGTGTTAGGGTCGGTCTTCCATTAACGTTTCAGCTTGACTGGTATTATTCGGCATCAACTTATACTTTCGTATTCATGTTGTTAACAAGTGCACAAATTTGAAGTACGGGCGTGCTACAAGAACAAGAGCAGAAGCAACTCACTTGTATTATTTTGGTAATAGCCGAGTGGAGGCATAAACTCATCAGCAAAGGCAGCAAGCAACTCACTTGTTCTTCTAACTGGACTGGGACACGGATGATGAAGACTGTAGAGGCAAAAGCTGATTTTGATCCTTTGGTGACTGTTTGTTTGTTTGGATTATGATGAATATATCCAGAATGCAGCATTTTGCCTTTAAGCTTAGCATTTTGAAGCCGTTATCTTCAAGGGACAAAATAAGAGAATAAATATTTAACAAGTGTCCCTCTTCTATTTACGTTTTCCTATGGCTTTACAAATCTTTTTCTCTCGTTTGACCCTCCCGATTCACTTGAATCCGAACGCCTCTTGGTTCTCCTTGTAGAATTCTACTAGATATCACATACCAGAAAAAAAAAAAAAAAAAAAAAAAAAAAAAAAAAAAAAATCCCTTTTTCATATAGTGTTGCATAAATAAATAAAAAACGCAAACTTTAAACCTAAAATTCAACAAAACATTCAAGAAAATCAGGAGATTCTGATCTCCAGCAGACTTGTTGAGAGTCCAGAATCGGAGAAAGCCGAAAACATATGTTCATCTTTAATGGCAACAACAATACAAATGCCACAACTACAACTGTATAATATATAAGACACCCTCTCTGTTTTTTCTTCTGTTTTTGGGGGTCAATCAGGACACCTCCCTAATACAGATGATTTTCGTTTTTGACTTTGTCTTTTGATTCAACCCAACCCAAATTTAATAGTTCACCTTTGGTCCAGGCCCAACCTTTGAATTGATCCATCAGCAGCGTTTACTTTATAGTTGACCATGACCAACCCAATATGGGCCAGGCCTCCTCAACCTGACCCATTGACGACCAAGCATTTTAATAGAAATAAATATAAAAATACTTTTTTGTTTTTACAGTTGAGATGGGAATGGGACAAGGAAACTGGGACCCACAATCTCCAGTTCGCGGGCATCAGCGGCTTACATGGTACGCTATAATTCGCCACCATTTCGTTCCTGTTCGTATTCTAATTTTCGTTCGTATTCTCGTATATGGACTCCTCATAGGTGGTAATTTTATTTTATCTTATTTTAAAGGCCTATAATTAAATTTTTAATACGAGTTTTGATGTGCAGCAAGCAACCTGCAAGCCAGCCCCGGTCCCCGGTCCCCGGCACAACACAACCTTCTTCACGAGATCAAAAAAGAGAGAGACAGAGACACTCCTCTTTCCAGATCTAAACACTTCGTAAACGTCATCGTTTCGATGGCCCTTCACTAGAAACCTCCGAGACTCCCCAGTTACTTTCCAATGGAGTCCGAACTCAAAGACCTCAATTCCAAACCAGCAAAGCCCGTCGCCGAAGACGGCTCCGGCGAGCCGGCCCACGACGATGCCTCAGGCAAGGATGATCGCCCGCTCCTTAAACCTGACCCGGCCCCACAAGTCTCCAGCGAGGAGCTCCAGGAGCTGGAGAAGAAATGCGCTGCATACGTACGGCGCGATGCGTACGGCACCATGGGACGAGGCGAGTTGACGGTGAAGGAGAAGGTGTTGCTGGGGCTTGCCCTGGTGACTCTGGTCCCGATACGCGTGGTGCTGGCCATGACCATCTTGGTAATCTATTACTTGATTTGTCGGATTTGCACGCTCTTCTCCGTCCCGAATCGCGACGAGGAGCAGGAGGATTACGCGCACATGGGCGGTTGGAGGAGGGCCGTGATTGTCCAGTGCGGCCGCTCCTTATCCAGACTTATGCTCTTCATCCTCGGCTTCTATTGGATCAACGAGACCTATCGGATACCGTCAGATGCTCAACCCAAGCCTACCACCGACGTACTCTCTCTCTTCCACACCACACACACACACACACACACAAATAAAATTTATCTGTGAAATTTGAGTAGTGATTTTTATTTTTATTTTTAAATTTATGACATTTTTGTTGTTGATTGGATTAGTGCAAAGATGAGAGCGAAGAAGAAGGGACTGAAAGGCCTGGGGCTATTATATCCAATCACGTTTCGTATTTGGATATCCTCTATCACATGTCTTCTTCCTTTCCGAGCTTCGTTGCTAAGGTCTGTTGCTTTCTTCAAATTTTTTTTCTTTAAAAAATAATAATAATTAAAATTTATCACTCCGCTATCAAAATTTTCAGACAGAATCCACTCTTATCTATTTACTTATGTATATATGTAATAATTCTGATCTAGTCGCTGACGCATTTCTGTTTGGGTCTGGATTTTATTGGTGCAGAGATCGGTGGCTAAACTTCCTCTAGTTGGCCTCATCAGGTTCGTCAAATTCGTTTTACCTTCCTTCAATTTCATCATAAGAGCACCATTTTGTCTTTGTGAATTTCTCTAATTTCTCTTCTTCTAGTATAGTATTAGTTTACCATAAATTTTACGGGATGGAATGCAATTCAGTTTCGGATCCTTATTTTTCACAGCAAGTGCCTCGGTTGTGTCTATGTTCAGCGGGAGTCAAAGTCATCTGACTTCAAGGGTGTTTCAGGTACTTAAATTGTGGATATTTCCGTGCTCTTTGTAATATTTGTTCTCAAAATTTGTGGAACATTGCGGATGCTCCTATTCTTTTTGGAAGGTTCCTTGTACTTGATAACTATAGTGGACCTGGACACAAGCATGCCAGACATATTGAAGTCATGAAATTCTTGCTGAAACAAATCTGTTGCTTTCTGATGTTATATTACTTATGTGATGATGTTGTTTGATTAATGTTTGTGTATCATTTGCAGGCGTTGTGACTGAAAGAGTTAAAGAGGCACATCAGAGTAATTCTGCCCCACCAATGATGCTTTTCCCAGGTTATAATTTTAAAAATCCATTGCCATTCTATTTTTCCCGTTTTGCATGACTGATTATTTGGCGGATTGGGGGCGACTTTGCAAGATTATGTTATAACCAAACCATGAAAGTAGAAGAGATTTCCTAATATAATGAGTTTTGTGTTGTTCTTATTCTTGTATGTCTTAATCATCATTTACCAAGCTATGAATTATCATGTAACTATGACTAAGCTATCCTGGCAGCATTTCTGTTGTCTGTGTGCTACTATGATGTTAACTTTTTATCTTTAATCTTTTCTACAGAGGGCACTACTACAAATGGAGACTTTCTTCTGCCATTCAAGACAGGAGCATTTCTAGCAAAAGCTCCAGTGCTTCCAGTTATTCTTAGGTATCCTTACCAGAGATTTAGTCCTGCATGGGACTCAATATCTGGGGTGAGTGTTTCTTAAGCATTTTCCATGATTACCTATAAAGAAATATATATATCATGTACAATAATTTATACAGAATACAAATAATAGGAATTTTGGGTTTGGGAAAGTTACTGAATGTGTCTCTCAATGTCCTCCTACTGAACCACTGTCTGGTCTTTAGTTCAGTAAAATCTTGGGAGAGCTGGTGGTTTGTTTATTTTTATTTTGAGTTGTTACTTAATACAGAACTGGCTAGGCACTGGAGCTTGCAGTCAGTGCTGCTGATAGAACTCTCAGGCTTGCAAACTATTTCATTATAGAGGCATATACTCTGTTTTACTTGGGCCGTTAAAATCCAGCCAAATGAATTATACAGTGTTTACTTTTTAGTTCCCAGTCAAATGCATTATATATACTTCCTCAAATGCATTATATATACTTCCTATCACACTTTTCTGGATTTACTTTGTTTTCAGGTGCGCCATGTGATATTTCTTTTCTGTCAATTTGTGAATCACATAGAGGTCACAAGGTTACCTGTTTATTACCCCTCACAGCAAGAAAAGGATGACCCAAAACTCTATGCGACCAATGTCAGAAGGTTGATGGCCAGTGAGGTATATGTTCCCCTTGAAAGTATATTATGAAAATAAGATCACATCTTCCGTTTCTCGCTTGAGATTGTGATGATCAACTAGGTAGATATTAATCATGGGAGCTTATGGTGTTTGTAACTCGATTCCGTCTGTGTTTCTGTTTTGTTTACAGGGTAAAATGACTCAATCAGATATTGGACTTGCTGAGAAGCGTGTATATCATGCTGCTCTTAATGGTAATAATAGCCGTCCTAGTGTTTTGCATCAGAAAGACGATTGATAAATTTCATCGCCTCGCTCCCAAATGATATCTAGTGGCAGTTGAGTTTCATAGTTTTCGTTGGTATTCGATCATGATTGCACAGCCACAGTGAGGGGGTGGTTATTATCATTATTAACTTGTAATGATGTGCCATTACTGAGCTAAGCCCATGGTGTGCCATTATTGACTTGTAATTCCAAGCTGATGGAAACTGTGGCCCTTATAAGAAAGATACGGGGTCTTAATGTGCTGGTGGATCTTTAACGCTAAAAGCATCCAATAATCTGAGAGAGTATAGCGTGTGGTGTTTGTATATTCAACATGTTTAACGCATTGCAACCGCCTTAGTCGAAACTTTGCACCTGTAAATCTGAAGCATCTCTTTCATGTTCCTGCAGGTTTGTTTTCCCAATGCTAATTCGGATCGCCATCTGTATATTCGTTGTATGATTCTATTTGTTATAGGGAAAAATTAAAATGGATATGGAATGCAGAAGAGTAATTTTTGTTTGGTCAGATGAGATGATTTTGTATTTATCTGATGCGTTGCTGTGGATTGATGGTGGCATGGCATTCTTAAAGCAGGCACTTTCTCGTTTCTGACTGTTGTATGTTCTTCTATCGGTTGATGGTGGGAATGGGATAGGGGAAGTTGCTTTATGTTCTTCTATCGGTTGATGGTGGGAATGGGATGGAGGAAGTTGCTTTATGCCGGTAATTGCCGAGCTGGTCTATATTGTATTGCATTACTCATATCCATTAACAGTACAACAGTTTAGGTTGTGATTGTTTTTATGATCCATCTCAATCTCATCCTTTCTACTGCTTCGTGTACATTTTATCGAACATGAATCCCATTCCCGCCTCCTAAGCCTTACTTGAGATGGGAATCAAAGTTTCTGCACGTTGATGCATTCATTTGCCAAGACAACGATGTTACAAGCTACGTTAACAGCACAATTTACACTTGGAGGAGTTTTGTCACATCTAACCTATGGAAGAAAAGGAAATACAAGCATTAAAAAAAGAAAAGAAACAAGAAAACTGGAGATAAAGAGAACTGATTAGCAATTTCTTCATGAATAACTAGAGTTACAACAATCACAAACATCGGTCCACAAACCTGGGAGAATAAAAACAATCTGAGTGATGGCAGCTTTCAATTGCTGACGCACAAAAACTTAGCAACAAATTCCCCTCATTAAAGGTTATGGACGCCATGCCAGTCATCATACTGTAGAACAGTTTCTCTCACCTTTCCTTCAAGGAACCATTGTTCGACCTTCTCAATTCCCATGGCGGTAAGCAGCCTTTTAGGGGTGACTGTAGAAATAATGATGACGATGACAATTGCTTCTGCCGCATTGAAATAGAAGACAGGCAACTGAACGTACTTCTCAAACTCCTCTTCTCGCTGTCATATGGCTGGCAGTTCGGGTCGTGTTGCACAGAAGAAATCTTTAGGGCTTCAGGAAGTACGCAGTTGCATACTGAACCTTCCACATATTAATAATCACATGGAATAAAGTTAATTTCAATTTGGATATTCCACGCACTGCTCCAAAATATACAAAGAGGACCAGATGAAACACAATTTGTAAGCATACACACAAAGAAAGATCTTAGCAAACGACAATCAGAATTCCATGTTTTAAGGTAAAATCAATCGATACAATTAGCAATCAACAACTATTGAAGTAAAGAACTGGGTTAATTAGTAATTCATCCGGAACATGTTTTAAGGTTGCTAAAAATTTCACTCTGAAATTTTCTGGCTGACATGGCAGGCAGGCTTATACGCAGCTTTAAAAGAAAGGTAATGGAAAATCTCTCTCACTGAACTTATGGGGAGGTAGACAACAAATAAGGGATTAAATAGCTAGCAATGATTCAAGTATAGTCAAATGAGTGCTTAAACCCAAAATGGCTAAGAACAATTCTTGATGGAAATTTTTGTGTGTAAACAATTCACCAAATCAAATTTCATACAACCCTGAAAAGAGTGGGTGATGAAAGAATACCTATTTTTGCCAGTCGATTTACCCATTTGGGAATCGATTTTCCGGTTAACTTGTGACAGATATCCCTGCAGAAATGGTTGCAGTTCTTGACAATCAGGTGATATGTATCACCATTGTAGCTCAAAGACTGGCGCTCCATAAACTCCCTAACCTGAGTAGGGTCCAAGGATGTGGTCCCAATAAATATAGACTTCCTGAACTTGAATCCTGGGCATTGGCGAGGTTCAACCTCAAAAACACCACTGGTAGGGTAGTCGTGTGCTCCAAATGCATATTCTACACCATGAACTGCACAATGCAAGTGAACTATTAGAAACTCTGAAATTACATTGAATTGAAGCAGCATAAAAAGAAGAATAACAATAGTAATTTGGTACTTTATTCCTTTGGAATTTCAGAAGCACCAAACCTATATAGCATTCAGTAAAACAAGATGAAACATAAGACTCAAAACCCCCACAAATACAGGAACAAAAAGAGGCATGGCTCGGATTGAACACAACCTACATTTGGCAGGTAATATAAACCGAACATAAGCTTACCTTCAACACCAGAGTGAAAAATTCCAAGGCCTGCCCAATAGACATAGCCATTCATGGGTGTCAAATCATATACATTGAGATAAACTGGTGCTTTTCTCGGATCAGAGCGATCTGACTTTGATTTGGGAAATAAACAAAAACGGCCAGCTGATTTGTTTTTCAATTGATGTGGGGCAATGGCTCTCCATCTTTTCTTCAATTCAAATTTCATGTTTCTTTGATAGTATAGCCAGAATTCAGTCAATGCTTCCAGCCTGTGCATATGGGTGGACATAAAGGCATTAGTTATGTTTCAAAGAACTCCAACTAAATCCGGAGGATGATAAAGGAAACGGCAAGAAAGAAAGAAAGAAGAAGAGATTTTAACAGAGCCAATTATTCTCCATATACAGACTTGTTAACATGTCAGAAACCATCACAGCACCGCACAGGTTGACTTTAATTCTAATTTCTTTTGAAAATTAGTTAGTTAGTTAGTTTGAATACATATGAGGTTGGCAGAGAGAGGATGGCTTTTTAGTCAACTCAAAAATCTTAAGAATGAGTAATCCAACTAATTACAGTTGGCAAACAAGAACATTTGAAATTGAAATCACCCAAATGCATCAAATACGTAGTGTTGATGACCCTACATTAGTATTACAACCCAAGGATGAAATGTAGTGGTATTAACACCAAAAGCTCAACACAAATTTGGCTCATTTGCATGCAACAGAAATCAAACTCAACAGAGTTTTCTGAACAACCTCCCAGTCATTGCAGATTATCAATATCATACAATTCGTTGTAATTTTTATTTTTATTTTTTTAAAGAAAGAAAGAAAGAAAGTTTCCTGCAAAGAAAGTTTCCTGCTGTCTAACTAAACTATTATCGAGAAAGAGAAAACTTAATCCAATAAATATAACCCTAAAAGTGAATTTTAAGTGCTGCATTGACCAGAGTTGCAGCATTATCTTCAAGCCAACAAAGAAAATGAACAATTTAGATGGATAATCAAGATAACAGGCTCTCCATTGCAGATCTCACAGTATACAGAGATCTACATCAGATCTAGTTTGACGAGTGATGAAGCAGAGAAATACGTAACGAAGATAACAAATAAAGGAGCCTGCTTTTTTCATTACAACTTAACAGGCAGCCAAGAACAAACATTGTAGCCACTAATCTTACGCTAAAACAAAAACAAAAACAAAGGGAAAAAAGCAGAGTCATTCATCCAGAAAAAGAAAATTGCAGACTTGTGGTTTCTGGGAAAAACTAAAGAAGGAAAAAACATTGAATTTAACAGTCTTTTCGAAACTCAGTCCATTAAAATTCCCACTTAATTGTTCGTTTTCCCGAGATTTCTCAGATTCCAAACAGGAGGACCCAAAAGATAATCAACACCAAGCAGATAGAGGAAGTAATAAAGCGAAAGTAATTTAAAGAAAAAAGGAAAGAAATATTCTAAGAAAACATGGAGAATCGTGGGACTCACAGATTCAGAGAGGGCAGTAGTCATTAGAGAAGAGCAAAACCCAACTTCTCTGAACAGTAAAACAGCTGTGTTTCAGTTCAGTATTTTTTCAGAGCCAGAATGCCACCAACCAACTGCTATGAAATGAAAGGCCTTTGTATCCTGCTGCCAACTCTCTCTCTCTCTGTCTCTCACTCTGCTAGTGTGCTAATGTGCTGTGTCTCTGTTAAATCACAATGTTTTGGAAAAATCTGATTCTGATGGCAAGAGGAATATCATTATTAGAGTGTAAGAAAGCAGTCATCTCTATTATTATTATTACAGTCGCAAATATCACCGTCTACTTAATCAAGTCTACATTTTATTTTATTTTAAAACTTTTTTTCAATTTAAGCTCACCACCAACTAAAACAATAATCAGGGAAAATTGAATTGGTGTTAATGGATAATATATCTCCGTGACCTGAAGAAGCAGACTCGAGTAAAGTAACTTCCCTTTCTCAACGGATTGGTGCGTCGTCGTTTTCTGTTTGTATTTCTTCTGGGATATGAATGATCAAAAGAAAAAAGAAATTTAAATAAACAACTTAATGATATTTTCTTTCTGTTTTTTACGTAAACAATTGCTGAGGTGTCACATCCACATGTGCCCATAATTATTGTGGGGGCTTTATAATAGTTTTTTCTGCAGCCAGACGGTGAGACAATTAGTCAATTTGACTTGTGGGTAATAAATTTCAAAGGAAACCGAAGTAGAAAAGAAACAGCAGCACAAGGACAATTTACAGATTTAAACACATGTGAAAACAGGAATTGCCATGAAGTTTATACTTAAACGTGATTAGAAAAATCATAGTGTTCTTTTCAAAAGCAGATGCTTCTTTTTGTGAAAAGACTAATGGTTTTAAGCTAGCAATAAGTAGATCATTAATGACTTTAAAACCCAATTCTATAATTCAATAATTGCTTAATAATAATAAACCAAATATTTTTTGTATTAAAATTTGAATTATTACTACTAGTATGTCTTTTTTTTTTAAATTGAAAAAAAATTTAAAGGGAGGGGAGGCTACCCATTCCAGGATCAGAGCATACTAAGACCTCTTTGAGAACTTATAAATGGAGTCTTAGCTCATTTTTTAGTTTTTACAAATTACCCGCAAAGAGGAATTGTCTGCAGTAAGACTCGAACCTAAACATTAATAGCGAAAAAAAGGATTATTACCGATTCAAACAATTTTCCTGCTTTTATGTCTTTGGATTATAGCAAGAGAGTGAGTATTGACAAATGTGTGGGTGAGCAACAGTATTGGCAGCTGATGATCAATTAAGGCCTCCACGGACATCTTGTTTGTGCTGCTTGCCTTCGTCTACTTTCTAATTTCCTCCTCCTACGAACATTCAACACCACTCATTTAATATCAGCCAGCCCTGAAAAATATCTATAATAATAATTTAATTAATTAATTAGTAGACACTTAGACAGCGATCGCTAAATTATGAGTCAAGTGAAATATATATGTCCCAATTCCATTGTTTGAAGACTCTGAACAATCCTTCTCATTTATAATATGATCCACCACCAGATTCTTCATAGCTTTTTAGGGGAAAATTGAAAATGAAATCCCTAACAAATGGACAGAAGTAATCTATTGTTAAATTACAAATGTGAGTTATGTTAGTTGATGGAGTTAGCGTGTCTGTTACATTTCTCCCGAGTCTCCGCACATTAGAATTATAATCATCGTTATTGTCAAAAATAAAATTTAATAGAAATTATTACATGTAAAAACTTTGATTATGAGTATGTGGGTCCCGCGACAGTTGGCGACATCAATCAATCGTATCGTGTCGATCATCTAAACAGTAAGGTGTTAGTATTGTGTATTCACCAGACTGCAGTGTCGTTTTAGCGCGAGACGACAAATGTAGTTAAAAAATGAAACGCTAGAAACGACAAGCGTATTGTATTCATCATGTGAATAAAGCTGTCGAGTCGAGTCGAGTCGAGTGGTACAGCTGGTAAGCCAAATCACCTTTAAAATTAGGATGGGACCCAGTCGGTCAGAGTGTCGACTGCTGTCTTTCTTTTATAATTTTCCATTTTTGGGCACAGTGTACTGTCGTTTTAATCCAATAGTGGTGTGGTGGTGGTAATTTAGGCAATTTTTTTCTTTCTTCAAATTGTTAATGGGCTCAGCATGCGGCCCATCATATATAGCTATAGCTTATCTGCAATCAAAATGATATGTGCACTTCAAATTAACAAGAACTGAACCAGTGTATTTTCTGACGGGCGGATTCAACTTCAAATTGTCAAAGTGCGCCAAGTGAATTGAAATGATTCCAGGCTTCCTGTATGCCCAAAAACACAAAAATTAAATGAGAAACAAAAGAAAAAAGTATGATTTGGCAATGCCCCACGAGTGTTTATGATGTGATTCTTAGTAAATTAGGTACCTGCAAGATATCAAAAACTTTGGCTGCAATGTATTTCTGATGTGAAGCAGCACCTTTCTGCTGCAGCTTATCTGGGTGTAAACAGAGCAGAGCCCTTTGGTATGCTCTTTTCACAGAGTTTCCTTCAATTACATCAACAAGCGGTACAGTCTTCCACCCGCTCTCAGGCCAAAGAACCTGCCATGCATAAGATAAATATTTAGTCAGTTCCATTCTTTGAGTGGCAACCAAGTTTTTTTTGCCTTGAAGCATACTATTATTATGCAGTATTAGAGGCTGATCAAAGAAAACAGAAAAATGACAATACGAGAGTTTGACAAATCAATGCTCTCACATATTGCATGGTAGTCAATAACGAGCGTATGTTTCCTTCCTTTCCTCTTGACCACTGTCGTATTTTCGCATCAATTGCCTGCATTTTATGAACTAGTACATTACTGCTAGCAGGATAAAAGACAGAATTGTAGCAGCATGCTGTGTTTGTTTGCTTTGTATTTTACCTGGATTTCTTCATGATTTTTGCCAGCTTGTGGCTGTTTCTTCTCATCTTGAGTCAATTCTTTGACCTGCCAACAATGTAATAGCTTATCAGAAAACCTGGTAGGAACTATGACTTTCACAAAAAGTATAACATTGCTCAAATTCAAATTTTAGTTCCTTAATATTATTGTTAGGCATAGTATGCATAAACATAATTGGCATGGGAATTCCGAGTTTGTTTACTTCAATCAAAATACAGAATGGACTGAACGAAACTTCGTTCATGGCAAATGAGTGCACGTTATAAGAATACAAGAAAAGATGAAAACAGTTGTTTTACAGAAGAACCACATACCAGGAAGCACTCATCTGCATCTCCAGTAATAGCCACGGGGTCGTGAGGAACTGATCCTGTCAGATGTCAGCACTTAATGAATAAGATGTATGTTGTTTTGTTTGCATAGGCCAGCAATCTGTTCAGGCTTAGCTCAAAAATATCCCCATAATGACTAAAGATTTCTAATGTTGTTGTCTACCACTTCTTCCACTACTCAAGTGTTTAGCTAAGCCACATTACTTATATAGGATTAAGAGAACTAACCAGTACTTGATGCTGAGACGTCCTGCCCAGGAGCATTACTAAGTACATAGCTAGCAGTCTTTGCTTCACAATATTCTTTCTCTAACTGTTTGAGATCTTCATTCATCTGAAAAGAGTAGAAAACAGAATAAGATACTTAGCAAAATGTTGAAGAAAACATACTGTTAGTTTTTAGGTATGTGAACTCAGACCATTCTAACTTGATTACCATGATGGAAGCATTTGGAAATGGGCTTTTCACATTGGACTTTTGCAAGTCCTCGGACATTCTTGCTGCGCTAATACTCGCTACATTCTCTGCTCTGAAAGCTCCTTTCTCCTTCGTTTTATATCTCAGACTTCCAAGATCACCATCATATGCGGGTTTGCACAAAACTTCTTGGTTGAACATCTTAACAAAGTCCTTGACTTTACCCTTAACTTTGCTTCTTTCAAGATTATCTCTTGAGTCCCTTGGTGAAACTTGGAAACTAGCTTTATCAACATCAACATTCGTCAAGGAACTCCTTTTTCCATTCTGATTTTTTGCAATTTTGTTACAGCCAACATCTAGAGATGATTTTTTGGTGCCTTTGACCACACTTTCCTTTCTACCACCCACTTTAAATATCCCATCATTGCCTGCATAAGAAAATACAAATGTGGTGTTAGAGGCAGTGTATCATGAACCCCGTAACAGTAAATACATAAGAAAACATACCTTGTTGAAAATCATCATCAAAAAACAAAGAACTACTAGGTTTTAGATCAGGCTCGCTAACTTGTTCCAAAAGCACAGGACTTTCTTTTTGTGGGGCTTTGCCAGAAGCTGTTTCAAGTAAAGGATAAGGCTCTATATCTTCACTTCTACGGCATGAGACCGTATTACCAGAAACATCTTCAATAGTTTTATGAAGCCTGCTGAAGGGTTCTGATTCAGCTACTGGAAGAATTGCTTCCTCAAAAAATTGGCATGGTTCTACTTTAGCAGGACCGCTTTCATCAAGAAGCAAGTCATTTTCTTGTTTGTTTGGTTCCAAGGTGGGAGACCTAGCATCTGCATCCGCATCCGCATCCGCGAGTGGATGGTCATTGGAGGGAAAATCAATATTAGGCAGAGTGGATTTGGGTGATTGCCTTGCCATACTCACATTAGCAGCGCATTCATTAGTATTTGAGTGTTCCTCATTATTAGTCCTTTTCTGCCCTCTTGAGCCAGTCCGTCGCCTAAGAGGCATCGCAATTGGCACTCCTTTGCTTGCCCACTTGTATATTGAGAAATGAAATTGAAACGGACTGCTAGAGGTTGGACTTTCTTTACTCTTTGAATCCTGCTCCAAATTGCCTCCTGTGTCGGCTTTATCAGATGTGGCCAAGTCTGAGCACCCCTCACCACTACCAGAAAACTCCCGGGATCGGATATCATTTTTCAAATCCTCAGGACTCTGGATTGATTGGCTTGAAAATCTAGAAAGGGAAGTAGTACGACTAGTGGAACCAAATGTTGGCAGGTCCACCCCTTTGGTTAATCTGGTAGGCAGGCTGAGAAATTTAGAGCCATTGAGGTAATCAAAACATCATGTACAACGCCCAAAAAACATAGAAACATCATGTGCAAATCAGAACACAAAACATGGAAGTGTGTTCATAGCCAGAACAGATTTGGTAGAAGAGTGATGTGAAGTAGCCAAGTATACCAAATTACAATGAACAAAAATTGCAGCCACAAGAATCAGTTAAAGAAAAAAGGACCTGAAACAAAAGATTAAACCAATTACTAGCTGCCACTCAAACATATTGTATCTCTTCTCCCTCAAGATTCTATGGTACCTGAATTGTCTGGGCAGTAAAGCAGCCGCAGCGGGCTCGACTTTAGGGGGCAGGGGCCGGGCAGGGCTTAAAACCCTGGAACCTGGTGCTGAAGAAAAAGGATCCCGCTGAAGCCTCCTGGGACTGGAGCTGACCGAGCTATTGCCTCTAAATATGTCATCAAAGAAGTTTTCGCTCTGGGTCCTCCTTCTGTTCATAGCCTCATCCCCAAACACTGGCTTCTCAGTGGAACCAGACCAAGCTTCATCGTCTTCGTCGTCGTCATCATCAACAACCCTTTTCAATGCATTGTTATCTGTAACTATGCTGAAGCTGTACCTCTTTTCGTGAATGGATGACCTCCTAGGTGGCCCGCCAAACACGTCATGAAAATCAACATCTGAGTTTTTGTTGGAAGTACTGGGCGAAGAAGAACCAGAGTTCATGAAGGAACTTTGAGGACTGTAGCCCAGAAGAAGGCCCTCTCTTTGTGAAAATCTCTCCATCTTGGTCCCTACCCAGTACCCACTAGCTGTTCACTGAAACAAAGCATGCAACCAGAGGACAATTTGAACGAGAAAATTTGGCGGGCAGCTGTTCTTGAAATTTCTCTGCTGAAGTGAAGAATGGCAATTAATGGGTTCGGCCGTAAAAGTTCTTGAAACAGTTGCAGAGGATATTGTGTCGGAAAATTCAGATGGAGACAGAGTGGGCTTTAAGGTTAAGAATGTTTTAGTGGGATTTGAAGCCACACAACACAAAGACAGTGGATATGAGTTTTTTTGGATAAGTGGAAGAGTCCAAAAGACTAGAGGGGAAGGTATTGCCTTATTGGGCAATTAGGATTTTAGGATTTTGTTTTGGTATGCACCGGAAAATCTGTTAATTGCTGTGCATCTCATGGTGACCATTATTCAGATTTTTTTTTTTTTTTGGGTGACTCTTAACGAACTTGGTTATCCCATTCACGCACGGTCAGCAATTGCGATGATTGCCTACATATGCTGAGAAATCTTGATTACAAAGAGACCAGATCTCTTGGTGATATCTTTTGTGGTGATCAAAAATAGGATAAAAGTTCTTGAAAAGGTAAGAAATGGTGTGAATTATACGGGCTTCATGCTCAAGTGTTGTATTGTGTTGATTAAATTGATTACTCTGAAACGTCCTTAGCAAAGTCTCTTCATGAATCATGCAAGTTGATCATGAGCAACTTCACTGTTACGATGATAATTCCAACCCAACGAGGTTGTATACACAAAATCCACTTTAGAAGAAATTCAATCAAGTAAATATACAGATGACAAAGCTTTCAAATTGTCAATCACCAAAGATGGCAAACCATTATCTGACATTTCTTGGTGTATATATATGATACAGAATAAATGTCATCTCAGGAGATACTCTAGTGAAACTCAGAAAGTTACTATCCATACAAAACAAAAATTTGAAAGGAAACTCAGGGGGAAAAAGAAGAAGAAGAAAAAAAGAGACTTTGAAATGGCCTCAGAAGATGCAATCGATTTCGCCTCTACCTGTATCAGTTGAATTACAGAGCGTGTGTACTGTTTAGCCCATCCATGGGTCTGTAGAACTATCACTACCATTGAGAACCCTCGGGGAAAGGTTCCAGCGCATCTTGCTTGCCGTTAACATAGAACTCCATAATTGCCTTCATCCTTGGAAGTTTATCTGGGTGGTAATTTACATGAAGGATTACTGGTTTCAATTTTTTCAAATTAGCATCTTTCCTGACTGTCTTGAAGAGGACCTTGCTGTTCATAAAGAGATAGAAATCCATAGTTCTCTTGGAAGCATGAAGCCCATCGTACCCCGGATGTGAAGGGAAAAAGAGTTCCTCATTGAACACTGCTTGGTCCCATGCTTTTTCCTTAGAGAGCCGTCCAGCCACACGATCTAAAAGCTCAATTGAAGGAAGTGTAGGTCTTATGTAAAAGAACCCAGAGTTATATACCCATATCCTCATTGTATGAGCATAGCGAGCCCAACCCATAGAAGGTTCATCAAACACATCATTAAATCCATAAGCGGTCATGTTATTGTGACCATCACTCATAGACTCTACATCAGAATCCCGATAAAGATGATTGAAGGGGTTCTGCAAATATACTATATCAACATCTGAGAGAAGAACACTGTAACCTAGTTGCAGAAACTCCCTCAAGATACGAAATTTCAACCCAGAGACAGCATGGTTACCTCCTGTCTTTGCAATTGAATCAATACCCTCATCTGGATCTCTCTTGTATACAGGAACATCATTAGCTATGCAAAATTCTTCAATCTCGTCATCTAATCCTACAACTAGATAATTGGTTATACCAACCCTCTTGATGCTAGTAAACCATATCTCCAACATGGCTTTCACATTTGAATTTGCAAGTGCAACTATAAGCTCTTTCTGAACTGTAACATCCTCCAAGATCTTTGCCAACCTCGGATTCACAGAATCATCGGGAATGACAGTCGGGTTAGTTCTCAAGCCCTTGACAGTACCAGGAGGGCCAGCCTTATGCGGTTTACCTAATACTGAAAACTGCTCACGTGCGTGATCCTTTCCTTGTTCAGCTAGCCGTAGCTTTTCAGTTAGATCTTGAACCTGTTTCTTCAGCTCGTCATTCTTGTCCGACAGCGATCCAATGTCAGACCTCAGCATGTTTATCCGTTCTGTTGATTCACATTGGGATGAGCTAGTCTGCAAATGCAGGTGGGCAAGTAAGGCCCCATAACATAAACTATAATATATCGAAAGTTAAAGAGATCAGCTTTATAATACTGTCTTTTTAAAACACCAATCATGAAACAAGCCTGTAAATATAATGCAGTTCCTTATTGTTTTACGGACTAGAATTGATCGTTGAATTAAACCCAAATGCTCACAACGTAAGCTGTATATATAAGTTTAACTCTACATATAAAAGTTCAACCGTCAGCTTAATGCCGTTGAAGATTGAAAGCCAATCACAACATCTAAGTAAAGAAAAGAAATCCCAGCAAATGCAAACTGGCATAACCAAATCACTCACTGATGCGATTAAGATTGTATAAGCGCCAAATTCAAAGTTAAAGAAATTAAATTAAAATTAAAATTAAAGGAGCAAAAAGTCAGTCAATTTGGAACCGAGATCCGAACCTGGAGATCCAATTTCCCGAATCGACGGCCTTGGATAGGCGGATCCAAGCTGAAGAATCCGCGCGGAAAGAAGAAGGCGCAGACCGAGCCAAGAAGGACTCCGACGACAATGGCTGTCACTATTCGAGATCCACGAAATGACTGGGTCTTATCCCGCATCAACGACCCGTCTCTACGACCCGCCATGCCCTCCTTCCCTTTCCCTCGAGCCGTACACAGTCGTTCTTGAGAGAGATGGAATATCACAGTCGCTGATTAGGGTTCTAGTGCTGCTGCTTGAATGGAAAGTCAGGGAAGCGAAGGTGGAGCTGCTCTCTCTCCTTTTATGAATTATCGAAAATGCAAGCGGAGCTACGAGGAAGGCATTTTCGTTGCTTACTCTCTCCTCTCCAAGAGAGTCTGACAGAGAGACGAGCTGGATCGACCGGGCAAGGATACGGTGTTTTGCATACAAGGAACTAAAGGACCATCATTGCTCTCGTTTTTTGGCATATCGGCCAAGATTCGGTGTTTTTTTTATGCTGTTGTAGACTTTGACATCCGACAACCCAGAAAATAAAGAAAAAGAAAAAAAAAAATCGACAGACGGAAGGGAGTAATGCAGAAGGGCCCAGGCCCAGCGCAAATTTTCAATTCGGTGCTTGAAGTGAAGGTGGTGTTTTTCAATTTTCCAATTACCGTCTAAATGGCTTTTTTTTTTCTTTTTTTTTCTTGGGGGTCAAACCGTCTAAATGCTTAGCATTATACTCTTTTACCTTTCAAACAGTTAGCAAATAAATAAAAACTAAAAAGAAGAATATGATAAAGAAAAAGTTAAATGTTACGCCAAAAGAAAAAAGCAAAAGGAAATGCTTTACCGAAAAAGGAAAAATGCGCAAGGAAATGCAGTAGTAGCAAGGCTTTCAACTTGGAAGGGAATATTCCCTACTTGTCTCATCTACATTTTCTGAAAGAAATAAAAAAACCGTGTATATGGGAGATAAGACAAGGACAGACCCAGATATATTCCCAAAAAGAGGACTCCCATATGTCTCTACATGCATTTGATACCGCACAGGAAGTCAATGGGACTCAGAACCAAGAAGAGTGCGTATGGATTTTATCCACACATGAGAGAAATGAAACTAAATAAAAACAATTTACAAAAAAAGAGTGAAATGTAGCATATACAAATGAGAGAGAGAGAGAGAGAGAGAGAGTCCAATTTTGTGTCATGCATCACTCGAACTGGTTACATATGAAACTACAACAGTTATATCATCGAGCTTGCCACCATAATAACGGAACCCAGCATCTTGAGCAGCAGTCGAGAAAGGTGTCTGCCGGTCTCTATCCTGAGCTCGTTGGCGTGCCAATGCTGCTATCTTTTGTGCTGTCACCTGAGGCCCCAAGCCAGCTCTTATGGCATGAACTACCACTGCAGTAATCTCATTGTTATACAAGTTGTCAAACAGGCCATCAGTTCCGGCAATTATAACATCCCCAGGTGCAACAGGAACTGTAAAAACCTGAATCAAACAAAGGAAACTTAGCTTGTGATATGTACTACAATCATTCCAGGTCTCATTTGACACATTGCTGAAAAATCATGAAATCACATTCTCCTTGTTTCTGCTACAAACTCAAAAAGATCTATTTCAAGATACTAATCAACCATCGTAAAAAAGTTTGAGAAACAAAAACCAGATATCGGACAGCAAGATTTGCAAAGAAATCAAGAATGAAACTCACAAGTAGAAGATACATTACAAACCAAGAATGTAATGAAGAATAATACGTAAGCCATTAGGTAAGAGTCCTAAAGAAAATATGTTGCTGACCTGGCCAGAGCTAGGTAGATCACCGTTGCTTCCACTCTCCAGTTGATAGGTAAAGTTAAAATCATGCTGTTGCACAGGGGATCTAAAGACGGTGCACCCATCTCGAACCACTATGAACCCACTATCACCTAAATTAATTGCATGAATACCCTGCAGTGAAATCGCAAACAGTTAATTTAAGTTTCTAAATAGTCAGTATGATAAGATAGCAATATTTCAAGATTCTTGAATATACAATAAATATCAACACAAACTGCTCTTACAAGAAAACAATGAAGAGTTTAGACTTCCGAAGTTAGTTTTACTACATCCCGCTACATAAAGAGTTAATTAGTTCAACATAAGCCATTTTTTAAATGGCCTCAGAAAAAAAGGATATGTGTTCCCTTGACTAGCAAGAAGCAAGGGTATCACTTTGACAGACATGATTAAAATGAAGGGAAGTTCCATACCTGTTCTGTGAGTGCTATGATACATGCTGTTGAGGAACCCTTGGCCTTTGTGCTTGAGTGAGCTTTCTCCAATACCCTAGCAGGGTCAACTGAACCCTTGGGCTCCTCCTGAACAGCAGCTACAGAATTAGACATCAGTTCTCTGGAATACAATCCAGAATTAACACCAAGATCTGCCCAGCCACCAACACCATCTGCCACCCCTATTGCTTGTTCATTCACACAAATGAAGTGAGCATCCTCCCCGCCAGTTTCCTCTTTATCAGGATGGGGCAGGTAATATGATCCTGAAGTTAGTTTTAGGGACTTTCCATCTGTAATCTTCCTGTAATCATTGTAACATGCTTTAACAAATGCTGAGACTCATTGCACTACTTCAATACAAACTTAAATGCCAGTACAACTACATAAAACAACAAATAAATAAAATCTAAGAAACAAAGATGGAAAAACAGAGAATGCTACTCACTGATCAGATGAATCTGCAGAACTTGAAAGTTGCTCCTCAGGAGCAGAATTATCAAAAGACACGTCATGGGCAGTCCCTGCAGATAAGCATGTAGACGAACTATGAAATTCTCTTGACCCTGATCCTTTAGTTGGGGAGGAATTAGACCATCTCTTTCCAACTTCATATATGAAATACCCATAAATTGCGTTAGTGTTGGATAGCCCTCTTTTTTTCAAACTCATGCTAGCTGCTTGAAAACAGTCAGAACCTTTCCTGTTGTTATAAAATGTACATGAACTTTCAGGTACCATTGAAAGAAGCCCACGCCTTGAAGTAAAATTATCAGGGTAAAATCCCCCAACTACAGTTCTAGAACCACAGGCAGCCATAGGTTTATTCTGAAACTTGCTTCTGGTTGTAAACTGACAGGGCTCAGAAAGCGCACAATCAATATGATAGCCACAAACCTGAAGTGAAGGCCCCGACACAGATGGGGTTGAAATAATACGCGAAATCTCTCCAACAACAGATATGTTCTTTCTTTGGTTAACTAACTGCGAATCCGACCTTGCAGCGAAAACGGTGCCTGGTGAAAGAAACGCATGGAGATCTGAGATAGTTGAAAATGGTCTGGATTGGAACAACTTAGAATTGCCAAACAACAATTTTCCTTGCCCAATTAGCCCATCTAGTGAGTCCTGAAGCCCACCTTCCTGCCCTACAATCGATCTCTGTAATGCAGTCCTAAGCTTTGACAAATGAGAAGATGGCATCTTACCCTCTTAAACAAAAGAGCTTAGCTTCAACCCCTCTAGCGCAGAGAACACAAAGGTTTCCACTGTGCGCAAAATTAAATCTCATAACTATCTGCACATCTATTCTTAAATTAATTCAATACGTGATCCCCCTTCTCCCACCAATATATCACAACAATTCAGAAACCTCAGAAATAAACAAAGATGGTGCACAATTCGTATCTGCACATAGCCACAGACAAATATATATAATCACACACACAAATCAGAAAACTTGAAAAGAAAAAAATACAGTAGCATGCTAACAAGTATCTATCAACATCAAGATATAACAAAATTCCTGGAAAACAGTAAAATGAAAATACAATTAATCCAAAAACCCAAAAGCCATAGTTAAAATAATGGAAAATAGCCGAAAAATTAAAAAAATGGAAATCTCACCAAGCTTATCGATCGGAATCGAAACTCCGGCCCTAAAAAGCAAGAAGCATACCCAAAAACCACTACGAGTTCTTCGAATCCCAAATCTCCACTTATATTATACGAAACAGAGCTCGGGCTAGATGTCAATCTTGGAGTTAGGTGGCACCACGAGCCCCCATATCCAACTCTCTTCCCCTTCAAACTCCAACAAATTTCACGATCGCCTTCAACGGTTAAAAAAGGGTAAGAGTCCAGAAGTTTCTTATGGTACGGGTTTTATGCTAGGGTTTTTACTTCAGATTGTTTTGTGACTATTTCACCACTGGTCGTACTGATATTTACGGAACACGTCTGCTCGTTTCTGATCTGAAACGAGGGGGGTTTGGTAATTATGTGGACAACTAAACAACCAGATTGGACCGGTACGTGAAGACTTTTTTATCATAAGCCTTTACCATATTTTCATGATTTTGTCCAATATAGTAGGAAGATAAGCTGGTGGTCTTCGTTCGCTTTGGTGCGCTGCGAATATACTTTATGTTTTGGGAAAATACATCCGCCGTCGGATTTTACTTATATTTACAAAATGACCTCCATATGCTTACAAACCAACCCCGTACTTTACCCTTATGACAAAATAACCCCAGACCTTAATCAAATTTAATCTTTTAACTATAGTGATCATTTTATAAAACAAAACAGTTTAAGATAAAATAAACCATAATGGTCAATGGGACTGGATTGGTGGTTTCTCGGCTATGCCTTGCATCTTGCTAACTAACTTAACTGTTTTCCTTTGATTGTGGAGTTCAACTCTCAGTTAGCTATGGAGTTTGTGAATGCGCCTTGTTGTAACTCTTTTCATCATTTATTCAACCGTATTTATAGTTACAAAGTTATAACGACTGGTGGTGTGTGTTAAATTCAACATGTTTTTAGAGAAAGTAATTATGTTGCTGATATGCTTGCTATTAGTATAGGAGTCACCAAGCCTTTGGGTCTTCAAATTTGGGATGTCGCCCTACCAGCTGAGAACAAATTAATTTTTAATGATTTGTGTAGAGTTTCTTTACTTATACCAATTGTTCCTTGGTGTTCTTACTGGGCGTTTGCCCTCCACTTTACCCCCCAAAAAAACCATAATGATCTTACACGTGTAGTACAATGAGAATTAAAATAGAATGAGATAATGTAAGATATATCATAAGCAAAATGAGAATAAAAGTATAAAATAGTTGGAAGTGGGATGTTGATGAATTTTTTATATATTTTTATTTAGTTAAATCGGCATATATGCCTATCAATTATAATTGGATTTCAATATATTGTTAAAACTACGCAAAAGAATTGAAGTGGATTCTGATAGTTCCTTTTGTATTTTCTTGTTTCTTCTCCTTTACACATTTTGGCAGAATGAAGATGGTGCCTTCGTCTTTCTTGAAGATGCTTGTGCCTATTCCAACTAAAAGTCGGAGAGTTTTGTGGATTTGCTTGAAATTAGGAAATCAATAAGAAAATATGATTACGGTGGCTATGGACTTGCTCCCATAGTGAAGGCCTGGTTGGCAATCCACATGTGAAGAGCCCATTTAGCGTTCGTATTGTTGGAATTACTAGCTAAAGTTGCGAGCCTTAAGATAATGTACATAATAAACAAACGTTCTTTCAATTATTTCTCTTTCCATAATTTCATCCAAGGAGCTTTAATGTACAACAAGACATATAAACCCCAACAAAATTTCAGTTTGGAATCTTCCTGAAGAGGATTTGAGCGCCATACTGGGGCTGTAAACTTATAAACAACATTGGAGCATGAACATATGTAGGTGACACCGTGACAGAATAGTGCCGGATGATGATTGCTAAGACCAGTTTTGCTTCAACCAAAGCTAAATTTTGACCTGCACAGATTCTAGGCCCCAGACCAAACGGAAAATATGATGCTAAATGCCTTCGAGACTCCGAAAACCTCATCGGGTTGAATTCATTGGCATCTTCTCCCCATATCTC
>NC_024127.1:13051452-13104465 GCF_000346735.1 Prunus mume
GGTAAGAAGCAAAAACCAAAAAATTAAAAAGAAGAAAGAAGAAAAAAATTTCAATTTCCTGGTGATTACAAGTGAAATAAATAAATGTTTTAAACGTCATTTGATGTCGAACTATAACCGTTGATCGTAAGATTTCAAGTTTAATTTCTTATAATTTCTAATTCATTCCGCCATTTTTCTCAGGAACCAAACAGTGCATTGAGGAATCGAGAAACAGAATAATTCGTCAAGATAACGGTAAAAATTAAACAGCACCGACTTGAAGGAAATATTAAACTAACTCTAGAAAGCGAAGAGAGAAAGGTAAAACAATCACCGGCACTAACCTGAGTCATCCATTTCCGGCAATTACAATTTGCAATTCACAGAAGCTCGAGATGTCTCTTCCTCCGTTCTCCGTTTTCACGTTTCAGGTAAAGAAGCAAAGGGTCGCCTGAGCCTGAGCCTGAGCCTGAGCCTGAGAGAAACGATCCCGTTGCAGAAAGCCAAATGATACAACTATACCAGAATTTTCCGTTTCTTTTTGTTTCCGCAAGTATTCCAGTGTTTTTTTTCTTTCTTAAATGCACTTCTTGTATCTAAAAAGAAATTAAACAAATAATTGATGGCGGTTTGCGCCTCTTCATTTATTTATTTTTTTCCCCTGTGAGGAGTTGTTGCACAAAAAAATAAAATAGCACCGAAAGTCGAAACAGATGAAGTTTTATATTTTTCTTATTTTGTAGTCTTTTTTATTTACCTATCCATATATAAAGCAAAATGCAGGAAACGGTGAAACATTTGAAAACTCCGAATATACTCTTGGTTAACTAAAATACTAAAGCACATTATTTATATTAAATCTAGATAAAATGGTAAAGCAACACCCAATTAACAAAATTGAAAAAGGAAAAAAATAGAAAAATGAAGACGACGTGCTGGGAGTTGAGAACCCACGCCTGCAAAGAGGGAAAAACCCATCGTGCGACTGAAAACCGCTAGCCCATGCGTGCAATGTATGTATATTTTGTCTTCAATTACAACTACTCACTCAGCATACAAAAACAGAATGGATATCTTGGATCTCATTCCTGTTTCCTATTTCAAATTTTCAGTTCCACTTTCCCCTCACTAGCTATCAACAAATGCTCTCTTGCTCTGTGGTAAGCCTAACAGATCTTTCTTTCTTAGTTGGTTTTTGTGTGTGCACTTTATGTGTTTCATATTTGATTTCATAGTGGTTTGTATTCAGTGAATTGGGGATTGAATTTTGTTCTTCTTTGTGTGGTTGAAATTTGTTGAAATTTGCGATTCTTCATTCCTGTTTTTTCTCTTAATTTGTTTAGGTCCTCGTTCGATTTACTTTTCTTGGTTGATGAATTTGTAGATTATTGGACAATCTTTTCTGTATCTGCGCTTAGGTGGTTTAATAACCATTTCTATTTCAATTCTGCTTTGGCTCTGTATAGATGTATAGTGCCCTGAGTTTCACACAAAATAGGTCAATCACTACTTCTGAATCATATTTGTATTTTTTCATTGTTCGCATACTGAATGCTTATCCTTATAAATTTATTGTATGACAGCTTCAAACAATATCAAGGACCAAGGAAAGAAATTCAAGAATGAGGCAGTGCGTTGTTCAACTACCAATTTCAAGGGTTAAGTATTGGGTTGTTCAATTAGTGTATTCAAATACCACCCTCTCTTTTTTACATCAAGATCCTGATTGTGTTTGACACTAGGTGTATGTGAGAATACAATTTTAGGTCAATAATTTCCTCTTTCTATTTCTGTCTTTCTGGAGGACGCAGATGACAAAGGAAAAAAACAAAATCGAAGAAGAGGGCTTTGACATTTAATTTTTAAGATTGCTCTCCACAAAACACCCTTTCGTAATTCCCCTTATTACTTTTGTGGTGTTTCTGACTGGAATGTGTGTTGGTTTTTATTTATGTTGAAATCCCTAATAACAATTAACTACTATGAATTTTTCTCTTTGTTTATATATTGGTTTTTGATGATATTTAGGGGTGGTTTGCTTATTTTTTATGTTCATATTACTATAGTTGTACTTTCTGCATAGTTAGCCAATAGATAGGTGCAATGCATATCAAGAAATCTGTTTTTCTGCATATTGTTGGTTCATAATGCAGAATTTTGGTTTTTGCATATTATTTGGTTTTTACATTTCTGTGACATTTGGGTGTTTAGTTGCCAAGAACTATAACGTTGATGCATGTTAAATTCTGATGCGTAGACTAGTGTTAAGTCTACATAGCACACAAGCACACTTCGCCAGATTCTCTGCCTATAGTTCTTATTTGTTTTTTCTTTTACATGTCTGTTTATTTATGATCTGTATTAGTTTCTCTTATTTTTCTGTTTTTTGTTGTTGCATCTTTCAGTAAAAGATTGACGTCTTTTTTTGCATTTCTTTTATGTTAGGAATCAGATTATGTTTTGATTTTTTGTTTCTTTTCCTCTTTTCTCAAGGAATACTTTTGGTAGAGGAATTAAAAGCTTCATGAGGATCATGTGCTTGGACTTCAATATAGTCTCATCCAATTTTTGTTGCTCTTCTTATGATGTGTTTTTTCTTGGTGCTGGTATAACTAAAAACCGTTTGTGCTCAAATAAAGGAGGTAGTGTTCAAACTCAGAAAGAAAGAATATTTAAATTCGTATAGGAGGGATAATGTTCAAGCTATTTACCAGGTTATTATTTCAAATCCTATCTCTTTTTTGTCATCACACGTGCTCTTCCAAGTTTTAGATTGTTTGTTAGGATTTCTGAATTTGGGTGTTTGATTTCCGAATTTAATCTTCTCTATTTTGGCTAATTTTGTCTTGGTTTCTCTCTGTCTCTTTCATTCTTATGTTTCATTTTGTCAAGTAAACATTTTCTCTATGATTTTCTTATGTTTCATTTCGGAATTTAAACTATGTTTATATAAGGATGTTGATACTTTCTTATATTCATTCATATGACAGCAAAGGAAGATCACATTTATTACAGTACAGCATGAAGATAAGGCTCATAATTTTTGCGTGTATTTACTCCTAGAGCTCAGGCATGCAACCAACAATATTAGTAGACTGCTTAAAATTGGAGAAGGTGGATTTGGGAATGAATGTTTATAAAGGTTCAATGAAGCCTTGCTGGTGCCAAGAGTGATCCAATCGCGGTCCCCATTAGAATGCTTAACAATGATGGCTTACAGGTATATATGTGGTTTAAGCATTTTCCTATTAATTGAATTGTTAAACAATGCCCTCAAGAGTTTTTTTTCCTTCTTTTTGTCCATTATTAGTTTATGTGCTTCACACACTTTTGTTGATTTATTCTCCTTGAATATATAAGCTCATAGTTAAACTACTATATGAAATATTGTTAATTGAGTTGTGAGTCTTCTGGCCCTTATCTCTTTACATTTCTATTCAGTCTCTTTCTATAACAACTTTTTAATTTTCTTTTAAAGTGAATTTGATGCTATTATGTGGAACATTTCTATGATTTTTTTTATTTGAGTATGTGTATATATTGCAAGAGAGAATGCCTAGAGTAAGTGATTTCTCTTAGCATATTTGTACAAACCTATTTTCCATAGTTTAGTTTATCTTGGTTACCAAAATTGTTGTTGGATACTCACTTTAAATGTGGCATGCTTCAACCAATTTATATGTTGATACTCAACATCATTGCCATGCACATATATAATAGGTAAAGTTTCATCGTTCTCTTTTATTTTTCTGACTTTTTAGAATGATTGGTTTTGTTAATGTTTTTTGTCTTTGGTTTTATCTAAGAGGATGCACAAAGTTGGCAAGTTGTGATGCCATTGCAGAGTATCCAAAGAGAGTAGAGTGGATGGCGGAGATACTAATTTTTCTACTTAGGATATCAATCATTGATAAAGGGCGAGAGTTTGTAGTATTTTGTTTTTATTTAGTTTGGTATGTCAAATTGTTTGCCACAACTCCATTGGAGTTGGATGTTTATTAATTCTTTGCATTTCAAAATTGGCTACACGTTTTTCTTCTTCTTCTTTTCTTACCTCCATTGGAGATGTTCCTATTAATTTTGGATACTATTGATGTCACTTTCATCATATCCACTTCAAATTCACTTTTGTTTTAATCAATTGTTCAAAGTTAAAGCAACAACTCCAATTCATCCTCTAAAACAATAACCAGTTAAATCGCCTTAATTCCTAAAATTCTTTAGACTAGCCTCTCTGCATGCGCGGAAACGCGTGTGAGAGGCTTTTTTTTAATCACACACACTATGGGCGACTTACAAATTTTTTATTTTTATTATTTTTATTTTTGTTGCAATTGTATCTTGCTAGATGTCCGTTTCAACAATTTCTTTATTTTAATCACGTGTATAAATTGTTGAGACGGACATCAAGTAAGATACAATTGCAAAACATAAAATGGACATCTAGAAAAATACAGGCGATAAAGGAAAACTTTTAAGATGATGATTTATCACAAGCGCACAATTAAAATATAAAACTGTTGAAATGGACATTTACATAAATATAATTGCGAAAAAAATATTTACGAAACTTTGTAAGTCGTGTGTAACGCGTGTGATTAAATAAAAGCTTCTTGCACTTGCGGATTGATGACAAAACATATCATCGATGTTAGACAATTGTTACGCATTTCACTCAATTTATCGTTTGCACAATGCATTATTGAAGACAAAAATTTAGGTAATCCATACTTTAGTCAAAATATTTAATAAAATTTTCATTTATATCCATAGATTCAATATATTACAGTGTTATACTAGCCTCCCTGCACGGGCTTCCGCGCGTGTTAGAGTTTTTTTTTAATCACGCGCAACGCACGACTTTTAAAGTTTTGTAAATATTTTTCGCAATTGTATTTATATAGATGTCCGTTTCAACAGTTTCACATTTTTAATCAAGCGTGTGTGATAAATCGTCATCTTAAAAATTTTCCTTTATCGCTCATATCTTTCTAGACATCTATCTTAGCAGTTTATTTTTTTTCTTTTAAGATAGACGTTTAGAAAAATATAGGCGATAAAGGAAAATTTTTAAAACGACGATTTATCACACTCGCTCGATTAAAATGTGAAACTGTTGAAATGGACATCTATATAAATACAATTGTGAAAAAATATTTACGAAACTTTGAAAGTCGTGCGTAGCACGCGTGATTAAAAAAAAGCCTCTCTCACGCTCGAAAGCGCGTGCAAGGAGGCTAGTACTAATTTATATATATAAAGCAAAATACAGAAAATGATAAAACATTAAAAATACTAGAAAATGCGCTTGGTTAATTCAAACATTAAGAATTAAAATTATTAATTAAAGGAGGATAATATGATAAATTCACATTTTTTCATATTAAAAAAATTAAAATTAAAAACAAAATCAGATAATAACTCATACTTTTATAGAACATAACTACCCATATTATCTTTTCTTAATTCAAAAAATAAAATAAAAAATAAAACCAATTGGCACATACTTAAGCGTGTGCTAAGGGGCTAGTTAACCATTATGGTTTTTTATCTGAAAATTATTATGGCACTCCTCTAAAATAATCAAAAATAGGAATATTCCACCCAAAAGGGCCGGGCCGGGCCGGGCCCGATACAATGGACAAATAATCTAGTGACAAAATTACCCTTTGTACTCATGGCGTGTCGTTTCTGGATTAGCTGGAAAATAACACAATACTGCACTTGGATGCAAATAGCCCAACTACTGCTCCTTGTTCTACAATGAGCCCCTGAAACTTACCGTCAAAAGAGGTTACGGAACCAACGCCACCGTAGCCTTGTAGAAGAAGTGGACCGAACGATAATTTTCTCAAAGGGTTTAGGGTTTGCACCATAACCAAACCCCCAGTGACGAAGCCAAAGCCGAAGAACCATGAAGAGTGCCTTCGCGAGCGCCTCTGCGATCTCTGACCAGAGGCAAAAGATCGAGCAGTACAAGCACATTCTCTCCACCGTGATTTCCTCAAGCGACGTCGTTCAGGCCAAGAATTTCATCGATCACAGTTATATTCCTTCACTCTCACTCTCTCTCTTAACTTTTGCAGACTTTGTTTTTTCCTTTTAGCAGCTTGTTGAGCCTTATATCTTGCTCTACTCTCCAGTGTTGTCGGAGGATGTTCCTTTGGTGGTTTCGCGGCAACTTTTGCAGAATTTTGCTCAAGAGTTAGGGCGGTGGGAGCCGGAGACCCAGAAGGAGATTGCCCATTATGCCCTTTCTCAGATTCGAGCCGTTTCATTTGAAGAGCAGGTTCGTTTGGAACTTCTATGAGTCCCCATCTATATATTAATATCGATAATCAGTCCTTTGTATTTATTTTCTTCAAATTCTTTGAGATTGGATTTCACATTACCCGCATTGTTAGGAATGATGTAGATGTCATTCTCCCATGTATAGAATATAGGGATTGCTGGTGGTGACCAATCCATTCATTTAAGGAAATATTTCTTATTTTAATTTTAGAACTTTGGGGTTATTTTGATTTAGAAAGTACCATATGGTTTCATGTGTTGCAGGTGCTAATCATAAGAGAGAAACTCGCGGAATTGTACGAGTCTGAGCAACAATGGTCAAAAGCAGCTCAGATGCTCAGTGGCATTAATCTAGACTCTGGAATGAGGTCTGATAGTAAGATAGTTTTGCTTTTAGTGTGTATTTTTTCTCATAATGGACTCTGGAATTAACAATCTATATGTTTTCGTGGTATTCCTTCAGAGTGGTGGATGATACATTCAAGTTATCAAAGTGTGTCCAAATTGCTCGCCTATATCTTGAGGTATTGGCTTATTTTTCTTCATTGATACAAATGTTGGAATGGTGGTTGTTGTGATCCTCAATTGATAAGATACCAGACTGGACTATGAGTGTCTGCATATAGAACCTTGAGACAATTTGATGACTGTAACATTCCCATGTTCTGATTGTTAAGAGTTGTTTTATCCAGATGGTTGCCTTCTCATTGGAGAAATATGCCACAGTATCCACTATGACTATTTTTTTTATGCACATTTTCTGCTATTGATGTTGGAATCAAAAGATTTGTCTATAGGATGCTAATAATATAGGTGATAGTGTAATTGCAATTGAAGTTTTTGTATGTTTGTTTTGCAGGATGATGATGCCGTCAATGCAGAAGCTTTTATTCATAAAGCTTCATTCTTGATTACCACTATTCAGCATGAAGTTTTGAATTTACAGTATAAGGTTTGACATTGTTGGGTAGTTAGTGAAAACATTTGCATCAAAGTCTACATGCTACAAGCACTTTTTAATTGCTTTTCCCCCCTGTTTCCCTCTTATCAGGTTTGTTATGCGAGGATTTTAGATTTAAAGAGGAGGTTCTTGGAGGCAGCATTACGTTATTATGAATTTTCTCAGATTGAAAAGAGGCAAATAGGAGATGAGTATGTGAAGTTGAATTGATTAGTCTTGTGCAAAATTTTCTTTTGATTTGTATGTGAGTATAATTTGTCTGGTTGATTTGATAGTTGTGGTTTCTGAAAGAGGCCATTAGGACATGAGTATGCCAAGTTAAACTGATCTAGACTAGTGCAAATTGAGCATATTGTGTATGAATAATTTATCTGGTAGACTCGTTAATAGTTGTGGTTTGCTTTTCCCCTTCCCATTATCCTCCCCGCTTTTTCATTCTTGTTGGCTGTAACATTTGAATGACGGATCATAGAAGTTCATTCATTTTGTTTCAGGGAGATTGATGAGGAAGCACTGGAGCAAGCTCTGTCTGCTGCAGTTACGTGTACAATTTTGGCCGCAGCAGGACCCCAACGTTCTCGTGTTCTTGCCACTTTGTACAAAGTAAATTTCTTTACCTGGAGAGAGAGAGAGAGAGAGAGAGAGAGAGAGAGAGCGAGAGAGAGAGAGATGAATGCGGTTCTTCATTTCACATTATTCTGATACCTTGGGGTTTTGGTTCAGGATGAGAGATGCTCAAAATTAAAAATTTATCCAATACTACAAAAGGTGCTCGCTCTCTGGTTCATATATATATATATATATATATATTTTATCTTTTACTTTTTTCTTCTTTTTTTCTTCTGACGGTATATTACACTTTAACTGTTGCTTTAACGGATATATATTTAGGTGTATTTGGAGAGAATTTTGAGGAAACCAGAAATTGATGCATTTTCTGAAGAGTTAAAGCCGCATCAGGTTATAAACTCTCTTCTCCTCTATTTCAGATATTGTATCTGCAAACTACTTTTCGCTGGCCATAACAGTTGTCTTATTTATCTGAACAGAAAGCACTTCTGCCGGACAACTTTACGGTTTTAGATCGTGCAATGATTGAACATAATCTTCTCAGTGCCAGCAAACTTTACACAAATATAAGGTTGGAGATATGTTGCTGTTGATTTTTCTTTTCAATTTATGTTATTCTAGGGGGACAACTTGGTCTAATTATCCCGAGTTATGTGGCAGTTTTGATGAGTTGGGCACTTTGCTGGGAATTGAACCTCATAAGGTAGAGTTTTCTTCTGTCGAATTGGGAACTTTGCTGCCCTCTCTGTCTCTCCCTATATTACCATTCATGTTTCTCAAATGGATTATATATCTGGCTTGCAGGCTGAGAAGATTGCATCAAAAATGATCTATGAGGACAGAATGAGGGGATCTATTGATCAGGTATGAATTACAAATTGTTGTGTATGCCAACCGAGGACATTAAATCATCAGTGCTTATCACATAGAAATCAGGCCTCCTTAGTTGTGAGAACCTCTTCCAGTTTCATTATATGGAAGAATGTTAAGTGTTCATCAATCCACTGTATGACCCTGAGTTTCATTTTGTTTTCATGAATGCTGCTTCCACTATAAGGAACTTAAAACTCCAATATTTGATGCAAGGGAAATTTTTTATTGGGATGAGATTCAGATTAATGTTTGATTTTGTAATCCATTCTAAATATGTGGCTTTTTTGACAGTCTTTTATTCTAGCGCACATCTTAGCAATGTATCTGATAAGTTTATAACAGGTGGAAGCTGTCATACATTTTGAGGACGACACTGAAGAGCTGCAACAATGGGATCAGCAGGTAAATTTGTCTGCGTTAATTTGCATCAGATATGGTAGTGTCCAATTTCAAATTTCACAAACTGATACTGATGCCAATGTGTCTGCCTTGTCATTTTTGTAAGGTAGTTTTTAAGCACCACATGTATCATCTAAATGCTCAAATTTTCTTCTTATTTGCGGGCTATATTTGCAGATTGTTGGCCTGTGTCAAGCGCTTAATGACGTCTTGGACAGCATGGCAAAGAAGGGCTTGCCAATTCCTGTCTGATCTTTCTTGACGTTGATTCAGAAATTGAACAGTGAATTTGTTTTCACCTCTATACATTTTGATAGCTGTCCCTTTCCCATTACATATTGTAGCGATTCCAATTTCTTGAGAATTACTTGTTATGAGAATTAATTTTTTAGATTAGCTTCAGACGTAAATTTGAAATTTCATATATTGTGAAAAAGACGTAAATATCTCCTTGAAGGTGATTTGTGCATAACTTGTTTATGGCTGTTAATGGCAAGCACTGTTTTGCAGCCCCCATAAGAGGGAGGTCACATAGCCCCGTCATTTCAAGTAGAGCATATTAAATATAGTTGTAACTTTATGGCTTAGTTATTTCGCTCCGTTGTGTGGTTGATGCGCAAAATTTAACGGCCATAAATGAAGCTTCGAATGTCCAACGGCTAAGCAACGTCGAACCCATTGCTGCTTTCTTCCGACCTCCAAATCTAGTTTATCTATCTGGTCCTGAACTCTTCGTCAAGAAAATCAGGGCTTTTATGTGAAAGTATAGGTTTCTCAAACACTTGGTTTTGCTGACATATAGCTATGGTCGCTTTAATAGTTGAACGGAAAGCGCCTGACCAGATCCCTCCTGATAATCGGACCTGGAGTCTTTAGATAGATTTCCTAGTGACCATTATGCATAACTTCCTACACCTATTTACTTTGCAAGGCAACTTGAAATGAAATTTATCATTGCTTTTTAATTTGGTATTTCGCGAGTGCATTTAAGACAGAATTTAAATTAAATTGTTCATAAGGACACTGTTTATTATTGGGAAAGTGGTATTTTTATTTTTTTTGGTGAAATGGGGGGGGAAAACCCCAAACAAACAAAACAAACTAACCAACACAAATCAACCGGGGCCTAGACACCCCTAACAAATCATCCACCAAAGAAGTCCCAATCCAACTTGGAGCCTCATCAAAAACGCAGATACCAAGATCTAAGTTATAACTCCAAGCAGCTAGTCGATCTGCAACACTGTTTTTCTCCCTAAAAATATGATGCAGGCTGCAATTCTCAAGCTGCTGCATTAACTGCCAACAACTAGAGACCAAAGATGCAAGAGGGTGCAAAGAGAGAGAATCATGCTGCTGAACAAACAGTTAAATACATTAAATATATTTAAATAAATAAAACAAAAACCCAAACATAATTCAGCAGTACCAAATGCCATTTATTGGAAGAGCGAAAGCATAACATACAGTGACAACATTCTTAATTATAAATATATTTAGTGTTCTATAATTTTATTTTTGATTGAAAACTTTGTAGTAGTGTTACAAAATACTGCTAGTGCAAGTTCAAATGGCCCTGACTTGCCAAATGAATGGTCTAGGAACTAAGCCTTGAACAAACTCTGAAGTTAAAGTTGATGAAATTTATTATAAAGGTCTAACTGCTATCATCCATCACTTGGGTGTTTACAAACAAACTCTCTCTCCTTTTTGGAAAACCCGAAGAATCTAACCCGGAACCTCTAAATTTTAGTTCTGAAGCTGTTCTAAAATTAGGATCAACAGACGATGGTCTAGGGTTATGATCGGCAGTACCTGGCCTAAATGAACTGGTTGCTGCCCCTGTATACCGTGGGGGAGAGGCATACCTCCTTGATGGACCTCTGAGACCACTAACTCTACGCTCCATCATGTCACTATTTCTCGATGAGGAGTCCACAAAAGACCTATCTCCAGTGCTGCTTTCCCCCAATGGAGCTCCTGTTGTAGCCGAGGTTGAGCTAAAAGGATCATCTGGTCCCCATGAAGTGAGTGCTTCCTTCTTCTTAGCAAAAAATTGCCATGCTCCAAACAGAAAAAGCACAAAGAAGAATACAGGACTGGTCCATAGCATTGTGTTAAATTCACCCTTAAATACCGGAAGGTTGGAACGATACATTCCCACGTACCCTCCACCAAGACCAAGAACAACAAACTTTTCCCGGTCACTGGCTATTAAGGGCATCACATTTCTTTTCTCAGCATCAACATCCACGGTCTGATAATTAAGAAAAGATGACCTAATCTCATCAAGACCGGCGGAGAAAATAATCCGAGGGGCACCTACCCTAACATAATGCTGGGTAGAAACATTATACACGAAAACTTTCTCCCCACTTACAATAAGCAAACACCCCTTTATTGCTTGAAAAGCAAGAGGCTCGTCAATCTCAAACTTTCTCTTAGACCTAACCCTGCATTTGAAGTTCATTATATCCCCTAACAACAACACATGAATCAGATCACCTTCTGATGTAAATCCGTATGCTTTAGACCGCTCTGTTGCATCAAAAACATAGTACCGAGAAAGGGAACGGTTCAACCCTTCACATTCAGACTCCCTGACTTTCATGTTCCTCAGGTCTAAAGACCCTGCACCGGTCTCCGTCAAAAACAAAAGGCGCTGCTTCAAGAAGGCAAGTGGCCTACTGGAGGGCATGGTGGAACCATGAACCGAACCATTTTCTCGAAACACTGTAATTTTCCCACTAACATCACTGGCCAATATATAACTCACCCTCCCAACATGGTGCACATCCAAAATAGCAATGGTCAATCCATCTTCCCCAGTATCAAACTTGCTCACAGTTTCCATTACAAGCGAGCTCCACTCTTCTCCACTCACTCCCTCCCACACTCTGTGCATCAAAATTGCACCATTCTTATGCCCTGTCACCACAAAACTCTCGTTCTTGTAAACCGACAAGAAGGAAGCCATGGCCATGATGGGTGACCCCAACAACGTATCAAACTCAACCAAAACGTCCCCGTTTCTGAGAAACACATAAACCCTCCCTCTCTCATCTCCAACCGCAACGTACTTAGTAACCCCCTCGAAATCCCGAAACGGCAGGACATGAATACAAGTCGCCTGCGAATCCAATTTCACAGCCGAAACAAACTGAAACCTGTCCGACCAGAAAGGACTGTACTTGGTTACCGAAACTGACCTCGCCCTCTCTTCAATTTTACGCTGATCAGAGCCCTCTTCTGGAACTTGCTTGATCAATTTGTGACCATCGTATCTTTCCTTCTTTTGAAGAGCCAAAGTCAAACCCTCATCGGCAGGTGCTAAGCTTTTCGGAGGGTCCGATAATTTATGTTCTAATCTTGCAACTATTTCGGTCAGGTTTTTCACCACTTCTTCGAGCCTTTGCAATACGAGCTGTTGTTGATTGGGATCGGGTTCGGGTTCCGGTTCATGGTAAGGATCTTGATCGTGGGAGTTAGATTTCACGAAAAGCTTAGAAACAGAGGAGGGAGAAGAAAAAATGAAAAGGAAGTAGAGCAAAATGAGCTTGCCTTTGATGGAACTAATCGCCATTGGAGCAGAAGAAGCTATATTACAGCTCGGAAATCATTTTGCTTCGCTAGTGTTTGAGTTCCGCCATTGGAGTAGAGCTTGAGCTGCGGATCTGCGACGTGTTTGGATCTGCGATTTGAAGGATTTGGATCAAGTTTTGTGTTAGATTTCGAGGAATCTGCGGTGCGGTCGTGTGCGGGTCAGCTGAGGGACCTATGAGCTTTTGACTTGGGTCTCTTTTTAGTACGGAGCTAGATTGGATTTCAGACTCTGGATTTTAGATTTTCGATTTTAGGGCAACAATTTTAGTTTTCGGCGTAATTATTATGTAATGGATAGGAAAGATTCGGTGGCAACAGACTTATCCGTATACCAGATGTTACCAGCTCATTGACCTCTAACAAGGTGACACGCAAATGGTTCCTAAGCTTTTTGCTTTGGGCCACGGGTACAAGTTTGGCCCTCGCTCCTCGCATGGAATTATGGATTCACATCATTTTCTTTCCCTTTTCCAAAACCCCAAAACAATAACAAATTGTCCCTTCGAAACGCAATGGCCTCCTCACCAGTAATTACAGTGTGGTATCGTAATACCGGCAGGTGGTGTAACTCGTCACCTGGGACTTTGGTATACAACTTACGGTAAAATGTCAGCTATGCTTTAATTAATGCATTTTTTAACGGATCAAGGGGGCAAGGATTACAAAGAGCTACAATTAAAAAGTTTGTCCACGTCACCATCATTCAAGAATGTTTGACAATCAAGTTCTTCTCTTTGTCTGCACTGGTTTCCTGCCCACCTTGAACGAAGCTAAGACGGATTCAATTTGGGTTTGGCCAATCATAGTCTCCGCAGTGCAGCGCTTTGCATGCAAGGAAGACTGCCTTAATATTTTGAGTAACGAAGGTGATGTGCCTGTATTCTTCCCACCAGCTTCAGCTGATGCGTCTGTCTGCGCAACAGCTTCAGCAGATGTGTTTGCCTTGGGAACAGCTTCAGCTGACGAGTCTGTCTGCACAACAGCTTCAGGTGACGATTTCTGAGAACTAGTCATTACTTTGGAATTGCTAAGCCTGGCTGAAGTAGTCCTGGTTGGTGGATTCTCCCTCTGAATCTGCATTCATCCCATAACCAATAGACATTTTCAGCATTTCGTAAAAATTTATGGTTTTGGTTTCTATCTAATACTGAGTACTGACTGAAGAGTCAAGGCATAACTAGATGCACTTCAATTCCTATTTCCATTTGCCATTGATGATTTGACAACCAGAAGAAAATTAAATTGCTAAAGAACCTAGTGCAACTTTCAGAAAAACCATATGGAAAGAACTAAGAACTAGATGCACTTCAATTCCGGATATAGACCCTACCGTATCTGAAGAATCCTCTAACACTGAACTTGTGCTCCTACTATTGCTGCCACCTCGTCCAAAAATTATAGAGCGAACTGTGCCCAACCCATGCTTTCGGGATGAGGGCAGAGAATGATTAGATCCCCAGCCTAAGAAGGATGACTGCAACATTTACCAATGGCAGAGCTTATGATCAATATCATCGTACAAAAACCTTGCTAAAATCAGCCATGATTTATCATCCTTGATGTTCCATAAATTTCTATATAAAGATTGGAATGAAAATGACTGAAATGATTGTATGCATAAGGTGTCCAAGGTTCAAGCTTGTTTGAACACAAAAGGGAGACTACATGCAGAGAATATATGTGCATTCAACATCCAGAACCACAAGTTACCTTTGATGATATGTCCCTGTCTCCTCCCATGAGCGGCACACTAGAAAAGGCTGCAAAATAGGAAAACAACGAAATCAGCAGAGTACAAAGCAAAATTTTACACTCATAAATTATATGACAAATGACAGATCTTACAAGGTGTTTTGGCCTTCTTAGTATCAGACACAACATTCAGCTTCTTTATAAAACCAAAAGCTTCCCTACAACTTTCATCCTCTGCTGGTGACAAGAAAGTAGCCTGCTCTTCCTGTTTCGAATCAAAATATTCTTGTAAATTAAAATAATATTTCCAGAAAAAATAGCATGAAATGCAGTTATACAAATATAATGGAGTGGATCCATGATTGAAACAGTAAAAAGAATTTCCACCGTCATATGGTATAATGGACCTAAATTTTAAAAGTTGCATCCAATAAACCGCTAAGGACTCACAGCTTTCTCAGACAGGCACTGTTTAGCTAGTCTCTTTTCTGTTTCATCATCATCAGATGACAAGTACGCATCATCATTATCGGTAAACATTAGAGGAATCATTTGCTTAATTTGTCTTAAGCTCATTTGCACAGCATTTGTATCTTCCTCTCCATATTCATCTTTCTCTCCATCTGCATCCTCCTCTCTGTCTGCATCTTTCTCTCCATCTGCATCCTTCTCTTCAAGTAACCTTGTTTCTTTTAGATTAGAACCAAACTTCAGTTTCTGCATAAGTTTTTCTGTTCCAGAAGCATCCTGTTGCTCAAGCCACTTTTGATGGAGTTCATTCCGTTTTTCACTATCCATCGGCCTCTCTTCATATCCAGTTGCTATCATATCATTAAGCTCTGCAGCATCACCATCCTCCTCATCTTCTTCACTATCTTGGAACCGAAACAGGTCATGATCACTGTCATCTTCTTCCTCGGCTTCATCATCCACAAAAGCTTTGACAGGGTCGCCAATTGGAGATGAAGGCAAGTCAGACACTCCAGTAGGATGGGGATTAATATTCTCTTTGTCATTGTCGTCCTCCTCGTCAGAAGAACTATAAAGAGAACAGTGTCATTGCCCATTCATCAGAAAAACTCAAAGAAGTGATCCAACTTATTTCATTATAGAGATAATTTGGAATGCAAAACGAAACAAAATAATTGAGTGCTTCCCCTTTACAAGATATGAAGACATATTAATAACACTTACACATCATAAGGAGGCGCAGAGTCAAGCTTTAAGTTCATTGCAAGTATGGACGGTGCAAAAACCTCTTCCAGAGGGCTGCGGGGAGCATCATTTGGCAGATCATCTTTGGAATCAGTAGTCTGGGAATCCGAAAACAGCTCCTACAACAGTGCAAAAGGTGAAACAGTCATGTTTAAATACACAATCTGTTGGAAGACTGATAACACTGGTTGTAATGTGAAAAGAACCTGAGTATCATCAATAGGTGCTCGAAATGCTTGCTTGGAATCCTTGTCAACATCCTGCAGTTCATCAAATACAACCATTTAATGAAGGAAAAATCTGTCTCAACCTAATGCAGAAAACTCTCCCATAATAATAAGAAGTATCAAAAGGATTCCATGAAACATTTTGACAGCAATTAACATAATATTAGAAGCATAATTCAGGTGTCACATAAGCATAGCTCATTCGTAAAACTGCAACATTCTCTCAAATCCCACTATTTGTGGTTAGAAGAAACACCCAATTAGTGTACTCTTAGATATGCAAAAACCAAATTGATCAAGAAACATGTCTTCAATTACCATCTGGGAAGAAACATTTTCACTGCTTGACTGCTCTTCATCATCATTAGACCGATCCATGCTCACCCCATTTGCAATACTACCCATTTCAGTCCGGGATGCAATTGGCTCCTCAATGGCATGCAATTGGCTGCCCATTACTGTACCACTGCATCTGCAACACGCCCAAAAAAATAATATATTCAATTACCTATTACTATGATATTTATTATTTGAATAAACAGCAAGCCTAAGATCATTTCTAGATGCATTAGTAAAATACTAACTTTTGCAAAACCTCCAGTTTTCTTTTCCGAATCTTCTCCAGAACTGAAGATATCGGCTTCTGAACAAGTGGTATAGGTTTAAATGCCGCATCTCTGGTTTCTAACAAGGAGGAAGATGTGCAAAGTGAGTAGATAGACACAAATAACTACAATAATTTATAAATGAGTACTAATATAATTGGCATTACTTGAAGATACACATGTATTAATTTATATAAAATAAGCTCCAGACAAGGTTTATACCTCGCAAAAGTCTCTGAGATTCAGCATGGAGTTGCTTTAGATGATCTCGTCTTTCCTATAAGATCAGAACAATACGACATAATCAGAAGAAGATAAACTAATTGCAATGCAATTTATGGATACAATGTGAAAAAACTGAATACCTTTTCGGTTCTCCTCTTGCCCTTGGCTGCGGTGATTTCACTCTTGGCCCTCTTACTCTTCTTCTTGTCTTTGTTTTCCTCGAAGCAATCAGAACTACGCCGTTTCTTATCCGGTTCATTCATCCTCATATCCCCACTTTCTTCTGGCATCTCTTGGTTTCGATCTTCACCCTCTTCGGGGAATTCCTCAACTACAGACCCAAAATCCAAGACCCTCTTAGCTCCTGATCCATCTTCCCCACCACCCAATCCATCGAAACTCGAATTCATTTCACCTTCACAGCCCAAACCATCAGAGCCAGAATTAGCTTCACCTTCACCGCCCAAACCATCTAAACCAGAATTAGATTCACCTTCGCCGCCCAAACCATCAAAACCGGAATTCGTTTCAGCTTCGCCACCAAAACCATCGAAATCGGGATTTATTTCACGCTCACCACGCAGACTCTCCGATCCAATCCTTGACCCCGATGGCTCATTCGATTCCTCCAAACTGAGGGCTTCAAATTCGGAGGAATTCACTCGGTCACTTTCAGATTTATCGAGAAGAGGCTCTTCAGAAATGGAAACCCTCCTAATTGCTTTCTTTAAGCGCTTCAGCTTCGTTTCACGGACTGGAGGGGCAGCCTCCTCGGAAAAGAGCTCAAAATCTTCGTCGCTGTCCATCTCTGCAATGAATTTCTCAGCGTAATAGTTGAAGGAAAAAAAATTAGGGTTTATCAGACAATGGAACTTTAAGGCGGATCTACTCTAATTCCTGAGAAAAATAAACGCAGTGTGATTTCTTTCTATTGTCCGGTTGTAAGCCTAGTGGTTGTAGGAATTTCTCGGATTTAATTTAAGCGCCAAATGGTTCAAAATTCTTTTCGTGAAGCTAGTACCGCCAAAATTACCTGTTTTCATGACGAAACATCTGGACCGTCATATTCTTTAGGTTTTGGTAAACGGTTGTGATTAAAGGGCGAGATCGTGCCCTATAATACCGAAGTATGATAGGTTTGATTTTGGGCTCCACTTAAGCAGATAATGGGCTTTAAGGCCCACTTTAGATTAGCGGTCCACAGGTTTGGCCGGAGCAGTTCATTGCCATAGAAAAATAGCATTTTTATTTTTATTTTTATTTTTATTTTTTAACCAAATGAAGATGGAAGCTTCCATAAGGAGAGGTTATGTTGAGGGGTTACAATGATGGAGTTCAATTTAACAGTTCAATAATAACTTTGCACTGGGTTGAACGGCTATTAAGGACCCCTTATTATAACCCCTCATTCGAGTGTCTCAGCGGAGATAATCCAATTTGTCTTATTTAGGGATTTTGAATCACAATATTAACTTCCTTAGAAAAGTTCTGAAGACCATTCTCAAGCCAATAAAGATGTATAATTTCAGTATAAAAAGGTGTAAATAACCTGCGGTTCCTCCAAGAGAGAATTATTTCAGAGATCGAATGAAGATTTATGGTTACTCACAACATGAGAGATCCACAATTCATATTTTGGGGATATCAGGTGAATCAGCCCAATGATGAAAACACGCTAATCAATGACAAAATGATGTTTACAGCCATCAGGCGACAATCGTAAGCAGTTTATCAGACTACGAAATTTTAATGACAAATGAAACAAGATAATTACTATAACAATCACATCTCGAAATCCCAGGTACTCTCTGCAGTTAATTTTGGGATTTTTTGTTCCTCAGCCAAATTGACGGATGCTAAAACCTGGAAAAAATGCAAGCACACCATTATTAGCAAAAGCTTGAGTCCAGTATCGTTCAAAAACAATAAAAAGCAAAAAGTTAAAACCTAAAAATAGTTTCACACCAGAGTCCACACAGCTACAAGTTAAGCACAAACATACATGTTGAATTCTCAATACAGTCCCATCATAAGAAAAATCACAAGCCGGTTTGTCCCAGTTAACAGCATTTCTTAACATTCCCAATAATTGGATGGCCGCATATTTAGACTCAAAACAATTGAACTCCTCCACTGCAATGACACTATAGACACTATCGATCATTGCAGTCGTCTCCGCCACGCAAAGACTACTACTCCCATTTTGGACAAGTGGCTTTCACCTTTGATGCTGCCACCGCCAACAACTAAATCCAACTCACCACTAGTAAAAGAAAAACCACTTACATCGCCCTCGTCACTACCACAACCTCAACACCTCTAACCCCCGTTGGCAATATACAAGATTAAAAGAATTCATAATAGGTGGCAACAGAGAGAATAAATTTGGATCCCTTGCCTCTACAACAGACTTGAGTTGAGACCTGTTGATCCTAATTCCTCGTAAATTCACGGGATATACCGTTACAAGAAATCTATATGCCTATACTATGTACTTGGGCTGACCGACATACCAAAGGATATAAAATCCCCAAAACTTCACCTTCATGTTCCAAACTGCAGCCCTTTCAACAGCGCCCTTTCCAGTGTCACAAATCACTCCCAATTTCACAATCATCAACTCCTCTAGCACCCTCATCAGGAAAGGACAAGGTCACCTAGTGTCCCCAAATTAAGGTTAGCTCAATTCCTTGACAGATTTAGATTTCCCTCGAAACTAGCCTGTCACCTCAGTAGGTCAGGGTATAATCAAGTTGAATGTATACTAGAAATGAACCTCAACAATTCGAAAACATGCATACTACATGCCATCAACTAACTGTTCGAAGTGATAAAAGCATATCCTATTCCCCATTACCTCCCTGTCTCATGGGATCTCAAGTGTAAACTCAGGGAAGCCTTCAATGGAAACAATTTTACCACATGACAAAATACATACATAGATATATACGTTCAGAGATTGAAGCACAATTTAGCTATTACACACTAAATTACAGAACGAAAGCTCATACCAGAATCAGAAAGCAAGCAACACGCAACAGACAGCCCTCAATAAATTGATAATCCAAAATTCAAAGCGCATGCTTGGTTGATAATTCAAATTTCTAACGCAAGTAGATAAAGCACAGAAAAAACCAAACAAAGAACCAAGAAATCTCAACAACAAAAGTCAATTACCCTGAAAGAGCCATTAATTTTTGAATTCCTCGACCATTCCAACCCCAACAGCTTGCTCGACGTCTGGTACGAAGCCCTGAACACATCATCACCATAAACCCTCCGAGAAACCGCAAAATCCCACGAGTTCTTAGCCAAATCGTAGGAGGGCTCAAACGTGGTCACGCCGCCGTGAAGATAAGAGTACTTGAACTTGCCATTCCTCGAGCCAAGCACGTGATTAGCCGAGACCTTGTTGGCCGAATCGAGCACCAGGGTTCCGTCCAAAATAGTTCTATTGTCACCTCTGCTGTGAATGTAATTCAAATTCAACGGCTTACCGGCAACCCTAACTGAGTTCAAGAACTGAAACCTAAAGTCCTGCACACCCAAAGACACCAGTCACAGTTAAAATCACTCAGTGCACCCAATTCCTACACTACCCAGTTGTCAAAATCTGTTTACCTTTTTGGGAACGTTGTAATCGACGATGAAGGAGCCGGGTTTTTCTACGGCCAGAACCAAGCCGTTTAAGCTGGGTCCGGCGGCGAAGGTGGCGTCGGTAAGTGAAGCTCGGAACTTGACATCGCTGGCGAAAACGGAGATGTTTGCAGCCGCGCTGCTCTTGTCTGTCTCGTACTTGCCCTTCAGAGATGCCTTCATCGTTAACAAGGTGGGAAGGTGAGGACGGATGTTGTTGAGGGTTTCAAATGGTTTTTTTTGTGAACGCAAATGTTTGTTTTATTTGGTGTTTTTCCCGATTAACTTTGGGCATGTCAGTTTTGGTTGGTGGCGCCTCTTTCGTGTCCTTTTCGGGTTTTTCACCTATAAACTTTCATTCCTATTTATCTATAATTTTCGATAATAAACAAGACGATAAAAAGAAGTCAAATTTAATGACCATACTTCCGTTTCTACCCATAAAGAGAAATTCCTCCTTACTTTCTATTGCGGCTCAAAATAAATCTTCGATAAAATCAAGACTCAAAGTTTCAGCACTATATTTGTTGCAATTCCTTAGCAATAAAATTAGGCTGTAATTAATTTGTAACCTAATTATTGTCCCAAATTTAATTACAGCCTAATTTTATTACTTAAGGATTGCAATGAATGTAGTGTTGAAACTTTGAGTCTTGTTTTGTCGGAGATTTATTTTGCATTGACTTGGGGTGTGAGAGGTTCAAGGAATGTGTGGGCGAGCTTTTATGCTCCTAATTGAAAACCAAATAATTATAACTCATGAAAAAAAACTTTTGATAAAAAACAATATGAAACCAAAAACAAAAAAGAAATGGTCAACAACACTGTATCTACTCTATCAAAGAGACAATACACATGTAATGTACGGTGACAGTCACATTTCTACAATGACTAACTAAATTTTCGTATATATGTTATGTAAACATTTAAAATAAAATATTATAGCTATAATGAACGACGAATAATAATGATGACGAAAGATGAATGACAACTATGAAATAAATGAATGAATTGTATATATATGAAAATTTAAGATTTGCAATTAAACCTCATAAATAATTGTAAAATTAGTTAAAAACAATAAAATGAAAGAGGATTAAGGAATGCACCTTATTAGGGTTAATTACTTGTAGTGTTTAGTTGAGTAACCATTTCGAATGCTCTCATAATCATTTTATTTTTCTTTTCTAGAAATATATTCCAACTAAGTGATAAATGTATCTCAATATACTATTTGGTAGTTAGTGATAATGTTTAATTAAAATTTGATATATCTTCAAATCAACTAGTATTTGTAGGCTTTATGCTAAAATGATTGAATAAATAAAATAAATAAAGTTAATTACGATAAGAATTATAAAATAAAAATGGTTTCAAAGAGATCTTTAAAAAGATACCAATGTTGAATATATATATATATATATTAAACAAAATTTTCTATTGACAAATAAAATTTAAACATAAACAATTTTTTTATTGAAAATAAAATTTCAACATAAATAATTTTTTGTGTGTGTAGGAAGTTGTGGGAGAGTTGTTTTATACATATGTATTTATGGGTAAATATGTTTGAAAAGGGAACTAGCCATTTGTGTTTTGGAAAGTGAAATAAATTACCAATGACTAGTATATATAATTAGCTATTCTTTTTTTGAAAAGTGAAACAAATTAGTAATGGCTAGTATATATATTAACTAGATGTTTGTTTGTTTTAATAGTGAAATAAATCAGAAACGGCTAGTTGCTTTGAAAAAAAAAAGTAACGGCTAGTTTACACAAATTAAATGTAATAGAAAAAGTAAAAAGTAATGTTATCTGTGTATTAATAAGAGAGAGGCTGTAATGGCATGGCTACCATGTACTGCCACCTCCAATTGGCGAGCTACCTAGTACTTCAATGACAGAAGTTCAAAACTCGTTGGAAGCACTTTGTGGCCAAACTCCAGGAGGAGATTAATCCTACCATTCGGGTGTGGAGACATCTCATGGTATTTACCAAAAAATAAAAAAGAGAAGAGGTGTAAAGTTATTATGGTGGGCTAGCTTATTGAAATCAATTTGAATTCAGAGTTCATTTTATTGACATTTGAAATGAACTATTGATATATGAAATGAAATATTAATCTTAAAAATTAACTAAACTTTACAACTACAAGTTAAAAATTCAATTTTATTAAAATAAAATTAAAATGACTTTCACCATTGTAAATGCTATGATATTTTGTTTCAAATTTTATCATATTCGTTTGTTAATACACTTACTAAATTTTAATTTTATTTTAATGATTTAACATTTAACATATCGTAAGTAGAAAAGGTGATTTTGTTTCTTAAAAAAGTATGTTTCCATTTCCCATCCTGCCCCTACCCACTAGTATTTGCAAAATACGAATTTTTGTTTAGAAAGAAGGAGAGAGAGAGAGAGAGAGAGAGAGAGAGAGAGATCAACGGCTAGATATGAACAGAAGAGAACGAAAAAGAGAGACAGAGACAGATCAACGGCTAGATATGAACAGAAAGAGAACGAAAAAGAGAGAGAGAGACAGATCAACGGCTAGATATGAACAGCGTATCATCAATCCTATACTTGATTTTGTACCCTATTATCCCCTTTCCCACCCGAATATTAAATGGAGAGAACGTTTGAGTTCCCGCCAAACAGAATTTGGCGCGCTTTCTTTTGTCTAAATACCTCTTTCCCCGAGCTAAAGCCCTTGCAGGCCCCCTACCTCTCAGATCTCAACTTTCTGCTCCTTTCGCTCTCACTGGAACTCCAAAGCAGCCCAGCCTATTCAGCTCATCAGCTTCTCTCTCTGTGGTTCCGTTTGTGCCATTTCCCTCTCACCTACCTCTTTCTATCCCTTATTCTTATTGCCGTTCTTCGCTGGTGTGGAATCCCCAAACAGAGGGATCTTATCGAAGGTAATCTCTCTCTAGCCAACCTAAGTTTCTAATTTTAATTTCCACTTTGAAGTTTTGATTTTGATTTGTTAACAGTTGAAGCCCACTAATTGATTAGGGCTTCAATTAAGGTTTTCATTTTTAATATTCTGGATCTCCGATTTATTTAAAGTTAAATTCGTCTGTGTAATATGGGGGGTCTTCTGAAAGTGTTTGTTTCAGCAAAGACCTAGCAGCAGTGGTGCTCCTCGTGGAGGAATCTGGTAAATTTTTTGTCTTTCAGTTTTTTTAATCATCATCTTTTTGGGGCTTAGGGTTTGATTTTCGTTAAATTACTGTTACGTGCTGCTAAATAAGAATAGTTACTGGTCACTTTTATGTTTTTTTGTGTTGATATAATAGTTTGATTTAATCGTTTTGGAATATTCAATACTCGGAATTTTTTTTTATCACTGGTGTGATTTGGTGTGTGGACTGTATATGAAGTTTTTAGGGTATGGGCCTTGCTTCTAAGCTTGACACATGATCTTCTTTCCTGAAATTAGATTTGTTTTGCTTTTCCACTTAGTGGGTATCTGTGTTTTCAGGCTGTTGTGCATTTTGCAGTACTGGTTTGAGAACTAAGAATTAGTTGAAAAATGTAAAGCGTACTTGATCAATTTGTAATTACCCATAATGACCCACTTATGTAATCAAATTCTGCAAAGTTTGTTTTATCTCTGAGAACAGTATACTATTTGTATACTATATTTCACTGCATGTTCATATCGTTTATTGTTTATTTTTCTTTGGGCGTTACATTGCATTACCTTGTATGTGATGAAATCGATGGTTACCATTATTGAAACTATCATTATATTGAGTAAAGTTGGCCTCTGTTGCAGGAAAAGTGTCTCATGCGCTGTAACGATCATTCCAGTACTAACAAGAAGAATTGAGTTTTACTGGTAAAAACTCTGATGGAGTTAAGAAGTTGCACTCATTTGCATTTCATCCAAGCTCTGAAAGGTGGTTTACCGGTAAAAACTCTGAATGTGGCTCGTGGAAGGCCAGTTCTCAAATTCAAGAAGTTGATAGACATATGTGAAACATTAGATGCCAAAAATGGTGATTCTTTTGCAGCAATTCCACCAAAAGATGAGTTCAGGGGCTTGTTTATGGACAGGGATTGGGTCATGGGCGAAAGTACAAGGAACTGTACTGTGCGAAATATAACAATCAAAACTGAACGTGAAGATTCTGGTTTTAATAGTAGCGACAACAATGATGGAAGAGATTATTTGGATGGCTTTGGTAATATGACACTGAAGCAGATCAAAGAGACATGCAAGAGCAAGAAAAGAAAACGTTCAAAATCTGTTTATTTGAACAAAAAACTTGAAATGTGCTGCCCTATAAAGCAAGAGTATTCTGAGTTGCAAACTAATGAAGAGGATTGTGATCTCATAGAGCCTCTTAGTAATTGGAAAGTTAAACTCTCAAAGAAGGCAAATGCCAAGACTAAGAGCAAGCGTGTGAAAAATTGCGTCTCCACTATGTCTCAAAGTGCCATATTGACTACCAAATTGGAACACATCCCAAGTGAGCCGGAGACACTCCAATTCAGTCGAGATGTGCCTACACCTGTTCTTAAAGTAGAGGTTCCTGAAACTGATTCTTCAGATTTCCAAAACACAACCTGTTTTCTTGGTAATACCTCTTTGGCTTGTGACAATCAGGTGGGTTCTTGTGAAGTGGTGCCTAATGAATTACCTGAGACAGCTGCTGATTGTGTTTCCAGGACTGAGTTACCAATTTCAATAACAAAAGAAAGTCAGATTTGTGGTGTTGATGAAGACTGGTACGAAGATATGGAGTATGATAATCCCACGCCAATTCAGATTCTAACTACCTCAGGTTGGGATATTATCAAGGCGGATGATCCAGAGATAACCAGTTACCAGTGCTTCGATTTTCCTTTATTAGAATATAACATAGAAGGATATATCACGGATTCGGTTCACCCTGACATCTTCATTGAAGCAATATCTTCATCGCAAGATCATAATTTTGATACACATGACACTCATCATAATTTTGATACACATGACGCTCTTTCCTCCGAGGATGAAAGGTTATACCAGACTAACAGCGAGACCCAGGTCCAAATGTCCAATATGGCTGTTGATGATTCCTTTCAGTGCAGGGGACCTATTAATGGAACTGATGGATGCCTGCCTAAGGCTGAGAACAGAGCTGACGTAACGTCTAATGTTGAAGCCAGCGCTAGCTCCATTAGTGACTCTGGCTTGGGCTCTGGCAGCTGTTTGGTTTCTGCTGCTGTTGATTCTCCCATGGCTGAGGAGGAGAAGCAATCCCAAACGTTTCCCTGTGCTGTTGCAGAAAGAAACTTGTCTCCGGGGATCTTTTCTTCTGATGCTAATGACGAGCTTACAACACTGGTGAATGGTGGGAGTCCTAATTTAAAGCAGCAACGTCCTCCTCAAAGGCTCTTTCAGACCAGAAAGGTACATAATATCTATTGGCTGTTTATATAGCTTTATTGTAGTGTGGAGGTTGTTTCTTATGAACTGTTTTCATGTTCAGATCATTTCACCAGCTTCCCAAGAAAAATTGTGTAAGGCTATGAAGTCAATTGAGTTACAGGACGAAGATATCTCAAAGATACATCGCAGTAAGTACAAAGCATGTTGTGCCTATCGAATGCTTACAATCATAACATACTCTGTGAGCTTGGATGCTACAAGTATACAGTAAAGTTGAAGTTTAATTTTAAAAGTATATTAAATATTTGACTTTATTAACAAAATTGAGGCTTTAGCATGGAATACATATATTTTTTGGTTAGAAGAAAGCTAGTTGATGGTTTGATTGGGATCTCCACCTGTGGTTTTGTAGTCTGTTGACGTGTGGCCAAGTAGACAACAGGGTGTATTCTATGATCGTCCAGAATTCTTTCCATCCGTTTTAATTAAATTAAAAAAAGTTTTGGTGTCCAGATTGGGGGCTGTGTATTTTTTCTTTTCAATTTGATTCAGGGAGATGTGGTTAGCTTGCTATGTTTCTGATATTGTGGCTGGAAAGGAATGGGACTTTTGATAACATTGGGGAAGAAGGTGCAGGGATTAAAGTCTGTTATTTAAAAAGCTGTTTATTGTGTTGCAATTCATACATGCTCATGGCTGTTAATTGCAGTGCAACTTATATGCCTTCTTCGGTAGCTGTTAGGTTTGGTTTGTTAAACGACACCTTGTCCTCTACAACTTTGCGTAGATTCCGTTTCTACTCATTTCTGTTATTTTTTTTAAAGAAACACAATTTTATTAAAGCCTCTTAATGTTTAAACTTCCTTTCAATTCTTTTTTCCTTTCTGAATAAATTCATTTTGAGATGCCGATAAATTTTTTGGGTACTTTGAAATTTTATTTGGTTTTCTGATCATTACTCCATTTATCAGATGGTTTGAAATGTATATCAAATCCCTCCTCTTGCTGTTATTTCTCTTTCATTCTCCATGTATTTGACTTTCATGTGTTTCCGATTATTTCAGCTTGCAAGGGGAATCTATGTTTTGGAAAACAAGCCGAGAATACAATTGGTGGAGCTGGAGGCCTTGATCAGATCAGGAGAGCTATCAAAACGCAAAACAATAGGAATCCCAAATATGAGAAGATTCATTCCCATCCTAAAGGCATCCCTAAAGGTTCTAATGTTTCTGCTGCAGCACCGCGTTTTAGCACAGGATGCACTTCTATCCGAGCCTGTTCAGAGAGTGCCATTGCATTCTCACAACGCCAGATGCATGACATTGAATGTCTTGCAACAAAACTGTCAAATGAGTTAAAGACCATGAAGGAAATTGCGGAAGAAAGATTACAGCGTGAAGCCTATCCTGCCACATCCTTGAGATACAATGCAAATGAGGTACACCAATATTCTTTTTTCTTCACATACGTTTGCTGCTGCACCCTTTTAGTATGCAAATGCGCATGAATTCTTTATGCTCATCTATGAGTTTTGAATGGTGGCAGGCGAGGATGGCAATTAAGAATGTAGCAAGAGTTGAAGCATCTGCTAGAAGATTGCTTTCCATGATGTCGAGGGACTGTAACCGGTTTTGTAAAATCATGGTTTGCTCCTCATCCTGATTTATTTTGTATAATTTTTCCTTGGTCCGTGGCATCATTTTGATCATTTCCGTTCATCAATTGCAGAAATTGGCTGACAATGGTTCTAATGCTTCTGAGAACGTTGCAAACAAGGAAAAGAAGATTACTTTTGCTGATGAAGCTGGGGAAAAGCTCTGTCATGTCAAATTTTTTGAGAATGACATGGCATCATTTCCGGGAATTGATGGCGATCAAGAGCAGGAATTTCTGCTTAAATAACTTGAAAAGCTTGCTTGTTGTACATGTATATTTTATTTTCTGCATGATTGAGGCTGCACAATTTAATATTATAGAGTGCTTGTAGTTCCGGCAAGGTTCATCTCAATTCTGTTACCGTGGAACATTCATTACTTTGTATAAATTGAAAATGGATGATTCTGATTTATGATATAGCATCATAAGTTCATAACATATAGCATCTTATATATATATTTATATTCAGTTCTTCAACTTTCCCAATTGGTCTGAAGGATCAGAAAACAAGAGCTCCCAAATCTCAGAAAAGGCCTCCACAATAACCCCCTGGTAGTGGCGGGAGTTCAAAGTCAAGAAACAGTGAAGAAGCTCCTCCAACTCTTTAGCCTCGAAAATCTGCTTCTCCATGATCATCTCCATCATCGATCTCTTAAAGTCGTCGTACGGATCCTCCGACTTCTTCACCACCGCCATGCTCTCTCTCACCTTCCCTGCTTTTCCCCTGCACACCCTCATCGGCCGCAACACCGTCTTTATCCTCCCAATCTCACCACTCGTCAATTTCTTCAAATCCGAATCTGAATTGGCTCTCCGAACCTTCTTTGTTTTGCTGTTATTATAATCAACATTATTAGTTTTCTTGTTGTTCTTTTGCAGGCTGTTCTGTTTGTCTGACATTTTCTCTGCTATACTCTCTAACACTAGTGAGAATTCGTTCGAGAAGCTTCTGGAAGAGTAAAGTGGGGTTGCGCTTTCTTCGTTGTTTTCTTCGTCTCCTTCGAATTCGCCGCTGAACCAGTTACCGTAGTTTCCCGAAGAAGTAGTTATAAAAGGAAGCTCGGCTTTCGCTTTGGCTCTCTTCTTCTTCTCCTTGCGTTTCTTTTTGTAGTACTTCTCGGTCTCCGAAATCGGGGACATATAATTGTTGTTGCGCTCGTAATCTGCAGATGATTTGATCTCGACGTTGCAGTCAGAGATATATCGCGTGCATGACCTGGACCTGCATGATCCGCAGCCGGTGCGGGAGGATTTGGTCGTCGTCTTGGTTGACTCGCGGCGCTTGATGGAGGGGTGTTCGGGTGTGGACGGTGGTGGGGCGGGGAGGAGGTTGGGGTAGCCGATGTCCAAGGCTTTGGAGTTGACGGGAGACAGCCGGTAAATTGCCGGTAAAGTGGCATGGTGTTTGGGACGACAGAATTGGATCAGAGGAATAACCCGAGGGAATTTGAGCTTGAAGTAGTGTTTAGCCATTAATTACCTTTAAATTAAGCTGAGCTTGGGAATTGTGAATTGCGATGGTAGAATGATGATTTGGGGTTTACATATATACAGTATGTTGAGGCCGGCCATAGAATCACAGAAAGTAGGATTATCATGCTAAATCCAAGTGATCGGATGGTTAATTAAGAGAGATTAAGGATGCATGGAGTTTAATTAGTGATTGTTTGGTTCGAAAATGTGTGTTAGATACATGGCTGGGTTTATAATAATCAAATGAGGGTTGAAGGCTACGTATCAAATTAAGGAATTTCATGGAGGTAGAGGATGTGGTTGTATCCAGTGATAGGCTTGACGAATTCCATGCAGCACACATCAAAGACTCGATCACTCATGGAGTCACGGTCATGGCCCAACCATTTCATTCTTACATCTTCATATATTATATTAAAAGACAACCTATACTTCCCACGGAAAAAAATAAAAGAAAACAAGGACAACCTGTACTATATGGTTGAGGACCAGACAGCCAGAAAGATACAATTTTTGTGACACGTGTAGAAACAAAATCATGCTTACAAAATAAATAAATTTTTACTACTATTCACACGCGTTTGACTTCTTGACTTTGCACTATGGATCGAGCCGGAGGAGGCGACAGAAGCATAAAGAATGAGTTCGCTTTCGTTACCCTTCTGTTTTCTCTCTTCAAATTCTTTTTTGATGTAGGACTTGTTCAAAGCTTAAGCAGTGAAATCACATGTGCATGCTTACAACTTTATATTTGTAAGTTGGTAGATAAAATAAATTTACACATGAATATAATGAATTTGTATACGTAATCTCAATGAATTCGATGCACATAAGTTAAAGTCAACATAACATAATCTTGACGTCCTGTTATGCATATTGTTGAATTTAGTTGTGGTAGGGGTGGCGGGTTCCTAAAATAAGGTTACTATATATGTGCCCTTAAAATTATCATACCAAAGCCATATGCGACACCTACGCGCAAGCACCACCCTAGGCAACAAAGCAAACCTCCCTCCCTTCCTCTCTCCCTTCTCATTTCCAAATACCCACTTAATCTCCTACTAATTAAAAATTGAAAATTTCGACAGAAAATAGGAACACCCTGTTATCCATTCAAAGTTTCAAACACCCTAAAGCCCCTTTAGGGTGAGAAAGGGGAAAGTTTCCCTTTTCCTCTTTCTCTCTAACTTAATCTCTCCTCCTCCTCTACCCCTCCTACATGCATATGTTTCTCAATAAATTACTAATTAACTTGTTTCCACAATCCTTAATTAATTAATAACCTAATTTCTATGAGGAAGCTGTGCCCTAACCTTGACAAAGAAGATGGCCTCGACACCGTCCTCGAGGTGCCAATTCCTGAGGAAATGTTCAACAGCATGGGCAGCAACGCCATGTTGCGTTGGGCAAACCTACGTTCTTTCATGAAAGCTCAGTCCCACGTCGACAGGTCTTCAAATGGTAAATCCCATTTCTCATCACGATCGAACAATGAGTTCATGGCCTTGCTTAAGCTTGTGGGCTCTCCTCTCATTCCCCTCCAGGTTCACTGCGACAATGCCCTTACCCGCCCCATTAAAGATTGCTCCATCGTACGTAACCTAATTACATTAACAATATCAATTTATGTGCATTTCTCATTATTATTACGGAAATATAATTGAAATTTGCATGCATGCAGGAGGCTTCTACGGCAAAATATATAGTGCAGCAATATGTAGCGGCGACTGGGGGACTGGCGGTATTGAACTCGGTGAATAGTATGTACGCCGTGGGCGAGATGAAGATGGTGGGATCGGAAATGCGTCAAGGTGATGACTCTGTGCATGTGCAAACCAAAGGCAATAGTGAGGTTGGAGGGTTTGTTCTATGGCAAAAGAATCCCGACTTGTGGTACTTGGAATTGGTTGTTTCCGGCTTCAAGGTCAGCGCCGGAAGCGACGGCAAGGTTGCATGGAATCAATCCGGCTCTCAACCTTGCCATGCCAATAAAGGCCCCCCAAGACCCCTCCGTCGCTTCTTTCAGGTATTGATCACATATGAATAATATTAACATATTTGGCTCACATTGAACATGCTACATATATTATGTTATGTTTCTAGCATTATCTACATAAAGATAACTAATGATTAAATTCTTAGGGATTGGACCCTCGGAGCATAGCAAACCTGTTCCTAGACGCAGTATGCATAGGGGAGAAAACCATTAACAAAGAGGAATCTTTCATACTCAAGCTTGAGACCCCCACAGAGATCCTACAATCCCAAAGCACACCCCAGACGGAAATTGTTCACCACACAATATGGGGCTACTTCAGCCAACGGACGGGGCTGCTCATCCAATTCGACGACACCAAGTTGGTCAAGATGAAGTCAAGATACGACAATGTGTTTTGGGAAACGACGATGGAGACGGTGATCGGAGACTATAGATACGTGGACGGGATCAACATAGCACACGGCGGCAAGACGTCTGCCTTGCTGTTCAGGTACGGGCATGCATTTAACCAGAAGAGAAGGATTGAGGAGACGTGGAAGATTGAAGAGGTTGATTTCAATATTTGTGGGTTGTCCATGGAGTGCTTTCTGCCTCCTGCGGATCTTAAGAGAGAAGACGTTGGGGATCAACAAGAAGTGGGAGTGAGCTAGTACGTACGGCATTGCGTTTTGTTCAATTTATTTTATAGAAGCAAAGTATAAAATAGAAAGAAAGAACTGCATGTACATATAGGTAAAACGCAATCGGTCAAGATTAATCTAATTTTGGTCTCCTCCAATGAGAAATTAATTTTTTGTTGTTGGTGTGTGTCTCTGATTACTAACCAGGCCTGAAAGCCGGGCTTGGGCTTGGGCTTTCCATGTAAAAAGCCCATGCAAATGCTCAGGTTTCAAAGCCCAAAAGGGAAAAAACCCTAATTCACACAAACCCCTATTTAAGCTCTGCTTGACGCCTCTCATTCCTCTCAGTTCTCAATCACTCTCCTGCTTTCAATACGAATCCGAATCAAATTTCGTTGTTTGGTTTCTGCTTGGCTGCCTTGGTTCTTACTGGATCTAGATATTGAGCATCTGTTTTGGTAGTTAGGTTTTGATTGTGTGTGCATCTGTTTACCCGCTCCTTCCATGCGAAAAATCAATGCTGGAGGAGCTATAACGGATGCGGAGAGCGAGAGGTTGGCTTACCAGCCCATTGCATATATAGGATTGCTTTGGGGTCAAATGGACCTACCGAAACTCACTTTCTTCTTCTTTGCAGATTGATTTTTGATTTTCGATTTTGTGTTTATGTTGGTGGAGTCAAATGGCAAGTGATGAATAATCTTTTCCGCTTATTGATATACTGATTGTTTGTGTTGACATAAACTCCGCTTATTATCTGATGCCATTTTCAAAATTTTATTTATTTATTTATTTGTAAATTACTATCTGTTTATTTGATTTCTGGGCAACGCATATGATGCTACAAACAACATTCACTTATACTACACACCGAAATAAATGTGGACAAAATTACTCCGCTTATTATCTGAAGCATTGCCCTGTTTTTCTTTTCTGTTGGCGTTGATTTTGAGTCTTTAAGAAAAATGTTCAATGATGAGGAAAAGCAGACGGGCGGACAGAATCTGATGCTATGTAGATTGTCTGCAACTTCCACTTGTGGAATGGCTCTGAGGATCTTTGAATTTTGTATAATTCTACCTGTTTGCCTTGTTTTTCTTGTGGTATGTGCTGGCTGCTATGATGAGGTTGCTCTAATTTATGTCTGGACATATGAGATAATCCATGATATGATATGCACCCTTTCTGAGCGCCGTATACTTTTGTGTTGTCATTTTAAGTTGGTTGAGGTTGCATTGGTAATTCATCTCAATTTATGATATGATTCTTTTGTTGAATAAATAATTATATTATACTTGAGCTGAATTCAGTTGCAGTGAATTTGCCCAAGGACAGAATCTCTTTGCTACACAGTTGTTTCTTGAGGGGGATTCATAAGCTTGTTTCATTTGTATTTTAATCGTGTCCCAGATGTATTTGAAATACAACAATTTTGTAACCTAGTATGTGGGAAATTACACGTTATAAATTAGCACTGCCATGATTCCAGGGGCCCTTTCACTTTAGGAAGAAAGCTATTGATTAGAGAACTACCAATTCCACTGACTCACCACCTGCACGTCCGAAAGGAACCAAGACCAGAAGATGCCCTCTCCTCTCTTCTATTACTTGTTTGAGTCCCCCTGGTTTTGGTGGTGTTGTATGGGATGTGTTGTGTTCCATTTTGGGGAATGGGGTTGGTCTGAAGCTTATAGAAGTGGGGTTGGTCTGAGGGATGACATTCTCTGTACTCTGTTTTTTTTTAAATAAAAACTTTATTTCTATCATTATTGATTATTATTTCGAAGTTCAAATTATTTTATTTTATTTTATCATAAAAATGATCAATTTGCCCTCATATTTAACGGCAAATTGGATGAGGTCACATTAAAAACTAGGTACAAATTAGATGAGGTCACATTAAAAACTAGGTACAAATTCAGGAGATAAATCACAAATTAACCCTAAACTACATTGAAGTTGAGGGGGAGTGTATCCACTTTAATGAACTTGGTTTAGCTTTTATAATAAAGCGTGCGTTAGGTCGATGTGTTGAAGAATTGCGAATCAGAAATGGGAAGAACAGTGTTAGGGCTTGAGTATGTTCTAACGTTGCGGAGGCCGGAGAAGCCCATTGGCCCTCCGAAAGTTGCCTAGCCGTTGCGTTTTGTCCATCATATTTTAGAGTGTTTTGGCTGTCTGATTAAACACAATCACCACCATCCATCCTCCATCCTCCATCCTCCATCCTGCTGCTTTCGGACTGATTTGAGGTTTTAAATATTGATGATGATGGGACGGTGGGAAAATGAGAGGCTTTAAGATTTGTCAATTTCCATTACGAGAGCTACTTCGCTGAGTAATTTGTCAATTTCCAGTACGAGAGCTACTTCGCTGAGTAATTCTAATTTAGCAGCACAAATTTCTAAAGGAGGAAATGCTGGAAACAGAGTGGGTCGTGACGGTGAGAGGAAGGTGACGTTAGTTTAAACCAAAGAGTCAAAGCTAGTCGGCAAGTGCTATATGCTCCCTCCCTCCCGCCCGCGCCTAACTGGACCCCACATCTCCATTATTCAGCAGAAACAAAACAAATTCCACTGGCAAAATTGGGCATGGTAGATGGCCAAACACTGCATACACTCCATCCATCTTCCACGGCCGTTTCGTCAGTGTGATTAATAATGCCATGCATGACGATCGAATTTGATACATTGATGGCTCACCCCACCCACCCCATTCCATGCCACCCATTAATTAATTTACTATTCCACACCCAAACATTTACTCACCCCCACCCAACAAGTCCACAGGCAGGGCCACACCACACCCACACTAGTGTACCAAAAAGTCCACAGAACCTCCCAGACCAAAAAAGAGTTTCTCTCCTCAGTCTCTCTCTCTCTGTCTCCTCCGCTCTTCAGCCTTTAGCCTGCACTGTTGAAGATTATTAACTCCTCCATCTTCTAAAAATGAAAGAGAACGATCCACCGACACTCATAACAATCCCATCAACCACAGCCACACCAACGGTCTTCAGGAAGGACCCCTCACCTTCTTCTTCTTCTTCTTCTCCATCATCCAAAGGCAGAAGCTTTTTGGACAAGACTCGCTACAAGTTCTGGGTTTTAGCTGCGATTCTCCTGCTGGCTTTCTGGTCCATGTTCACCGGATCCGTTACCCTCAGGTGGTCCGCCGGCAACTTAACCCGCCTCTCCGACGACTGGGACCTTCCATCCTTTGACGATCTCGATATTCTGGTACTAATAAATTTGCATATGTTGTTCAATTTCATGGTTGAATCAAATTAAATTAAATTACTGTACTCTGTAGTAGAAATTAATCTGTGTATATAAACACAGGAGGTGGAGGAGAGAGAGAAGGTGGTGCGGCACATGTGGGATTTGTACACCCAGAGCAGCAGAAGTAGCAGCAATCGATTGCCTCGGTTTTGGCAGGAGGCTTTTGAAGCAGCTTACGAGCATTTGAGCAGTGATGTTGCCCCTGATCGAGACGCTGCCGTGTTGGAGATTGCCAAGATGTCCATCCGCTCCATCGTACTCGACCCCTTACCCCTTCAACTTCATTCAGCGGTCAGTCCATCTTCCTCAAGTTCATGTACATCAAGTTAAATTTTAGATAAATTTGGTGGTGTGATCTCTCAAAACTTTACTCTCTGCTTTTTGATACGTCAAGTCAAGGGGTCCTCTGCTTTTGTTTTGTTTTGTTGTCTTCTGTTTGATCCTAGAATCAGAATAGGCATTTCATAACATAATCATAAAGAAAATTCAACGGTCATAGCAAGTTTCAGTCCCTTATAAAAATTCACTAGTGTTCCAATTTTGACCTATGTTGTTTAGTTATTTATTTCCAGAGCAATAGAGAATTGAAAAAGAGATCCAAGAAAGAAGAGGAAAGCAACAAGGTAGCTACAGCAGTAGCAAGTAGCTGAAAACTAGAAGCCTGCCTTCCATTTTGCTACTTACTCATTCAACTCCTGCTCAAAATTTGGAGGAAGAAGATGTCCGTCCACCTGGACTATACACAAACATAATTTTACCCATCAGAGGAAGACGAAGACCCATCTGATCTGTATTATTATCTTAACCCATGCATGCACCAAGTTTTATATCAAGGAGGATTGCGGTGAATTCAACTGTTTGTTTATATTTTAGTGTCATCGGAGAGTTTTACAAAATAGTCAGACATGTACGTACCAAGTATTTTTTGTTTTATTTGAATTCCCCAATCAAGTTGTGGTATGATTCTGCTAAAATAAAATAAAATAAACTAAATTAGGCGTTGAACTGCTAGAAAGAGAGGAAGCGTGAAACCGATCCTGCATCACAGGATTAATATTTATTTTCTTTAAATTTTGTACTGTATCAAAAGATGTCTGGATGGATTAGCTAATTTGGATAAGTTAAGTTGGATAAGTTCTTTAGTTATTGACGACTTGATTGGGATGTCTTGTCCCTATCTTGTTTGTGTTGATTTTATACAGTTGTGTTGCTTGGGGGTTTCCCCCCAATTCAATCAAAAAAAAAAAAAAAATCTGTTTCGAGCGTGACTACATATATAAAGCGAAGGGTAAAAAATGCAAGAAACATTCAAAATACAAAAAAAAATTTCTTAATTAATATAAATATTAAGAATTAAAATTATTAATTAATTGAGGATAATATGATAATTTTATCCCATGTCTTTGATTTGAAAGTTGAGTGGTTTTTTTGTCTTTTTTGAAAAAGTTTTGGCTTTTTCCAAAAGTAAATTTTTTTTTATGTCTAAAACCTAAAAAATCTTTTTAAAATTTTAAAATAAATTAAAAATTAAAAATTAAAAAAAAAATCCTCTCGAAGTACATGCGAGGCTAGTATATAAGAAAGAAAGAAAAGTCTGAGCTTCAAATAATAGAGAAGAGAAATGTCAGTCAAAAGTTGTCTTCCAGTGGGTCCCACTCCACGTAAACTTCAGACGATGCCACTGCCCCCACGCCACTGCAGAAGTAACAGTGAGAGGAAATGACCACTAAATCCGCGCGACGTTACGCAACTTCAGTATTGGTCCATTGGATCAGAAAAAACCCCGTATTTAATTTCCTTTTCATGGTAAACGAAGCAGTAATAAAAAAGATCAATGTTGATTTTTAATTTATTTAAATATTTTTTGACTGGTCCAATATAAATAAAATTTGACCCCAAAAACAAAAACCAAAAAAAACAAAAAACCTCTATACTTGGTGATATATAAGTACTGCACTCGAAATAACATTTATTTTTTATTTTTTGCAGTAAAATCCACGATAGCATGATGAAAATAAAAAGAGAGTTAAAACTCAAATCGATCACTAAACTGCAACATAAAAGATAGCAGATGACAGAAAGATGGGAAGCAAGCAAATGAATGAAACAAAGGGAAAGGGTACCTCGATTGAAGAAGATTCAACGTCTCCCGCAGGATGATCTCTCAACTAAAGTAAAGCGAATAAAAATAACAAAAGCACTCTTACCACTGGAAGGAACATTACACAAAATCGCTCGAGCAGATAAAATTAGCACTGCTGCTGTGGCACTACAAAAGGGAAAAACAAAAAATTCTAAGGGCGAAAAGGTAAAAAAGCCATATACAGTCCAAAAGCCAAAATCTATTTACAACTGCCTGCCTGCCTGCCTGCCTCTTAAAACCACTCTCCCTAATCCTCCAGTGTCTGGATCTCACCCATCATGATGCGGTTACTCACCACATTAAATCCCAAAACAGCAGGGCTAACCTTCTTCCCTTTCTTTCCCTTCTTCTTGCCACCCCCCTTGGAGGACCCATCTTGGTCAACATCCCCAGCGTCTGCACCGTACGAATTCACATCTCCACCACCAAACCCGGTGAGCTTTTCATCATTCCGACTTTGAAACGCAATTTCAAGGACATCAGCCGATAGCAACTCCTTGTAGTTGAGAAACTTGTCGATGAACTCATGATCAGGATCGTACGACCCAAGGTTCTCTATTAGAAGCAACTCAGCCTCTGATCTGGATTGCTTCAAGCAAAACTCAAGGACACTCGTATCTAGCAAATTTTAACAAAAATCAGTGATACAATTAATATCGCAAGAAGAATGCATTTGGACCAACAAAAAAAGAAGCCTATATTAGTATTACACCTCTGATCAAGGAAGCCACATGCCTCAATTGTGTGTGCTGTGTGCCGGTTTTCATTTCTTGGGGTGCAAAGATTACTATAAATTCACTTTTTAAGCTACAAGGAAAATCAACTCCTAATACCAACCTTATGCTATGGATTTCACGCATAATTTAATTAAGGCACTTGCATATAAATTATTAAGCAGGCCAGAAGGTCAACATACCTTTTGTCCCAATAAGCCTAACGCACTCGCTCTTGCACCAATCTCGGAAGTCCATGGCTTCTGCAAAGAAAAATATGACGGGGTAAATAGGCATCAATTAATATCTTTGAGAGAAGAATTAACAGTATCATGATAGCACACCTGATTGCTTGGTCATGGCATCTCTTTTAACTCTTACAGATGACTGAGAAGAGGCAGGTGAGGATGAAAGTAATCGCTCAGTTGGTTTGCCACCCACTGATTTCTGCCGGTTCGATGAACCAGCTGAAGTTCCTTTTACAGGAGTATTTTTCACTCCCCAACTGCCCTGGCTTGCAAGATGAGGAAAATCTGCCCTGCTCACAGAGAAATAAACAAACAAAAAGACAAGCTCAGCTCAAATTAGTCCCCTACCAACATAAAAGATGTGAGCAAACTCCCACATGCATCCCACAATACAATTATGAGAGGCAAATTAAGGTTTCTATCTCAGAGCGATATGCAGCCTACACAACCTAACTCAATGAATTAATATCAAATAGAGGAAAAGAGTAAATATCTTACTGCTTATTTGCTTGCTTTGATTGGTCAATTGGGCCCCAGAATAAGTCATCTTCTACTTTGTGTTTCGACTGAGAAGCATGGGAATTAATCATGATGGGAGACGCAGTCTTAGACGGAGATGATGCCGAAAGTGACCATGAAGGAACATTATTGTGGGTGGCTGGAGTTGGCTGGGATTTCTGAGGTGTTGGAATCTGATTTTGGTGCTGAGCAGAAGAAACCCTCTTCTCCTGCTCCTTTTGGATGTCTCTTAAAGATGTGGGTTTAAGAAGCTTCCCAGAGTCAGTAGACCATGCTGGAGAAGGAGCCGGATTAGGCGTTTCTCCTTTCCAAAGAACAAAATCTCCCAATGAAGGCCCTGACGGGATTGCGGGCAACACTTCCTTTTCTTGCTGTACAGAACGGAAGCTTTTGACTTTCTCAGTGGGGCTTGAACTAATAGGCACATCTACTGGGGTAACTGACACTGAGACCTTAGCTCCAGTACCCTTTGATTTTGCTGACTTTTTGCGACTCTTTTTGGTGTCTTTTGCCTCAATGAAGTTATCGTCATCTACAGATTCTGAATGGGTGGGCATAACTTGTGGAGAAGGCTGAGTTGATACACCATTAGGAATCTCAACATCTTTTTCACTAGACTTGGCCAAAACCTCCTCTGCTAATAGATCATGTAATGGGCTCTTATTGCTCTTTGAATTTTGGGAAATTTTGGGTTTCCCAACATTTAACTCATTAATACCTGCATCATTTGGAGTTTCTCTCGATACTTTTGGTTCTGAATTGGCTACAACCCCAGCCCAAGGAGTTGGCAGACTTGAGGAATTGACAGAACTGATAACCTCAGGTACTATCATTAAAACCAGGAGCAGGTTTCCAAGCTCTCTGCCCAATCTGTATTTGGGAACTTTGCCCAGACTCAACAAGCTTAGAATCACCCTTCACTTCAAAAGGTTCAGTATCACCTCCAGAAAGTGGCTCTAATCTTTCAGCTTGTCGTGACTCTGAAACCTCTACAGTAACAATTTCAGATTTACTGCCTCGGTTACCTCTTGTCTCCAATTTTGTGTCACCAACAACAGGCTTCTCAGTTTCAGACTGCTTTATTTGCTGTGAAAAGAGAGATTTGGATACTCCTTTTGGTTGGTCACTCAAGGACTGTGCCTTGGAAGATTTTTGCTTCTTGGACTTCTTCTCAGAAGTCTTTCTTTGCCCACGTGCTTCAACATTCTTCACGTCAGATACTGCAGGAACCTCATCATTGCACTTTTCCCCTTGAATCTGCTGTTCTTCAACCTGACTATCTGATTGAACTTTCACATCATTGACATGCTCAGGCATATCTCCCTCAGAAGCACCTACAGGTGGAATAGAATCTGCAACACCCTCAGAGATTGCAACCAAACCAGATTCGTTAGCTCTGAAAGTGTTTTCAGATGCCTGCTCCATAGTTTTAGAAGCATGAAAGTCAGAATCAGGTATGGATTTCTGCACAAGGGGCTCTTTTCTAGATTTGGTCATCACATCAAGCAAAGTTGAGCTCTCAACATTTGTCGACGCTGGCAACGACTCCTGATGGATAGCAATGGGTACCACAGGAGTAACATCCCGAGTTCTTTGATGGGTAATATTCCCAAACATTTGATGCAGTAAAGGTAACGAGGCAGCTCCCTCACTTACATTTTGAGAGATATCTTGGGTACCTTGTGGAGGCAAAGTCATGAAGTTATTAGCAAGTTCATTTTGCATATTAGGAACTGGAACGTTTGTACCACTTGGAAACATTTCTTGTGATGGCTGAAGCCGGGGAGGATCTATAGATGCATTCCCTTTCGGAATTGCAGACGCCTGCATCTGTCCAAAAGATGGCTCAGTAAAATGCTGGCGAGATTGATGCTCTGACAGAACCTGCGAAAGCAGCTGCTGTTGTTGCCTTATCAGCATTTGCTGCTCCTCCTGTTTCTGTTGCTGCTTGAGTAACATGATCTTATCCAACAATGACATTTGTTGCGCTGGAACAGGCGCCTGGGAATGCAACTGCAATAAATACTGCTGTTGCAACATATTCATCAGTTGCGGATCTTGTAATAAACCAGAAGAGAGTAATTTCTCTTGTGTTGCAATACTAGAACTATCAATCGCTTGAGAAAGTAGATTTGGAAAAGACGGTTGATTCTGAGGTTGCAGCCTCTGCTTTTGGAATCCAAGTGGAGCCTGGGGAGGAAAATTCTGATCATACAAGTCCATCTTACTCTGGGTTGGGTCTGACCCACCTTGGACAGGAAAAGTTGACCAACCAGCAGCACTATTATTAATTCCAGATGACGACCGGTCAGTTAATCCTTGAAGAATGGACATAATTTCAGCATTTTGGGTTTGAGGGGGCTGATTTTCAGCCACTGAAGAGAGGAGGTTTGGATCTGGGACAACCTCCGACTTGGGTATTACAGATGAAGCATCTCTCCCAGGCCAATATTGATAAGGATTAGGAAAAGACCTCTGTCGCTCAAGCGCCATTCTCTTGGCCAACAGATTATCCAATCCAGAATGAGGCAAACCATGAGAATTGTTTCCAATAAGTCCTTGCAAACCTAAAAATAAAACACACAGATTCACAAGAAGGCATCATGCGATAAGTAGTGCAAATAAAAAGATAATATGAATAAGCTTATTGATAAACTCCCTCATTTTATAACTCAAAATGTAAAAAAGACTTATTAATAAAACCAACCTTCAGAAAAAGGAAACTTCTGCAGAGGAGAGCCACTTGTATTAGCAGACATCAGCGACTCCAAAAACCTATTCTCAGCTTCTGTTGTCGAACCCTGTTTATGCCTTGGTTCATTTCTTGCTATATCTGTCTCACTTAAACCAGCATGAATCTTCCCAACATTACCAAAGTTTGGCCTACTTGATGTATCTGTCACTTCATTTTGTTTAGGGGCACTAAATCCAGGCGGTGGTCTAGCTTTAGCTCTTAAATGAGGCATAACATCACCAAGTGCCAAAAACGGTGTATCTGTTGATGCATTTGCCACGCGAACTAGCAAATCTATGCCAAAATATCCAGCCTCAAACCAGCCAATAATATCAGCCCCAGCAAAAGGGCCTTGAATTATACCCTGAGGATCTTTATAATAAAGCTGTAGATCCTCAGGAGAAAGCTGCTGAGGTTTTCTCACTTCCTGTTCCCTATCTAGAACTCCAGATGGCTGCCTTCTAATTATATGGTCCTCACTGGTTTTCCATTTTGCCTCATCTCTACTTTCCCATTCATTATTAAGATCTTTCTGTCTTTGTGACCAGCCCATATCAGGGGTTCTTGACTTGATATCACCCGGAATCTCTTTCCAATCATGCAAGCCAGCATGCGAACGCTCTCCCTGTGATGGAGATCTCCATGGAGTGCCAGAATGGGGAGTAATACTTCCCTTCATGGTCAAATCTGTATTAACGGGTGCCTCCTCGGCCCTTCTAAAAGGACCACTGTCTTCTCTAAAAGCTGCAAACAGAAATTACATTGAGTAAAATGTTTAAATGGGGTGAGCTATCTCATGTTAGTAACGCATGTAGCGATTCAAGTACCAGTCTTCTTCACTTTCTTTTTCTTAAAAGAAAATCTAAGGAAAAATAGATCATCATCCTTACACCCAGATTCATATATAGAAATAGAAACACATGCAAGAGGAACTTTGATACAAAATTTGAAAACAAAAGGAAAAATGTTTATTAAGAATCAAATAAACCAGTTCCCCATGAGCAATGACCCAGAGGTTACCATTTTCCCATTCCATTTGAATCAACATAACATGGTAGAATTTATATTATCCATATTATTTTTCCCACAGCCCACACAATAGTAACCAACACCAACATGCACATCGCAATTCAATCACAAGAAATGTTGTTTCAAAATCCTTTTCCCATCTTCAATTAACATACCTTCTGCTCTGAAATTGTTCTCTGAGTACGTCTTCTGATCCTGCATTATTTCTGCTTTTAGGCTGGATCCATGATGGAAAACTTGCCTTTCATGAGAAGAGCCCTCTAAATAATTTGGAATACCACCTTTTGAACTACCAGTGCTTTCATCTTTAGAATCATTAAGTGCGAGGGGTAAATCTTCCCTACTGCCTGCTCAAACAAAACAGTTCCAACACAAGTCAATCTCCACTTGAAAAAAAAAACATGCATACATAGTTTTAAAATTCTTAACAAGTAAACTACCAAGCTTCGGTCTTCTTGATTGAGTAAAATCTATCGGGTTCCTTCCATCTTTAGAGACTTGAGGAGCACCACTACTTACTATATCTCCTTTGTCAATTCCCTTCAAAAGAGCCTGCTCAAGCAGAAAACCATTCAAATGAAATGAACTGATGAAAGTATAAGAAATGTTCACAAAATTATTTAATGAACGAATATGCATTACCATTTCCTCAGGATTCGGTACACAAAGCGCCAAAGGCTCCAACGGCTCATCCATTGTAAGAGAACTCGCTTCTATAAACCCATCAACTGATTTCCGATATGATCTCATATCAACCTTCCTGTATACATCAAGCAGCTTTGTCCTACTATACCTTAAAGGGGAAGGCTCTCCATGTTCACTTTCAACTTTGTCCAACACAGTTCCTATAGACTGAGGAATAGTAGGACTACTGTTCATAAAGCCTCCACCAGAGCTAGCCCTTCCACGACCAAGAGAAAAAGTTGGTGGTGTATTTTCCCCACGTCCCCAACTAGATGAATGCGCAGGAACATGTTTGCTTGCTGCTAGAGTCTGATTATGGGAAGGATCTCCCCTTCCTCGGGCTTGGGAGGAGTTTGATCTCCAAGGCCGGTAGAGATCCCCATCCTTCTCATCCTTTACATGATTTCCAACATGAGGCAAACCTTTATCCAGATGCATGCTGCCATCTCTGCCAGACTCTGCCCACTTGTCATACAAACCTTCCGCCTCTTTGTCATCGGGCCCCCAGCGTGTGTTCCATTTGCTCTCTCGCCGTTGGTCATAATTGGATTCCCTGTTACTAGAGTCAGTCCACCGCTCGGGTGGAGCACGGCGTGCTTCTCCAAAGTGTTTTGCAGATGAATTTTCTGTTCGTCGATCCATCCTGCGAGGGTCACCAAGCTCTTTGTCCCCATCCCTCCACCGATCTTTGCGTCCGGAGGAGTTGGTGTCTCTTTCTTCATCGCGCCAGCGTTCACGACGACCACCTGTTTCCATATCCATCAATGATGGCCTGAAAACATCCTTCTTCTTCTGGGTATCATGAATCTCCTCACCATTACCTGATGCCTTCATGGTATCCGAGCGACTTCCAAAGGATGGATTTGGGCTGGGAGGTTTTTCCTGCATTTTTTGTTAAGAAATAAATAACAAAGAAACTCTGAATCAATATTCTAAACTAATAATGAGAGCTAAGATAGAAGCACATGCTAACTGGAAACAATTTAAGAAACTTCTCCTCTGCAACTACGCAGCAACAGAGGTAAGCAGATTAATATAAAATCATGAAAGTTACAATAACACACCCCAGTTAACATTCCAGGTTTACTCTCCCCCGGCTTTGGTAGAAGCCATTGCGGTGACAGTGGAATAGGATTCTCAGAACCTGATCCAGCTGCGTACATCAGAAATAAGCATTGGATTAAATATGTCATATACACATATAATGCAAAGACATTGCATTACTGCCACCAAACAATTATCAAACAAATCCAACTAGCACCACCGTGGATCTGGTGAGAACACATTATTTCAGAGATGAGGGGAAACCTAAACACCCAAGCATGATTGACTGAAAAACGTTATAATATTACTTATCGAAATCAATCAAAATATGAATTGAGAAAATACTTTTTCAGAACTTCGAACTATGATAAATTTTATGATTCAAGAATATTCCTAGAATGAGACTCACTTTTTTTTACGGGAATACTAAAGACATTCTTCATAGACTTTACATGAAACCAAGGTTCCTTTAACATATTGTAGCACCATGTCCCCTAAAATCCCCAGGAATTCCAATCATATATTGACACACCTTCAGCGAAAATTTAACTCCAGCATACCCGTTGTAATTGAGTGGCAAAAGGCATTCTACCACAAAATGGCTTAAATAGCTTTACAAGAACTAAATAAGCCCTGTGTCCCAATTACGCCACATAAAATGCAGCGATTAACAAAAAAAAAGAAGGGTTTAATCGAAAATTGGAATATACGAACAGTGGCATAGGATACAATCACTATCACATTCCACCAAAAACCAGTTTAAGCTATGAAAAAATAATAGAAGAATTTTAAAAAACCAAATGCATAATATTATTTGCCCCAACCAATAAACGGGAAAAATATAAAATCGCGTTTAAAAAACCAAAGAAAAGTAATTGAATTTACTAAGATTAATCGAAATCCTGAGCCCAAAATATTTATCAAAACCCTAAGTACGAAATATTTATCAAAACCCTAAACTCAGATACCTAAAAAAACAACACCAACACAAACGGCAACGAAAACTATAAATGTGCGAGAAGAGCAAGAGTCTCTGTGACAATCTAGGGTTTTGGTGGAAAATTAGATGATGGAGGCGAATGTGAAAAACCGAAGAAGGAAATGGAATAAATACCTTTGGAGATCTGGGGAGGAGTGGTGACGGAGAGGTGGTGGCGGGAATCGGAGTTGGTAAGGTCGGCCATTGATGATCGGTTAAGTTGCAGAGAGCGAGCGAGCAAAGAAACCCTTTTGCGCTTTGAGTGAGGTGAGACAGAGAGAAGGCGAAGGGTGGGAATATAAGTTTAAGGGCAAAAAAATAGAAAAAGAAAAAATGTGAGAGGGGTAGGTTAATACAATTAACCTACAGGCGCACGTTAGCGTATCGTCGTTTTATTGTCTCCCACCTCACCTTACTTTGGTGTTGAACGAATGCGTATTTTGCTTTTTACTTCATGAGATATTATCCACACGCGTCTGAATAATGCCGTGTAAAACACGCTTACGCAGAAGTTTACCAAGGTGACAAAATGCTAATGCCATGTGACTTTTTCGTTTTTTCCCTCGCATTTTGTTTGGGTTTTACAAATGAGGGGTGCGTACTGTGCCGTAAAGCCGCGCATGTTATGGGGGAGGGGACTAAACGACCTGAGTTCCTAACCGTTTTGCAGTTGAGTTGCTGTACATTACGTGGAGCTGATCCAACGGCTTGGTTCATCAACGAAGGGGTAAGCGGACCGATCTAAATTATTTGGGACATGGTCATGCCCAACTCGAACTCATGATTAATTTAATATTTTTATAATAAAAATATATAAATAGGATTTCTGTACAATTTAGGAGGTGGGTCGATTTTCACCGTGTCTTTTTTAGGTTAATTTGAAATTTGAAATTATGTTTTTCTCTCCAATAAAAAATAAAAATATTATTATTATGGGGTTGATCGTTTTATTAGTCCCCCAACTTGGACCGAATTTGCATTTGAATATCTCAATTTCCAAAATGGTACCTGTGGTCCTTTAACTTTAGTTTCGTTTGGACAACTAGTCTCACCGTTACTTCTGTCAATTTTTTCGTTAAATTTAAGGGTAGATAGGTCTTTTCAGGTTGGTTTTAAGGGACAAAAAAGACTTTTACTCTTTTAGATTTGGGTTAATCGTTTTATTAGTCCCCCAACTTGGACCGGATTTGCATTTGAGTATCTCAATTTCCAAAATGGTACCTGTGGTCTTTTAACTTTAGTTTCGTTTAGACAACTAGTCTCACCGTTACTTCTATCAATTTTTCCGTTAAATTTAAGGATAGATGAGTCTTTTCAGGTTGGTACGCGGGGGGACTTATGAACCACACCAAGAAACATAGCCACGGATATAACCTGATCATCTGCCGTCGTCGTGGATCCAAGAAAGATGTTGAACGAAGTCTTGGGGTGGTTCTGGTGGAGCCAGAGTATGGCCGTATCGAAATTTGTGTCACAAAAACGGATAGAGTCGATGTTGAAGATGAGCTTGAGGGTGGTAAGGGGATTGTGGGACCAAGCCAAGGTAAGAAGTTGCTTCAGATATTTAAGGCAGGGGGGATTAGTATACCTCCAATGTCTATTTTAGAAGGAAGGCAAGTTGTAGAATGAGGATAATAAAACCAACTAAAAAGATCCATCTACCCTTAAATTTAATGAAAAAATTGACAGAAGTAATAGTGGGAACAAACGAAACTAAAGTTAAAGGACCATATGTACCATTTTGGAAATTGAGGTACTCAAATACAAATTCAGTCCAAGTTAGGGGACTAATAAAACGATTAACCCAATGAGGATAATAAAACCAACTGAAAAGACCCATTTACCCTTAAATTTAACACAAAAATTAACAGAAATAACGGTGAGACTAGTTGTCCAAACAAAACTAAAGTTAAAGGACCACAAGTACCATTTTGGAAATTGAGGTACTCAAATGCAAATTCGGTCCAAATTGGGGGACTAATGAAACGATTAACCCTATTATTATGTTTTTCTCTTTGTTCCGTTTGGATCTGTAAATTAAATAATTGAAAATAAGATATATGGTTATGCATTTTTTGAACATAAATAAAGGATTTTATTGAATTTCTTTGTATGGCCTTTTGCAAAAAATAAAATAAAATGCAAATTATAATAATATGTGGCGTTGTGGTATGAAATGAAAACAATAACATAGATAAGTTTTGCTCTCCATTCTACGTAGAGAATCGATCATTCGTCTCTAGTTTTATTTTTGCATAGTTATATGAATATTATGTCGCATGAATCCTATATATAATTGTGTGAACGTTAAATAATTGCTTGAATATTAGAAAATTGTCAGGTAGACTTCAAGATATCGTCACATGAACCTTCAATAAAATATAGAAATTGTATTCAAATTTGTTTGTAAAAAATGTTTCATCTTTCATCAAGAATTTTATAATGAGGGCCTTATATATGGCTGTTAGATGAGATTTTATTTCTTAACCGTTGAATCAGACCAACTACTTTAATCAAACAATTAAATAATTTGATCGAATAATTAACAAATAAGACATCACTTAAGGGTCGCACATAAAACCCTCGTCACCATAGAATGACTTGATACTTCATAGCCACATCCACATGAACCTTAGAAGATCGCCACGTGAACTTCAAGGCATCGTTACCTTAAAATAAATTTGGTTGGACTGAAAATGAATGTGAATACAACTTGACCGGGCTTTCGATCTTTCTTGTTTGACCATTGGGCTGAAATTTATGGTCCAGCTGTGAACGTAGGAGGGCCTCCATTGCTTATCACTGGAGCCCAATTAAATATCAGCCCAAGATCCTCGAAAATAAGAAGTGAAATGATGCTGGAAATGGTGCGAGTGAAAGGTGCGGAGAGAACAGACCGTTTACATGTCTGCGCACAACGCGGGTAATTTGAACCTACATGGCGGGAAAACTTGGTTTCATGACGCGGGAAACACCATTATTGGCGGTACTTTCTATATTTAAGCGAACCCCGTCTTCCTATCTGCCCCTAAAACCTGGTATTTGCAAATACCCCCTTCACCGTCGTACTCTTTCTCAACTTCTCAGAATGGGCCAGCAAGACGTGCAGAACGGAAGCCACGAAGTCAAGGAGCCAACTCCTAAGATCGCCAAGCTTCACGAAAACAGGGACGTTTCGGGAAACCCCACCTCTTTTTTCAGGGTGAAGAAGCTATCTGAGAAGGCCGTCTTGCCCTCGAGAGGCTCACCTCTCTCTGCAGGCTATGACCTCTCAAGGTAAACCCAGAAACCACCCTTTTTTCCCATGGTCGGTTTTTACGAGAAAATTTATTGTAATATCATGTGGGTTTTTCTTTGTTTCTTTGATTTTGTGTAGTGCAACGGAGACGACGGTACCGGCCAGAGGAAAAGCCCTGGTCCCAACTGATCTGAGCATTGCTGTCCCTGAAGGAACCTATGCAAGAATTGGTAAAACCCAGATCCCCCATTTCCTGTTAAATTTCAAAAAAAGAAAAGAAAAGGAAACTATGATTTTTTTTAGATTTTTAAAGAAATGTGTTTCACTAACATTCTCTTGGGTGTGCAGCGCCGCGGTCAGGGTTGGCCTGGAAGCACTCGATCGATGTGGGAGCGGGAGTCATAGATGCTGACTACAGGGGCTCAGTTGGGGTGATATTGTTCAACCATTCTGATGTTGATTTTGAAATCAAGGAGGGTGATAGGATTGCACAGCTGATCATTGAGAAGATCATCACCCCTGATGTCGTGGAGGTTGAGGATCTGGACTCGACGGCCAGGGGCGCCGGTGGATTCGGATCCACAGGTGTCTAGGCCGCCTGTTTATCAGCCACTAGAGATGTCTTCCTGGGCTTAACTGTGTTTTTGGGATTGGCGACTGGTGAATCAAACTAGTTAGGGTTAATTTTCTTGCAAGTCGTTGGTGACTGGTCTGCTCTTGTAATGTGTTGAAGGAAAATATGAACCTTTCAATATAATTTCACCACTACTAATTAATTAATGGGGTTTTATTATTTTAGGTTCGACTCATTCGAGATGCAAGTTTCTTAATTACAATCCTTTGTTACAAGGAAAAACCCTTTGATTTCATTATAAAGAAATAAAATGTGTGTGTTTGGTTTTGCGGTTGCTCCTAAGTCTAATCTTAGGGTGTTTATGTATCCTTTGCGGGAATCAAGTCACTTGTAGTTCAAAGATTCCCAATAAATAAATGACTCATCACAATTGGAGGAATTTGAATGAATTTGATTGAGGAGTGTTTGAATGAATTTAGCTTAATAAACTAGGGATTCAATATGGAATTGTGTTTGGGATGGTTGCATCGAGATTGAACTTCTAGATTGCTTACGTACCCTTTCAAAAGGATTAAACCAATATAGTTCGGAATTTGAGAATTAATGGGTAAGTGTGACCCACTAATTAAGAATTAATGTTTTTAGGACATTTTGGGGATTTTCATAAGTAGATGATCTATGGGAAAATTTGGAAATTAATGGGTAAGTGTGGCCCACTAATTGAGAATTTCTGTTTGAGAGATTTGGATTTAATCTCATTGGAATTTTCATTGGTAGATGACCCCTGAAAAATTGGATGATTTTGTACCACTTTCGTTGTTGTCAATGTCCAAGAAAAATAATAAGTAATTTTAATTATCCCATTATTTTTTCCCTAAAAATTGACAATTGCATTTGGGAAAGTGTTTTTGCAAAATTTGGTTAAGTTAAACCAAAGATTTAAATTTGGTTGCGATTGCGTCTATTGAAATGTTAGATTGCCTACATACTCTTGATGGGATCAAACTGACGTAGTTCCAGAATTTGGTAATTAATGGGTAAGTGTGGCCCACTAGTTGAGAATTTGTATCTTTAGGACAATTTGGAGATTTTCATAGGCATATGACATATAGGAAAAATTGGAAATTAATGGGTAAGTGTGGCCCATTAATTGAGAATTTGTGTTTGAGATATTTGAATTTAATCCCGTTGGAATTTTCCTGGGTAGATGACCCATGAGAAAAATTAGAAATTAATGGGTAAGTGTGACCCATTAATTGAGAATTTGTATTTAAGAGATTTGAATTTAATCTCAATAAAATTTGCATGGGTAGATGACTCATGGGCAAAAATTGGATGGTTTGATACCATTTTTCTTATTGTCAATGTCCCCAAAAAATAATGAGCAATTTTGATGAAACCACTAATTTTCTACAATTTACATTTGCATTTGGAATTTGGTGTGGTTTTGTACCACTTGGAGTGTCGGCTTGAGACTGACTGATCTTGAGATGTGAGACGAGCCCCATGGGTATGAGACCATTATGTCTTGGGCCATCAAATCTTGTAATTTCATATTGGGATTTTGTGGGCATGTTTAGTAGCCATCTTGCAGTTGAAAATTGAAGCAGATAGAGCCGAATGCCATAAGCATTTTATTGAGCCTTCTTGACCTTCAATTGATTTAGTTCTCGTGAACCCTTGCTGACACTTTTGTGCTTTTACTTGCATAGCTTGGTACTGCAAGTAGTGAACTCATGTCTTCGTCCCTTGGAATACAAAGGAGCACAAGTGCCTGGACACTTTGTTTTCATTTGTTGCAGTCACCAAGAATGACGTGAGGGACTTGAAAAAGCCTTGGTTTCACACCTTCACCTTGCCTTCTATCTGTGTGAAGCTCAATGCTTGTTTTTATATTGTAAAGCATATTCCTGAGCTTAGTGGACATTTACAAAGAATGGGCCCTTTATTTTGTTTGTTTGCTAAGAAACCAACAACCAACAGATGGGAAACTCAATGCATGGGCTGCCCCAACGTGGCCATTCCCAATTTCTGCTTCCTTTCTTTTTTATCCAGCAAACCAAGTAGGTGGCGTACAGCTACCCTTTTTCTTTTTCTTTTTTTAATTTGAAGTGTTTTGACTTCTCTTCACTTCTGCCACACAAAAACGGGGCTGTGAGTCCATCTTTCCTTCTTTTCTTTGTTTTTTGGTTTGCTGCACAGCAAGAAGTTGCCAACAGAAACGTGGCTATCCTTACTCCCTTCTTTAAAGACCTCCATCCTTTGTTTTGATTGTTTGCAAACAACCCCCAGATGAGGAATTCAAGGAATGGGCTGCACCTCGCGGTCTCCCCTTTCGAGCTTTGTTTCCTTCTTTTTTTCTGCACACAGCTGATTTTTATTTGCTGTGAGATTAAACCCTTTCATGGTTTTGTACCCAAATTGGATCTGTCATCCAGAGAACTTGGTGAATGAGCTTTATGCCCAAAATGGATATATCACAGAGTATTTGATTGAGGGTTACACACCCGTGATGGATTGATAATCCGTATAATTTGGTTTGTGGGTTTCATACCCAAGCTAAGAGACTTCCAGGGAGGAACTTTATTAACGATGCACAACCTTAGCTGTTTGTCTGTGGGTTTGGATGCTCAAGGCATCTGTGAGAGAAATCTCAATGTCTTGCTGCATGTAGAGTTGCAACCCATTCCTTTTTCATAATCTTGGATTCACTTTGGACATGCAAGTCCTCGAAGTCCAAGACTTCTTTTTTTCTTGCTCTGATTCAAGTCAAAGAGGAAGAAGTCCTCTTCCTTTGAATTCGCAAGTGATGGATTCACCGCCACACTTACTCTTCATTTTGTTTTGCTTCTTCAACATGGCTGATTTTTTCCTTTAGCTTTCACGTGGTGGGCTCACCTTTGATGTGCAAACAGCAGATATAATTTTTTGGGGGTTTCACTAAAACACCCAAAATGAGAGTTAAAATTATAAAAAAACTTAACACCCAAAATACTTTATAAACACACTCAAAATCCATCATTACATACACTCAAAACCCATTTATAAACACATCCAAAAAATATACAATTGTTGATTTTGAATGTGTTTTTATGTTTAAATAGTATTAGGGTTTTTTTATAAATACATGTCTAGAATTGAGTTTATTTATAAATTTGTATAATTTTTTTCCCTACTTCAGATATTTGTGCAGCTTTCATTTAAAAGACAATTAACTTGTCTTCTTGTCATTGGAGGACAAGAAGCAGTCGGTACCATGACTGGGTATTTGAACGAATGCCTTCGTTAATGTTTTCCTTTTCTCTGTCTGCTATCTCCCTGCGGCACAACCCACGTCAGAGACAAACCTCAGTTCGTGCTTTCCTTGCGAAGCCACCAGAATTGGTTTTGTGATGGTTAGCCCATCATGATAAGCCATCCTTACGGAATGCTTGTGAATTGGATGTTGAGCACATCCTGAAAGCGTCTGAGTGGAGCTGCACCTCGGAGCATATCAGGACTTGACCTCACGATGATTTCAATCATCTTAGCTGTCAATCCATAGCTGGATGTCCTGGAGGTATCTGAGAAGAGGTACGCCTTAGAGTATATTTTTGACTTAATATGTGATGATTTCAATCATCATAGCCAAGAATCCCCATGGTTTAATCGTGCTGGATGTTGAATGCTTTCCTTGGAAGTCTTTGAGCAGAGCCTTGCCATAGAGAGATTCCTAACTTTTTTTTATGATGATAGAAGTCACCATAGCCAGGAATCCTCTTATGTGCTTGCTCTTCCTCTTCGTTCCTGCAGCTCTCCCCCTTTATTTTTGTATCTCTCCACAGCCTGCCGGCTGCCCTCCTCCTCCCCTTTCCCTGCAACCCTCCACCCCTTTTATAAAGTGATTGCCAGAAAGAGTTTTGAGATGGAACAATCCTTGTTCAAATTGGACTCCTTCTCCCACTTGATCAAATTATCCTTTATTTATCCCTTCCTTTTCTCTAGGGATAAGAACAGGGACAATCTTGTATGCATGTTGTTTCAAATTTGTTTTGAAAACAAGTGTCATGTGGGAATCACCCACCCAACATTTTGGTGAATTTTTTTGGTTCAACGTAATGCAAATATTTTCAGTCAATGGCTAACTGGTTTTGTTTTGCACATTCATAAAATGCTTTCAGACAGACCAAAATGGATTCATGAAAGTAGAAAAATTGCAACATGAAAGTTGTCACTAAAATGGATTACCACTGAGTTGTTTGGGCAGCATTGCTTCGTACCCTGAAGTAGCCTCAATTTAATTATAATGATGCTCAATGTAAAGTTAAACATTAGAAAAACTGCAAGCGTAACCAAGACCCAGAACGCTATATACTGGGTTCATATACACAAGGTTAATACTTTATTCGTTCGACTGACTTTAAAGTTGAATATTTC
>NC_024127.1:13116350-13130309 GCF_000346735.1 Prunus mume
TCAGTGAGATGTCGGCACCAAGACGGGGTCCGCCCCGGTTTCGGGGGAAATTCCGGGGCGGGTCCTGTCAGTAGAGATGCTCTAAGAAAGTTGTAATTGTTGTCCATGCTTTTCATGCACTCAAAACAGTAGCATGTGTAATACGAATTCCCCCATTTCATGCTTATATTTGGTCATTTTATCATTTCAATTGCTAGTCAATCTTACTTTCCATTTTGAATCATTGTTTAGTGAAGTTGTGACTGTGCTGACTTGATGAAATCGAATTACTATGTACTCGAAGTCTCCCGTTTCTCAGTATCGCTTATATTTAGGACCAAAATTAAACAGACGGGATAAAAGGAAAACATTTACAAATTAAAATTCATAAAATGGTGTACTTAAGAGGGGTATTTCCCTTGTAAACAAATATAGCATGTAAGCTAGCATCAGTTGTGGCTGTATATAAGTTTGTTTCTAAAGGGGCTTCACTGCTTTTCAGGATTCTGCTACGGTTTCTTCACTTCATTCCAGGCCTGGCCTAGATTCAAACCTCTAAGCTTCGTCTGCAAAACTTTGTTTGAGTTTGAGAACTTCTGTAGCAACATGAAACACTAGTTTAAGTATCATTACATTACATCAACCTCAAGGACAAATAATCTATGAGGAAAAAGCAGTGAAGTAGATTCTCAATTTCTTACCATCGTCGAAGCATCATCATACTTTTGGCTCTTCAAAATGAGGAACTCTTCTTGGTGTAAGAACTTGTGCATCCACCGTCGTTAACAGTTGCGGTATTGACAGACCTCCAGAGATTACAATTTCTGCAGCACATGAACAGCAGAAGCCAAACTAGTTTAAGAAGTCAATATTCGTAATCAGATAGTACATTATCTTGCAAATCTTTTCTGGACGAAAAATTAATACCAATTCCCTCTCGAACGGACAGGTTGGGTCTCAGAATATCCTTGGGACTAATCAGAAAAATATCTCCGAGATAAAGATGGTTGGTAGGTACATAAACACAACAGAGTTCTTCTCCTACACTCCTTTGATCAAGAACAACAGTTGAAGTGATAAATCCTAATGCATACTCCCCCACTCTTGGATGCCTTATTATAGCCACTTCCTTGAAAGCATTAGAGCTCTGATCTGTAAAGTGAGGTCAAATGGCTCAAAATTTCAGAATCCGGAAGCTCAGAATACAATATATGGTTGGTTAGCAGCATATACCTGGTGATATTGCTATACTAATTTGCTTTGAGGCAGCATAGATATAGCTTATAAGTGGCATTTTCTTGATAAACCACTCCCAGAGAGTAAGAACAGACGTTCCCAACCACGATTGCATGAAAACACCGACGAAAAAGATGAATGTGAGGGAGGTGGCAAATCCAAGACCTGCAGATTCAAACAAGTCAAATGGAAAAACAATAAGACGGTTCAGAGTTCAGACAAGAAGAGACTATTAAATCACACGTTACTGGTTGATTAATTCAGCCATTAACATGCAACAATCTATTCCACTATCCCCGACCGTACAGAAAAGTTCCTGGCAACTACAGGCATGTATTTGTTTTGTAAGCTACCTCCCACAAATGAAGAATTCTACTTACCAAAAATATTGATCCCTAGGCGATTGTAGATTGGGGAGAAGAAACCATCCACAAATTTAATGAAATGCCATGTGATGTAGAATGTAGTAGCTATTGGAAGAAGAATGACACTGTAAAGAAAAAAAAAATCAGGAAACATATCAGGAAAGTCGATATTTTTTGACTGCAGTGTATGCATTTCAAGAGAATGCAATGGTAAATATGAACCAAATAGCTTTAAAATATTAAATTTTAGTTCAACACTAGTTAACTAAGCCTTGATGGCAAGTACCAAGTAGTTGGAAATGGCTCCATAAACATGGGAAATTACGGTGTTAATACCGCATCAATTTTTCGGACAATTTATTTGCATCCTAAACTCTTGCAGAATGCCACGAAAGAAATTAAACATTGTTAAGTCAAGCAAAACTGGAATTAGAAGAGATAAGAAGTTACCATCCTGTCATAAACTTCTTGGAAGCCCAGCTGCGGATGACTTTTGAAAATGCCTGTACAAAAGTAATAAGCATAGAATTCATGTAACTTTCCCAAGAAAATATTTAATATTTTTTTGTTTTTTGGTTCTTTCTGGGTCAAGAAGAAAACATTTCATCCAACATATCATAATACAAGTAACGAGAACATAGACAAAGAGATCACGATATTGCAGGCTAGGGCTAAGATCGATCAAACCAAATTCAACATAAAATCTACGCCCTGTATATATATACATTTCATGCATATTTGTGATCATTTAATATATCCAAATTAAAACTGAAGAAAAGGCAAAGAAAGGAAGAAAGTGAATCACCTCGCGGCCAGTGGTGTGATGGGGATGGGATGTGGTAGGAGGTGGTGAGTTGGCTGGGGAGGAGGATTTGGAATCTGCATTTTCGTTACTTGGTGCAACTGGGATGAGGAGCTCTAGATCCCTCTCCCTTTCTCTCTCTCTTGTCGCCATTGTTTTGCTGTTTGGGTGTTGGGGTTGTCTCTCTCTCTCTCTTCTGCCTCCCTTTGAGTTTGGCAGAAATACTAGGACCACTATAACTGAAAATCAAATTTAACCAATCATAGCTCCTCACCTGTTACTTATAAATCCCTCCCGGGTTGAACCGGTTCTATAATAAATTTATTTATTTTTTAATTTCATTTTTTCCTCAAAGTCTGTCAATAGAAATACACCAAGCCAATGCATATAGGAAAAACCATGTTTCAAATAGCATATCTTATAATATATAGGAATAAATATTATAATCACAATCAAGGAAGCATTCAGATACAGAGTTCAGTCTTATAAACATAAAAGATAAAACTCTGCAGCTCTCACTCTCACTCTCGCTCTCAGAAAAATCACAAATAATTTACATGAAGGGGGGAAAGTTTCTAACTTGAGCTAAATAATATAAGAACATTTCTTCACAAAGAATCCTAATTCCTGTGCATACATAAAAGGAGAGCCACAACACTGAAAATTCTTCTAAGTTCCTGCAGGTTTAGCACCTGCATGCCATTGCCAACCTTTATTTGGTAATTCTGGTGACATATAAGCCCCTCCGTCTCTTTATCTTTAGGTACTTCCACCTGGGTAGTGGCAGCCATCATAGCCTACAAAACAGAAAACAAAACAAGTTTAAAAATTTTAAAAAAGAAGATCAAGATCAATGCTTGAAGACACACAAAAGGAGTTGGGATTCAGAGAAACACTTACTGGGATTGTTGGATGAGAGTGTAGCTGTTTGTGAGAAATCGCAATTCAAAGGATCCCCACCAGCAGTTTGATAGAGGAGATTCATGGCATAAGCAGCATGGGATTGTACTGTGTTTGGTTCAAAACAAGCCCCGCCTTGTTGAATTGGGCTGCAATCAAAACCATGTCCACAGACATAATCTATATTGGCCTGCAACTGGGAATCTGATACTCCGGCCTTCGGCAAACACCACGCTGCCTTCTTTGGCTTTGGCGCCGATGGATTAACTGGCGTTTTGGGTACTGCAGAGGGCGTGGAGGGCGTGGTGGAAGGCGTGGTGGAAGGCGTTGACGGCGTGGAGGAAGGAGTGGAAGGGGTCTGAAGCAAAATAAATCAAGTTAAATTCAATGGCTACAACAAAAACACCAATGACAATGATCAAAAACTGCTTAAACATATAAGTAGCTCATAATCCATGAATTGGGACCTTAAGATTGGTAAGTTTTTCTTATTCATTGTTCTTATCAAGCGCCATTAATGACATGATATAATTGATATTAACAAAAAAATCTACACCATATCTAAAATGTACACATTGAAGATCAAAATTTGATACTCGATCATGATGATTTTCAGTTTTTCACCTGTCCAGTCTTGGAGAGGCCAACATCATAAGTCATGGTGAGGTCAGGCTTGAAGAGACCAAAAGCTCTCTCAGAACCAGGGCCAGGCTTCAAGTTCTCATCGTACAGTGCAAAGAGGTAAGTGTCAACTGACTTCCCTGGCATCAATGGAGTCCCAGCCATTGATCGAAGGTGTGCAATCAAGTTACCGTTATAAGCTTTGGCGTTCTCAACACTGGGCCCCACCTCATTGCTGTCCCCTTTGTAGGGCCAACCAGTCTCAGCCACTACAATTTCCACATTCTTGGCTCCCATTGAGTCCAATGCAGATCTTATTGCATCCACCTGCACAGAATTGGCCACTTTTACTTGACAATTAAACGGTCTTGGACCGGACCGACCGGCCCAGACAATTTACTTAACCGAGTAAACCTGGTTCACTCACCTGAGCATCGAACATGTTCATGTATTTAATATTTGTTTTCGAGTCGAACCGGCCCCCGTTCGGTTGGAACAGACAAAAAGCTAGCGTCTCCGGTCTCGGGTCGCTTCGGTAAGCGAAGTAGGGGTACGGGTTGATTGCGAAAGGCGAACCTGTGGCAGAGTTAAACGCGAGCAACCACTTCATGACGTCGCCAAAACCGGGGTCGAAGCTTCCAGAAGACGGCGGTTCAGATTGCTTAAGCACCGCCATGGAATGGACGGTGGAGACCTTAATCTTCCCGCCCAAAGATGCGGAATCGAGGGCGTTTTGGACATTCTGAATCGCCGGAACCAACTGAGAAATCAAGCCCTGGTCGCCGGAGGTCAAGACTTCGTTGCCGACGGTGATGAGAATGATGTTGCTTGCCGGATAGAACGGGGCCACGTTGGCGTCGATCCAGCTCTTGGCGAAATTCTGGTCGGATGCAAGACCCGGGATGTCGCCGTTCGCCGCTCCGATAACAATTCCGACGCCGGTGTTCGCTAGAGCTTTGATTATGGCCGGGTCGGATCCGTACAGCCGGACCTTTTGGATTGAGGTGGACTGTAGTAGCTTTGCGGTGGCTGAAGGTGGTGGGAGGTTGTCGGCGACTTGGCCGTAGTTTACGCCGATAAATGATTGGCAGGCTGCAATTAAAAAGAAAAAGGATCATAACTTTATAGCTCTGCGGCTCTGCCAAACAGAGCATTTGTTTCTGTAGTTTAATTCCTCAAACAAAGATACACTTTTTCTTCTTTAAAAGAATTTTATTATATGGGAACAAGAATTAAGAGCTTACTTGCGAGGTTAACAGCCAGAGTGAAAAACGCTAGAGTACGAAGAAGCATAATCGCCATGGCTGTAGAAAGGTCTCTGTTTCGCAAGGTAAACAGAGTGCTCTGTTTCTCTGAAGGTGAAGCAGAGTGAAGCAGTGTGCAAAGGAATTAATAGATGGCAGGCAGCAACAGGACTTGGGGCAAAATCGTAAAGTGATCTTTCGGTGGGCTTCGACTTTACAAAAGCAAAAATGGCACCACCGCTAGTCTCTCTCCACTGTGGAACTAACTAAAATCGTAAATACACTTGGGTTATCAGACATGTGGTACGGATCCAACGTAGGAAGAAGACTTGTCGGATCAAGTTAAGCATTTGATTTATAAGTCAGTTCAATATGTTAATCAAAAGAAGACAACAATATCTAAAGCAAAAAACCTCTTTTGTTGTTGATCTATGATCTACCATATTTTACTTACTCAGTAAGCAATGGCATTTCCTTTTTAGAACGTGACGACATTTCCAGCCTAAAAGAACTTTGAGCAACGTAGAAAAGTAAGGCATTTGCAAATTAAAGAGATCTGAAAAAAAAAAGCTTCTTATATAATAGTAGAATATGAATTGCTTACTTCAGGAACAAACACGTAAAGGTAAGCCAACTTTAAGAAGTTGGGTATAATTGGTGCACAAGTAATCTTATGTGTTTGGTTTTTTATTCAGAGTGTTCGATTTTTTGCTTAACGAAGTTCTGTCTTTTGTTTTATTGAGTTTGGTTTTTGCTTCATAGGGTTAAGATATTTTTCTTCATAGGGTTCGACTTTTTCTTTAATAGGGTTTAATTTCTGCTTTACTGGGTTCGGTTTTTTGCTTCATAGAGTTCGATTTTTTGCATTATTGTGTTTGGTTTGTTCGGCTTTGAAAGGTCCAATGAAGTAAAAGTACGAACTTTATGTTAAGAACCATGGGTAGAACTCGGCTTGTAGAGGAAGGGTGGCCGTGAACTATATGATATGCTATTTTTCCAACGTGAGATCTTGAGTCCTAATGCCAAAAAAAGAACTCTGTGAAGCCAAAACCTAACTCTCAAGAAAAAAAAACAAAAGTCGAACTTAATGGAGTAAAAAGTTGAATGGTTTGAAGGGAAAATCGAACCAATGAAACAAAAAGCTGAACAAACCCGAACTTAATGAAGAAACAGACAAGAGCATGAAGCAAAAAACTAAACCCAATGAAGCAAACGTACTCAGGAATTTAAAAACCAAATATGAAACTGTGATGAACATTTTGATTGCTGGAATAATTCCTCGTAACAAAACAAAAGAGTGCACTCATTACAAGTTCAACGTATGAACGAGAAATCCTGCAATAAAGGATTGCATTATAATTCATCTCTTACAAAACCAAGTAAACCAGTTGAATAATGAAACAAACTTTTCTCAACTTGTTGCAGCAATGAAAAGAGTGTCACGCATATAAGAGGTCTCTGGTAAGCTCGTCTACAAGTCCGCTGAGCACAAGCCTCTCCAAATCCTTTATAACTTCATCTACTTCAAGAATTGCAAACATGGTCTCATCCCAACCCATGTCCCACATACAACTTATGTCAGGCTCCAAGTTATGCATATCGCTTTCGAGCATTTTCGGCACATACTCTTCAGCTTCACATTCCAGTTTCCCATTTCTACCATATAATTTGAGCTTTTCGAAATCGTTATGCAATTGTTTAACCAACTCATCCAAGGACTGTGTCTGGATGAAACTTATTGATATCTTCACACAATTAGGATGAACATTGAGCTCTTGCCTTCTCCCTTTTCTTTTCATTACTTCATAGCCACAGTCTAATGTGAGCTTGCTATCTTCATCCTGGCTGCAATTACGACCACTGTCATGAAGAATGCCAAATGGGATATCAAGTTTGAAAAGTGCCTCTGCTGTGTTTAGAAACAGTTGACTCTTTATCACTATCTGCTTCAGGCGGTTTTCACTTTCTGTGAGTGGCTCTTGTTTTCTCCAGTTGAAAGTTTTCTTGTGCTCCAATTGCACTGGATGAGAAATGTCTAAGCTGTCTTCATGGGTTCCTGCAACTTTCAGGAAAGTAACAATTTTTCATTCTGAAAGATACTAAGATGGGAAGTTGAATTGAAAGCAGAGGTTCTACTTACCATTAAGTGTATTTGGTCCAGTTGTGCACTCGTCATCTCCAAAAACAGGTGCTTGATCTTGCTGATTATCAGTTACTAAGACTGTGTTTTGACACTGCATAGCATCCAACAAAGCTTAGTTGAGTTCCCCATCAATTTTGGATTGAGCGGAAGTAATGTAAATGAAAAAGTACACTTTATTTGCAATTCTGGATGTGTGCTGGAGTAAAGATGAACTTACAATGTCATTTGGAACGAGATTTTGTGGTTCTTTAAGGCTTCGGCATTCAAGTTCATTGAAATCATACAGAGTGGAAGCCTGCTCAGCTTCCTTTTGTATGTTTTGTGCCGAAGCTGATGGTTGAATGCTTGATGTTGATTTGTTGGATTTGATGATCCGTGGCTCTGCTTGCTTCAACCTGCTGGTTTTGACTTTTTCTGCTACATTATGGCCACCGAGTTTTTCATGGCTTCTGTGTGCAACTTCTTGCAAAATGGAAGTCTGACGTTTTAGTGGCCTTGTCAAGTTATTCAGCGTTCCATTTCTTCTGGTCACTACTTCGTCGATCCTTCCAGGGATTTCGCTTTTATTCACTCTTCTAGATTTTGCTTTCTGTAAGGGTGCTACATGAACAGGCCTCTCCTCCATAACTGGTGAAATGCCAAAATTTTCTTTTGCTGGTTCAGGGCCTTGGTCATTTGGAGAAAAATCTTTCATACTCAAATGCAACTCAGCAGAACTTTTTCTTCTGGCCAGATTTCCATTGTAGGTGCCATTTGGAACTCCTTTGGATTGCACTGCAGCAACGGCTTCTCTCATACTTTTCTTATTTGCCCTAGCTTGGTCTGTATGTAGCTGCTTTTTTTGCAAATCTCCTGCTCCTTTTGATATACTCTTGGATATCGTTTCACTTCCTCGTTTTCTCGACTGCATCTTTTGTTGTGCACTCTGCTGCTCCTTCACCTCTCCTATACGCTTTTCTTCTGGTGACTCCGATCTCCAAAGCATGGATGGCTGCTGAAATTCATGATTGTTCTGCGACTTGTGCTGATTGCTTGGGAGAACCTTGAACCCTGTTTTTTCTTGCATCATAAGTTCAGCTTCAAAACCGTTATGTCCCACAGGTTTATCTGGTTTGACGATTTGAGGGGATTTCTGCTGCTTATCTGTTTTGGCGGATGTCTTTCCTGGTCCTTTCACAGGTTTTGGTCCTTCCAAGTCCTTCCAGGGTGATTTCCCATCATGAATAACCACCTCAAGGCTAATATTGTTGGCAATCTTGCCTTTTTCTGCTTGCAAAACAAAACTAGTATTCTGCAACAAAGGATACTTATTGCCTTCTACAACTTTTTGTCTATTTGTAGATGCCAAATTCTCAATATCCTTAGTCCTAACTCCAGAAATCTTACTGGTTTCCTGTATTGTTTGCCCTATCGCCCGGCTTTCTCTTTTTGGTTTGGAACTGGAGACTTTCTGTGCGGTGTGCTTCAAGTTCTCATTTTCTGGAAGCTCATTCAGTCCCATTAGTTTTGCAATTACGTTAGGAATCCTTTCCTTTTCTTGTTTAGACTCTTTCTGGTCTGAAGATATTGATTGGTTCTTGACACCAGGGCTATAGCTGACTGATTTCCTCTGAGAAACTGATGTGGAGGTTATTTTGCCTTTCTTTTCATGGTTGAAGCTACTACCTTCAGTAGAGTAAGTGAGAGCTGCGGTCACCTTCTGCTTGAGGCCCGTCCTTCCAACTTCTTGGATTTTATGAGCGTGTCTTGAGGACTTGTCGAAGGAGAACCTTGGTAGATCCAGTTGCATTTGCTCAGCTGGTTTGACAGTGTTGTCTTCATCATCCTCATCATCTTCATCTAGTAATGTGATCCGATTTTTCCTCTGTGAGCTGACCATGTATTCTGAAGCTTCCTGCAGGTTTACAAGCATTCTCAAGGACTCTTCCAAATCCATGGCTCCTTGCATGAGTTTCTTCCCAATTTCTATTGAAAATTTATCAGCATTAATGCCATTAGAGCATGCTCTTAGGATTTGGTTTAATTTCTGTGCCCCTCTTGATATTTCTTCAATATGGATATTAGAAAGGTTTGGAAACTGGTTAGTTGAACCCCAGTAACTATTTACACTTCCTTTTCTTTCCAGCTTTCTAAAGTCTATGGATCCCCTTCCAAATTGATTCAAAAATCCCAGCATTGTACTTCTGCTAGATGAATCTGTTCTGCCGAGTTTTCCTCCATTCTCGAGTGCAAAAGCCAAGGCCATGGACAGATCTCCTACTTGTCCTGAGCTCCTATCTCTCCCATAAGCAACAATCTGATTTGAAGCCTCTTGAATGATAGGTGTTCTACCACTTCCTCTATAACTGTTTTGGGGGTTCCCAGTTCTTGAGCCAATCTGCATAAGTGGGGAAAAAAAAGAAAAACACTCAGACTAAGTGAAGTTCATTTTGTCTGCTTAACAAATAATCAGATCAGAACAATTTCAGGTAATGATTTCTGACCGTTCCATTTGTCCTCATATCCCCTCTTCCTCTATGAGTTTGCTTGGAATAAGCATATGCATCTGTATCAAGACATGAAAGTTGACTGAGTGAAATGGGAGTAAGCACCTTCTTTGGCTCAGAAGTAGAAAATAGCAAAAGGAAAACAGAGTATTTTTGCCTATCTATCCTTCTTTTGCTTTGCTGTTTGTTTAGATAAAACTTTGTCTGGTAAAATCACTATCCAATACAACTCACCCCCAACCCCTTAACAAATTTCAAAAGTACTGAGTTATAGCTTGCTTATAAATCTAAGCTTGTCAAATTTGTTGCAGTGCCTAAATATTTGATTTTTTTATACCTATTTTAATCTGAGAACACAAACACACCAAAGATGTCTACTTCTACAACAACAATGAATTTATGATTACTTGCAGCCCTGGTAAAAGGATGTTCATTGGCCCATCACCTGATCACTTCTAGCTCTCACAAACGAAGTACAAACAAGGTAATTGTGTTTGTGTTTTAGCTTATCTTCAAGAAGTATTTCTTTCTGCTTTAAGTAATATAGCTTAAGTTGCAGCCTTAATTCATGCTCTTTGCCAATGATGAACAATTAAATATGGAATTCATAAATACTTTACCTATGGCCATTGAGTTAGAACGGTTGGAGCTCTGAGGTGCAGCCATTTTTTCCTTCCGGACGCGCAGATCATCCAACAGCTTCTGCGCAAAATCCGATCGCTTCGCCATGTTGTGCTTGCAGACTTGCAGTGCAGCAACTCTGTTTCAGCTCTCTCCAATATCATCCAGCTACAAATTGGTAGATTTCATTTACAAATACAGAAATGAGAAGGGATGGTCTGTTACTTTAATTTGTGGGTGGCAGGATCCTTTCAAAGTTTGGTTTAGGTGGGAAGTCTAGTCCCAGCTAAAATAAAAATAAAAATAATATTAATAGAAATTGTTTTGATCATAATAGCATAGAAAGGTTTGAGTGAACGTCAGCTCTCTCTCTATCTGTGTGACATTCGTGTGCCTGACTTATATTCCAATCTAAGCAATGGCTGAGATTTCAAGAAGCTTCTCTTCCAAGCTTTCTTTTTCAGCAACTTTTTCCTGTTTCGCTTGGTCTTAAAATGGGTATGAGTATCTGCTTCTGCTTCTGCTTCTGCTTCTCTCTCCATGAGAAGAGTCTCTGAAACTTTTAGTCTTCATGATGATTCGGAAGAAAGTGGAAAATGGGAAACGTATAACTCACGACAAAGGATGATTAATTATGAAGGGTTGAAATTGACAACTAAATAAGCAATTAACATCTTGATAGTTCGGATGAGACGACTTTTCAAAAAAACAAAGACAAAAACAAAAATATTGAGACTATTATTAAGTGCATGATTCCATGAATGAATATGGTATCTACGTTTGGTTGAGTGTCTTCTAGTTTTTCTCCGTCGTGACTCACGGAAAGCATCGTTTGTGTTGTCATCTCCATTCACCGAGTTTTCTATGCTTTGCTTTCTATAACAAATAATTTTAAAATAATATAATTTAAAATTTTAAAAAAAACAAACAAACAAACAAATTTAACCTCATAACATTAGTAAAATAAAGCAAAGATGGAGACAGCAGATCCGACTGCCTCCTCTCACACATAACCTTCGCATGCTCAAGTGACTAACCATCCTTCTCTTTCCAATGTTGAAAAAATTTATAATTCGATTCTTTATAATAATAACAAAACAAAAAACTTATACCTTCCTATTTAGTGTCTAATTTTACTTCTTATATTATCCGACTAATATTTACTCTTAAAGCAAACACTCTTCTAAGTGAAAGAGAAACCCAATTCACTCTTAATTATCTCGCATTCCTTATATTTCCTCATCATACTTAATTTTTATCACATTACTCCTACATGCGTGTGATGGTTGATTAGGATTAGGGGTGGACACAATCCAAATTGGATATGTTTCATCTCAAAATCACGGTCAAATAAATTACAATATAATGGTTTGGTTCAATTCGATTTTGATAAAAGTTCTAAAGAAAATCGATCAAACCAAACCAATTTAAGATAGTTTGGTTCGGTTTGGTTTGGCCGGTTAGGGCCTAAGCCCAATTCTCTTTTCTTTTGCCTTTTTAAAAAAAATATTGTTAACCCAATTACAACAACAAAATTAACAACTTGCTCCATAATTAAATCATTTTATAGAGTACGAAACCATCCTAAAGCCTAACATGTCATAAAACTTCAAATTTCAATTATTAATATAGCTCAATTCAAATATTAAGATATGATTATTACCTAATTAGAGTATTACACAAGTAAAATATAATATAAATAATAAATATACACATAAACGGTCCGGTTTGGTTTAGGCCAGTTTACAAAAACTTAAAATCAAACCAAATCAAGCCATATACAGTCTGATTCAGTTTTTAAATAGTTTGACTCTTTTTTTTTTTAATCAAAACCAAACCATACAGATAATTACGATTTAATTCGGCTGATTTCATCGGTTCAACCGGATTGATACTCACCCTTAATTAAGACCACTGTTGAATAGTCTTAATTTGATTTCCATTCGAATTAAAGGGCCCTTATTATTTGCACACAAAAAAAAAAAAAAAACTGGCTTTTAGGGCTAGTTTGACATTGCTATGCTGTGAAAATAATTGCTATCAGATTTGATGTAAGAAAAATTAGCTATGAGATAAAATAGTTTGGCGTTTGGTAAACTTTTTGTTCTAAGTGTTATTGGTACTAATTTCCACATAATTAGAAAATGATTGCCGCATAATCATTAAACTCAGTGCCTTTTTGAAACTGATTCCTGTATAATCAAGAAATAAAAGCACTTCATTAGCCGTTTTCTCTTATAGCTTTATCTCACAACAATTTTTAACAATAAGTGATTTTCTTATAGTTTACCAAACGGGCTGTGCTTCCCAATTTTTTTTTAAAATCACTTATTATTCCAAATAATTAATGTTAAACTGGCACTTAATTAACAAATGCAAAGAATTTATAGTTGGGCCTCTGTGGAAGGTAGTTGTCTTTTAGAGAAAGCCCAGCTCAGATTGGTTTTCCCAACCCTATGTGCAAGATAGCTGTCTTTTCTAGAAAGGCCAGCCCACGACTGATTTTCCGAATCCGAACCCAAGTTCATCTCGTATTTTAAACCAACCACCAGGCAACATGCAAACCACGTGTGCCGGTTAGAAAAAAATATCTCACCATCGAGAACCTTCTTCGCATAAGAGCCGTCGATTCCTTGCCCAAATCTACGGGCTCAAATCGCCAAATTTTCAGGTGTTTTCCTAACAATGTGAATCCGACGGTTGATATTTTAAGCCAATCACCACAGCCGATGGATTGTGCATACATTCCAATATAAATTTACGACCCCAGGTCTATTTTCATCAAGTATTATAGCGTCGCCGGCAGATCATTTGTTTTCTTTCGGCCTCTCGCATCCTTGATCATACATCTCTTTTTTACTTGTTGATCTTTTCTTCTTGATTTTTCTCATACAAATTTCGACCGTACCATTTCTTGATCGTTTCGGTAACTCGTTTCTTTTCCCGCTTAAAGTTTCGTGGCCAATATTGGATATGAATTTATTGTCTATGTCACATGTTCAGATTCTCGTTTTCGTTTCGGATCGGATAATCCGATCCGCAAATCGGAAATCGTTCCTCCTGAATCCAGTTTCGTTTCCGATCTTGGTTCTTGTTTTGTTCACATAACATCAGCTCAATCTCAATTTCTTATCCGATCGGGAAAGACCGGAAATCTTCCCTCATGAATTTTACCGGTCATGGCTCTGGATCTGTTCATACCGAAACGTAACAATCTCGTTTCCATGTCGGATCGGGAAAGATCGGAATATTCTCCCTCATCAATCCGTCAAGGTATATATTGGATCCGATTAAATTTAATTTTATGCTTCTTGAGCATGCCTGTTTCCTCATATACTTTATTCTTTTATTATTGTTTTTCAGACGATAAACCGTCGCTAATTGTCAACGGAGCAATTGCTTAATTTTGTTCGTACGATTCTCTGCTTAAGTTGCTTGGATTGTGATGAAGACGATGGATGATCCACATAATCATGAAACTGTACTGTCTTTGTAAGTTGTTATAATAATTTCATCATGAAGACAATGGATCTAGGCTGACCGAGGGAAGCTAGGAAAGAGT
>NC_024127.1:13130327-13161421 GCF_000346735.1 Prunus mume
TCAGACCTTTGCCATTGCAGGTGCGCTTGCATGGCAGGTCAAAAAAGCCCTAATAAATTTTGTTTTTTTGGGTTTTGGGGGGAAGAGGCACGGGTGTTTTTTTCTTTTCCCGCTCGGCTCTTCCCCCTTCTGCGTGCGCCCGCGCTCTCTCTCTCCCTCTCCCTCTCTCTCTCCTCGTTTCTTCTGTCTGGTCTATGCTTGCATATCTACATTTGCACGCCAATCATAATTTGGTGGCACGGATAAGGCCAACAAGGATACCAATCTGGCTTCACAAAGAAGGTAATTAATAGCTCTCGACCCTCTTATTGATTCTTTAATTTCAAAAATAATGTGCAGAAAATCTACAGAAAACAAAATCATTCTTACAAGGGTACATTTGATGAAGATCGCCCTGTTTCACACACTTATTATAACATAGTTAGTTTAACAACGATCAAGGGAAACATTCTCACCAGTGGTTCAGTTGGTGGTCCGCCTGTTCTCATACACTATCACTATATAGTTAGGTTAACAGCAAACATTCCAAAACTGTGTATTTCATCTTCTGTAGGAATTAGTTGCACACTGAGATCAAGAAAGCATTTGCTATTTATTTGTCATATTTATGTTTCCCAATGGCTAAAGATAGAAATGAGGTACTGAAGCTCTGTTGGAAGCCCCTTTTCAGTCTATCATAGCAATCGGGAAAATCTACAAAATGAAATTGTCCCCGCACAGATACGATAGTTGTAACAAAAAAATTTCAACATTGTATTATATAAATTATGAAGATATAGCATTTTTTGCAAGGCCTTCAAATTACTATTATCTAGTGTGGATCTCCGTTTAATTTACATGCTCAGGGCGCATTTATTTACCGTATTCATGTTTCCTGGTGGATAACAATATAAAGAAACACTTCTACTGTGCACCTATGTCCCATTTGAGTTTTACATGACAACCAGGAGAATATCTCACTAAATTGAATCAAAGTTTTTATGAGAATTCTCAATCTCTTGGAGCCGAGTGTTTTTTGTGCTATTAATTTGATTTTCTCCTGAATCGTATGCTATATTTGATAGTGTGATTATTTTGTCAATTTGTGAATGTGAGATGTTATCACAGTATTCAAGGCAAAATGTATCATTAGTTTGGTTTGTTTGTGTAATGACATGGGGATGGATAGTGATAGACATGATCCTTGGTGCTGTAATTGGGGATGGTCTGTGAGTAGTCTGTTACATACGTACCTATAAAAACTTTACTCTCCTACCAGCTTGGAACGTCGTCGTCTCTCTAAGCATAATATAAATTGTATGGTTCACGAATCCTAAAACAATATGTTCCACCATGGGCTTCTCATGGGGAAGAGCGCCAGCCAGTTTTATGAACTATGATGTGGAAGAATGCAGTTCTGAGCTGAGGGGTTGCGACAAACTTCTCGCGTGGAACAGTGCAGAGGCTGTGCTGCTGGTTGACGCATTGGAATAACACAGTTTTGAGGCTGAATACATAATTGGTAAGTGAAATGCTACTCCTTACTTAATTTTCCTGTTTGATGACCGGCATTCATCTATACTGACTAATTTCCTGACCAGTCATTGATCTGAACTAAATATTATGTCATCTGCTTTTGTCTGTAGCTGTTCAGCTATTCATGGATGGAGCACATGATGGAGATGTAATTTGTTGATCTCTGCTATTCTTGTGCTGTGCTCTTGCTCCTTTGTAATTTGGTGATCATCAGAGGCAAAAACAACATAATGGATATGCTCGGTTCCTTTGTGCTCAGTATTTGGTGATCAGCAAAAGGCAAAGACAGCATAACTCGTGTTGTTTTTTGAAATTTTGTTTGCGCCTTGTCAATTATCCAGCAGTGTTGTCTTTTTTTATTGAAGGAGATTGAAATTCAGTTTGTCTGGATCAAAGGTAAATTGCAACGAGTTCTGGAATTGTCTCCATAGGAACCCACTATGCATGCGTATTTGTCATCTATTTGAAATTAGCCTAATTGTGTTGTCTGTTGTGTGGATGCCCATTGTTGACTTGACTGGAGGTTCTTTTTGCCCTTCCTCGTCACCCTCTCCCTATAAGTAATGCGCTAATGTGACCATGAGGGGGGCTGTGAAATATTATGTAATTATATTGATGCTTTTTGTTCCAAAGAAATTGTTAGTCATTGGAGGCGATTATTAATATTATAAATGTGGTAAGCTTGGCATTACCTTGTTGGGCTTATATAATTTGGGTGTGGCTTGGTCGTGGAGGGGTGTTATCTATTTTTGTGGATCCATAAGCTCAGTGGTTAGAGCGCCCAAACTAAGAGGTTTGGGAGGTTGGTGGTTCGAATCCACCTGGATCCGTTATATCCAACTTACTAAATCAATTTTTGAGATACCAATTCTTGCGACTTTTTCATTTGTTTTCTATATGAAATCATTTCAGCTGTTTATGTAACGGGGTAATGACACTATTTTGTAGGGGTTTTGCCTCCTTTACCTTATGCAGGCAAAAGAGAACCTGACGCGCCTGGAATATCTTGGGATTGCATTGCAGAGTCAGACAGGTTGTATTTTTCTATCCGGGAAGTCTTTAGAGCGAAGAAAATTCCTTTGCTATTTACTTGTGATTTATGTTCCAGTACGGTGGCTTCTTTGTTGGGAATGGGAATCGTATTCTTGCCATCGGTGCAAAAAGCCAACACCAAATTGCTTGTCGCCCTCAGAATATAAATCAGACCTAACTTGCTGTACGATGCCTAAATTCAAACAAGTTATGCAGCACAACACAACATATGAACCACAGAAAATAAAAATATTTCTAGTTTAAAGTTGGTAGATATTGACTTGTCACTTGCCAACAAGACGCAGAGAATCCACCACGTGTCCAATACGCCCACACAGACAAACAAACAAAGACGAGTCATTGACCCAAAAAAAAAACAAACGAGTCACATGTTTTACTTTTCCTCCTTTGATCTTAACCAACGACCAATGGGGAATCGGGCTCCCGCTACGTGACAGACCGGCCTTCTGAAACTGATTGTGAAACCCTTAAAACTCATCTCCATTGCAATCCTTTACACATTCGGGAAATGTAGATATCGTTTTTTCCCCCAATGATATAGATATAAATTGGAGATATCAAAATAACATGAAAGGAAATGATTTTATATCAAGTTGAAGAAAAATGATATTTCTGGTATTTTGTTAGCTATCTCCTTTTATATGTTCGGTGGAACCACCACTTTTGCATTATTTCTCCTCATTTTTAGCCTGTGGGGCTCAGCAAATGGGGATGTAAGGTCATCTCTAGTTATGAGCCATAAGTCAAATATAGTCATAAATAATGCAAAACTCATTTCGAGCTATGGGCTGAAAAAAAATTTGGCCAAATTTGGAGGGCCACATTTGGCCCTTTAGCCCTCCAACTAGGCCAAATGTAGCCCAACTTTGGCCAATGCCAAATTTTTTTGTGGGCCTAGTGCATGTGTTTTTTAAGAGGAGAGAGTATCACGTGTGGGCAAGAGAACGAAACATCTCGTGCAACTGCAAATCCAACAGTCAACATTAAAGGCGCGTTGACATCATCGATGACGTCAGTTGGCCATTAGGTTTTTATTTTTATTTTTAATAACCTTTTTAAATATTTTTAAATTCGTTTTGTTTTTAATATATATATAATTGGTTTCTGATTGTTGGAGGTCAGAACCATTGATTGAAAAATTATTTTTTATTATTTTATTTTAAACTTTTTAAAATGTTTTAAATTCATTTTGTTTAAAAAAATACATATAAATTTAAAAAATATTGTCTCTAAATTGTAGTTTAATTAAATTAAACAATACATAGTTGTGGAATATGAGTGTTGTACCATTGTTTTTTTTCAAAATAATAAAATATGAAAGGCCCTAAAAATAAGTCATTCATGACCGGAGATAGAAAAATTTAGCTCTGCACCATTCTTTAAAAAATTAATATTTTGAGGGCTAAATTTTTAGCCTTATGACTGGAGATGGCCTTAACTCATATGTAAATGTCAATTTTTTTTATACATTTTTCAGCCAAATACTATATTTATATTCATTTACACCTCATTATTGGAGCAACTTTCGACACTGTAGTTGTAAATTTACATTTCTCTTTATACATTTGCAATGGAGATGCTCTAAAGTCATCCCCTTTTCATTAATAATACACCTTCTAGAATCCATTTTTATTTGAAAAATCCACATCTTTTTTGTTTTTCCACAACCACAAACTTTTTTTTTTTGGGGTCGGTGTTCTCATAAAAATTCATGCTGCACTTATTTTTGTGGTAAATATGCTCCACTTTTTCAACTTACCCAACAGAGAGTTCCAAGAAGATCGTTATATCCTCCACTCAGGTTTTGCCACGTTGCATGGCAGCAAACCAGGACCGTTAATCCTCTCGCACAGTCCAGACGTGCAACTAAAGAGGTTGAAAAACTGACAGGCGTACGTACTTACCCGTCACCACTTAGCCACTTGCCTGTCGCGTCTTGTCTTGAGCTGTTCCACATAACACGTGGGGGTGGCTTTGGCCGCCTGTCATTGCATGAAACGACACCGGACAGTGCCTTTAACATGGCCGCCAACTAAAGGAAAGAAAAAGAGCGAAGCAGCAAGCAGCATAGACGAGAGTGAGTCCACTCTCTCCCAGTCTGGAGGGCCAAAATATCTGGACCTGTCATAACAGGACACAAGCCACTCCCAAAAGGTTCAGTCTTCCCCCTTTTTCTTGTTCATTTTTGGTCACCGGCTCTCCTCTTGTATGAGTCATGACATTGTCGTGAACAAAACAACCCCCCCTCTCTCTCTCCTTGGAGCTGCAGGTAGAGGTAAGTTTTCTCTGTTTAAATCTTTCTTTGGAGCTCGTTTTTCTGTTCATGTGTATGCCTTCTAACAATCTGTTCATGTCTTTTATTCTGTTTTTGTTGTTGCATATTTCACTTGAAAATTGTTTGATGCATAAGATGGTCTTTTATAATGCATGGTAGCAATTCTGATTTATGGGTTTGTTGTGATTCTTCCGGATTGCCTTAATAAAAGTCAAAAGAATTGAGCTTGGAAAATGGAACGCTCACCTTTTGACTACCAAGGATTGATTATTATAGGCAGACAAGCATATAAACAGAGACCACCTGTTTCCAGGGCCCATATGTGGAAATATCTCCTGGTGAACGGTCAACAATCAATATTGTTCATTTAATTTTCTTTCGGGTCATTAATTTTTTCATTCAGGTTCAGTTTTTTGTGGAGCATTGGGTTATTTCATTGTTGACTTCTGGGTCTTGTCTGTTTTTTCTTTCTTGGAAGATGGGGTTGGTTGAATCACGTTTCATTAGTTGATGTATAGCGCAATTTGCGTGATTGCTCTTCATTTATTTATCATTTTATCTGCACCTCTTGAGATACTGGAAGCTGGAATCACTCTGGTTAGTTTCTGATTTACAGTATTATATTATTTACTAAAACCTATTTAGATGTCAAAGTCTCACCGTGGAAACTACGTAATTTTGATGACATGAAACCAAACATCCTACAATGTATTACCTCGTCGTCAAATTACTTGTTGGCTGGTGAGGTTCACTGCTCAATGCAGAATTACTGCTTTTTATTTTGCGGTTTTCAGCGAAGTTATGCTTCGTGTTTTGTTTAACAAACTTGAATGTTCAATCTGGCCTCTCTTTGTGATGCGATTTCAATCTTTTCTGTTGCTTAATTACGCATGGTACTTTCTTATCTTCTGTGATGTTTGATGTTCTAGGTGAATTTGAACTCAATTTCCAAACGATTTTTGTTTCAAATAATCTGTGAGCATGTTTCGCCTCTGGAGCAGTTCCCATCACCAAGACAATGATCCGTTGCAGCATGAAGTGAAGGTAATGACAAGTTTGAAATTTAGAAGTTTTGAAGGGAAAATGCTTTTCACCTTGCCAAGAAATCTTTCTTAGTTGACTTCATACTGCAATTAAGTGCAGATCAACGAGCTGAAGGCTGCAATTGGACCGCTATCTGGGCGTAGTTTACAGTTCTGCACTGATGCGTGCTTCAGGAGATATTTGGAGGCAAGGAATTGGAACGTAGACAAAGCCAAGAAAATGTTGGAAGAAACACTTAAGTGGAGATCAACCTACAAGCCTGAGGAAATCTGCTGGGTAAATCGCTTTCCATATTACAATGGTCTCTGTTTCATGCGTTAAATTTCTGCTGACTTATTTACATGGGTTATATTGTCAGCGCGAAGTTGCAAATGAGGGTGAGACTGGAAAAGTTTACAGAGCAAGTTTTCGTGATCGTAGCGGGAGGACTGTTCTTATACTGAGACCAGGAATGCAGGTATTAAGCGTTGTCAATTCATATAGTTAATTCCTTCAGCTTTCTTCATTAGGCTGAAGTTTAATGCTGCTAGAAATGTCGCAGAACACGGTATCAATAGACAATCAAATGCGTCATCTAGTCTATCTCATAGAGAATGCTGTCTTCAACCTTCCCGAGGGCCAAGAACAGATGGCGTGGTTGATAGACTTCACCGGGTGGACACTAAGTACTACTGTGCCTGTCAAATCTGCACGAGACACCATCAATATTTTACAGAACCACTACCCTGAGAGATTAGCCGTAGCGTTTCTCTACAACCCCCCGCGGATTTTTGAAGCATTTTGGAAGGTTTGAGTTTTATTCTTCCTAGTTGCTTCGCACGGCTTCATTAATATCACTTCTGCCACAAGGATCAATATGCTTCTTGGTTCATGCTAACGCTGTGGTCCTTCCCTTCACATGCTCCCAGACAGAACGAATTAAGACACAAACTACTAGGCCTATGTGTTTGTTGTTGATATGAAGCAGATGTCTCCGTTAACTTATGATCTTTTAGCAGCTGTTCCATATTAAATTTTACGAGTTGCTTCCCGCTTGGTTTTTTTCCGTCAACAATATGAAATTGAATTACTGTTATGATTTTGAAATCATTCAAATTCATGAGAGAGAATTCAATTGAGAATCTGAGATTCCTATTTTCCCAGTAACTTTTGTTCTGCATTTGTGTTCATGTTATTAGAGTTTTCTATTATAATAATTGCTGTGTTGCCCTATTCTGTTGGTGCAGATTGTCAAGTACTTCTTGGACAACAAGACATTCCACAAGGTCAAGTTTGTTTACCCCAAGAATAAAGACAGCGTGGAGCTTATGAAGCAATATTTTGATGAGAAAAATCTCCCTACTGAGTTTGGAGGGCATGCCATACTAAACTATGACCATGAGGAGTTCTCGAAATTAATGACTCAAGATGATGTGAGATCAGCTGCCTTTTGGGGTCGCGATGACAAGCTACCACATTATGGTAATGGGCATTCTGGAGCCGAAGTGGCTCCTGAACCGGTGTGCCTTGCACCGGTAGCCAGCTGAATCATCACCGGAAACCTCCATAGCAGGAGCTCATAAGTATATGAGAATAAGTGAGTTGGACTAACTGGGTGAGCTGGTAAGCTAACATGAGCTTAGAGCCTTGCAAGCAACAATCCGGCAGGAATTTTATTAGTTCCTTGGGGACCTTTTCTCTTGCAGGAGAGGTATCTGAGTGCCTTGGCGAGAGAGACTACATTACAACTAGACATGTTTAGTTACTACATTACCATTTAAAAAACGAAGTAGCAATCAGATTTTATTTTATTATATTATATGGATATTGTGCCTTATCTGATATATACCTCTCAAATCCTATGCCAAAGTGATAGGATCATTTGACTTCAACTGAGAAATTAAAGCAGATCTTGAAATACATTTTTATGTCTCATCAGATCCCAACATAATCAATTTTTCGTAATGAACCCCCACCATTACGCCATCTCTACCCTGCCCAATGAAGTTTCCTTGACATTAAAGCAAGTCTTCGGGATATTCATGTGAATGTAATCTCTTGAAAGTATAAGCGGAAGTAACATTGAAACAATATAGCTTTGCCTTTACTAGCTTTGAAGAAAGAGATCTTATTTACAATGAAATACAATCTTTAGGCCAGGTGTATACCATGGCGGCCAAATAAAAGACTGTTATCCCTTTCCATTACACAGGAACTAGATATCTATCATACCCTTCCCTTCTAAACAAACCTCTCATCAAGAGTTTATGGAGAAAATTACAGAGAAAATACAAAAACAAATAACTGTCAGCTACACAAACAGTGCTAAGTCAAAATCTGTAGATCAAGATGCATGTCAGACATAGACGAAGTTAGCAGCCTTTGGAATTGAGTATGCCCAGATTAAAGGACTCACACCAGTCGCCTCTTGAAAGTTCGTGTGGTCGTTTGGTAAGTACGGACCAGCAAACCGACCCCGATACCAATTCCAAGACAAACGCCGAGTCCAATACCAACGCCAACTCTCACACCAGCATTGAACCATGAGAGCTCGCCATCTTCCCCATCCATATATTCTGTCCTCCTCCAGTACAGTTTGCTGTACTCTTCCTCATTCTCTGGCTTGTAGTTTCCGTATTCTGCTACCTGTAATTCAAGAAAGATTAGGGAATCCAACACCCCAAGCAAAGAATAAATAATGAAAATAAAAGAGACAGAAACAGTTAAAAGCATCAGATAAGGATTACAAAGAATGATATCCAACAAATGAAGACATAAGGTCTAATTATTTACCCCTTCCTTACCCTCTTTAAGAAAGAGGGAAACCAGCTGAAAAAATTTCATGGATGCCATCTTAACTAGGGTAATTAAAGCTCTCAACTACTAACTTCTATCCCTCATTACCAATCCGATCTAAAGGGAGAAAAGGGAGAGTTAGGGTACAAACTATGGATCAAAGTTAACAAGCTCAGTCCGATTTGTTAATGGACACAGGACACAACTTATGAACAATCCAAGATAAAAAAAGGCCATTCCAACCTCAGCGCACTTTCTACAACTACCCAGCAGAATGTGGTCCCCATATCGACCGGCCATCGGCACGTCTTTGGAGGAGGCCAATCCATGTCTGACTCCAGAAAAACAAGGATGTGAAAAACAATGCAACAGAAAACAAAATGGGCAATTGAGTATAACCCCATCACTTGAAAACTGTGCCCTGTCCATGAGACCCATGTGCCATGACAAACCATTAAGATAATATTCTGTTTTAAATTGCTTGTATAACAAGGATTTCAGTAACAAGAAACATGTTTCTGAGCAGGAAGCACAGGCAGTCTTAAGACCCGCAACAAAAAGGTAACAAAGAGCAACAATTTTGCCATATCGCTATATAGTTTCAGATCATGGAGTCCTGCCTCTCACACGAAGAGATTGTTCAATAACCTCATTTACCCATATGACTATAAGGACTGGAGAACAAAACTTCAGACGAATTTCTCCATGATAACAAACAAATACTGAGCCTAGACTGAAGCACTAGATGAACACAGGAAACTATTTTGGAGAATCAGAACCTAGCCCCTTACAACATGCATATGCCAACACTGCCCTAAGACACCATATTAACGTAACTAAGGCAAAAAACTGAGATCATATTATCACACAAATTTCAGTATGTACCTCCATATCAAGCCCAGGAGAGACATCTTTCTGGCATTCAGTTGTCTCGTACTCGGGGATCGCATCCAGCGTGCTCATCCTATTATGTTTCTTCCGGAAATTAAGCTGCAGGGTCTTGGTTAAGATGATTGGTGTCCCAGAGAAGCAGCCTGTGATGTAAACCTCAATGGTTGGTGCAGGTAATTCAGCACCACCAAGTTGTTTCCCCTTCAAAAATCCAGTGCCAGCGGTAATCTCTGATTCACAATTCATGCTCCATCGCTTGGCATTGCTTTTTGATTCACCAGTGAAACCATTGCTATTAGACATATCTAACACCCCAGACAGGATGAGATCTTCTTTGTCAAACACTTCAAATTTCGCACTTCCTGTCAGCCTTATGCTGTCTGTATTCACAAATGTGGCTTCTTCAGATTTCTTATCGACCCGATCCCTTCTAAGATGTGAAGAGACACCTTCAGAAAAAATGCTACTTTTATCACCATTGATTTCCAAAAGGGTATCTGGGAATAGAGGAATGTGGTTCAGAGTAAGATGCTTTGGGGTCGAATCATCGACCTTAAAGTTGCTAACCCTCACATAGAAGACTCTCAGATCAAACCAGGATGAAGCTAATTTACTGCAAGGCTGGTAAGGAGAGTATCTAATAATCTGGAGGTCAGGATTTTCAACTTCCCCATTGTTCGCTCTTCCATTCAAACCATCCATTGTTAAGGAGGGTGATCCTTACTTAAATCCCTCAATATTGACTAAAATGGCGATGTCATTGTAGTATGAACTATACAAGGTGAACTCAGACTGAAATAAGAAACCTGTTAACAAAAGACAAGAATATTTTCTATGTTCAGATAATCACACCAAAAAATAAACCCCAGAAATCCGGATGGTCAACTCCAATCCATGAAACCAGAACATAATGAAGAAAAGGTTGGCTTTCCAAGCAAAAACGTATTTTAAGGGGAAAAAGAAAAATAGAAATCTAAATTTAGGAACAGAAACCCTTGGAATGAGGAAAAAAAGAGTCAAACTCACAAAATCCAGCTATACAGGCTCATAAATAGAATCTGAAAAGAAAAATATACATTCTCACTCTCCTTGTGAAAGATAAACAGAAATCTAACTTCATAAAAGCTAAAGATATGTACAGAAATAGGATTAGCAGAGAAAGTTAGCCAAAAAATATAGCAAATCAATCCAATTCGAATCAAATATCCACAAAAACTGACTGAACAAGCTGAGAAAATAGGAAAAACACTTGTTTTACAGATTGAAGTTTAGAGCTTAACACTGCACTAACATAATCTTCCACGAAAAAAGCAAAGAAGATATATATATATATATATATATATATTGTTCAGGGGATTGAAACAGGGAGACCCACCAGCAGCTCCTGGAATTAAACAAGAACTGAACAATTCACATCTCTGTCTTCAAATTCAATTTCGTGCAGTTTCAAAAGAAAGCAAACGAACTGAAACTCAATATATACAACTATGTAATTATTTTCAAGAAAATATTACAAAGTATTGAAAAGAAAAATAACACACAAAACATATATGCTGCAAAACCGCTCGCAATTAGCCATCAAAGCACACGTCACGCAAGCAGCCAAATGTCTCTCGCTCTCAAACCATACAGAGCCACAAACAAATAAATGGCTATGAAATGAAATTTGAAATAAACCAAACTTACCAAGTAATTGTTTCAATTCCATCCACAATCTCAGCAAAAGAGATTGACTTCTCAAAAGAACAAAATCGCTTTCCGGTGTCCAACTCTAACTCCAAGGTTGAATCTTTTGATACTCACCCAGAATTCGTGGCTACCAATATTAGTGACCCAAGTCGTCAAAAAAATCAAACAAAATAAAAAAGCAGAGTCTATTTCCTGCTTTTGGGTTGAAAATAGGTTGAAGTGTGTGTATTCTGGAAGTCACCAAAGAAATGTCTGAAATGCGGTGATGGGTTTTGTAGGAGGATGGTGATATGGGCCTCCTCTGACCATTACTCATTTTCATCATCTTATCCGATTGGAAGGCAAAGAATTTGCACTCACGAGGTTGCTGTCTCTGAAAGGGATAGGCATGGCCAAAAGCTTAGTGAGAAATTAATGGCTTTAAATTTATTTAATTTCCTTCTTTGAAGGATAAAACTAAGGATTCAATGTATTCTTTTTGTATATATATACGATAATCTACTTTAAATGAATGTAAACTAATGATGTACATAAACAAATAAAAAATAACGGCACCAAAATAAGAAATAAAAAAAAAGGAATAATTGGGATGCTATTGTACCCTAACTTGGCTATAAAATAGGAAGAACAGTCGCTCTAGCCAACTTGGCTAAGCCTGCAATGATTCGGTGTATGAAAGCACCTTCTTCTCTTTGTATTTATCTTTTCTTTCGTGGGTGCAATTTAAACAAGCCTGATAACACAAAAACTAAGGATCATAATGGCTATTTCTAGTCCAAATGCTTTGGGCTTGAAGTAAAATTGTAAAGAAATTCAAAGCGATCATATATAGGGCCCAGAAATAGCCCATTGCAGGTTTGTGTAGATGAAGAACAAACCCAATCTGACCTGATTGAATTTGGTAACATATGTTTAATACAACCTGCTTAGTTTATATAACATATGTTGTATTAGAATGTCATAGATTATTATCTTGTCGATTAGCCTCCTTTAAGGAAGAAGAAATGTGGCAGCCGCTCAACCTCTCGTTGACCATTTGACCTTGACAACATGTGGCAGCTTCATAATGCCACATCACGATAACAAATCATCCGTGAAGTCCCATTTGTTTCTAGACGAAAATAAATTAAAATCAGTTTGGAAAAATTATAGGATTAAAATTGTAAAAGTTGATTTATCTGTTGTTGGACCCACCGGCCATCACATATTTGCCGTCGGCAGCTCTCAAATGCTTACGAGACAAGTCGGATGACGCGTCTACGCAACTTTCCACGAGTCGCGTGCGAGTTACGAACTTACGAGGACTATTTACGAACTTTGACCTTGTTGGTCGGTCAAATAAATCATAAACTTTCGGCAACCCGGCCTTACAGATATAAATGAAATGTTTTTTGAGTAGTGTTATTATCATAAAAGAGGCAAAATGTTTATTAGTACTTTGGTATGTTGCCATTCACTAGTATGGAAAACTCAATTTAATTCCTTCTTTTATCAATAGCGCGCATGCCAGGCCCACAAAACATTTTGAGCTTTGCTAGATCATGAACTCCCCTCCCCCTCCTTTTTTTTTCAAAAAATAAAAATAAAACCCTCTGGTTTTCTTATTTTTGTGTGTGTGAATAAATTCTGATTTTATCATATAAGAAAACCCAAATGATGGTTCATGATTAATGAGTGACAAACCATATTATTAGTTGGAATTGTTAGTATCGTTGTCACGGCTACTCTTTTTACTCTTTTAAATAAAAAAAAGAATAAGTGAACAAAACGAGAGTAAAAAAATCAACTCGCTAATTGGATAAGCAGGCTTGCCCAAATAGTCCTGTATTAAGTTTGTAGTAGATCTTGTGTGTTTCTTTTTCTTCCTTTAATTAATTAATTTCGTAGGAATAGAAATAAGAACAAAGGGACTGGAGCCAAACGCGCATCAATGATGAAGGCTGATAAAGTGGGGCACTCTCTCCCTCTCTCTCTCTCTCTAACGAATATTGATGATGATGATCGATTTCCATCCATCCATCAATCCATCAAAGATGAAAGATCAAACATCAAAGGTCAAGAGGTAGTCTGTAGGGTACAGCTAAAGAAGTAGAAGTAGGGTATCAAAGCTCAAAAGGCGCGAAACCCGGGGAAGCGACACAGGTGGTCAGACTGCAACACTGAGTCTGAATTGTACAGTACAAGTGCATCCATCTTTACCCACGTAAAAATACAAAGCACATGCCCCCTCCTCCCCCTCTTTTCAAATTTCATAACCATAATACTAATAATATTATTAATATTAATAATAAAAAAACAAAAACAAAACAACCCCATTCGCCCGTTGGTCCAACCCTGAAGCCCTAGCTGTGTAGGCTGTAGCTAGTTAATAATCGAACCCAAAAACAAAATAAAATATAAAAAGAAAGAAGACGCTAACCATGGTAAATAATATATGGTTACCCTGAGGCTCAGCCACCCCCATATATTTTCATAAGAGGCTGATGGATGGATGGAGGCTCTTATTTTCTCTCACTTCCTTTCGACCTCATTTCCTCCTCCTTGTCTTTTCTAGCTTCTCTATTTAGATAGAAAAATGGACAAAGGGAAAAATAATTATTTCATTGGCCTTTGAGCTTTTAAAGATTATTTGGTTATTTTAATCAGTAGATAGTACGAGGAGGTCGATTTTTATTGGGTCTTGGATATGACTCAAAGAAATTATTTTAATGGGATTTCCAGAATTTAGGTGCAGGTCAAAGATACGGGTCTAGTTGCTCTCCCCATTGAGACCTCAGGGAGAGAGAGAGAGAGATAGACACACACACACAGAGAGAAGCTAAGGGTTTATTCAAGATTGGATTTTTTTGGCGGTGTGGGGTTTAATTTTCTCTTGAGAATTCAGATTAAGGGGAAAGTTCTTGTCTTGGAATTATAATTATCAAAAGCTTTATTGTTATTATTTATTTGATAGAGAGAAAAAAAATCTATTATGGGTAAGAAGAAGCCTCAGAAAACGAAGGAGCTTTCAGTAGCTATAGCTGAAGCACCATCAACTGGAGATGAAGGGCAGCAGCAATCACAGCCTCAGCCTCATACCCCAAGAAAGAGAGGAAGACCTCGCAAGATCATTGAGAAAACTGAAAGCACTGAAGAACAATCCACACCGCAAACAGAAGAAGCTGCTGCTGCTGCTGCAGCTGAAGATGTTGAAGAACAGTCTAAAAAAGCAAAAGCCACTGAGGATGAAGATCAACAAGAAGAAGAACAAGAGCAGCCAAAGATAAAAGAAGAAGAACCCTCATCGGCTTCTGTGAGAGGAGGTGCTAAAAAGGAAGAGGGACAAGCTAGGCAGCCTTCAAGAAGTAGAGCTAGGCGGAAAAGCAAACCCAGAAAGAGTAGCTAAATTAGTTACTTTCATGGTAAAATTTGTTGTTCTTGTTCTTCCCTCTTTCTACGTTATGTCTGCATCAAAAAAAAGTTTTGATCTTTGAGATGTTCCCTTCGTTTTGCAGCTTCTGGGTTTGATTATTATTTCACTTTCTTTCTCTTTTGCATAATTGATTGATAATACAACACGTGAGAAGAGAAAGAGGTGGACTTGGCTTTTATCATAATCATCTTCTTTTCTGTATGCAAAAAACTTTCCAAGTAGTTAAAGATTAAAAAGACATGGATTTGATACTTTTATATTGATTAGTAGCCCATGTATTGAGATTGAGCAACTGGGTTTGTTGTGTCTTGTTTGGTTGATGAAAATATATTAGTTCAGCTTCCTATCATCAAAATTTTATTTTATTTTTTTCTGTCACATGTGTATATTTGAGGATTGGAGGATAATGGAAGTTTGTTTGTTATTTTACTTCTAGGTTGAAAGGGGAAAGAAAGAAAAACAATAGAAATGAAAATGAAATAAGTACAAGGGAATAGGGGGCAATGAATGTGGAGTGAGAAAGCGTTTGGGATTTTCTCAGAAAGGAGAAGATTGCAATCTGGAGGTGGGGAAGATCGAAACAGAAATCGTATTCTTGCTGAGTTTGCTACTGCCAGTGCCAGCTCTGAGTCATTCCCAGTAGATGCCAAGTTCCAAGTCGCTGCATCTGGCACGTGATACTCACGTTCTAATACTAAGAAGCAAAAGAAAAACACTCCAATCCAAGCTACCAGAAAAAGCTGCTTTTATAAATATAGCCATAGCCGCCTCAGGAAGCCAATAAGTGGTTTTGATAGGGAGGACGTGGCAGTTAGGGGTTACATGGGCGCGTTAGGTGCCTTAGCTTACTGTCTCGTCCATTTAGTCTTAATGATGGACAAAGTCAAAGAAGGATGAAACTGTGGAAGTAAAGGTCATAAGCTTACAGCAGGACGTGTTTAATTACAAAGCAGCTTCTTATTTTCCTGTGGGCAACAAAAAAAGAAGAAAAAAAGTCCAATTTATAATACAAAGTAATTTTCTTTTATTGTTTCAGAAACTTTGTTCGAGGAAGATGAGGGAGAAGGATGGGCTGTACGTGGTTTTTTTTTTTTTTTGGGGTGGGGTCCATGGTTCCTGCTTCCACTCGTCAACTTGTTGTGCCCACCTGAATATAAACTCAAACCAGCCACTGTTTGATTGAAGCGCGATGGGTTGTATGACACTTTCTACAAAAGCAAATTAAATTGCGCAATGTCATCGTGGGCCTTTTTTTTTCATCATCTATTTTTAAGCAACTTAAAAAAAAAAAAAAAAACATATTAGGATGATAGAGCTTGAATAGGATTAGATTTGTGGTAAGTTCGATGGTCCGTAGACATTCCGATTTCAGATTGTTATGCATATGGAGATCTTACATCTCATCAAGGCTTAATTAAAGTCTTTTAATAGCTAAAATTATTTAAATGCACATGTCACGTCAACCTATTTATTTATTTATTTTGTCGAAAACCATTTAATGGTTTTGTGGGGTTAAATGAACGGAAGTGGTAAAGCGAGAAAATTTTGTCAATATTTAAAGAATCTGGAAGTTAAGTGAGAAAATTTCAGTTTTATAGATAAAGTGAGACTGAGTGCTCATTTCAAGGGGTAAAACAATAATTAAATCTAAAATTAATGGCTGTTTCAAAATCGGCATCAACAGTTTAAACCAGAATCGGCAAACGTGTGATCTACTGAACTTACTAAAACCTCTTTTTTTTTCATCTTCATTGTGTACAAGAAAATTATTATACGCACAAGAACAGGACTGGAGAGAGATGAAGACACGAGTCATTTTATGATGAATGTGTATAAAATGTGTCATATATAGATTATAAATGTGATCCTCCATATTGACCATATATTTCATCTGAATGGTAATTGCACTTAGTTTAATGATCACGTCACTAATATATGGGCCTTTCATTTTGTCGGGCTAATCTTTTGAAAGAGGGTTTTTTATAATTTTTTTTCTCTTTCAATTTTTGGGCGGTCTGTTCGATAGAAAATGAACTGAAAATTCTCATGAATGGGAATCTCTACAATTGACTGTACCATGCTCGTGAAATGAATTCACTGATATGACATAATTTCCTTTGCCTTGTAGCAATCATAAACGAGATGGGTGATGTGTCAAGATGTGTACGATATTTTTTTTGTCAAAGACGTGTACGATATTTGGAGGGGTCCGAAGATGACAATTTTCCATTTATAGAATGACCCAGCGAACAAAAATTACATAATTAGTAAAAAAAAAAACTCAGCAATAATAATACAGGGCCACGGAGGCAGGATACATCGCCAAATATTACTACTAGGTTCAAAGGATAATAGAGCCAAATTGGATGCTGAGCTGACAACACGGTAGGGGCACAGGAATAACATTTTCATCGACTCGACTGGAAGGGTGTATAGAAAAACTAAAGACTTAGCTGACACATAAAGCATCAGAGAGTAAAATTTTCCCAAAAACAAGCAGAGGATAACTAGAATACAAGGAGGATAAACTATTTCAACATTTAAACAATAACTTGTGCCTATATCAGTAGACTCTATTCATGTTGTGCAAAACTGTTTCAAAGAAGTAAAACTGCAAGCAAAACTGTTTCCTAAAACTCCATACTGATCCAAACCTGGTTGTCACTGGTTTGATCTGTGATGACGCTCCTTCTTATATCGAGACTGATACGGATCAAATCCACCTTCCTCTGCACCATAAACAGCCCATGAAGGTGTGGCAGCCATGTAATCCTTACTGTCAAAAGGTCTTCCAGAGGACACCTGAATTTTCCATAAGAACGGATGAATGAACAAATATTATCATCCAAAAGGCACTCTTAAGAGTATATAATTGTTAGAGGCACACACCAGATCATGAAACTTTTCATAGTCTATCCATGTGAACCACTGGCCATTGATCTTGAACTTGTCCGTTTTTGCCAGGAGAACACAACATGAGTGGACATGCTCACATGCCACCTCATATTCCCCGTTACTTTTCAAAGCTAAGGCCTCTGAAAAAGCCTTGACATCAGCATGCCATGGCACATTCTCCATGGTCAACTTTGATGTAGCAGACCTGTCAATAGATCATTCTGATTATAGAACTCGACCATTTTAAATGATAAGACTACTTAGAAACCAAAGAAAAGAAAACTTACGATCCACAATATGTAACTCCTTTGATTTCAACAAAATCAGGATTTCCAATGCTAAAGATGTTATAATAAGCATCAATATCTTCTGTATTCCACCCTTTCACCAGAGTTAAGCGATAAACAGTTCGTTGCTGTTTTTCCTTAAGAGATTTCAAGGAATCCTGGCAACAAAATTCAAGCATGCACATAAGTAACACTGAAAATACTAAATCATACCAGAGGAAACTGAATGGTGCCAATAAGATTTTTTAGATACTGTTTCATTGATTGACTATTGAAACTCATACAGAATTTAGACTCTGACAAAACATATTTTTTTTTTGTCCAAGAACGAGCTCCATGAGAATCAAAATTCTGAACCAGTTATATTAGTAAAATATTATGTACCAAAATACCCCCGGTAAAAACATTTGGTACTTCAGGGCATACAAAAAACTAAGAAAGGCATAAAAAATTGGGAATTCAAAGTTTCAAGTGGATCAGATACTTACAATGAATCGCTCCCAAAAATCCCCAAAAAGTGGCCTGTCAATTGCCTTCAAACTCTCTTTAGTTGCAGCATCCACACTTACATATAACTGAATGCATCGAAGAAGTCAACAAACAATTCCCAAAAAGTACACAAATACTGTGATGTAAGACAATAAAACGGGGGCACACAAACCTGTGTAATGGGTTTCAGCATTTTAATCTTTTCAGGAAACTGAGCATTTGTGACTAGAAACGTAGAAATCCGTCTCCGATGCAGCTCATCTACAAGTGCATTAATCTCTGGATACATGATAGGTTCACCGACAAGTGATAAGGCACAATGCCTGGGAGAGAGACCCTCTGTTAATCGCTCCAATGTAACACCTGCAGGAGAAGATATCTCTCAACAATAAACTTAAGTGGATCTAGACAGTATTAAATTTCCTAAGGATTTATTAAGAGATCCAAAGTAGAAATCACAAATCTAGAACTCAAGATTTAATTAGTTCAGCAGTTGGACATCAACGACTTTAAAAGAATTACTAGGGAGAAATTCGAGGTTGATGATACCAACTATGAATCACAGTTAACTGCTTTCAGTCAATTACTGGATAGTGGATGATAGTATAACCAAATAGTTTGGGAACCCAACAAAATCACCAGTACAAAATCATGTCTGCCTAAAATTTCTTTAATTCATCACTGAGTCAGGCAGGCTTGTGGAACTCAAAACACCTAGTCCATTATCCAAGGAAGTATTTCTTCCCAAAAACACACACAAAGATTTACCAGGAACTCCTTTCATTTGTTTGATCATTTTTGTGTGCAGGTCTATGGCAGAATTGACAATCTCTAATGGATCATCCATCTTCCACTGCCAACTCTTTCCAACAGGATTAGTGTGATGCCTCCAACAGAAAACACATTTGTTTGCGCATGCCAAACTAGGGGTTGTCTCCATGCACCTGTTCCATTCAAAAGTTGACAAATTTAAACTGCTAGTTGAGGCAATGTGAAACACATAAAAAGACTGCCAATATAAAAGTACATGAAACTATGTAATATAAAGCAATTTGAATTTATAAGCTATAAAAAGACTGGCAATTCACGCTCATTACATAAAGCTTATGTAATACAGATACAACAACAAACCTATACATTATGAAAACTGTAAGCTGGGCCTTATGTTTCACTTCGTGAAAACTGATATATAACAGTTAAATAATAAGCAAAAAATCTGCACATAAGACATGTATTCAGTCACACAGACATGCACATATGCGAAAGGATGGTGCAAAATCTGCTCCAAATCTAGAACAATTTCAGTTACCTGTGACTTTCTATGCCATAAAATGAGTGCTTGTAGCAACCTCCTCTACCTCTTAGCTGTGACTTTGTCCATCTACAGATTTTGACGCCGCTATGTGAACCAATAATTTTATACCCCTGGATTTTTATCACAAATAAAATCAAAGCCAAACATCAGGATACAAATCCTAAAAGGCAATTACACAACTGAAAATCTTCCAGAAAGAGTTTGACTAAACAAGCTTACCTGTTTTACTAAGCTTGCCCGAATCACTGGAGTGACCATCTCTTTTTGACCATTCACCGTCCCATTAGTTTTAGTCACCGTCACTGTCCTCCTTCTTGAAGGTCCTTTACCAGCAATATCCTCAAGATCAACAACCTCCGACTCCAAATCATCTTCCTCCTCATCATCCTCGTCTGACCCATCAAAACTCTCAGCTTCGCATTCAGCACCAACACCATTACTCAAAACCCCACCATTTTCAGCCACACCACCCTTCAAAAACCTCAGCACCTTCCCACTCCAAGCCTCAAAGACCTCGTCTATATCACCACCATCCACATCACCTTCCCAAATTGAAAATATCTCAGCAGCGCCTAACGCCCTCATCCTTTTTGCTACGTCCTTTCCCACCGCATTGAACGTAGCGCCATAGGCTCGGCTTCCGACGCCGAAGACCGCGAATTTGCAATTAGAGAGCAACAGTGATCCCACTCTGAAGTCCTCCGCGCTCTCAGCGAGCCAATTGGAGAAGAACTTGGCGTTCGCCGGCGGCTTCCCATCGTCCCAGGTCGAAGCGATGATTAGGACGAGGGTCTCTTTAGGGAGGTCTTCGGGCTCGTAGTGATTGGGGTCGACGAGGTCGAAACCGAGGCCGTTGGAGGTGAGAAGATCGAGCAGACGATGAGCTAGGGCTTTGGAGGTACCCGTTTGGGAGATGAAGAAGAGCTTGCCTTTGCGAGGAGAAGAGCTAGGGTTAGGGTTTAGGGAGAGTTTGAGTTGCTTGAGGCGTCGTGATTTGTAGAAACAGTAGAAGGTGGTGGCTGAGAGGAGGGCTAGGAGAGTGAGCCGTGCTGGGACTGAGGATAGGGACATGGCGGGAAATGAAATTTCTGGTTTTGTCCTTTCAGGAAATTCACCTGAGTGTTGTGGAGGAGGCGCGAATAAGAGTCATGCCCGCGACCGTGAGAGTGATTCAATTTCAGAGCCGCGAAGAGTGAGAGAGGAAGCAGAAGACGGCGATCGGAATTTGGGTACGCAAACTTATTCGGCCCAAAAATATGATTCGAATTTTTGGGGGTCTATTTCTTCTCCTTATTCCCCGTGCTAATAACGTGTTATGCTGATAACCTGTTATATAATTAAGGGAAATTGAAATGAAAAATAGAGGAAGACAATAAAAATTAGGAAGTTTCACTAAAACACCCAAAATGGTAGTTGAAATTATAAAAAAATTCAAACACTATTTAAACATATAAACACACTCAAAACTCATCATTATACATACTCAAAATCCATTTATAAACACACCCAAAAAGTTGACTTTGGGGTTGATTTTGGGTGTGTTTCTATGTTTAAATAGTGTTTGGAATTTTTTATAAATACATGTCTAGGATTGAATTTATTTATAAATTTGTATAAAAATTATTCGCTAAAACTTGTTACATTCGTCTATGAGACTTATACAACTATAGGCATTTTACCCACAAATTATAGTTACTATACAACAATAAGAGCATAGTTTACAAACATGAAAAGGTAGAAATAATGAGTGTTACGGCAGTCATCCACATTCCCATATATTTATAACAGTTTAAAATTAAATGTCTTCTTTCGTATAGCTTCTCCTATTTTTTTGACTAAAAGAAAATTATTCATTAGATTAGGATCTCATTACGGGAAACATATAAATCTATACAGAGTAAAAAATCACTGAAAATGGTTACAAAAACGTAAATAATGTCCAACTCTTTTGATGAACTCATTCACACTCAGCCTCATCCTCTACACAAAGTGCACGAACCCATAAAATCTAACAAGTTGTGTGTATCAAAATTAGTGTCTGTGTTTACAATAACCACCGGTTGCAGGTTGTATATTTCGCTCGAAAAATGAAGCATCCGGCAGTAAGCATGGCTTTGCCGCCGGCTTTCATAGTGTCATGACTAAGGCTCTGCAGTATCAGTTTAAGGCCGCCACATGGTTTTCTGTGCGCATAATATGCCCTCCTTTCCCTGAGCATAAGTCATCCGGATCTCCCAATGCAAACTCTTCAATATGCCCTCCAAGGGTTCCAGTATCTCAACTTTCTCACGTATAATTGTCCAGCCTCCAGGCCGTAACAAGCGATCCATCTCAACAACAATCGATACCGGCTGCTTACACCTACAGATAGTAGTATTCAAGAAGTAAAGGATATAGGCCTATCTGAAAAACTAGCTGCAGCTACCTTCCAAATTCAACTTGTTGGTTGTTATGATGGAATGTATTAGTGGCATAAGCAAGATGAAAGAACTCTAAGTGGAGAAGTTGACTCTCACCGGTTCTTAAGCCGTGAAAACAGATGATCGACATGCAAAAGGTCATATGATCGGGGATAAGTACCAAAAGACTCACACCAGTCATGGTAGGTGCCAACAAGCCCGCGTTCAAATATGAAAGGAAGTGTATCAGGTGTATGGACAGGGACCACATTCATCACCCACACCTTTCGTTGCGAGAGGGCTGCAGCAAATCTGCATACAGAACATTACAATTTGATTCAATGACCAAAGTTTGATGTACTTTTTATGGAAAAGAGAGAGAAAGACACCGTTTAGTTGTTTTTCTTTACATACCCTCCATAGATGGCTTTCATGTCCATCACATTTCGAATATTTGACCAGTCAATACCCAGTCCAGTGAGATAGGATTTTTCAACAATGGCTTTCCAGTGCTTGGTGTCTGCAACCAACTTATCTTTATCACTCAACCAGTCGGGATACCTTTCGAGCCTCTTGGGCCATTCCTCTGGCCACTCTGTCCCGTGCTGTTCAATAGCAGATGGAATGGCGTGCAAGCAAGTCTTCACAGGAACATACCTGTTGAGGAGCACATAAGGTCAAGTGTTCCTTCTATATATAGATACAACAATTGCTTTCCAAATCAAATAAATTGAAAAGTAGTCTTGAATGCAAAAACAATGAATGTATTAATTCCATATACCAAATTAACGAACCCAAAATGAATACAGACATTATGTTAAAACCACGAAAATGAATATTGTAAAGCAAGTTTGTTTAAGCTTACCACGCTGCATCTGGGTTGTCATTTTCCTTGCATAAAGGTGGATATTTCTTCCTCCTCAACTTATATATATCATTTGAGTCCGGTTTCTGGTATATTTTGACACCCACATCACTGACTTCGTCAGTTTTATGTGCCAAAATATTCCAACAGATAGATGCTGCCAATTTACTCATGACTGGAAAAGAAAAAAAAAATGCAGCATGTTATTCAAAATCAAAGAGCCTAAGAAACCTTGTTAGACAGCAAGTGTAAATACTAGTCTCGGGTTAACTTCATATGAACGACTCTATAAAAGTGTAAACAAATTAAAAGAGGATCTGAGTCTAAAAAGGCTTCAGAGCTATCTTACAATACAATGCATAGATCTACATATAACTTCAGAGTAATTAGAGACAGGTCTTCCAGTCAATCCGTACAAGTGGACCATAACCTTGGAATAAAACACATTGCAGTTCCATAGAAATGAAACTTTCAATTTTTCAGCACAGGTGCATTCAGGGTAAAAATATATGAATACCGGCAAGCAAACAGATCTAGATGCACTAACTAAGGAAATCACTCCTCGCAAGAATAGTATAAACAGTAAGATTTTCCAAGCAAACAGTCTACTGTTCTAGCTTTCAAGCATAAGTAAATAAATAGCAGCATAGGGCAAACCTTCTTCATCCTCAAAGCTGTCATGTTTAGTTGACAAGACAAAGTATCCACCAGGCCTTAAAATCCTATTCATTTCTAGAAGATGCTTACCCCCTGCAAATGAAAGAAAACCACACGAATGCAACCTGAAGTAGGATACGAAAATTTAAGAAAAGATTTTAAAAAAATTGAAAGGCAGGGACAAAAAAAGGGGTAAACTCAAACCATTTGAATGCCAAGGTATGGTGCACCCTCCACAGTGAATAGCATCAAAAACACCACTAGGAAAAGGTAGCCTTCTATTTCCAAAAGGGCTAACTAAAGCAGGAAAACCACGCTCAATGGCAACTTGAGCTAGGTCAACTAGGTCATCTTTCAAGCCCAATGCCAATGCTAAGACATCCTTATCAAGGAGAGAAGCCCCAAAGGCAGAATCTGTACAACCAATATCCAGCACTACACGGATATTCTTTCCCCATTCAATGTCTGGTACCATCTATCAAATGAAATGAAATTCAAACTGCTATTTATGCCAGGACTGACAGCATTAAATTACTATTAGGAGATAAAAAGCATATATATGCATATCAGTATATGTGTATGGTGGAGTTTAATTTCTATCTGTAAATAGCCGCCGCGTTCAAAAATTCCCATCTCTCACAATACTAGGATGCAAGAAAATTGTAGACATAAAGCAATTAGACTCCTTATTCTAGAAATATAAGATTTTCAAAGGTGCTATTTCATATATAAAAACACATGTCTGAAAGAGAAATTGTCTATCTACCCAAACAACCCTGTCCAACTTATATCATTTTATTTCAGGTTGGAATAAAAGAAGGATCATAAAGATTCAGCACAACTCAAATTCATGACAACGAGGAAAGTTCACCTCTTCAATGGACTCAAGATAGTGAAGAATTCCACCCCTTAATTCAGACTGGTTTTGAGGAAAAGTAAGATATTCTCCAGACTCCATCACCCAACTATGCTCCTTGATGAATGCAGCAAGTTTTGGATGTTGCACATTCTTATACAATATCTGCAAAACATGAGAAGTTACAAAAAGAAAATATCAGAAAATATTTTTAACTCTCAATGCACTACAATAGAACAAGAGAAAAACACATCGAAACCCCAAGCATATACCTTTATTTTGCTATCAGGCCAGGGGACTGGGCGACCATAACCATCACGAGGAAGAGGTACAAGACACATTGGTTCTGTTCTCGGGCAACTCCTCTCTGTATGCCTATATTGCAGCCTTCCAGTGGTAATTTCCATGTCAATACAAGGAATGTAATTATGCTTGCTCCTTGTGCTACATAACTTCCAATGATAATGTGCTTTGGGATCAAACAACGGACCCTTAATCTTATATCTCTTCTTCCCCCTTTCTTCCGATTCACCACCGTCATCTTCCAGCTTCTCCTCAGATTCCTGATCCAGTGACACAATCAAAGCACCTTCCCCTCCTGTTTCCTCCCCATTTACTTCACCTTCATCATTCAAAGCTTCTTCCTTTCCATCCACTACTTCTCGTTCTTCATCTTCATCTTCTTTTTCCTTCTCTGAATCCTCACCCTCAGATTCCTCAGAGCCATGTTTTTCCTTCGACACCTTCTCTGGTAACTTTTTCTTACCTTTCTCATTTTTCACATTTGCTACTTCTTTCTGGTCCTTCTTCTCAGATTTATGCTCATGGGCAGACAAAGTCACAGACCCATTGAACTTTTTCTTTCCTTGATCCAGGAGGCGCGCCTATGTTGTCAAAGCTTTCTATTCGAGTAGTCACAGAGGAGGAAGAAGGAGAAAACATAGACCAGACGAATATAAAGCAGAGGCCTAAGATGGCCACCGCAGTCATTTTTATACAGAACCCACCTGGGCGTTTTACTTGGCGGCCAAACCGAGCTACGGCCATCACTCTAACTAAACAATGAAATCTGAACCCCCAATGAAAAACACCGCCAAAATGAGATATAATATCAAATAAGGAAGATAGCAGTATAAAAACTTACTAAAAACGGAAACTTGACAAAAATCTGGAGCAGGAGGTAAGATAGATCTATGGTGTATTTCTAAAAAAAGAAAAGAAAAGCAAGAGAAGCTGAAACTGAAACTGAGGGAACCCAAATGGGAAAGTCACTGTCTGGATCAAATCCGAACAAAAACCACATCAAGATCACCCCTTAAAGAATTTATAATCTGAAGCACACGGATAGATTAGCTTCATTTTGCTTTTTTCTTTCAGGCGAGAAATTAAAGAAGAGCTTCACTTGGGTATATTATCCAAAACACAGAATGCAGGAGAAATTTATCTGTCACCCAGAAAACAAAAAGAAAAATGAAAAGTGAAAGAACGAGTTAGCTGGGGAAATAAGCATAATCAAGTATAAAGTAATAAACTTTTGAAATTTTAAAAATCATAGATTTATGTCGGATTGACAGAATTATATTGTCTGGCCATTGCTGCTAAAGGTTTGGAGGCTCGAAGTCAAGAGTAGCAAAGAAAGCATGTCACATGTGGAAGAACTCAGATATATTTGCGTTTGGCAGCTAACGCCATCAAGGGGAAGGACCAGCTTCACAAGTTTTGGGTTTCTGTCAAGTTTCGCTATGGTGCGTGCGTTGTGCTCTAAGATTGCTTCAAAAAATAAAAATAAAAAGTCTTTTTTGTTGTTGGTATTTTTAAGTTTTAGTTGCCAAATCAATGTTTACTCATAGTTGGACCTTCAATCAATCAAATTCATGGTTCCTTTGAGTTTGAGCAATGGGTATGCTCTCGACTGTTTGTTATACAGTAGTCGTTAAAAGTTTAGCAAAATAAAGAAAAATTAACTTCTTTTAATTTTTGAAAAGTCGTTTGCTTTCCTTTTTCTTCTTGATATAACTCTCAAAAGATATTTTAAGGAGTTATCAAATTTAGAAATAAATAAATAAAACCAAAATCGTTTACATTACCAACTAACGGTAGATTTTGGAATGCTTTGCTTTGTACTAATTATTTTTGAGATTTTCTATTTAAACCCCACACTTCTTTTTGTTTACCTCAATACTTAAATAATTAAGCTGTAAGTTTTATTATTGTGTAAAAAGACAAAAAAGGTCATCCAACTTAATACTTAACCCTAGTACATCTATACACACACCTCATACACCTCACCACTCTTCATATTAAGTTTTAGAAAAATACAAACTCTTCTACATCGTATTGCCAGAAACGTAGAACATTGAAGAGCATGTCTTTTTAAAATCTACATGGGAGCTAATGGAAAGACTTGTTAATTATTTGGTTGTAATGATCTTATTATCTTCCCTTTGTTGATTGCTTTTGTTTTTTTGTTTTTTTAAAATACCTAATATTTTGGTAAAGTTGTTCTCTTTCTCTAGAAAATATTAAATTTCGGATTTGGGTTTGTTGTTTGTGTTTTTTTTTTTTTTGCTAAGAACAGTAATATTATTATCACTTCTGGCATTCCAGTGTGCATCTAAAATCATAATCCTATTGCTGCAACTTCAATAGTTGGGTAATTTTTCTTGTTTCTTTTCCACTCTGATAAAAGCTTCAATGTATTCTCTATTGATGGTTGATCAGATGGCCTACTCCTAGTGCAAAGTGTAGCACCTCAAGTACCAGTTTTATCTCCTATCGCATCGGAACGTTCGTACCAACTTCATTCTCATTGTAAATTTCTCTCATAACAACTTCCTTTGACTTACTTTGTATGCTTGCTCCTGAATTCATCAACCTTCCATTGCTTAAAATTTCCAGCATGATCTTCCCAAAGCTGTATACATTCCTCCTCTAAAGGTAGCTTGTGGGGTTTAAATAGAAAATTTCTTTTCTTTCTTATTTTTTCAGATTGGGGTGTATTTAAGGGTAGTTTGGGAAGATAGTGAGGCTTTCTTAGAAATTGTGAAATTTTAAATTAAAAGTTGGGATAAACTTAGAACATGGGGTAAACTAAGAGAAATGTGGGGTCTAAATAGAAAATCTCTTATTTTTTTCTTCCTTTCTAGGTCTGACAATCTTCCTCTAGTTTTTCTTCCTTCTGTTTTCCGTTATCTTTTGCAGAAAGCAAACACGTGAACATGAAATACGATTGTCGGGAAAATGTTTTTGAAGTTTTATTATCTTTGAAAAAACATGCTTCGATTTGCACCAATTATAGGTCTCTTATTGTAAGAGAGGGCCTCTTGGATCACAGGCTTGCTGTTAGAACCCCAATCCACTTCTCAAAATGCATAGATTAAAAAAATGTTCCGCGCCTGTCATTAATTTCCCTTTTGGTAACACTTCAAGTAGAATTTACATTCAAAAAACTTAAAAACACGGAGAGAGCTGTCTTAGCCGTGGGTTTGATCAAACATGGAGTGGAGTATCTCTTTCTACATAATTAGAGTACCATACTTGTATGTAGTCTTGGTTAATTTTACGTGAGCTTCTAACTAAAATTTGGCTTTTCTGCATCTAAATTTGACTCATATGAGGAACAATACAATGACAAATCTCACCGATCCCTCGACATGTCACCTTCAGAACCTTGATGTGTTGGGGTATGTGAGCTTGTTGGCATGGGACCAATAGTAGCCACCTTAGCAGAGTCTTGATGTTGAGTAGAACCTGAATCTGTAGGCACTGATGATGTTATCGTTGGTGTGGCAGATGACCCTTCTGGGAGTTCAGGTGAATTCAAGTGAAAATCCTTTTCCTGAGATGCATGCATATTGACCTTAATCCTGCATGTCCAAGAATTATTATCATCTTTCTGTCCGACCTTTGATAGTGTTAACTTCCCGAAGTAGCAGGTATTATCAAACGAGAATGTGTTCTTCCTTCATTTGCCAAGCAGGGAAGTTTCAGCACTTTTGCTGTCCTGCTCTCTAAGCAGAATGATGGACAAACCCAAACTATGACAGGGCACCGATGATTTAACAGGAAATGCTTGGTGCTAATAAGTGCAGGTGAAAATCACTTAAATCTTACCTGTTGTGGATATTGACATACTCATCCGTTTCATCCAATATCTCTTCCTGGCATAAGGAAAAATTTACAATTTGCATCAACATATGCAACAATTATGAATACAAAAATTCAGTATCCATATAATAATACTTGCAACTTTATTAAAATTCCGCAGAAGCAGATTCAGATACTTATTCCTATAAATATATAAATCTAACATGTTCAAACACCACCATTACCTGAAGAAGTTCTTCAATGACATCCTCCATCGTTATTACTCCTACAACCTCTTCATTGTCTGGGAATACTGGGATAGGAGTATTCTCAATGTCCAGAATACAATGCGAACAACCTCTGTGTCGTTTCTTAAAAGCCGGAGTAGCTGGTGGTATTTTTTTATTTTGTTGACCTCCGTCACCATTGTCCGTTGCTATCTGAGCATTGTTTGAACCCACTTTTCCATCTGGTAATTTCCCAAAAACACAAATTACGTAGTTGAAATGACAGACACAATAAGAAGTGGCAGTGGTGCAGCCATAAATTATCAGATTAAAGTCATTGGAGAACACATCTCTTGAGGATGTTCAGGAAGAAAGCAAGTAAAAGAAGTTGCAGTGATATCAGGAATACCCCTTGAGGATGTTGAGGTTAAAAAAATACAACGTATGCACACACCTTTCTTCAATGAAGCCTCAGATTGGCCTCCTTGCATCTTACAGTCATCCTTAAACACAGATGTTTCACCCTCTTTGCCATTCTTTAATGCTTCCTTTCTCCCATTTAGATCCTTATATACAACAGCAATGTGGCTGTGACCCTTCTGAAATTCATTTAGAATATCATACAGAGGTATGTCTTCTGAAACCCTGTGGAACAAATGAAAAGCTCAGTCAAGAATAATCCAGCTCCGGCCCAACAAGAAATAATACACAGATGGTGAAATGAACTATCTCAGGTGTGTGAACCCCTCAAAATCACAGGACTCATGTCTTCTATCAGATGACAAAAGAGAAAAAGATAATGTGGTACTATCATACCGAGGAATTCTTCTTATCATCATTTTTCTCAAAGTAACTGCATCTTCTGGATCAATCATCAAGAGATTCTTAACCTGAACGTAGATGAGATCGAACTGATAAGTTTTCGCACAGCCTCACCTTTTTTTTTTCTCGGTCAGACATGAAGCGTCACTTCAACTTTGACAAAAGTATATAATCAAGGCAAAATGACATTACCAGAACAAGTCCAATAATATTTTTGGGATTCCCAGCATAAACGGGAACTCTACTATGACCCTTTGTCATTATTGCATTCAGTGTTTCCCTGGAGAGAGAGAGAGAGAGAGAGCAAGGTTTAGAAGCATGGAAGAATGCATAAGATATGATATAGAGAACAAACTGGAATCCACAAACCCACAAAGTAAGAGGTGCATCCAGATCAAGGGAAAATGCGCTTGATATGAGAGTCATGGCATCTTTTGCAGTCTTTTCAGTCAATTGAAGTGCCCCAGCGATGATGGTAGTTTCATCATGTGTTAAATCCCCGCCTTTCCCAGCCTAAATAATAAATCATATGCATATCCGATGTTTAATCAGAGAACATGGGAAACAGGAGGACTTTCAGAGAGTTAAAACATAGGTCCGAACATAAAATTTCCTAACATATGCCACTAGACTACTAGTATAGTTCCTAACGATATAGTGCCTAAAGTGAACTTGCTACAAGCCAGAGCTTAGTTGAGTTATATACCTCATTACCATGAAAATCCACAAAAGTCTTTAGCTCTGCTCTCCTTAAAAGGGCGGCATGCCCCTTACCTAACATCCAATCCAGAACCTGCTGACAGAACATATTTAGAATAGAGAAAATAACATGATAGGCTAGCATATATTCAGCTAAGCTGCATAACACAACTTGACATACATTTAGTTGTGGTAATCATTACGTGAGTTCACATATTAAGATCACCTTACTAATTGGATAAGAAATTGGGAGGAAAAGAATAAGAAGAACACGCACGAATGGGGCCATTGTTGCCCCAACTGTCAATCCATAGCGCGTACAGACTGCTTGTGGCAATATCTGAAGTAATGTGTACAAAGAAATAGAAGTGAATATCTTTTGTATGTATATACCTTCTCAAATTAATAATAAGCTATTATAACAACCCACCTCCCCAAACACGAGGATGAGAGTGACTGATATCACAATGGCTGCCCAAGGGGGCACAAGACTGTCTAAGAATACAGGAAGAGCCTAATATCAGAAGAACCGTTAATTGATTAGTAAGAAAACAGAACTGAATGCCAATATAAGGACACAAAATCACGTAGTTACCTCCATCGCCAAGGCGTTGCCAATTAAAAGTGTACAAAGTAGCAGATGCTGATTCTTTACCACTGGATAAATCTTAGCTGCCAAAATCAGACTAGTTTTAGACCTCTAAACATAAACTAGTTTTTGCAGATTCATACAGTCAGCTATTGGTTTGACTTGGTCTACAATCAACTCAGTCATCTACTATTTTTGCCTAGTGTCCGACATCTTGAAAAACCAATTATATCATTTTCAATCCACAAACCGCT
>NC_024127.1:13161435-13173729 GCF_000346735.1 Prunus mume
AACTGCTGAACAAGCTGCATCTATTACTTGATCATTTACACCTTCCAACTAAAACCTCCACAGAACCACAAATAAGCCCAACTGAGCTAATTGCAGCGAATATTAACACCAACTATCCTTTGAATGGATTCTATAGAGAAATAGTCGTCATCACCGATTAGCTCAGAACCCAGATGATCATAGAAGGCCCAAAGTAACAAGTATTAAAATGCGAAATTCTATGAGTCACTTCGTCTTAAAACTTGAGAGATGAGCTCGAAAAGGCAAGCAAAAAACAATAGAGTAAAAACAATGAAATTAAGAGTGAGTATGAGTTTACCGGCATGCTTGCGATCCTGAGGACGACCGGACTTCATGAGGACCTCGAGGTCGACGAGGCCGAGAGACATGAGGCCCAGCGTCAGCCCAGCCATCATTCCGGCAAAGCACACCAGCCCTATGATGATAAGCACATACAGCCAGAACTTTGTCCCACAACAGATCACCTCCACAGCCATCTCTGTCGCTTGCTCGTTGGGTTGCTGGAGACCGTAGACGGAAGACCGAAATTTGTAGCGGTGCGGGTGGGTTTTTTGTCTCTCTTAGGACCGTATGATTGTCTTGGATAACCTTTTTGCCGGTTCCATTCCCTCGATTTTATCACGACCCATTTTGACCACTTTTATTTTTTTAACCAGCGCGCTAGCTGAGAATGAAAAAAATCTTGCTGCTGTGTGATCCACTCGGCGCTGTCATTTGTCATTTGAGCGATGATAATTTAATTCGGGAATAAGAATAACCTCGTCAGCCTGGATTCGAATATGTTAGGTATAGTTGCAGATAATACTACATTATCAGTAATGTTACACTTAATATATTTTTATTCCATATTTTTATATCACATAATGTCGTATGACTATATTATATGTTACATCAATTAAATCAATGAGGTGTATTTTAATTAAGGCAATTAAAAAAATAAATCATAAAAGAAAAAAAAATATTAAATAATTTTAATTGATATGATTGTCCACCTTAGTTTCCACTAAGATATTTCGGGAAAGATATTTCAGCTTTAAATGGTCATAATATCGCAACTTGAACTTTCAAAAATTAAACAACTTAAACTCAGCGCACACTGGGGTTTGAACCCACTCAACTCCGAATTTTTGCAGCCACTTAACCACCACGCTACTGATGACTTTGTGATTATAAACTATGGAATCTAGTATATATAATACTTGCGAGACTTTCAAAAATCTTGAACTTTCAAAAATTAAACAACTTAAACTCAGCACACACTGGGGTTCGAACCCCTCTTCTCAACTTCAAATTTTTACAGCCACTTAACCACCACGCTGCTGATAACTTTGTGATTATAAATTATGAAATCTAGTATATATAATACTTGCGAGACTTTCAAAAATTAAACAATTTAAACTCACTCACGATCTCGCACACAATGGGGTTCCAACCCTTCTCCACTCTGAAATTTGCAGCCGCTTCACCACCACGCTGCTCATAACTTTGTGATTATAAACTATGAAATATAGTATATATAATACTTGTGAGCTGCTTTTCAAGTTTCAACTTTTCATAGAAACTCTATGTGGTACTAAGTCACTTATATATCTTACCATGCAATGTATAAAATGTAAAATATTGTAGTAAATCATTATATATAAATGATTGTGGTGTGTTTAATCTTTTTTCATTAATTACTACATATTTTCTACACTCACGGTGTTTGTCAGCTCGCTATATAATCAACTTAAATTAGTTAAATCCATCATGCAATGCATTTCCTTCCATTTTTTTGTGATAAACTAATAAATAATTGACTAAATAAGTATCCTCCAAAGTTTCAATAAAAATTTCCAAGTTTTTCTTATAATTTTCGTGATTTTTATTCAATTTTTATCGATATCGATAATATCCCGATATTTCCATTGAAATTTCCATATTTTTAGACTACCGATATTTCCGATATCACCAATATTTTAGACCTTGGTCCAAACCATTTTTATCTCAAATTATATTAAAAATACTAAAAACTCTTATCTTAAAAAATTAAAAATAAAAAAAGGGCGCCAAACCTACATTTCTTTTATTTTCTTTTTTCCGCAGATGTTCTCTATTTTGTTAAAACAAGTTTGAGACCTTTGACTTTGAGCATTTCACTTTTACAGTTGGATTTACCCGACTGTGAAACAGATTCGCGTCGCTCTCATGTAATAAGGCTCTCGATTTCACTGTATGGTCCCCAAGCGGCTTGCTAATAAAATAACTCTGACTAAAATAAAAATTACACAAAATTCTAAAATAATAGAATTTAGATTTCTATCACTTGAATTTCTGGCAATTAAATATTTCAATATTTGGATTTATGTATCTCTTCTGTAAATAACATAATTTTATAAATGCTACTTTGAAAATTGTGAAATAATGCCTATTTTGATGGAAATTAAACTAGAAAATTTGAAGCTCCAATTTCTACAATTTTTTTGATGCGTCATTTAATAAATTCTGCATTTAAGTTGCAAAACAAAGTTCTCCCCTTAAATTCCCAACTTTTAGCTAAATTACAAGTTATTTTCCTTCATCCAAATGGAGGGTCATGACTTTTCATTAATAGGTTCATTCTAACATGACATACTATACAAAAATCCTTAGAGTATTTGGAGAAAAACCCAAAACTAGCCACTTCTTGTCATTGTCATTTTCTAGTTTGGATTTTTCTCCCCAAATAAGCTCTATATGCGATTTTTTTATTTATAACATGTCATGTTAAAATAGGATTATTTCTAAGAACCTAGTGAAATTAACCAGCACGGCTGAAGATCTTTGTGTGGTGCAAATTTGCAATCGCAGCAACCCAATTAGCCAATCAATTGCGGGGATTTGTTTGGAACCGCGAGCAGCCTCACGCCAATTTGCCTTCGTTGCAACGCAAAGTAAAAGTTGTACCACCAGAAGCTCCAAAGATGATGCCTTCTCGTCGTGTGCAAAAAAACCAAACAAACAAACGGGTACTTGTTATATGAGCACGTACTGGGGCTCCCTTTATTAGCCATCGGATATTAGTTTCCTGGGAGCCACTCGCATCAGATAATGTCTTTTTCTGTGGAGCTCTTCCTCGTCAGTCGTCAATTATCAATAAAAAGTACTTAGCCTACTACTAATAAGCCTATACAGCAAAACAAACGGAAGGCACGTGAATTGTGGTAGTCGTGGACTACATTGGTACCTCCCTTTTTCATCCCTTGGTTTTTGTGTGTGGCTCTCTTTTCTTATCCCTTATATCACCTGCAACCTTTGATCCCTACACATAGCATGCCATATGTTCTTCATTCCTTTCTATTAGTTTCTCAGTTTCCCTGCACTCTAAAGACCCTTCCTTGCAATCTAAAGACCATGTCAAGTCAAGAAAATGGATCACCTGAACACCCAACATGGCCGGAGTTCAAGCTTCCTGACTTGTTGTCTACGGACACTGTTCGACAAGTCCATGCAACAATTGAGAATGAATGGGATCCCCTTCAGCGGTCTGCATGCCAAACTGCAGCTGGTAGAGCCTTGTGGAAGCATGTGATTCATGACCCCCTGGCAGACATACTTGCTGGAGAGACGTACCTAAAAAATCTTCATGAGAAGATAAAGAAAGACTGTGTCAACAAAGCACGAGAAATCTCTGGAGTCATTCTTGCAGTTCGAACCCTCTGGTTTGATTCAAAACTTGAAGCAGCACTTCATTCCTTCAATGACAGAGAAGCACAAGTAGTTCTTCTAGGGGCAGGTTGGTAACTACTCTACCACAAATTTTTTTTGTTAACAGCATTTATTGAACCAATGCGGCATGCATCAAGGTGAACTTCGTGCCTACGATGCATGATGTTGGGGACTTTTTTGCTGTAAAGTAGATTTCAAAGCATATGAGTTCTGGGTACTAGATAATCCCAACACTGGATTAGTTGTTCATTTACATTGCTTTATCACAATATACTGGGAGAATCCTTGTAGAGCTCTGACCATTTCTAGCAAAACTGATCCCCTTATGCAGGTCAGGAATTATTGGTCATTTATGTGTGCTAGCTTTAGGAAACCAGGACAAACTTTTGGACCATGCCCCATCGAGATACTAATTGTAGTGAATATTGAATTATTAATAGCATGTATATGGAATGTAAATTTCTCAAATCTCACATGTATAGAAAGTAAAAATTCAGCCTAAAATGAAATATGCACTTCTTTTTGTAGGAATGGATGCAAGGCCTTACCGATTGAGTTGCTTGAAGGAAATCAATGTGTTCGAAGTTGATTTTCCTGAAGTCCTGCAAATTAAAGCCACTCTTCTGCAAGCAGCGATGGATTCTACAAACGATCACCAGTATCTAACGATGACAGCAAAATCCATAACCAGAGTGGCGGCTGATATCAGAAGCAATGACTGGCTCGAAAAACTTCAAATATCAGGGTTTGTGCCAGAGAAGAACACAGTGTGGGTTCTAGAAGGCATCCTCTACTACTTATCCCACTCTGAGGCCACACAAGTACTTGAAATCATAGCAGACAAGTGCTCGCTTACTAACACAGTGCTCTTGGCAGATTTTATGAACAAACCATCAACCAGTCTCTCCAGTTCCATCTTCCATTTCTACAGCGATTGGCCTGATCATCTCCTGCCATCTCTTGGCTTTTCTTATGTTAAACTTTCACAAATTGGTGATCCAGATGCTCATTTTGGGCTCATGCACGATCCCTTAAATCTGTTCAACAAGCTCCGCAGCTTGCCTAGGTCAGTATATACCCACCCAGATGATGGAACACCATGTTGTCGCTTGTATTTGGTTGAGGCTTCTGGTTCACCAAAGCAAACCATTCCATAGATGGCCAGCTGATGTTCAATAAATATCTCCAACTAGCTGCACAGCTTGTCTAGGTCAGTACAAACACAGCCAGATGATGGAACACTTCACTGCCAGTTGGTGTAGCAACATCTGATTACCTATTAGACCACTCGACAGGGACCAACAGGTCATTTATAATTTGATACCACAAGTGTCAACTCAAAATTAAAGCAGCATAGGAGTAGGCATCAATATTTGTAGTACGGTCGAAGGAAAATATATTCCATTGGAATGAGAACTCGAATGAGATGTCTGACAAATTCATTAGCAAACAAATATATACATATTCAGTTGTTCAATTATGTTAGGCAAATTATCAACAATGCTCACCGACAATTGGTAACCTTCAGTATGCAAAGTAAAAATTTATAAGTGTGCATTTTGCTTCATTTCAAGCCAGACAGTTAGTTTGTGGATTGGTTTTCACCATTAGATTAACTGAATGACTAGAATGACTTAAGATGTGACGAAATGTACATTTCCACAGAGCTACTTGCATCCCATTCTGATAACAACGACCAGAATGATATTTCTACAATGAGAAACTGAGACTGCAACACGAAGACTTCGCAACAAAACTAGCATTTACTTTCTTTTTTTGGTTGGAGCAGAACTAGCATTTACTTACTTCAATAACGATACTAAATTATAAGGATCTATCTTATAGGAAAAAGAATGCACCAAAATAAGGTCAAAGAACATGACAGAGGAAAAATCAAGACACCAAACAGAAAGAGCAAAGGGAGATTTCTGAATCTGGAATAAACATGCGTCTGCAGAATTTCAAACATGACATCCACAAGATAGTTTTGTTCTGCAAGGAAAACAAAATACATATTGGTCAAGCTTCAAGGCAGTCCTTAATTCCCTGCTCAAATTTGTCTAGGGATGATATGGTATCCATGAGAGAATCTGCAACCTTCTTTCTGCAGCCCAACAAAAAAATTAGTCAGATAGAAAAATGAATGGTTACTACTACAACTTGGTGCCTATTAGCCCAAACAGGTTACTCACAAAATTCCATCTAAGGGTAAAGAGTGAGACAAAGCTGAATGTACATAAACTTCTACACGCAATTCCTAGAGCATGTTTTCAAGAAAATTCTCCCTTGCCCATGTTTATCTTGACAAAAGAAACATACCTTTCAGAGGCAAATTGAACGTCAGTCTCATTTACCAGAACATTAAGAGAAGTGAATGATCTGCAATACAATAAGCAATGGAAAACAGAAAAGAAAATGAAAATGTTAGAAATAATACAACAATTCTATAGAGAAACAGTAAATTTCGATAACCAGGGTATAATATTTGATGAAATGAAGAATGCTTTATCCAATAATCTTTTTGCCAGAGGAAAAAAAAAAAAAAAAAAAAACAGGGTATGAACAACCAAACATATATGCAAAAATAAAAAAACATGTTTTTTTTTAGTAATCCATGAAAATATGTCAGACATAAAATGTACACCAGCCTGGAGAATACAGGCAAGGAACACTGGCTTGGCTACCTTATAAGGTCATTTAGCACGGATTCAGCTTCCAATTTTACAGGATCCTTATCACCAAGCAACGACGCCGCATTCTTTACAACCAGACGGAATGTGCAAACCTGTGAAGTAAATGAATTTGGACAATAAAGCTATAGCTAATATGAGGTCAATTAGCAAAAGTTCAAGAGCTCCATTATCCTACAACAAGATGCTTTCAATGTCATGCAAAATAGTCTTAAAAATTCCTTCAAATTAGCATCATATGCTGCTTAGCAATGTTCGACAAATCGCTAGGCGGTCGGCAGCAGGAAGGGGCCTAGCACCTAGAGGAGTAATCAGGGCCTAGGCGGGCGCCTAGGCTTTTCTTTAAAAAAAATATATTTTGTACTACAAATTATAAATTTATACCAAAATCATGCAAAATAAAAGGATATATAAATTGTAAAGTACCATAATTGATATAAAACACAGGGAAAAAGTTAAGCATAAAGCAAATAATAGTACTACAAAGAAAAATACTTGAAATGAGAGGCAGCGTGAGGTAGGTTTTCTTTAAAGTCAGGAAAAAATATATATATATAAAATATAGGACCCGCCGCCTAGGCCGATTTTTCGAACACGTCCTTAGAAGCCTCACCATGAGTACAGTTTTTATCGTAACAAGCTAAACAGTTTACCGTATGCACTAATTAGGCCTAGTTTGGGATTGCTGTCACTTTTAAAAAAAGTTGCTTCTGCTGTGCTTTAAAAATAATTAGCTGTAAAATAAAGCAGCTCCATGTTTGGTAAACACTATTTTTAAAGTGCTGTTAGTACAAAAAGCAGTGTTAAAACTGTTTGGTAAACTTTAATATAAAATTGTTGTAACTGTGAATAATGACTAAAATAGACATGATGTTAAAAGTGTTATGCACTAATCATGTGGTGGTAGTGGTAGTGATAGTGACGGAGTGGAGTTGAGGGTGGAGATGAAGGCGAAGTTGATGGTTGTGGTGGTGGGGATGGCAGTTGTGGAGGTGGCGATGGTAGTGGCAACATGGTGTTGGTGGTGGATGTGGAGGTTTTGGAGGAGGTGGTGATGGTGGTGGTGGTGGTGGAGGTGGTGGTGGTGGTGGTGGCGGCGGTGGTGGTGAATGAGGAGGAGGTGATGTTGGAGGTGGTGGTGGCGGAGGATGAGGAGGAGGAGGATGTGGTGGTTGTGGTGGTGGTGGTGGTGGCGGTGGTTGTGGAGGTAGTAAATGTGGTGGTGCAAGTGGTGGAGTTGGATGTAAAAGTGGAGGTGGTGTCATTTTTTTAAAATGAATGATGATATTTTGAGAATTAAAAAAATTCATTAAATGTTTATCTCTGCTTCTTTTGAAAGCAGCTTTGAAAAGCAACCCAGAGTCAGCTTTTAAAAGCTGCTGTCAAAAGGCCACTGCTTTTAAAATAATCAGGATATTTTAATTTTACCAAACACCTTAAACTGCTTAACTTTAAAGTTAAGCAGGTTTTTTGCCAAAAAAAGCAATCCCAAACGGGGCCTTAGAAATTAAGAGCGGCGTAATCACTCAGATTAAATAAAAGACAATGAGAAGGGTGCGAAATGCCGAACCTCAACCCCTGTATTGGCTTGAAATGCAACAAATGAATTCCTGTCTTCTGGAACGCAATCCCTCGCAGCAGATTTAAATAGTCTCTGAACCTCCTCTATCTCTTCATTTGTACTATTAGAATCGGTAGCCGCTGTCAAAAACAACCAAATTAGCACCAATGAGGGATATATGAAAAAATACACTTACATATTTGTGTATAGATTTATATATATTGATATAGAGAGAGAGAGAGAGAGAGAGAGAGAGACTGAGTATTCGATGAGCAGTGAGGAGGCTTTCTCTAGAGGCATCAATTGGGGCCAAGAGGAACCTGGAGGCCTTCTTCTTTTGTTCTCGGAGCCAATCCTTTGGTCCTGCTGCGCAAAGATGGACAAATTAGGGTTTCGACAGCAAATGACTAGAAAAGTAAATGAAGAAATCAAAATGATGCGTGCTCACAAATGCCGAAGGAGAGTCCGAATGCCGGGTCGGGTCGCGAAAGATAAGGAATTAGAGCGATGAAGGAGAGCAAAGCAACGTCTCTGCGACTGTGTAAGACGTTTGGAATTTCATGGTTGGAGGAGAAGTTGTGATTTGAAATTGGGGGTTTTGGTTTTGGAGGGAACGATGAAATGGCAGTTACAGTAGCTGATGATGAGCTTGAGATAAGGCGGTGCCCAGCAAGTACCATAGTTCTTGCGTTTCAGTTTCTTACTTTTGTGACGACGTGTGGCGGAGGTGAGTCAGCGCGCTATACAACTAGACGTTTTGCACTTCTGACGTGGCGGGATACTATTAGCCAGAACAAATTAATTAAAAGTAATCCACTATATTTGTATTGTAAATGGGCTTTATGGGGAGTTTATAAGTTTACTGGGCTAGAAACGTTTAGGCTTAGTTGGTCTTGGGCTTTCCGTCCCCTATGTAAATTTTACAAATAAATACAAAAAATATTTTTTCAGCTCAATTATTCTCACTCACTAGTCTCTTCGTAAGTGCTTCCGCACCTGCTGCGAGAGGTTTTTTTTAACAAAATTTAAATTTATTTCAGAATTAAAAAAGATAATAGGTAGTTGTGTTCTATAAAAATATGATTCATTATTTAATTTTTCTTTTAATTTTAATTTTTTTATATGAAAAAGTGTGAATTTACCATATTATCATCATTTAATTAATAATTTCAATTTTTAATGTTTTCATTAATCAAGGGTATTTTTTTGATATTTTAAATGTTTTAATATTTTCTGCATTTTGCTTTATATATATATATAGATATAACAGTTTCGATCTGTTGGACTACAGGGTTCAAGGAATTTATGGTTACTCACCGTTGGATGTAAATTCAACGATTCACTCACTCTTGCACTCTTTTTAACGGTGAGTAATCATAAATCTCTTGAATTCCTGTGGTTCAAGAGATCGGGGCTGATAGATATAGATAAAATGAGATCCTAAATTTTTTTAACATTTATATAAGTCTCAAACGTACGAGTACGACTGTTCGTTGATGCACATTGAGTGTGATAGTGAACAGAATAAATAAATAAAAAATAATTTTAGGCGTTCACTGTTGGGCTTGAATTTGTTTGTTTTTTGGGAGAAGGCGTGCACGTTTTCCTTGTTATGGTTTCGCGGATACGCGTCGTCCTACGTGGACTCGCTGTGCAGGTTGTTTGTGAAAATTACTCGAGATTGAGAGAGAGAGAATGCAATGGGAGCCACAGCTGAGCTGACGCATCAATCAATTGTTTTAGTTTTGGACGCATGTGGATGTGGAGTGCATTTTTAATGCGATGCCCACTGGATTTCTAGTAAAACCCATCCATCATGTTGAGTAACTTTAAATATTTAATTATTTTTTTAATAAGATTGGGTCATTAAAAACGTAGGTTTAGCTAGTCTTGTCGATGCTCTAAAAAATTCACCCAAATTCATTTTTTTAAAAATATTGTGTCCCTTAATATTTGAATTTATAATTTATTTCAATAACTAGAGGATTATGTGTTACTAGACCGAATAGTTATTGGCATCAAATTTCTTATTTGTTGTAGGGATCTTTTTGTTCCAACAGCCTGACGAATGATCCCGGGCTATTGTAAGAGGAAGAGAACAAAATTCTCACAATGTCTGAGTTTAAGAACCAGGCTCCTCAAAAGAGTTTTGAAAAGTTTGTTGAAACTTTATAAAACACTTTTATGTTCTCTTCACCAATAACTAAATGAACATAACAAATTGATAAAGTGACTTGGCTTGAGAAACTTGTGGCATGGGAGCTAAGCTTTCGCATGTTTAGCAATTTTGAGAGATAGAGAGCCAAAAGCATGAATTTCTTACAGAGAGAAAAGGTTGAAGATGGGGAATAGGCAAATTAAGAAGATTTCTATCTCAATAGGAGAGAAAACAATGGAGGTAGAAGATGAGGTGTCTTAAGTAAATTTCTAGTCACTTGACAAAGCTTGGTCACACACTGGATGATTTTTGCTGGGTAGAGGAAGTTCCATTTTATAAGCACTTAGAACCCTAATTCTATCAACCATCCATTCCCACTTTTCCTTTGCTTCTTTCCATTCACCCTTTCTGGTGATATTTCTTTAACAATAGCGCATAGGTCACATGCTCTTTAGGGTTCTAAGGTTTTTGTGTGGCTGGACCTCCCCCATAGGGGTGAGGCGCCACCTGCTTTCTTCCTTGGTTTTCAAAATAGAGCTCACGAAGGAAAAGAGAATGGGTGGAGTCGTTTGTTCAATGGGTACTCTTCTTACATATGTGGATTTCCTTTGGTTCAAGCCATGGCTTCTTGTTGACTATTTTGGAGTTTTGATAAGGGTGAAATACGATGCTAGATTTTTAAAGGCACTGGGCTGGGCTTTGTTTACAGTATTGGGTTATTGGTATTCTATTTCCAGAGTCCAGTGGGTTTTTGTCAAGCTACTGGAAATAGTCATTTTGTTTTATTTTGGGCACTTCACTGATGTGAGTTTGTCTAAGTATTGCAGCAAACTACTAGATGTTCTCCTAAGGCATTGGATCACTTTTTTCCTCTCTCATGCTAACCCATGTGATTGGGCTCGAGGAATGGGCTTGAGTTTTAGTGCTCCCAAGTGTCCTAAAACTTTCATTCCTAGAACCCTCAATAGGCCTTGTAAGCGCTTGTTCCCTTACATATCACAACCTTCTCAGCAAGCCTCAGGTAATTACGTGGTTTAGGCCCACTTAAGCTTGTAGCATGGCTTGGTATTAGAATAGCAGTCCTTCACATGGCATTGCGTGTTTATTTAGTATGCTTATGCTTGAATTTCATCGTGTTACTATAAGCTGTGATCGGGCCGCGTAATGTTGAATAGATTAGTAAGCGTGAATTTATAGAGCCAGTGAGTTTTGGTCCTTTTGCCTGGCAGGCACGCACGTTTGGCTTGGCGCGACGCGTGGCCTATGGCTCGTACATGTGCATCCTACAAATTCTTTTATGTCCTAATTGGGCTCCTTTTGAGATCAATTATTTCTGCTGGGCTAAGAATAAAGCTGGGTCAAGCCCTTGAATTTTTGGGCCTCAACATTTGTATATAGGGAAATTTACATAAATACCATCTTAACTTTTAAGTATGTGTACTGTTACGACCTGAATTTTTAATTTTAACTATTAATCATCTGAACTTTATAAAGTGTTACAATTAACCACATATGTCTAACTCCGTTAAAATTTCTAGTAAGCTCCCATCGAATGTAATTTATTATTCTCATGCAAAGGGGAAGAACAAGCAGTGAAACGGTAATAGGAAATAGAGGGCAACAAAACATCTTTGATCCATTTCCCTTGTTATGTATTCATATAGGTTCACGAATGACAATTCAATGAAATGCTCAAATAAGCATTGTTAAATCAAGTCGTATGTGATATTTTTTGAAAAGTAATTTCATCAATTCAGTATAACTAAATTATAAATTAAAAAAACAAAACAAAACAAATTATTCAGGGACTTCCACAATCCCTTCTAAGTTCCAACACCTTTCTCCCCTACTGCCCAGCAACCTCATCCCCACCCTATGCATAGATAACTCCCCTCCATACTCCATATATATATATATATATATACAGTCCCCTTCAGTTGAGGGATCCCTCAAATAGTGTTATTTGAGGGATGGGGCGCTCAACCGTTGGATCTCTTTTAATGAGCTTGTGTGGCTGTGATTCTTTTAAATGTTTTAACCCGTTTGAAAACTCCTGACCCACCACAAACTCCACTTACGCTTGGGAATGACGTACGCTGGGAAACCAAACGTCTTTCTTCTTCCTCCAACGCTTGGAGACCTTTCACGCAGACCAAACGACGTGAAGAAGAAGACTC
>NC_024127.1:13179854-13271236 GCF_000346735.1 Prunus mume
TCTTCTTCACGTCGTTTGGTCTGCGTGAAAGGTCTCCAAGCGTTGGAGGAAGAAGAAAGACGTTTGGTTTCCCAGCGTACGTCATTCCCAAGCGTAAGTGGAGTTTGTGATGGGTCAGGAGTTTTCAAACGGGTTAAAACATTTAAAAGAATCACAGCCACACAAGCTCATTAAAAGAGATCCAACGGTTGAGCGCCCCATCCCTCAAATAACACTATTTGAGGGATCCCTCAACTGAAGGGGCCGAATTCAATGTTAACATGGTTATGCATGCATGAGTTTCTTTTTTGAAAAATTTATTATATCCCCAAAGACTTCAATAAATTAGTATGTAAGATTATTAATCACAACCGAACATTATTGTACAACCAACATATTTATCCCTTGAGAGAGCCGCCAAGTTGTTCATCAATATGGTAATGATTTGATCTTATAGTAGATTTAACACACCAAATATGGAGATTAAAAAAAACCGTAGTTTATTTATGGGGAAAATTGCACCTGTACACAAACAGAGAATTACATAAACTCATATTCATTTTTAATTCACCATGATTTCCTCTCTTGGGAAGATATATATATATATATATATAGCTTTCATTGAGAAATCTCTGAAATAAGTTTATTTGATGGACACTCTTGTATGGCCCACTTTACATTGTATTTTATTAATTCAAACCGTCTATTTTTTAGATAATCATTCAAATATAATTTCTACAAAAAATAACTTGAATATGATATCATTTGACCACTCAATTGAGTTATTGAAATTTTAGTACTTTCTTGAAGCACTTTTGTTCATTGATTTTGTAGGATATAATTAGATGTCGAAACGGTTTATGATTTGTCTAATTTTTTGCAAGGATGATCTATGAATACAGACTTAAAAAATAGATGGTTTGGATTGTTGAATTTTTTTCTTCCATAAGGGACCTAAAAGGGTGTATCTCAAATAAAATTATTTGAAGGATCCCTCAATAAAAATGGAATATATATATATATATATATATATATATATAAGTTATCTATGCAAAGGGTAAGGGCTGGCGAACCTAGGAATTTTTCAGCCGATGTGCAATTTTGGCAAGGATTTAAATATATAAAAAAAAACAAGTGCGATGCACAACACAACGCAGTGCAGCAGCAAACAGACCTCATTTAAGCTTTTCTTCGAACACCTAGAGTGCACCTCCCAGGTTGAGTTGAGGTGCAATATGCAACACCTATATTGACTTTTCCGACGAAATGAGGTATAGTTGCACCTCCTTTCGCCTTAATAGGTTTGTCACTGGCTGTTGGACAATGGGAGAGAAAGGTGGAAAGTGGTCGTTGGATAATTCGGTTGGTTTGTTTTTAAATTCTAGTACACATGTGACTTGACTTAACATAAATGTTAACAGAGTTAGACGTATGTGGTAAATTGCAACATGTTATAAAGTTAAGGTGGTTAATAGTATAAATTAAACGTTCATGTAGTAACCGTGTATGGTGCCTAAAAATTTATGTGGTATTTATGTAAATTATCCTTTTATATATTATTCTCATCGATGTACATGAATGAAATTTTGACTCAGTATACTATAAAATTTCATTAAGTGATTAGTTTATAACCGGCACAAGTACCGTTTTGTGGACTTTATAACTTGCCTAAATTGAAGAAAAAAATTCATATATATATATATATAAAATAGCATTTCATTTCATTTTAACTTGGCACAAATACTCTTATTATTTTCTTCTAAATTTATGGTAAATTAAATCCATTTCTTAGATCACCTTCTAACCCTAAATTCTTATTTTACTCTCCTTTTTGCTTGTGTGGTCGCTTTCTCCACCAAATTTACAAAATCAACCCATATCACGGTGTGCATCTTAACATCTCAATTTTCATGTTCTTCACTCTCCTCTATCTTATTTTAGTCCAAATTTCTCATCCCAACCTCTTTATTTGTATTATTTAGCATTTCCTCGATACTTTTGTTGATTTTGGTGCTATGGCTTCGTCTGGGGGGGTCTTTCATCATCAACAAAAGACGTGTTATGGTCTTTACTTGCTAGGTATTTAGACTCAGCTGAAGACATGGCATTGATAAATTATGTTTGGCATGTGAAAGAAGCATTGAAGGAGCGTGATGATTTCTAAACATGTTCTAGGCTAATGCGAATGACATTATTGCTTGCTAGCTTGGCTAACCGTGGATTGTCAACTGCCCAACAAGCGAAGAATATGATGAATCCTAAACTTCGAATATGGAAAATTATAAGTTACGATGACGATAAACCCAATTATAAATTTTCGGATGCTTAAAATAAGAAGATTATCATGAGCAAAGAAGTCGACTTCAAAGAGTTAATATATACTTGGACCGATATATCCTTATTACTCCCTCCTTAGGCAAAAGAGGCAATACATAATTGCCTAAACTATTATGTCTCATTTTTTCCTTCTAATTTTATAGTCACGGAATTTGGTCACCAAATAACTTGACAGTATATGCGCAAAGGAAAACAACAAAAAGGAACAATTTTGGATAAATAAAAAAGATTAAAATAATAGAGAAGAATTTCCCCACCCCAATATTACGTGGCACAGCATCTTAATCCATGAACAATTTCCCACCACTCCCACCACCGCCGTTTCACATCACTGAAACGGAAACAACCAACTCATCAGCTCTCTCACTCAGCGTCGTCCCGTCGCAAGGAATTTAATTCCCTTCTTTCTTCTTCACTTCCCAATGTAGTGGGCGAATAATAATCCCAACTTCCATATGTTCCTTGCTCCAACACTTCCACTGCAATTTCCTAATCCCATCACCATTGGCATCTCCCCTAATATTCCCGAATCCGATTCTCTCTCACTCCCTCCTCATCCTCTCCCCAAATGCCTATTTAAATCAATCATGCGAATTCCCAAGAAACCCGCTTCCTTCTGCCTCGCTTTGTTTTCACCTGACCTCTCCACTTCCCCTTCCTCTCTCTCTCCCCACTTTCGCTTCACTTCCGCCATTCTCAGGAAATCAGATCGCTCCCGCTCTCCCGGAAAAAGAAAAGGCATTCATACCGTAGGTTCGTGTTTGCTCATGTCCTCTTTTTCCTTTTTCTTTCTCGTTTCGTTTTGAGCTGAACCAGTTGTGTAACTGATAAGTGTGAATTTGAGGCGTGGTTAAGCTCTTGGTTGATTGTTGTTTTTTGCTTCATAGTTGTCGACGTGAAACTTTTTGGGAGTTAGTAGTAGGTAGATAGGGTTATAAGTACTGGGTTGTGTTGTGTGGGGGGTATGTACTGAGAGCACAGAGCTTTTCTTTAATTGAGAAATTGGATTTTTAGGTGTCTCTTGGAGCGTAGCTTGGAGGATTCTTAGAGTTGGAACTTAGCCTGGTGCACTGTGCTGCTCTTTTGTTTGGCACTTCAGGTAACATGTCTGGGTTCTGTGATTATAGGAAATAGGGTCTATTCTTTTTCTTCTTTATCTTCATTTTCTGTAAGAAAGAAAACGACTTCTAGTTTGGGAAGTTTTCAAAAATGGTCAAGTAAAGAACGAGGGGTAATGGGGACTTACCTTTACTTTGATTCTTGAACACACATCAGCTTTGTGAAATATCGCAACTGCCCCTTTCATTCACAGTGTTTGCATATCTATGATGTTTTATGCATGACGCCTTCTAAATAAGTACAGTATTTAGTCATAATCTATAATATAGTAGTACCTCATTTAGTTAAATGCAAATATGATCATTCTCAGTCACCATTAGAAGCTCTAAATTTTGCTCTACTGCTAAACTCTGTCAGGTCAATTGCATGCCAGCTATTCAATGGAAAAAGGCTACGAGACTGCTGTAGGACGTGACAACTCTTCACGTTTTTCACATTTGGGTTCCAGTGATGGTGGTCAACAGCCATGTGTATGGTCATCTCCCCAAGGAGGATGTAAAATTGACATAAGAAAGCAGATCTTCTGCAACAGATCGTTGAATATGAGGAGTATTCTTGCGGTAGGGTTTGATATGGATTACACATTGGCACAATACAAGCCAGAAACCTTTGAGTCTCTTGCATATGATGGAACTATCCGGAAATTGGTGTATGATTTAGGATACCCACGTGAGGTTTGTCTGTTTTATTATATGTTCCTTCCGTTTCAGGGAGAAATTGATGTTGCTGACATTTAACATATTCAATCATTTTGGTTTCATATTTCAAATAACCCAGTAATGTTTTCTTTGTTATGTGCAATTTTTTTAAACACTTAGCAAACATTTTTTACTACCTTTGTAGAATGAGCAATACCTAGTATGCTGATTAATAATAATTACCTGATGTAGTTGCTGGATTGGTCCTTTGATTGGACATATATGGTCAGAGGCTTGGTTCTGGATAAGAAGAGAGGAAACATCTTGAAGGTAATCCGGTTGATTTAATTTTTTTTGTTTGCAGATTATGTGTTTTGATGTTTGTCTTTTGTCAGTCCAAGTTAGGTTGGATTTCTGTTCCTTCTTACTTACATGAATCTATGTGTGAAATACTTGTAATTATGGTTGTGCAGATGGATCGGCATAAGTATGTGAAAGTTGCCTACCATGGATTCAAAGAGTTGTCTAAGGAAGATAAAGTTGGCACCTATGGAAATACATTAATACGGGATTCCTTTGACGAGCCTGATTATGCTCTCATTGATACCCTCTTTTCTTTAGCTGAAGCTTACCTATTTGCTCAATTGGTAGACTTCAAAGACAAAAATCTGGAAAAAATTCCAAAGGGTGCCGAGTAAGAATACGACTTGCTATATGGATGATAAACTTCTGCTTTATCAATATTTATTCTGTTCTTTTCCTTTTCAGTTACTCTGTTATGTATAAGGATGTTCGAGCTGCAGTTGATTTATGCCACCGTGATGGAACTTTAAAGCAAATGGTAGCAAAAGACCCTAAAAGGTAAGGATAAACATTGTATATTAGTTTCACATAATACAAATCTATCCATAATGGAAAGTAAAACAATCTTACTTGGTCTGCATGCTTATTGATACAAGGTATATTAATGAAGATACAACCATAGTTCCCATGCTCAAAATGCTGAGAGATTCTGGCCGTGCTACATTCTTGGTGACAAACAGGTATTTTTGCTTCTTTTAAGTTTCAATTTTGTTTAATTTAATTTGAAAATATTTCATGTATTATTGCTGATAATTGATAATCACACTTATTTATTTATTTTTTAAATTACTTCTTACAGTTTATGGGACTACACAAACATAGTAATGAATTTCCTCTGTGGGTCACGCACATTGGATGGTAGTAGAAAATGCAATTTCGACTGGCTTCAATACTTTGATGTTGTCATCACTGGCAGGTCATGTTTTTTCCTTTTCCTCAAATCTTACTTTGTTATTGTTCTTTAGCACTATATTACCATTCAATTTATGAAGTCTTCAATTGAAAGAATGCTATTGTAGATTTCAATTGCCATACCCTTTGACATACTATAGCTTTTTTGATTTATGTTGTTTATACTTGTGTTCATAATCATTTAAATCATGGTCCTCCACTTCGTCCTATCCTAGGCCATTTAATTTTTCACATCCACACTGATATAAGTTACTATATACAGTTTAGCATCTGTATCATAGTTACTGTCTTTATACTAACCATTGAAAGCTGTTGCCTATACAGTGCAAAGCCAAGCTTCTTCCATGAAGGTAATCGTGCTAATCTGTTTGAGGTTGATCATGAGTCTGGGATGCTACTTAATACTGATAATGGTTCTCCTATGGCTCAGGTTGGTATGCTAGTTTGTTAGTTCATGTCTAGCACATTATGTATTCCCTTGTTTTATCTAGTTTTAATAATTAATTTATATTTTTATAAAAAGGTTGGAAGTTCTTCACCTAGATTATCACTGAAGGGAGTTAAGGCTTGTAGAGTTTTTCAGGTACTCTTCTAAATATATCTAGTGCATCATAGAACCATATTAAGAGCTTATCTGAATTGCTTTAAATGAATTCACTACCATCTTTGTCTTCTATATACAAGTATTCCATTTTATTTTATTTTTTTGCTGATTAATTACTATGTTACTTTAGTTTTTTTTAATCTGAGTACAAATGCCTTTGGCCTTGTTTCAGGGAGGCAGTGTTGGTCATCTTCATAAACTGCTTTCAATTGAGTCAAGTTCACAGGTGAACTATTCTTTCCCGAAGCTGTAGTGAATTTCATTCTAGATAGTTGGTTGACATTTTCTTTTGCTTTGATTATTGAGATCAATGCTGTGTCGTCCCATTTTGAAGTTGGATGCTTGGGTCTAATACCTTGCACATTTTTAGTAGGTTCTTTATGTTGGTGATCATATATATGGAGATATTTTGCGCAGCAAAAAGGTTCTTGGTATTAAATCTTCTAATTTCCCTTCTTTTTGATATTCAGTTATCTTATGTGTCAACTTTTTAGACAAGGTATATTTTCTCTTTCTTTTATTTTCTTTCTCCTAATGTGATTGTCTTTGTCCTCCTTTTTTGTCTTTATGAGCAGGGTGGAGAACAATGCTTGTTGTTCCGGAGCTAGAGAGGGAGGTCGAACTCCTATGGGAATTGAGAGATACACGCAAGGTCTTTTTTAAACTTCTTGTTAAACTGCTTTAATTATGGGAGGTTTCATAACGAACAAGCGTTAGTAGAATGTAACTTGCATGCAATGGTTTCATACAGCAACTTCGAAAGTTGAGGAATGAACGCGATCTCATTGAAGACAAAATACATCATTTAAAGTGGTCTCTGAAGTCAGTATCTATCTAGATGGCCATATTGCTTTTCTTTTTCCCTTTTTTCCTTTCGGGGGGAAATATTTACACAGAAGTGAGGTTGCTTTGTTCAGATTTGAAGATACCAGTGCCGACGAGAAGCAAAAGCTATCTTCTGAATACAATGCTTTGGAGGTTAGGCTGTTAACCTGTGAAGCTAAATTTATTTCAGCCAAATATGTGCTTAACTGTTGTGGATTTTGTATTAATTATTCCTTAATGGTTTAATTTTATAGTCTGAAAGAGATCGAGTTCGGATCACTCATCAAGATGCACAACGAGAATGTCACAAAATGGTAGTGATTCTCTTGTACAACACAAACCGTGCTTCCTAGTTCCTGGGCTTTAGTCCAGTGTCATGTAAATTCCGTTGAATTTGGTATCAAGAATTTTGAATTTTTAGTTTGCTTGCCTATAACTGCAGTTTCACAAGATTTGGGGACAACTCATGAAGACTGGTTATCAGAACTCTCGCTTTGCTCATCAGGTGAGGTGTAACCTTGCCTTAGCATTATGCAAAATAAAAATCGTTGAACATTGACTTTTTAAAAATAGATAAATTCTTTTTAACCTTCATCCCTTCTCATCAATTGGATTTCGTTTTTGGAATATTGCTCTCAATCTTGGCTTTTTGTAATGCAGGTCGAGAGATTTGCCTGCCTTTATACTAGCCAAGTTTCCAACTTAAGCCTCTACTCCCCAGACAAATACTACAGACCCAGTGAAGACTACATGCCCCATGAATTCGATATTATTCCCTTGTGAAACATTTTGAGAAGAAGAACAAGAGGCAAGCATTTTAGGGAGGAGCATAGTTAGTTGTTCGGCTTTGGGAAGCATCAAAACAGAGCTTGTACAAAGCTTATTTCCCCCCATAAATGATTTGCTTCAATAGAATAACTGTAAGCCAAGTGCTTAAGCAATGCACTTTCATTGCCCCTAAAGTGGTACAAACTATTTTCGACCGTTAAGGTGGTGATTGCTATGGATGCCTAGATTCTTGCGTTTTACAACTAAGTATCAATTTCACTCGGAATATTTTATATTATTTCCGGACTATGTATCGTTGATTAATGATTAATGATTTTTTTTTTCCTTCTAATTTTGACGACTGAAATTTGAATTCTGGTCAGGAAAATTGTCCCAAGAAAAATTTCCCAAGATCTTTAACAAATTTTATACTCCATTCTAGGGATATTTTTTAAAAGGGTTATTATCACAAAACGTCTCTAAGATTTACGAAACTATAAGATTGCATTCTTAATGTTTTTTTGTGTCATTCGTGGTCCTCAAGGTTAGTATGTATGATCATAAATGGTCAATGTCATTAGGTTCCGTAAAAAGAAAACTAAAATTTTATGAATTTTAAATGAAAAAATTAAAAAAAATTGTAGTGACCATTTGTGATAGGTGTGTGAACCTCAGGGATGTTTTGTGATATATATGTCATGTCAGCAAACTAAAGGAGTTTTTAACGGAACCTAACGGCAAGAACCATTTGTGATCGCATATACTAACATTGAGGGTCACGAATGATACAAAAAAACATTAAGGATGCAATCTGATAGTTTCGTAAATCTTAGGGACATTTTGTGATAATAACCCTTTTAAAAAATATCCCTAGAATGGAGTATAAACCTTTTTAAAAAGCATCTATCACAGAGATTTTGCAGCTTGTTTTCTACAATTAACAAGCTCTAATATGAATAAGAATCTGTCCCAACTTAATGGATCAACTTGATTTTACATTTACATTTCCGCCAGATAAACATCAAACCAGATGCCTCATAAACCCAGTTGCCAAGCAATGAAACTGGGGGTTCAGCACTCTTTCGATTAATGTTCTTCTTGCCTCTCGAGATCTTGCATTTCAATCGGCTCAGGGAAAATTTCATTTGATAACCTTTTACGGGAAGCGGAAGACTCATTTCCACCTGCTAGCCCCGGCTGTTTTAAGCTACCGATGCTCTCTCTGTTTGCATGGCCAGGAACAGTGGCACCCTCCGATGAGCTGTGCCGCCAGCTACCGAAGAAAGCAGCGCTCCAGGATCTTCTAGATGAAGTTGTCCGCAGCCTTGCAGAACTCGAACTATCTTCCCTCACCACTTTTAGAGGGTTTTCCAATGCTTTAAGGATATATCTCATCAGGGGACGCTTGGAAGGCTTGGGGTTAAGGCAGGACCTGGCCACGATTGCCATGGCCCATACCTCTTCCAGTAGATCATCATCTACTATCAGAGATGGGTCAAGAATCTTATTAATCAGTTCCTTGTCATATATGCTGATGTAACGCACTGTATGATCTAGCCACTCTCTTGTTGAGGCATCATCTGATTTGCTGGTGCCAAGTTTACCCGTCACAAGCTCAAGCAAAACCTTCCCGAAACAGTAGACATCGTAAGCGCAAGCCACCGATGATGAGGCTGTCCACAAACAAAGAAACGAAACAAGTTAATCTACTAAAAGAGAACAGTCTAGCCTTGCTTCAGATGGGGAGGGGGAATAAAATAAAAGGAATGAAAACTTGCAGAAAATAGTTTCGAGTAGATACCAGAAGGGGTTTGTTCAGAAGTTCTGCACAAGACAGACAAGACAGAAAGGAATGAGAAACAAAACAGATAAAAATATCCCTGACTGAACTGTAATTTGATGAAAAATGCCAAAGATCGTATGAATGCAGGGCAACTCATAAATGAATGAGCACTTACTGTTGTTTCCGCAACAACCTCGTGATTACATTTTGGTTAGCATCCCCTTGAACACGGACCTCACTCAAGCTTCCAAGTCGGACCTCAAATTTATCATCGAGAAGTATACTGCTTGCTTGAACATCCCTTCAACCACCAAAAATAACTTTTTAATTACTTATTCAACTAAATAAACTAAACTGAAATTTGCAAATACAGAAAAATTAAATATGAACTACAAGCTATAGTAAGTATGGGAACTAAAGTCTTGAATGAGGGGTACCGAGGGGGCATAACATGGCTTAGAATCAACCACAAGGCATAATTTGCCTTCAGTTTCAGCAATAGTTGTAGTTGTAATCATAAACCAGAATCACAAAATCTTTATTTAGCTATTAATAACTTGAGGTGAAATGTTTTTATTGGCTATAAGGACTCCAAATCACTATTATTAAGGACTATAAGATGTCAGATCAAAAGGAAATCAGCAACGGTTGACATAGAATGAACAGAGAACAAGAATAGCTGAAAGCAAGTTCAGAAATACCTGTGAACAAGGGGTGGGCTGCACTCATGATGTAGGTAAGCTAGGACTTCAGCTGCTCCAATTGCAATTTTTAACCTTGTAATCCAATCCAGGGACTTTAAATTGCCATCTTCTGAATTGGTAACTCTGTGCAAGGAACTAGCCAAGTCTCGATTTGGCATGTATTTGTAAACCAGAAACTTCTCGCTCTCGTGCTCCAAGCAGTACCCCAAAAGTGGCACCAATCTTGTATGTGAAACCTTGTTGAATAAATCCATTTCTAGCACATAGGATTCTTTCTTGACGCAATGCAAATCTACCCTTTTGATTACTACAGGTGTTCCACTCACCAAGGACCCCAGGTATATGTCTCCAGAGTGTCCATGCTCTATAAGATTTGCTTCACTAAAATCTTTAGTGAATTGGAGAATCTGCTCATATGTAAATGAATCTCCTCGGCCTGATTCATAGATGAGATCTTTGGGGATTGAAGGGCCATCTCCATCAGGAACGGGCCCGGCATTTGCACTTGCTTGTTGATTTGTGTTTTTATTGCACATTTTCAGGAGCGCTACCAGAACTAGTACCAAAATCCCAATGAAGCCAAGTCCGCCAAATATCCCAACCAGTATAAATATTAATCGCTTCCTGTTCGAGTCAGGTTGAAGGAAAGGTGGCTGAGTTGGTTCTAGGGCCCCAAAATCATCGAACATTAATCTCTTCCGTTCATAGAACTGCCTACAATCCTGCAAACTCCTTTGATTTGGTACCATCTGAAGGCAATTTCTAGCAAGAGTACCATTGCTTTGACTATCTTCTAGTACCTTGCCTTGCAAATAGTTAGTAGACAAATCGATTGAACCAAATTTCCCAAGAGGAAAAGTCAGATATCCGTATAAGAGATTATAAGAGAGGTTGAACACGGCACCACTAACACTAGCATTTGGGCCCAGGCTCGGCAGAGTTCCTGTAAAATCGTTGCTGGAGACATCTAGAAAGCGCAAACTGGGAAGTGACCACAATGCACCAGGAAGAGCACCATCAAACTTATTCCGACTCAGAACTAGAACTTGTAGCTGAACAAGAGTTGAAAACAAACCCTCTGACAGTGGACCTTCTAGATCATTATCTCCAATCTCCATCTTCCTCAAACTCCTCAACCCTCTCAATTCCACAGGAAATGACCCAGACAACGAATTCTTGCTAAGATCAAGCTCAAGCAACTGGGAAAGGTTACCAAACTGAACTGGAATGGAATCTGTGAGACTATTATCAGCTAGGTTCAAGAATTGAAGTCTGGTAAGGCTACCTAAACCTGGTGGAATTTGCCCAGATAAGAAATTTGAAGAAAGGTCAAGCCTTGTAAGATTTCGAAGAGAGGCAAAACCGGACGGTATTGACCCAGCAAGTGAATTACGAGAAAGATCAAGATTCACCAACTCTGCTATGTTTCCCAGTGCAGAAGGTATAATACCAGTAATATTATTGCCAGATAAATACAAAGTATTAAGCTTGCTCAAATTACCAAGCGACTGAGGTATAGGACCAATGACTGAAGCAGACCTAAGATCAAGCATTTGGAGAGCACTAAGTCTTTGGCCAAACCAGTCGGGTATAGTTCCGGGAAGCGCAAAGCCAGAGGCGTTGAAAGTAGCCAAGAGGGTGAAATTGGCCAATGAATCTACGGCGAACCGGGGGTTGCTCCGGCCAAGTCTGGTTCGCCTTAAACCGGACACCGTGATCCCAATAACTTTGCCGTTCTTGCATTTAACTCCTGTCCAGGACGAGCAAGGGTCAGCCTTTATGGGCCAGTCTTTGCTTCTGAGACCCAACGACGACCGGAGGTCTAGTAACGCCGACCGTTGTACGCTGGAGCTTAAAGAACCTTGCTGGGCAAAACCGCTCTGAATCAAGAACAAGATTAGCGCTATTGCAAAGGCGCCAACTTGGGTTGTCACTCCCATTGCTGTTTCAGTTTGTGACAATACAGAGAACAGTTTCATGATGGTCAATGGAGATTCTTCTTGGTCATCTCTGGGATTGTTCTTTTTTCTACCAAAGAATGAAAATTTAAGCAATACAAGAATTATCCAATAAACAAAATGGCAAATTTCTTTCTGTTTTGTGCTCTGTGGAACTGAACAAAAAACAAAAGGGAAAATTCTTACTCAGCTCCAGTCACGAGCTTTGAGTCTGCATTCTTGAAACGCCAGCGCCTAAACCCAAGTTGCTCACCGAAACCCAACCCACGTTATAATAATAAAAATGGGAATTTGATGACTAATAAGCTTTTGATTAGAGAGAGAAACTTAAGAGGAGTTTCTAAAAGAGAGTGGCACGGGCAGTAGAGATTTTGAGAAGCAAAAAAGAAGGTAAAACATTTAATGACAGCATGTGCCCAACTAACCGCCGAGCCTGCACTAAGTCATTTTCAGACTCACCGGAGCCATTAATGAAGCCATGACTATGGTTGCTATATCCAGTGGGATAGTTATGGCTATGGAGGTGTGGTTGAAATGGGTTTTGGAAAACGGCATCTGCCTGCACCAAGAAGACTACGAGGTTATTTTGGGCTTCTTCTCGTTTTCTTCTGTGACGGTTTTTGGTTGACTTGACAAATTACTGTTTTGGTCTTTGTGCTTGGATTGGGACTCTGTGTTTGGAGGGAGATCAACAGATCATTATCTCTGCATGACATGTTTATCACCTTTATCAGACAAATCAATTTCCAAAGGCTGTTTGATAAGCTTTGATTTTTCTTTTCTTTGTTTTTTTTCTCTCTTTTCTCTAGTGGAAGTATTGATTGGCATGACAACGCCAAACCATGGGGGACTCATATCATTTTGATATTTTGGCACCGTTAGTAGCCTCATGTTACATAAGATTCCCATATAATATTATTGGCCAAATAAAAATAATAATAATAGGAATGGTTCCTGGTATAAATTGTAATGCATGAAAATTATGATCCTTGTTCTAAATTCCAATTCAGATAAGGTCAGATAAGTCCTTTTCTTTCTTTTAAGAGAGACTTTTCTTTTATGTCGTTTTATTAGAATGATATGACATTATGTCGAACAGTTTATTTTTATTTTTTTTGGTTAAGGAGGGTGTGGGTCGTATTCTTAGACTTTTGGTTTCATACATGAATAATACTCAATATGTTATTTTTGTATTGGGTGAATTGTTTGATTTATTCAGATTTCAACTGAGAAAAGGGACGGGCCCAACATTTCAAAATGGGATGGACTAGATTTACCCTATTGGACTGTTAGATTTTAGACTTGACTAGACTCTTAAGGGAGGCTTATGAATTAATCATAAATATATATAAATTTAATTTGAGAACATATCATTTTTATTTTATTTGTTTAAAAGGCCTATTTTTACACTAACAATGCCACCAACTTTTCATCATCTCTATATATAAAGCAAAAGGCAGATAATGGTGAAACATTCAAAATACCAAAAAAAGCCCTTGGTTAATGCAAACATTAAGAATTGAAATTATTAATTAAATGAGGATAATATGGTAAATTCACACTTTTTCATATTTAAAAAAAATTAAAATTAAAAGAAAAATTAGATAATAGATCATATTTTTATAAAACACAACTACCCATTATTATTTTTAATTATGAAATAAATTTTAATTTTTTTAAAAAAAAACCCCTCGCAGACGCGGAAGCGCGTGCTAAGAGGCTAGTATATGCTTAAACATTAACACTAACTATAAGAAAAGAAAAAACCTAACCTGGGCTATAGCCTAGGTTGTACATAGCAATGATCCGTCCCTGTATGAGAAACAAATACATTAATAAGTTTAAATTTCACTACCAACTAGCTCTTCGTATAATAATACTAAATCCCAAATTTTGAATCCCAAAATAAAAATCTTATATTGCAATTAAATGTAAAAGATTCATTGTAGTTAATTATTAGCAGGTTGGAGAAAATAACACGTATACATAATACATAGGTAGAGGTGTTCTTCTCCCGCCAAACCCAGAACATTATAGAGTATGCAAGAGAGGAAAGAGGAGACCAAGACTTTAACACCTGAGTTGTCACTAACCCCTGATTTGATTGGTCCTCAACTTGATTTAGCAATTATGGATCAAAGTAGACTTGTGATTATTCATGTACAACGTATAAAATTAAAACTCGGCAACCATCCAGACGGAAAATACAAATTTGAGTTTGATAAAGGCAAAAAGGGATAAATTTGACTGGGGCCAATGGCCATAAAGGGGTGTAGAAAAGTTTGATGGCGGCCAACATTATTTTCTAGTCAAAACAAAATATGAAAGAACAGGCACCTACAAGATGATGGGAGTGCTACACTACAGGGACAATGACTCCGCGGAAAAATAATTGTGGCCGACGTGGGACTTTCCAACTCATAGCCTGAAGTGGACCGCGCGTCATCCGCGTCGAAGCCACCTCTACCAATTGGGGCCTGGCAACTTTGAAGTCTCCCTGATCTCAATGCAATGACAAGCTAATTACGACATGTCATCCAAAAAAGGAAGAGATGAAGGGAACTTCAATCAACTTTGTACGTTCTTTTCAATCAAATCAACACACGATTGTTCCTGTGGGCTTTTTATTCGTTTGAATGTTTCTATGGGCTTTTTATTCGTTTGAATGTTTATGTGGGCTCTTTATTTGGGTATTTTCAGTTGGCCCAATTTGTCAAGGATGGGAAAATTGCATGAATGGATTTACGATATAAACCCAAGCTAGACTGATCAGTTAAGAGATTAGAACCAAAAACAGGTTGTTTAACAATGTTTAAGACTAGTGTCAGGTTAATGTGAGTTGGTTGAGGAAAGTTGTATAGTTTCTAATCAGTGAACTGGAGAATAGTTTATGCCTTTCTGCTGCTTATACAGCTCATGGTGACAAGATATCATCTCACCTGCTGCTGCTTCTGATGTTTTCTATCTCATTATTTTTCAGCAACTGGACCAACCAACTGGAAATTCCCTTTTTAAATGCACAAGAATATAATATATATATATATATATATATTATTACCCCCCTTTTTATCAAACTTTTCTATCCAAAGCTGAATCAGGTCAGGTCCCTATTCTCTTCTCATAAAAGGTATGCAGATTCATGGTTGCCTTCCCTGGCTCTGAACAATTCTACAATCCAAAGACACAAACAAAATCGATCACAAGTCGAATCCAAAAGAATCCATTCAAACACATTTGCCTCAGTCCTCATCAGCACTTACATTGGCAAAGGAGTCTATTAGCTAGGCCAATTCCAACTTGTGAGGAGGGACCGCATGGATGGAGAGAGAATAAATTAGAAAGGGTCTCATGCAAAGCTGTTGATGGACAGAGAAGGGGTACCCATAAAGGCAACTTTTTCATTGGAAACATGAGCACCAAATGATAAGGATTCCAGATTGCCATCGATCGGTCACATTGTGCGTGTGGATTGTGCAGGTAGGGGTATATTATGTCACTTCCTTTGCCAAAATTGTAGGAGCTTGATCAACAAGTGAGAACCTTAATTAGCAATTAGCACTGTTAAATTCTTTCTACAAGTGTTTGCATTGCATGTGCATGCACTTACTGGCAAATTACTTTCATACTAGTCTACATTGTGAATAAAAGGTGATGGATTCGCTATTGCCATCATCTATGGTCAGATCAAGAGAACCTATTCAGTATCCAGTCCTTAGTCTTCGAAAGAATCCATCGATCCAAACGCATCTTCCCTAAGTTATGATGGCCATGGAATGGAAGCCAAAAAGGTGACCAGGCTCTCCAACTTGCAACAAGGGCCACCAGGAAAGGAAAAACAGTAGTGTCAAAGGAAAGGCATATCTATAGAGATAAATTCTTATTGCACCGTGACGTGGATGATGATAAGGATTCCAAATATATAGCATCAGAAACATTTATATGTACCTCAACTCAAGGGATCAGTGCTGCTCAAAAAAGTTGCCTGAGCTGTTGTATTCAACAGGGCAGGGTCACCACAAAGGGCCTTTGCATATATCAGTACATATCCAAAGCCAGTGACTTTCAGTGCTCCTTCCCTTATAGCAGTAAGAGACAGCAATTGAATCAAGAAGAGAAAAAAACAAGTAAACATTATAAACTACTGAAAGTAAGATTTGTTGAGTTACAGATATGTAGCTTATCAAATTGTTTATTGGTATCCATCACATTTTCTAAAACGAGTCTCTTAAACCTAAAGACAGAATAAATATTTGCTTTCAAGACAGCTGCACTGTGTCAACCAACAGCAACAGACTGGCCACATATTGCAATTAGATTCTACGAAAATCAAGCCGAAGAAAAGCATTGCCAACTGTCTGTAAGAAAATAGTACGAATTGGTAGCTAGTATTGGAAATTTTGCCTGCACTCAGATACAAGTTCTGCAGGGTAAAAGATAAAGAGGGCATGTTTACTTGGCAATGAAAAACTAGTCTCATTAGTGTCTCAAGCATGGTCTCAAATTCTCAATGGTATTTTTGTAGTGTGGGGCAGAACAGTTTGAATGTGGTGCTTGGCCACGTTTAGAAATCATATCCTTTAATGTTGAATTGAAGCATATATATATATATATATAATACATAGATAATGCAAGCTGTAAACTATGGTCTATAGATAAGTTAGGATCAATGGTAAAAAAATGCTTCGCTTATTTTGGGTGTGCAATCCAGGTACGGAGTGAGAGAGTGGCATGAGGAGCCAGCTAGAAATGTTTTGGAAGGTTGTTTGATAAGAAAGTAACGACTAAACAAGTGAGGGCAGGGTTGGGTTGAGATTGACCACAAACGCAGAAAACGCCTGAAAAGATAGAAAGCAGAGTGATTTTTGTGTGTTGCGTACCCTCCTCATACAGTTCCATGGCATTCGTTCGTGAATATCAATTATCTATCTGGGCCGCATGGTGTGTTGTTGTGGTGAACCCGTGAATGCCAAAACTAGCACAGCCGCGGGATTTATTACCTGGACTGGACCCACCTCTAATGCGGTATTCATTTTGCCGACATTGTAAGGAATGATTCAAGCATTGTTCTAGTCTATAGAGGTACTTAATTTTGTTTAATATAGTAATGTATACCAGTTGAAGTAATTAATCAAGTTGCAGGTGCATGTGCAAAAGTACCCTCTTGGTAAACTTCAGGTGCAAGTATATTAATAATAAACTTAATGTTGCAGAACCAGTACTTTGAAAGCTATTTAAGTTTGGTTTTGGAAATTTGAAGTCACACATTCCAGGTCATCTATATATATTGAAGTGCTTTTCTTGCTAGCTGCAGCTACATCTATACTGAGAAGCTACCAATCATAAAAACTGACAAGTAATGAATGTAGATCTATTAGCTAGATTTATTGAATAGCCGATTTGAAAATGACTTACAAATGGCACACCCCAAAATAACTGAAATTTTTGCCTATGATGGGTGAGAAGCATTTCTTCTTGCACGTAAATCATGCCTATTCACATTGGGATTAGGTGCCATCCAACGACCATCAATCTAATGGTAGATATATCAACCGAGGTGAAAGTTCATAACATTAATCAAACATTAAATATAAGAGAAACAGTTATTCACACTCCCAGTTTATCATTATGAGTATCTTCAAAATTAATATTTTAACATTCTATAACGGTCACAAAAAGAATACTTTATGACAAAACAACGTCATTGAAATTATACCTACATATTCTTTAGTAAATTCCTGAACTAGAATGTGGTAACGGATGGTGAAAGTATGAGGTTTACGAGAAGAAATATGCAAGAAGAAATTGTGAAGTGGAAAGAGGGACATCACTTTTCTTGTGTAAAGGAAAGTCGGCATGGCATGCATTGAATTACATATTCTTGGGGTTTAAGCCTAAAATCCGAAAACCCATGAAATAAATATTACCTGGAAAGTGAAAAAGAAAACCACGTATGTTATTACAAAGCCCCTCATTGTTTTGCAAGGAAAGAAACAGCTGCGCAACCAAAACCCAACTCGCTCTCTCTCTCTCTCTCTCTCTCTCTCTCTCTCTCTCTCTCTCTCTCTCTCTTCCCTCCTGTATATAAAGAGCAGCGCTGCCATTCTCTTTCTGCTCAAAACTAAATCAACCCCATTTCGCATTTCCTCTCCTCATAATAACCATTATAATATATAGTGTTGGATCAGTTGTCGCAATGGCCTCATCGGGATCGTGGACGTCGAGGCAGAACAAGATGTTCGAAAATGCCCTAGCTGTTTACGACAAGGACACCCCGGACCGCTGGCACAATCTGGCGAGGGCTGTGGGTGGGAAATCAGTGGAGGAAGTGAAGAGGCACTATGAGATGCTTGTGGAAGATGTCAACAAGATTGAGGCTGGTGAGGTGCCCTTGCCCAATTATAGAAAACCTGGTGCTGCTGCTGGGAACGGCAAAGCCTACTCTAACTCCATGGATATTGAAGAACAAAGGTATATATATATATATCAATCTCATAACATTATTTTAATGTTTGATTACAATTTTCTATTAATTTCTTGGTCTGCATTTGTTGTTTAAGGTTTTATTCTGTTTTATTTAATTATTTTTTTTATCATAAATACTTTTGGAAAATGTAGCATTACTCTGAATACTATTTTTTTCCATGCAGGATGAAGAGTCTAAAGCTACAATGAAATGAAGGTTTTCATTTTTTTAAAAAAAAAATGCTACAAGGAAGGAGAGAGTAAACCAGAGTTCGTATTTCTTACAGAAAAGAAAATGCGGAACTTCTACTAGTAGTGGCTATGTAAGACAACAACAAAGAGTCAAATGTGATTAGTTTCATTTCTTGCTGTTTATTTTCCCTTGTCGAATGTGTCATATTATATATATATATATATATATTTTCCTTTGCAGCTCCTTTATATGTACTGATAAAATTGAAAAATGTCATTTTGGTGGTCACCTTACTCACTTGTGGTGAGTGCAGTCTCTTAAGTATATCTAGTTTTGTTTCAATGAAGGAAATGGAGTGTTTGTACGAAAAACCTTCTTTTTATTTCACACAAATCGTAAACGTGCGAATTAGGTTTTTAAACTTCTCACGCTAATTACTGACATGATGACATCAATATATACAGAATCATTGCTTTCATGGAGGTTCATTCAGAGCCGTCCAAGGTGGAAGTATCAAAACTAGGCCACTTTTGAAATGTCGGAAAGAAGTGACATGAAGGAAAAAGCACTTGGAAATTTGTAATATTGGTCGTCATCCCCAAACAAAATTAGTGTTAAATATTTGACTTAGTGACCCTTCGTCCCGATAACTTATATGTAACAGAGATGCACTGTGACGGCATATAAGCTTATCACACAATGTCATGTTGAAAAGTTGCATTACAATATCATAAAGTTAAAATACATGATAATGAGTGATTGACTTGAGATAACGTCAGTGATATCCCCAGTTGTTGAGGCCCAAAAAATCCACGGATGAGCCCAAATAAATTCATGGACCAAAATGAAGCATTATTCAGAAAAAACCCAATTTGGAGCATGCAAAGATTCGCCATGCACGAATCACACTTCGCATGTCATGCCAAATAAATAATCCATCGTGCTAGGAATCGATATTAAGATTGTAAAACGCGTTAGTTCTACAAATCTGTGCTAATTATCCCTTCAAGCATCATAATTAAAAAACATGTCAAGCAACATGCCACGCCAAACGGGAAATTGTTATGTCACATCCAACCACGCTACAAGCCTAAGTGGGCCCAAGGCACAAAATTACCTGGGGCTTGCTGAGAAGGTTGTGGTATGGATGGGAACAAGCGATCGCATGGCCCATTGAGGGTTCGAGGAAAAAAAGTTTTAAGCCACTTGGGGGCATTAAAACTCAAGCATGTTCCTAGAGCCCAAATACATGGGTGTTAGCATGAAAGAAAAAGGGAAAAATGGTCCAATGCCTTAGGAGGACACCTAGTAGCCTGTCATAACATTTAGACCAGCCCACATCAATAGAATGCCCAAAATTAATAAAGTCATTTCCAGCAGCTTGACGAAAACCTATCAAACGCTGGAAATAATAGGCCAATAACCCAATACCGTGCATTCAACCCAACCACTTATAAAAATATGGCACCAAGTTCCACCCCTGTTAGAACTCCAAGGATGGTCAACAAAGGAGCCATGGCAGAGACCGAAGGAAATCTATGAAGGTAGGAAGAATACCCATCGGACAAAAAGCTCTATCCATCTTCTTTTCCATTACAAGCTTCATTTGGAAAACGAAGAAGGAAATCAGGTAGGGCATCATCCTCATGGGGAGGTCCAGCTGTGTCAAACCCTTGGAACCACAAACCCATGCGCCTTGGATAGAAGAATTTCACAAAAAAAGATTAAGTGGAAAGAAGCAACGAGAAAGGGAGAAAAGGGTTAGATGAAATTAGGGTTCTTTGTGCCTATAAAGGAGGGCTTTTGCTATTCAGAAAGCTAACCTATCCAGAACCTGACCAAGCTTTGTCAAACAACCTGGAATTTACTCGAGCCACCAAATCCTCTTCCTCCGTTGTTTTCTTCTTTTCTTGAAATAAAAATCTTCCTAATTTTCCTCTACCTCTGTAAAAAACTCATGCTTTTCTCTCTCTCAAATTGTTAAACTCGTGAAAGCTTAGCTCCTATGCCACAAGCTCCTCAAGCTAAGTCATTTATCAATTTGTTGTGTCTTTTGGCTATTAGTGAAGATGACCTAAAAGAGTTTTTCTAAAATTTCATTAGACTCTTCAAAAACTCTTTTTGAAGCTTGGTTCTCGAACTCAGGTACTTGGGGAATTTTTGTTCGTTTCCTTCTTACGGCAGCTCAAGCCTATTCGTCAGGCTGCTGGAACAAAAAGACCCCTACACCAGTATAGGTAAGTTTTCTCATCCATGCCAGCTGTTTCATTATTTCATATTAATGGACACTCAATGGGAGCTTCTTCGTTATGCTAACTAAACAACTGATTTATATTTTAAAGTGGTGTAAGGGATCCTTGAGAGAATATACAAACTTACATGATGAGCCACTCTCTCCTTGACTTACAAGATTTCCATAATTAAGTGATAGATCTATTTTTTTTCAAAGCAAATATCCAATTTATATGATTAGGTAATTATATCATTTTAAACCCAAATTTTTACTAAGTTCCCAAAATTTCAAGACTTCCAATTATTATATAGCAGTTTTATTTGAAAATAGTAAATCATTAAAAAGAGAAGAAGAACCATTAGAAGAAGAGGAGCTAGCTGAAACAATAAATTTTATTTAACAATTACCCTTATTAAGAAAATTATTTACAAAGTTATCCTGATTTTCCTTTTTCTCCCACGGAACTGAGCTGACAAGGCTCGGACATTTTTGAGATCCGCCAATATCCATTGGGCCACATTGACTCGATTTCAGGCGGTCCATTCAAATCGATTTGGGCTCGGTCCAAAGAAAACGTAATAAAAAATCGAAAAGGCCAATACGACCAATTTGTATTCGTCGTACTTTGCACAACAGTGACGCGTTAGGGTTAAAATGCCAATACGGCGTCGTAAAAACGTGCCTAAATGAGTAAACGGCGTGAAAAAGCCCAAGACCCGCTTTGGCATTTCCTCGTGTCCGAGCCCCAAATCAACTGCTTCTTCCAAGTTCGAAGGCTCGGAGTGACTCACTGATTGACTGCCATGGAAGCAAATTCTTCTTCGTCTTTCAAGGTTCGTCACTCTTCTTGCAAAAGTACCAGTTTCTTGCTTCTCGTTGCACAATTTGAAGTTCGAACTATATAGCTAGGGTTTCTATGCGTTTCTCGTAGTTAATTGCGGTTGATAACGAAGCTTTAACAATGGTTAACAAAATTGAAAGGAGGTCACATTGCTGAATATTAGGCACTGTTTGGTTTCAGCTCCAAACACGCTTCTCCTAAACAGAGTGTTGTATTATGATTAGGAAGAACAGATGGACCTGAAAATATTAGTTACTCTTAAGATGAGATTAGTTTCGTTAATGTGAAACTTGTACTCGTTTCCACTAAACTTTGCTGCTCGGAGATGATGTTAATGTGCGTGTGCGATTTTTCAGATAATTTTAGGTTCAGCTTCGGTAGCACGTCGGAAAATATTGGCTGAAATGGGATACGAATTCACAGTCATGGTACTGCCAATTTTAATTTTCCATCTGAAAGATCCAGAATTATCTTCCCTTCTGATTTAGAAAGTAAACTCCCTTTATTACTAGACTGCAGACATTGACGAGAAATGCATCAGAAAGGAAAAGCCAGAGGAGTTGGTTTTGGTTCTTGCCCAGGCAAAGGTTTGGTCTTCTTTTCCTTTCCTTATTTTTTTATCCATTAAGAATCTAAAACTGAAAATTCTAGTCAGCTAAAGTTAGAATGTTCTTCTTTTAGTTGATATCAGACTGATGCTCTTTTATGGGTTGAACTTTTTTTATTTTATAAATTATATATATATATATAATTAAATTATATATACATCTATATATCTGCTATGATCTCCCTGTTTAACAATAGAACGCATCAAAGACTGGTATCACCTAGTGACATTTATGGAGGATACATTGGCTTTTTTGTTTTTGATAGTGGTTGAGAAAATAAAGGAAGATGCTAATTGGTTGATCCTAATATTATAATTTTGTTATGCTCAACTACTTCATCCATGTAAGTTTAGGTGTTTGTTTTGCTTGTGTATAAGTGTCTGCATGTGCGTGTTGTGTTTACTGCATACTGTTATTAATGTATTGGCATTGTCTCAATGAAGCCCTGGTTTCTGGTTGAAATAGAACTGACTTACCTATCTTAGCTGATGGAAACTTCTCAGGCAGAAGCTAATTCACAAAGGCTCCCAGTTGGTGACTACATAAAGGATGACGAACCAACGCTATTAATTACTTCTGATCAAGTATAAATCACATCTTATATAGCATATTTATAGTGTCGGTGTCCTTGTCATGTATGCTTTGCATATTTAAGCTTGTGGAGAATACACCAAAATGCATATATGGAACTTTTGCCATACCTACCTCTGCCTCAATATCCTGAATAGGGTAAGGAAGAAAGTAAGACGTATAGATTTAAGTAATGTTTTGATGTCAGTTATTTTAGATTCTATGGACTGAGAAACTTCCTTAGAAGGACGCATGACATCATGACACTGTTAATCACTTAGCATAAGTTCATTTTTGGCTCATGTTTACTTGTTCGTTTTGATTTTTTATGCATGAATTGTGTGAAGCTCTCACTTTCTGCTCCTCATGTTGATTCTTTATGTAGTATTATATCTTATGTTGTGGATGCCTCCAAACATCACCTTTGCCATACCATGAATTTTTTGTGCCCACAGGGCTTGTTGTGTCCTTCAACATAAATGGTCCCCTGGTGATATGACTTGTTTGTTAAAATAGGAATTTAGAAATTTTCCCTTTATGAAGCAGTGAATGTTAAATCTGTTATTTCTTACTCTTATTGTAAAATGATCTGGAGGTGGTGGTCTATGAAGGTGTGATCAGGGAAAAACCATCCAGCAAGGAAGAAGCACAGCAATTTTTGAAAGGTGGGCTTAATGGTTGATTTACATTCTATGTCCCTGATGTTTTACTTCTTGACTCGGGTAATTTTCCTAACATGAATTGCAGACTATTCTGGAGGACATGCAGCAACGGTGGGATCTGTGCATGTTACAAATCTTAAAACTGGATTCAGTAAAGGAGAATGGGATCGAGTGGAGGTATGTTTTGCTTCTTTTCAATCAAACTTTTATCTTTATTTAAAGTGTTTTTATTTGTTTTTATTCGTCTCATGTAGCTTCTGGAACATGAAATTGAATAGTTTACTAGCACCATTATGACAATGCTTAGCCAAAAATGTCTACAAGTAGATCAATCATATCTAGGGATAATATCTATTTGGGATTCCTTGCAGATTTATTTCCACGAAATACCAGATGAAATCATTGAGAAGCTGGTAAGAGTTGTTCTGTATCCAATTTGGACTTTTAACTTATTTCCTTGATTGGTGAGATGATGACAATAGCACCTTTTGCTTCTTCTTTGTCCACGCCAGATTGAGGAGGGGACGGTGCTCAAAGTTGCTGGGGGGCTCATAATAGAACATCCTCTAATTCTTCCCTTTGTTAAAGAAGTGGTTGGTTTTCTACTCTGTGTTCCAAAGTTGTAAATAATAGTCATAGAGGCATTTTTCAGGAGAAGCACAATGGCGCATGTTATAAATTATAATTATGGTACCCTGTGTCCATTTCAACAGTTTTTTGTGTTGTCTTTTCATCCAAAACCTTTTGTTTAATGAATCCTGCAAGCTTGTCCCTTCATGGTTCGGTTGGTGGGCAAGTATATGATCCCTTTACTAGGAATGGGGCCCTTTACTCTCTACTGGATAATCAGCCGTATGTCTCTTGATGGGTCGTATTTGAATTGGTGGTGCTTCTTGCAGGTAGGGACAACTGATAGCGTGATGGGACTTCCCAAAGATCTCACTAGGAGGCTGCTAAAAGAGGCCATCTAGCTGCAGTGGAGCTTCACGATTTGGTTGTTCGACTTCTGATCAGCTCCTGTTCGTATCTATTGTGAACTATGGTTGTTTCTTTGATTTTCAGTGATGAGATTATTAATTATCTTTTCGGCTTTCCAAAGCCTAGGATAGGACTAATTATATATTATAAAGCAAAATTGCATCGTTACCCCAAACCCAGCAGAGGAATTGCATTTTAGGAGGCACCGAGCAAAGCGATTATGGTGCGAGAGGAAGAGCCAGCCATATAGGATAACTATTAGAGGAGAGCGTGGTAAAAGGATAATGTACAAGGTCAATCTGTTAGAGAGGGCCCTAGTGCGAATAAAAGCACATGGGTCTGTCTTGTCAAAATTGCATTGAAAAATGTTAGGTGGATTCTTTAATTTTGGGCTGCACAAGTCGCGGGCCTCCCTATATTGGGCGAGTTGGCACCACACGCCCTTTATGCATACTTGTGATATGCAGGACCCAATCTGTACGGTACAGGAATGGAGGGGGATTCACTATTATACCCAATATAAACACTCAAATTATAAAAAAATTCTATATTAAATGGATTTTAAAAACACACTTCAAGTTCATTTACAATTTCACAAAGAGATTTTTAACTTCTTATAAATTGCAAAATTGCCGTCGATTTCTTAAAACAAATTCAACCTAAAACCTCATAAAATAACCCAAAACACTCAATAGGGCATCAAAGTAATTTAATAATTAAAATTAAATTAAATAAGGCCAATTTTGGGGTTTGTTTATAGACATTAAATAATACATGGTTTATTTATATCATTAGTGTTAAGGGGTATATGACTAAATATCTTTAAAAAAACACACACACACACACACCCTGATCCTTAATGAGACGCCAACCAAAATAAGAAAGCTTTAATATGATAAATTCAAGTGTTTATTATAAACCACTACTAGTAGTTTAGTATAGTTTTTATTTGGTTTGGCCGGCTCTAGGAAACAAGGAACGTTGTTGGCAGTAGGGTTAGGTAAAGCCTCCTCTTTGGGTCTGCGTAGTTTGATGTTGTGCTTTCTTCTCTAAAGCATCTTTTGCATGATGATAGATTAAGTCGGGCTTTGCCTCAAATGTTCTTTTCAAGTTTCTTTTTCTCCTGGGGTGTGCCCCGCCATGTAACGAAAAAATAAAAATAAATCAAAATTTCAATTTTTCGTGTACTTATTTAGGTACCTTGTCTAGCAAATCTTTAGCCTCTTTTTATTTAATAAATTTTTAAAAAAAATTTAGTCAAGGCTGGGCAAGGGCATCAACTGGGCACCAGCTACTCGTATATTCCAGTTTTCCCACGTAACAGTTATTTAACCGTCAAAATCAAGCACTCCATTTCTCAACTCCATCATTGAGCTGCTGAGTCTCTCTCTCTCTCTCTCTCTCTCTCTCTCTCTCATTCATGATCTAATCATCATCATCCCTCACCACACCACACCACACCACACCACACAAAACTTTCACTCCCTCCCCCTCCTCTCCTTTTCGGAGCCTGGAAAAGTCCAACACCTCCGGCCTCCCTCATTATTATATTCTTTTCCCAATTTGACAATTCCCACATTTATATACACTATAAAATACACACTTCAAAACGCTATCTTCGCTCCTCTCTTCTCCTCTCCAATCACAACGAAAGCCACAGCCCTCTTTCCACAGAGACAAAGCCACGCCACGGCCATGGACCCAGGCGGCGCAACCCATGTCGCCACCGCCCGCAGTGGCTCGACCGCCGGTCAGGTCGGCGTTCAGATCCACCAGACCCGACGCCTCCCAGATTTCCTCCAGAGCGTCAATCTCAAGTACGTCAAATTAGGGTACCATTACCTTATCTCCAATCTCTTAACCCTCTGCTTCATCCCCTTGATTATCGTAACCCTAATCGAAGCCTCCCAGATGGACCTTTACGACATTCAGCAGCTCTGGCTTCACCTCCAGTACAATCTCGTCAGCGTCATCATCTGCTCCGCCGTCCTCGTCTTCGGTTTGACCGTTTACATCATGACCCGACCCAGACCCGTTTATTTGGTCGATTACGCTTGCTATCGCCCTCCCGATCACCTCAAGGCTCCCTACCACCGTTTCATGGAGCACTCCAGGCTCACCCAGGACTTTGACGATTCCTCCCTCGAGTTCCAGCGCAAGATTCTCGAGCGTTCAGGCCTCGGCGAAGAGACCTACGTCCCCGAAGCGATGCATTACATCCCTCCCAGGCCCTCCATGGCCGCCGCCAGAGAAGAGGCGGAGCAGGTCATGTACGGTGCTTTGGATAATCTGTTTGCCAATACCCATGTCAAGCCTAAGGACATTGGCATTCTTGTTGTGAATTGCAGCTTGTTTAATCCGACGCCGTCTCTATCCGCTATGATTGTTAATAAGTACAAATTGAGGGGTAATATTAGGAGTTTCAATTTGGGGGGAATGGGTTGTAGTGCTGGGGTCATAGCCGCTGATCTTGCTAAGGACTTGTTGCAAATTCATAGGAATACTTATGCTATTGTTGTCAGTACTGAGAACATTACTCAGAATTGGTATTTTGGGAATAAGAAATCTATGTTGATACCCAATTGCTTGTTTCGAGTTGGGTGCTCTGCAGTTTTGCTCTCTAATAAGTCTGCGGATTGGAGGCGGGCTAAGTACAAGCTTGTTCATGTTGTGAGGACCCATCGTGGTGCAGATGATAAGGCTTTTCGTTGCGTTTACCAGGAACAGGATGATAAGGGGAAGACTGGTGTTTCTTTGTCCAAAGATTTGATGGCAATTGCTGGTGGGGCGCTTAAAACCAACATCACCACTTTGGGTCCTATTGTGCTTCCAATAAGTGAGCAGCTTCTTTTCTTTTCGTCACTTGTGGTTAAGAAGCTGTTCAATGCGAATGTCAAACCTTATATCCCGGATTTCAAGCTGGCATTTGATCATTTTTGCATACACGCCGGAGGAAGGGCTGTGATTGATGAGCTGGAGAAGAACCTGCAGTTGCTACCTATACATGTGGAGGCTTCTCGAATGACTCTACACCGGTTTGGGAATACTTCATCGAGCTCCATTTGGTATGAATTGGCCTACATGGAGGCCAAGGGGAGGATCCGCAAGGGCAACCGTGTCTGGCAGATAGCCTTTGGTAGTGGCTTTAAGTGTAACAGTGCGGTCTGGGAGGCACTTCGGAATGTGAAGCCATCTCGTAATGGTCCTTGGGAAGACTGCATTGACAAGTATCCTGTGAAACTAGTTTCCTAGCTCGAGTAACATTCTTCTGGTTAGACTCTCTCCATTCCGGGTATCCATCAGTGCTAGCCTAACCACTCTATCTTGCATTTGTCACTTCTTGATTTGTACTTTATTTGGTTTTGTTGTATTTGGTACTTGATGTCAAATTGTGGGTTCTCTCTACTTGATGATTCTCGCATATGTTTCAGTGGTTTGTCCAAGGGGCGTTACAGTATGTAGCGTTGCTGCTCCTGTATTGAGATCAATGCTTCAGAATTACCATGTTGGATGATCCTGTATCTCTAATTTTTTTTTGTTAACATTTAGAGTTTAGTTTAGTTTTTTTTATTTTTAAAATTCAGTTATTCAACTTGTATCAGAAGCCTCTTGTATTCAATATCAATAAAATCAATTCATTCAGATGAACATTGTGCGGATGGTATTAGAGTTTTATATTATTGGGCCTTTCTGATCTTGTTCCCTCGTTATACAAACTCTGCTGGTCTTGAACTCTTTGGCTGTTAGGCTCAGGGTGAGAAGCAACCTTAGAAATACACACACACACACACACACACACACTTACAGTAACAGACACATGATTATAATCTCTGAAGAGTAAGAGTTGCACCTTGTATTGATTACTTGAAGTTTTATAGTTAGGGCCTGCCTACTCTTGTCTGCTTCGCATAGTTTACTGCCATTGCTAGTGGAAGAGAGTTTATGTACAAGAAATTGACTGCTTGGGAAGGATTTTGCAAGTTTCTTGGCATCCGGATTCTGAAGCTGTTCAATGTTCATTTATTTCTCTTTCTCCAATTAAGTTTCAAATAGAAGTTGTTTGGAACCTGATAAACTGTGTTGCCTGGAATAGCAATTGAGATTGTGAACCTTGTCAAGAGGAGGATGGCATTGGCATTTTGTTGGCATTAGCTGTTTTTTTACATATTTGTGTGGTACAAATTACAATACAAGTAGGTTTGGTCGCATTTTTTGACTAATTTGAGCTTTATGGTGTTTATCCTGAAAAGAGTGCAATTGTTGCACATGCTCGCTCAACCTGCTTCAAGAGGGGGCCCAGGAACATAATTGAGGAAAGCCAGAGTATGAATTTGAAACTCTTTTTTTCTTCTTTTTCAAAATATAGAGAAAGGAGACGTGTTTTTGTTTCTCGAATGGGAAAGGTGTATGGCAGGCTGCGCATGCCCTGTCCATATAGACTCTAGATTCTTCTGCTGTAGCCTGTAATGTTGTCACAAGAACTGCTTTATTTTATCAGGGTCCTCCCTGGTAGTGTATGTTTGACTGAAGCAGGATTTACTCATCTGGTTTAAAAAAGAGTGGGAATCGCGCTACGAAGAAGTTCATGTCAAAGTATTGGTCGTCGACGGGGTTTCAATTTGATTTATAAGAAGATTTTGTTTTGTCTGCGATTTCAATTGCAAAACTTCACATTCAACTTTTTTGTTTTTGATATAAGTGATATTGGAGAGTGGGAATTGAACTTAGGACCTTATGGAATAGAGATAAATGCTCTTAACCATTTGAGCAGAACTTAGGATCTTATGAAATAAAAATAAATGCTCTTAACCACTTAAGTTATAAGTTCTTTGCTTCACATTCAATCTTTAAACATACAATTGGTACCTATTTATTTCGATCCAATTTCCAGTCATTCCATCGCAACCCAAATGAAAGTAAGCATTGCACTGCTGATATATCAAATATGTGGCTGTTTACCTATGTGTGTTGGCCCCAAATGAAAGCAAGCATTGTAGTGCTGACATATGAAATATTAATTGAACATGTAGCTGTTTATCTGTGTGTGTTGGGTTGTTTTCTTTGTTTCTCTCGTCTTCATCGAAATGAATGGTCCATAGTGATGTAGAACATATGCAAAAGCAATCAAAGAGGAGCTGGAGAGACGTGCATGCAAGGGTAAATTGGGCAAACTGCATATTTGGGCTCCGATCTCAAAATCGAGCCCATGATCCGTCAATTCGAAGAGAACGGAATCACGAGTAAAACTTATGGCATAGCCATGAAGTATAAGATTTTTCGGGCATCCAAGATCGTTTAGCAGCTTGAAATTCAAAAAAAAAGTTTTTATAGTTTTTGGAAACTTTGTTATTTTCCTATTTTAATTCATTGTTTATTCCTAGGGTTTATCGGAGTATTTAAACAAATTTTACCATGTGGTTCCAATTTATCAATAAACCTTGAGGTTTCCTCATATCTTCCTAGTGGATTTCAGAGTTACATGTTTTAGGCTAAAGTTTAGCCAATAAATTGTCATGCTGCGTCAGTTGGCATTAGAGCATGTATGTTCGGCTTGGTGAACAACCCAGATAGAGATGATAGGACCCATAGCACATGGGAAGTTGTTACTCATGCCAAGTTTGAGACCCTGTATGAGGCAGTGGAAGAGGTTTGGCATTTATTGTTAGACATGGGAAACCAAAGCTCTCCATAACCTAATGGAGGTGCCTGCATGCAACGTCCCGTTGTTGAGAGACGTCCTCTTTTTGAGAGTGACGATGAGTCTGAAGAATAGCTCCGTGAACAACCCGTAATTGCACCTAATCAGAATAATTGTAACTAATGCATGGACGATATTTGAATTAAGGCTAATATTCCATATTGTAATGGCCTACAGATTGAAGACGTTCTTGATCGGTTGGTAGAGGTGGAGCGTTTCTTCAAGATTATGGAGGTTTCATAGATGAAGATGGTGAAGATTGTTGCTTTTCGTTTGATAGGTAATGTAGCTGTATGGTGGGACCAACTTCAACAATCGCGTCAGCGACAGGGTAAACAAGCAGTGAGGACTTGACACCGTATGAAGCAATTGATGATAGGGAGATTCCTACCTGCCGATTATGAGCAACACCTATATCGACTCTACCATAATTACCACCGAGGTAATCGAATCGTTTCTGAGTATACATATGAATTTTTACGTTTGGCTGAGCACAATAATTTGGAGGAAACACATGGTCACAAGGTATATCACAAGGCTGAAAAGTTCTCTGCATGAGAAAATTGGGCTTCAGACTTTATGAACAATTCATGAGGCACATAATATGACATTGAAGCCTGAATTACTAGAAAAAGAAAAGCGTAGTTATGAATCATCTGCTCCATCTATGGAGAAAAATAAGGGTGTGTAACAAGTTCCTAGGAGAGTGATGAGTAGAGGAATTTTACCCCATGCAACGAAGGTAGTAGCAAAAATTAGGGAAAAGATCGTAAACAGAGGAACAATCCTTATGTTAGGCCGATGAATCTATTACAGGTGTTCCAAACCAGGCCATCACTTCAGTGAGTGCCCAACCCTTAACAAACAAGTCAATCTAGCTAAGGCGACTGAAGACGAAGATGAGAAGGATAATATTGATGATGATTACGAATGAGTAGAATTTGCAGTGATGAAATGGTAAATTTAGTGCTACAAAGAGTCCTCATATCCCCAAAACAGGAGGCGGGGCAACGCAACAAGATTTTCCGTTCACTTTACACCATTGAAAATAGAGTGTGCAATGTGATTGTTGATAGTGGTAGTTGCGAGAATCAACTATCCAAGAAATTGGTTGATTATTTACAGCTCCTAACACAGAAACATGAGGCTCCGTATGCATTGATGACAGGACCTGCCCCGAATTTCCTTGGAAACAGGGACGGACCCTGCTTAATTACCGACATCACCCTGATGCCGGGCCCACTTACTAAAGACCGAGACTTTCTACCAAAAATTTGGCAGAGTATCGTGGAAATTGAACATTCCCAAACTTCAACCTGCTCAAAATTTACAGTTAATAAACCCAACCAGCAACATGCTTTACAAGCAGTTAAAAAGTTTACAATAAAGGCCTCCGGCCTCACAATTCAAACCCTAAGCGGGCGATACAGAGCATATCTAAGAAATTCAAATACAACAGAAACAGAGTTCCACTGGAAAAGAAAGATGAAGGAGTCCATACAAAGACTCAAGGTTTGGAAGCACTCGATCCGGCTCGACTGCGGAGCTCAGTCACTACTGGCTGGGGGGCGCAAAATAGAAAATTGTGAGTGGACCAAAATAAAGTTCAGTTCAAATAAATCAACGTAATATAACCCTACCGTTAGAAAATCATGCAAGAATTCCAAATGCAACATCTGAATATCGTCATAAACAAGTATATAAACATATACTAAAATAACACCGGATACCAAGTCCGAAATCCGTGAACAACATTTCACAAACCCACCATTCAAAACTTAAAAGTCCCGAAAGAACTCTCGAAAACGTACCCACTGGCACGACCGGCGAGGAAGTATCCTTACCGAGAAATAAGAACGAATGAATATTCATATATATATATATATAATAATATATAATATAATAATAATAATAATAAATATATATAATTATAACCAACATTTAGTTGTACCGGGGAAACAATCCAATCAGGGGATTGTTTGACTAGTCAACATGGCAGAGCCATTCCTGAATTCACCATGTGACCAGGGAACGAGCCGTCCAACTAGGGGACTAACTCTCAACCAGCACGTACAGCCGAGATACTCAAAGCTTGTACACCTGAAAAACCAGTCCTATGCGCACAGACTACCCCAAATCCAGGGTCTACAGCAACATCCTATCAAGGATGTCCCGGGTTCCGACAATTTCAAGTATCTCAAGTATCAGTAACCAAGTTCCAAATCCGGGGAGGTACATAGGGTAGTACTTTAAGCACTCCAAACAAATATTTCAATACTCAACTCTTTCCACAAACTCATTTCAAATATATCAAAACCCAAAATGCCAATACTTCATAAAAATATCAATTTCCACCATTGAAGAAATAATATATCCAAATATACCAATAAACATTATGCATAAATTTTCCCATCATAAACCATGCATATTGATTAAAAACAAAGTCCACTCACAAGTAGTCCCACGCTGCTTGACCCTGAGAGGGCCCCGCCTGCTGCGTATGCGTGGTCGGAGTACCTATTTCAAAAAAACGAACACGCGATTAACATCAAGCGCTTCAAAACAGAATTTTGAATTAAAAACCTAGTTCCCGGGTTTCTAGTGAGTGTATGTGGAAAGAGACATTCTAAGGTCCAACTACCCAAACCGGACGATGGAAAAGCCTCGGGAGACATTCGGTCAATCGGGCAGTCAAACTTCTCAAATCGGGTCAACCGGGCCCACGACCTCTGTTTTTCAATCCGGGAGTTCCTAAAGGTTTTACAAGGTCTAAGATGCACGTCCTGTAAGTTTGGTCCGAAACGGACGGTTAGATTGCTTATAATCACACGATCGGACGGTTATCGTATAACGTAAACTTTAAGTTATTGAATCGGAACATCCGGGGCTCCGATTCAGGATCCAAGAATTCCTACATGATCCTAGGAAGGTCTAAAGCAACATACTTCAATTTGGAAACGATCCAACGGTCGGAACCTATCGAACTCGGATAACGCACAATATGAGAAAATCCGTTCGATAGTCAAACGACCTCTGAATCGAGATCTGCGAAATCCTACGCGCTCGTGACATCCTAAGAATCTCATCATGATAAAATTCAGCTCCACCACTCTTGCCCATGCGCCGCCACACGTGCCGGCAGCGCGTGGGTGGCTTGATCAATATCTGGCGGCCAGAAAAACTTCAAATCGCAGGCCCAAACTCCTGTCCTAGGTAAAACACTATATTTGGAGTCACTTTTGTTCTTGAGCCTACCCCAAAAAGTGGCCGAAAATGGCTGGAATTTTAATTGAAAATCGGCCAAAAACCTAGGTTTTCAAATCGGACTTATGCTACGAATTGATCCAATCCTATGCAACAGTCAGGTAGAACTCAGAAAATGGATGAGAAACCTCACCTCACCCGTCGAAAATGGTGGCCGGAGGAGAGAGATCGAGAGCTTGAAAATTCGTACAAAAATTGGCCTGAAATTCATATTTTTCGGCGGCTTGGTGGCGGCTGACAGCGGGAGGTGGACTGGGGAACGTCGGCAAGGTCCTGCCGGACATTTTGGGCCCGGTCTCGAAGCTGGCCGTGGCCTGTGACGGTGGCTGCGTAGTTGCAGTCGGGGGAGGAAGGGAGCTCGCGGTAGAGAGAGAGAGGGAAAAGATGCACGGAGGAGAGAGAGAGTGTGGGGGTAAGAATGAAAAATCTGGTTTTTACCAAACTTTTTCGAAATAATTATGTTTCTGCCACCGAACTTATTTTGATCGCCACAACTTCGTTATAACTCCAATTCAAGCCTGCCACCTGTCTACGAAGTCATCTCGGAACCACCTACGCAACCAAACCACCCGCGGTCCCAAAATCATTTCGGATGAGAAAATGACCAAATTACCCTCACCTTAAGGGTAATTCCGTAAATTCACTTAATTAAATTAAAATAGGGAATAATTTGGAGTCGGGGTGTTACAGTTGAGATGAGTGAAGAAATGACCAGTAGTTCAGGTGACAGGACCGTGCAGGGTTCTTATCTTCATTGGCAAGCATTACAAACAAAAAAATTTGTGTGACGTGATTGATATGAATGCTAGCCATGTGTTACTAGGGCATCATTGGCAGTATGATACAGATGCTACACATAAAGGACGTGATAATGTGTACTTGTTCAATTAGGGTTCCCATAAAATCGCTATGGCTCCTATCAATGATTCTGGAAAATTGAAAAAGCCAAAAAAAAAAAAAAAAAAAAAAACTTGAGTTTTTTGGTGATGTCGAACAACAAGCAAGGGTTTGAGTAATATATTAAAGAAGCTAATGTCGTATACCTTATGTATGTTAAAGGGTTGTTAGCTGCCTTGTCAGAGGGTGTGTCTTGTCCCGGAGAGGTAAAGAAAATTTTAAATGATTTTCATGATATAATTTCAGATGATTTACCTAATGAGCTACCACCTATGAGAGACATATAATATCAAATTGATTTGGTGTCAGGAGCTAGTCTTCCCTAACGATAATGAGATTCTCATAGAGAAGATAGAAGATTTGCTGCAAAAAGGGTTTATTCAAGAGAATATGAGTCAGTGTGCAGTCTCTGGATTGTTGGTACCAAAGAATGACAGTACATGGAGCATGTGTATTAATAGCCATGCAATCAACAAAATCACCATCAAGAAGAGATTTCCAATTCCATGCTTAGAGGACATGCTGGATGTTTTGAAGGGCTCTAAAGTGTTTTCCAAAATTGATTTGAGGAGTGGTTACCACCATATTCAGATCAAACTTGAAGATGAGTGGAAAAGAGCTTTTAAGAGCAAGGATCTATTGTTTGAATGGTTGGTGGTGCCATTTGGATTATCAAACGCACCGAGCACATTTATGAGGCTTATGAATAAGGTTCTGCGTCCCTTTATTGGTTCATTTGTTGTAGTTTATTTTGATGATATTCTGATTTACAGCAAAACCAAGGAGGAGCATTTGATACATTTGAAGGAGGTTTTGAAGGTTATGTAAGAGAACAACCTGTATATTAACCTTTAAAAGTGTACTTTCATTACAAACAAGTTACTTTTCATGGGTTATGTCGTTAGTGTAGATGGTATCCACGTGGATGAAGATAAGGTGGGAGCCATTCGAGAGTGACCTACCCCTAAAACAACCAGTGATGTGAAGAGTTTCCATGGCCTTGTAACCTTTTAAAGGCGTTTTGTAAGACATTTCAATACCCTGATCGCACCAATTACTGAATGCCTAAAGCTTGAAAAATGTAATTAAGATGAAAAGCAAAAGCAAAGCCTTGCCCCCATTAAAGAAAAGTTAAGCACAACACCGGTTCTACCCATTCCTAACTTTGAGAAGATATTCGAGGGAAGTGGGTGTAAAAGCTGTTTTATCTCAAGAGTAGAGACCGGTTGCAATTTTCTTAGAAAAACTCAGTGAAGCACTTCAAAAATAGAGCACTTATGACAAGGAGTTTTATGGAGTGGTTCGAGCCCTTAAACAATAGGAACATTATCTAGTGTAGCGAGAGAAGAGTGTGAACAAGATGCATGTCAGGTGAGCTACTAAACTGCAGAAATTTCCTTTTGTTATTAAACATAAGTTTAGGGTTCTTAACCGTGTAGCAAATTCGATGAGCAACCTTGCTTGTTATTTTGGCTCAAGAAGTTGTGGATTTTGAATGTCTGAAGAAACTTTATGAGACTAATGAGGATTTTTAGGAAATTTAGGCTAAGTGTGTTTGCAACAAGTTGATGACAGATTATCATGTTAATTAGGGGTATTAATTTAAGGGCAATCGGTTGTGCACCCCTATTTCTTCTTTAAGGGAGAAACTGATTCAAGACTTGCATGAAGGTGGATTGAGTGGCTATCTGGATTGTGATAAAACCATTGCTAGTATGGAAGAGCATTATTTTTTGCCACACTTGAAGCGAGATGTCAACACGATTGTGCGGAAGTACTACAATTGTCAGGTATCTAAAGACCAATCCTAATATACTAGCCTTTATATGCCTCTCCCTGTCTCTGATGATATTTGGCAAGACTTGTCTATGGATTTTGTTCTAAGACTCCCTCATACACAATGAGGAGTCGATTATGTTTTTATTGTGGTGGACAGGTTTCCAAGATGGCGTACTTTGTTGCTTGCAAGAAGACTGTAGACGCTTCTAACATAGCCAAATTATTTTTCATGGAGGTTGTACAGTTGCATCGTGTTCCCAAATCTATTACGTCAGGCCGTGACATCAAATTCATTAGCCACTTTTGGATCACTTTGTGGAGGATGTTTGGTACAGACTTGAATCGTAGTAACATCGCTTATCCCCAAACATATGGTCAAATTGAGGTTACCAATAGAACCCTCTGTAACATGATTAGGAGCATTTGCGAAGATAGGTCGAAGCAATGGGACTTTGTATTGCCACATGTGGAGTTCTCCTACAACAATGTTGTCCATTCTTCCACAGGAAAATCACCTTTTGTCATGTTTACAATTTGGTGCCTAGGCATGTGGTTGACCTGATTAAACTTCCAAGAGCCTATAATACTAGTGTAGCTGTTGAAAATATGGCTGAATAGGTTAGACTGTGAGGAAGAAGTGAAGGAAAAGCTAGAGAGGACCAATACCAAATTTAAAATCGCCGATGACAAGCGCCACAGAGTGAAGTTGTTCCAAGAATGAGACTTTGTGATGGTTTACCTAAGGAGAGAACGTTTTCCTGGTACATATAGCAAACTAAAGCCTCGGAAGTATGACCCCTACAAAGTTCTGAAAAAGATAAACGACAATGCCTATGTCTTGGATCTTCCTCCTTCCATGGGTATATCAAGCACTTTCAATGTTGTGGATCTACATGAGTTCCATAATTATGAGTCAATTTATCCTGATGATAAGGGTTTAGTACTTCAGAAGTGGAAAATACTGATGTAGAACATATGGCGAAAGCAATCAAACAAGAGCTGGAGAGACGCGCACTCATGGGTAAATAGAGCAAGCTACATATTTAGGCTCCAAGCTCAGAATCGGGCTCATGACCCGTTGATTCGAAGATAACGGTATCACAAGTAAAACTCATGGCTTTTCCATGATGTATGGGATTTTTCGGGCATCCGGGATTGTTTAGACAAAATCCAATTGTAAAGTTTTCAGAGTAAACCTTGTTATTTTCTTATTTTAATTCTTGCTTTATTCCTAGGGCTTCTATGAGTATTTAAACAAATTTTACCCATGACTAGGATTATGTTTTGTTATTCCAATTTATCAATAAACATTGAGGTTTCTTCATATCTTCCTGATGGGTTTCAAAATTGCATGTTTTAAACTAAGATTTAGCCAATCAATTATCACATTGCATCACAGACTCCATTCCTAAGTGGTGGGAGACGGTCTTCATCGAAATGAATAATTGAACATGTATCAAAAAGTGACCCATTTTGATAATTTGATATACGGTTCTTCCTCCTTTTTTTTTCCAGAAGATTACCTGTTGACAAGTCGAGGGCAAGGCCCAAGGGATATAACTAGGGGTGGCATTTTAAACCGAAAAATCTAAAAACCGCAAAAATCAACCGACAATTTATCGCAATAAAACCGCAATCACGGTAAACCGAACCGCATTTTGCGGTATTAAGAACCGAACCACATTTGCGGTTGCAGTTGCGGTTGCGGTATTTGATTTTCAAAATTTGCGGTTACCGTAAACCGCAAACTGCAAAGTATAGTCGCACGGATGATGATGTTGAATTCTACAAGAAAATGGAACATATAACAACTTGTAAGTAATTAGTTTATTTATGCTAATGTTATTTATGCTTCTTCTTATAATAAAATGTATTAAACTATGTTGTTTTATTTGTAGATAACATTAGTGCTCAAACAACACAACGGGGTTCTTTAAATCCACTTACCACCAACACTTGAGTTTGTAACTTTAGTTTGTAACATTGATGCATTGCATTTTCCTTTTAGTTTGTAACTTTAATTCACTTTGAATTGGATTTTTCTTTTTGATTGTAACTTTAATTCATTTTGCTTTGCATTTCTTTTTAGTTTGTAACTTTAAAGGATTTGGAATTGGAATGCTTGATAAGTTTAACTTTAATTGGAATGTTTGGAATTGTAACTTTAATTTTCTTAGGTTGCGAATGCTTGAGAAGTTGAGGAGATTGTGAATTTATATATGCTTGAGAAATTGAGGTTGTGTATTTATTTATTTAGGTTGTGAATTTATATTTTTGTGAATGCTTGAGAACTTGCAGTTTTAAACCGCAAAACGCGGTCGGTTTGCGGTTTCAAAAATCACTAAACCGCAAATAATAGATCGGTTTGCGGTTTGAGTAAAAATTCGCGATTACCGAACCGCAACCACCCCTAAATATAACCCACTAAAGGTCATTAGATGTATATGTAGGATTAGTAATTCATATCCACCGTTGACCAGCAAAAACAAAGGGTAATTCATATCCACCAGTCATTTGAAGGCACAGCTTCCTTTCCCCTTCACTTACAGGTTGTAAGATGGATGGATTGACTGTTTGGATGGTCCTTAACTTGTTATGAGGACCTCGTTTTCACAAATCATCCCGCCAACCCCCACACCAATCACCTGCCTGAGAAGATAAACCGTCTACTCAGGTGATGGGTATACTTGTTGGGTTTGATAAAAACTCATCGAGTTCTTACATACATAATAATATCATAGGATAAGAGGGCAAAATAGAAATCTGCTAGGTCGGAAAATTAATTTAATGAATTTAATAAACTATAAGACAATTGTTGTGAGTTTACAGCTACCTCTAGAAAGATAGTGACGAGCAATGAATGTAGCAATAGAACACCAACGGCTGGCTGAAGAAGAAGAAGAAGCCTGTTCTTATGTCACGAAAAGATTACAAAACGTGCACGTTTCACGTTGCACAATTTCTCTGGGATTATCTCAAAACGGTAACTCTTGGTTTTTTCTTCTAACAGAAGGAAGAAAGCAAGTAATATGCAAGAAGGGGAAAGAAAACCTCATCTGAAGGAGAACTGAATCTCTTCCAGAGTTCTCCCTTTCGTCTCGGGAACCCAAATGGTTACAAATACGACAGTGAAAGCACTCACAAGCATGTAAATGGTGAAGGTTCCTGTTGAAAGTGGAAGCTGCCCATTAGCCCCAAATAATAACAAGAGAAAGAAAAAAACCACTAAATAATACAACCAAGGATAAAACAACATCATTCAATAAGTGGTTGCTCGACCCAATTATAAGGCAAAGTTTCTAATGTGTGTGTGTATGAGAGAGAGAGACAGAGAGAGAGGCACACCTCCGCTGCTCCATTCCAACAGCAAGTTTGCAGTCATCGTGACCACCCAGGATACGAACCAGTTGGCAAGTGTTGCTATGCTTCCGGCAAGGCCTTTAATATTAATTGGAAGAATCTGCATTACCAAATTCACATTTTATTGGATGATCCAAAAAAGATATATATATATATTCTGCAGCAAGTTATTAGAACAAAATTTTGTACTCAATGCAAGACACTAAACACTACGCCTGACAAGAAATTCTAAAATCAAATGTTTTTTGGGATGGTCAGCAGCCAAAGAATAAGGCATGCACAGATGCATGATGACAAACTTATGAGTGAAAGTCTTATCCTTTCTTTTTTCTTTCTTGGTTAAATTCAAAATTGCAAAGCTACTTAAAAGAGTAGTTGGCGAAGGAATTTTGTATTGGCCAGAATATTATGCTAAAGTTGATAGTATGTGACTTCATGATGCCAAGTTTTCAAGCACATAGAGGTAACCAGGCAGAAGCTTCGATTGCAGAAAATTCATCTTCAGTAATATAATGAATATTTGCAATGGAGAAATCTTGGCATACAACGGATTCATCTGCTTCTCCAAGTAGAGTTTGGAGACAAAACTTGAAATATAGGAAACCAGACATGCACTAGTACACACGTCGTACTGGTATGAACAAAGGGCATGTTGCAAACATTGCAGGTGAAAGAACTTGCAGGTATTGAAATTTGAAAACATAAGGGTTATATTGCATATGAGTCTCTAGCAGACCTGCCAAGGGCAAGCAATTACCGTATCAAAAGACTATATTATTGACATACCTCGGACATTATAATCCATGGAATAGCTCCTACACCCAGAGAGAAGAAAAGTACCATGGCCTGAAAGAATAGTGTAAGACAAAGGAATTATTAGTAGAAAAGGCCAAAAATGAATATGAGAGAACCAATGTTCTTTGAATTGTAATATTAAGAACATTAACATACCACAACTCCAACCACTGTTATGATGCCCAATATGCTAAAAATATTTGAATCAGTTGCTACCAAATCCTGCGATCAGTGGAATTTCTTTTTTGAGAATATACACAAAACAAGCAAATACCCATAATATTTTTCTAGAAAACATTAAAGCTTTAATACCTTTAGAAAGAATGCTACTGCAACGACTAGGAGGCTAACTGTCATTCCAGCAGAAGAGATCTACGAGGAATTGTATAAAATTTATTCATTTCTTCTAGTCCAAAAGAATAATAAATTAATGACTCAACAGTGACAAAAAAATAATAATAATTCAATCTCACAATAAGCAGAAGTCGACGGCCTGCTTTGTCCACCAACCAAGTAGTCACCCCGGTGGCTATGACCTAAATGCATACAGATACTTGTTATGTTTACAACTTGAGAATATTGGGTGAGAGAAGAAACCAATTTTGAAGATTTTATTGATGTACCTGAACAGCACCAAGGCCACATGTGGCTACATTACTTGATGAAATCCCTATTCAAAAACTAAAACTAATAAGAGTAATTTCAAATGAACAGAAAACCGACTTAAGTCTGTTTTCCTCTATAACATACATGTAATGCCTATCTGTGTCCTACATGTAAAATAAAAAGGAAGTACATTCACACACTTCTTGGCGGTCAAAGGAAACAGGGAGCAAAGAATATGACACTGTTCCTATGTTCTGTGCAGCATCCCAACTCAATTCTTTCAGATAAGATGGGAAACCTTACCGGCAGTTGCGAAAATGGTACTGGAATAGAATAGAACGCCGTTAATTCCACTTAGCTGTTGAAGAACAAGTAAACCAATTCCAATCTGCAACACAAAAGTTAGTGAAATCAGTCAGGTTTTGACATATGCATCTTTGAGATGAAAACATAGCCAATTAGAGAACCAACTCTTCTGGACTATAATTAATACCATTAAAGGAAGCCAATATCTTTTTTGTTTGAGTTGTGCAAACCGAATTGTTGTTCTTCTGGTTGTTGATGCTACAGATCTCTGCCCAATATATATCAAGGAAATTATTTACATAGGTGAATTTCCAAGAGTGAAATGGTAATAGCATAATTTAAAGGTCTTTAGCAGGAAACTGTGGCTTTGTACCTTGATCTCATTCACTTCAACAGAAATATCAGTATCAAATCCCCGGAGAACTTGCAAAGAGGCTTCGAAATCCTCGGTCATACCCATTTTTGCCTGTTGGATGTTGAAACCAAAAATGAAAAAACTGTGATATCATATCTAGCACTCTAACTGTGATTGAGAGGAAAACCTACTTTGGTGACTTACCAGCCATCGAGGAGATTCTGGAATGAAAAAGAGCCCGGGTATCAATATCGTACAAGGCAATATTCCTGAAAAGTAATAATTTGTACCATCAATATAAAAATGTTCACCAGAAATGAAATCTGCTGCTATTACAAATAATAGTACGACTTGTCTTTTCTCCTGAGTATATAGAAGCTTTTTAGAATTAAAACCAATAACACGAACTGCTCCATGAATACCAAACATTTGCCATGACAGTACTGCAAAAATTTACTGTTTGGGTTGACAATGTAAGAAGCAATGAAACCAAGTGTAAAGTGCTCTCTCAAAGATGATATAAGACTTCATTTATGTAATAAAATTTCTAATTACCATTAGCAAGAAAGCAAATTTGTAATTTGTAATTCTTTCAAGTAAATCGAGTTTAGGAAAATCCTACATCCATGACAGAAACAACTTCTATAGATATAAGATAGAAACGTGTCATCAATCTAATAGGGAGAAATATAATAGCCAGAATATTTTCCAACAAGTGATGTGGACACCACAATGAATTTTAAGAAGATTACCCAGAACTGCAAGTATCCTCCATTGAACTAAAAGTCCAAGCAGATAAGCCAGCATTATCCCAATGGTTACAGAGAGCTACAGAACAAGGATTAAAGTTTAAATCATCTGATTACAGATATATGTTAGTAACTACTAACACAAACTCATGGTAAAAATAAGCTACTAAACAAGACCAACCTGATTGATTGAACCCAAAGCACCTCTTAAGTTTTGAGGTGCTATCTCAGCTATATATACAGGCACCTAGCAATGATCAACCAAGTCAGTACTCTCACAGTTACTCACCCCACATAATTCCAACATAGAAAGACATCACTGAAACAACTCAACGCTACCGTGTACGAGATTATTCCCACGCCAAATCCTTCCAACAGTCTTCCCATGTAGAGAAAAGAAGAATCCTACAAAAAGAATTAAAGTTGATGTAAGACAGCATATTCCTGACTGCATTCTGTTCATGTCTAGATTCCTATAAACCGGTACAGTCATGAAAACTCACTTTGGCAAATGATATAGCAAGCCAGCCGATAACATTAGGAATGGCAGCAATCATTAAAGACTGCAATTAATAAAACCCAGTCTTAGAATTAAACAAAAGAACGTTAGTCAAAGATGCTACGCTTAATAAGGAATAGAATTAGTGATCAAATCCTACCCCTTTGCGACCAATATACTCAGCAATCTGACCGCTGGCTATAGCTCCTACCATGGCACCCACATTCGATAAAGAACCAAAAAGAGAATACTGACCCAGATGATAATAGTTAGAAACTAAAACCAATCAAACAAACAAACCCAGTATACAAATACACATTAAAAACAAAAACTGAGATTCAAACCTCTGACACTGTGAGTCCAAGATCCTTGATGATTGCTGCTTGGGTCGGAGAAGAATATCCAGACTGCAGGAACGAAAAATGTGATTCGTAAACAGATATGAATAGAGGAAAAGTATAATCAAGCTCAATCTTCTCATTTCTTGAGCTCTCCGCAATCAAAAAGCTCAACTTGTCCAAAACTCAATCAGCTCAGGCTCTCTAATTGCGAAAAAAACAATTTGAAGAAGAAGAAGGAGAGCGAACTATGCTTACGGTGAAGCCGAATTGGATAGGACCCAAAGCGACAATCAAAACACAAGCCACCACAGAAATGGAGCTATCTCGAATGACCTGGGACGAGCCCATCATACTGGATTGCCTGGAACCCATGCGGTACCAGCTCCCAGTGTGCAGGAAGGGCTTCCTGAGATCTCTTCCCTCTTCATTGTCGTCCCTGAAACTCATTGTGGCCTCTGCGATCAGAGAAACAGAGAAACAGACAAAGTTCACTGCGTGCAAAACGACCCACAGAGAAGAGAAGCCGTAATATAAATGGAGCCTATAGGCTTACGCTATGATTATAGTCTCCAATCGTCCGTTTATCGTGCTGGCCTATAAGTCCAGCTCCGCACCTTGCCGTTACCAACAGATTCGTGCTGTGACTGTGCAACCGAGCTCATCTTCTGCCACGTCGGCAACACATATTATAATACGTGTTTATAGTTTATGCGCGGTCTTATCTTATGATTGTCTATCTGTAACTTTTTTTTTTAAATGAAGTCTATCTGCAACTTTCACCAATGAGTTTTATTGTCTTTTTGGTTTTTTTCAATACAAGCGATAGTTTAAATTTTAAATTAATTTAACTTACAGAGAGAATGACTCGAATTTGAATATGAGGGAACATATATATTGTTCTGATCAACTAACTTAACTTAAATATATATTTTTAATTGTTTTAAGTAGGCGTCAATTATATAGTCTTATGCTATTTAAGAAGGATTATGATTTTTATGTGCAAAGATTAGGTTTTTATATGCTAATTAAATGAATATGTTGTAAGTTACTAGTTGTGTGTGGTTGTAGGTAGGCTCGTGGGTCTCGTTAGCCACTATCACCATCCGTCCTCTGAGTTTGGACAACTTGTACATGGTGGTAGAATTATAACAAGTGATAAGTAGTACCGTCCTCCTCTTTCAAAAAAAAAAAAAAAACTTACCTATAATGAGAATAACTATTTAGGCTCTTGCTTGTACCAGCTTTCAGTTCTTCTTCAATAATTATTTAGGCTCTTGTTTGTACCAGCCTTCAGTTCCTTTTGCATTATTGACCACCTACCCACCAATTAGTCCAATTCAATCAAAACGGAACAAAACAAAACCCACGTGATTTTGCACGGTTTTAGATTATCTACTAATTTCAACCTAATAGTTGTTTGTTTTTATCAGAAATCTCAACCTAATTCATTCACACATCCAACTTTTAACTTATTAACAAATAATACATCTACTATAATAAGATGCCTGCTATCCCTTAATAAAAAAAAGAAAAAAAAAAGCAGTTGTATAGATATCAGTCTACCTAACAGTCCTTAATCAGTTTTAGACGCAAACACCATTTGTTCATAATCGCAATCACAAGTCCTGTTGAAAACTTTGAACTATGTCTCCTTGTCCACCGAGATCAATCAGTCGGTATCTTTTCTTTATTTTTTTATTTTTTTATGAATAAAAGGTATTCAGTGCTATTAGTAGTGTAATCATTCATTATATGTTGCAATTTATTTATTTAGTTGGGCTTCCAATATGGAACTTAAAACCATTAAAAAGACAAATTTGGGTTAGGCGATTTGGTTTAAGCATGATGAATTGAACCCATCTTGGGTTGGGTAAGCGATGATCTAACAATTGGGAGAGGCCCAGACCGATACATATTTCTGATAGAAATACAAGTTCAAATTCATCAGGCAAACTTTGGGTTTATACCGGGCTTTACAAGACCCAATCAATAACTCTATTGCGTCATGTTTTGTTCTGCCAAACACGCTATAACGGGCCTCAGCCCAAAAAAACAAAATAGAAGAAGAAGAAGAAAATAATCATAATTAATGTTGTACTGCAACTGGAGGAAGAACACAAGGATGAGTCACGCGCTAAAATGGAGCGTGAAGCAGAAAAATCCCAAATTGGATTTCATTTATTTGTTTTTTATTCCATGAGAGGAGGATGATGAACTTTTTTGGTTATCGGAGGAGGAGAAAACGGAAGCCACCTGTTACTTTATTAAAGGACTCTCGCACTCGCAGTGAGAGAGAAAGAGAGAAAAATAAAATTTATTTATTAAAAAAAAAAAAAAAAAACATACTAGGGATATTGAAATTAAGAATGGAGAGTGTCAATAAAACTTTTGTTTCCCAGTCAATTTCGTAAAGGAACTTCAAACTACAGTCCCTTCTTCTCTCCTTCTGCACACAAACACTCCCAATTTCCGATGGCTTCAATTCAATACTTCTCGTAAACCACCTCCGCCACCGCCACCGCCACCGGCCATCCCCACAACCACCCATATTTCCACTCAAGCCACCCATTGAATTTGAAATTGATACACACTCCTCCACTCCACATATGGGCGAGCAAACCCAGGTCCAGACCCAAACCCAAACCCAAACCCAGCCCCAGACTCCGACTCCGACCCAACCGCCTCACCATGACTCCATCGACGACACCACAATCGCCGAAGTGAGCCCCACACCCACCCAACTCACCAATGCTCCCTCCCAAACCTCATCGCCCCCTTCCAAAATCCCCTTCCGCCCCCGAAAGATCCGCAAGTTATCGCCCGACACCTCCGACCCCAATTCCTCCCAACAAATCGTCGCCTTACCCGACAACCCCAAACCCCTTCCCGCCGCCGCCAAGTCCGCCAAGTCCAAGGCCGTCCAGCAACGCGCCCTTTCGGCCCCGAAAATCGCAGCGCGGCCGCTTTCCTGCGAAGGTGAGGTCGAGGCGGCAATCCGCCATCTCCGAAACGCCGATCCGCTCCTTGCTCCGTTGATCGACCTCCACCAGCGGCCGACCTTTGACACCTTCCAGACCCCCTTCCTTGCCCTAACCCGTAGCATTCTCTACCAGCAACTCGCATACAAGGCCGGCAATTCGATCTACACGCGCTTCGTCAGCCTGTGCGGCGGCGAGGCCTGTGTCGTCCCCGAGACGGTCCTCGCCCAAACGCCTCAGCAGCTCCGCCAAATCGGGGTTTCGGGCCGAAAAGCCAGCTACCTCCACGACTTGGCCAGAAAGTACCAGAACGGGATTCTATCGGACGCGGCGATTGTAAATATGGACGACAAGTCGCTGTTCACAATGCTGACGATGGTCAATGGGATCGGCTCTTGGTCTGTGCACATGTTCATGATTTTCTCGCTTCACAGGCCCGACGTGCTTCCGATCAACGACCTCAGCATGCGCAAAGGCGTTCAGCTTCTCTACAATCTTGACGAGTTGCCTCGGCCGTCTCAGATGGAGCATTTGTGTGAGAAGTGGCGGCCGTACCGGTCCGTCGCGGCTTGTTATATGTGGAGATTTAGTGAATCCAAGGGAGCTCCTTCGAGTGCGGCGGCCGTGGCGGCTGGTGCGACTCTACCGCCACAGCAGCAGCAGGAGGAGCAGCAACAACAGCATCCGCAGCACCCTCAGCAACAGCAGCTTATGGATTCACTCAGCAGTCTTATTAATATTGGGTATAAATTTCAATCCTTTTCACTTAAATTCAATTATTGGTTTTTGGGCAATTCCATTGAGTATCCGTTTGTAGTTTAATTGCAAATGCCGCTACAAGATGATAGCTTTGTGAATATTTCTTTTGTTTATTTGAATTTTGGTTTTGCTATATTAGAAGCAGTCTATCTGTGCCTGAATGTTTAAACCCTTGTAGTTTGCTTAGTTCCTTTCTTTTTTTGGTCGTTTATGTATACACTCTTGTTAAGTGTTTAGAATGGCATTTCAAATGCCCTCTGACTGTTATTCTTCTTATTGAAAGCTGGGTTTGTTTGCTTGAGATGCTGTTCTTACTGAAATTGATATCCCCTTTGTTGACATTTGTGCTTCCTTTCTCTGATGTGTGTCGTCCTGTGTGGAAGGATGCTCTGTGCATGTTTTTTCCTTAACGTGTTTTTATACTTGCATGTTATTCTTTCTAACTTTGTGCTGAATCACAGAGTTAAAGGAAAATTTCTTCCATTGAAATAGAAGATAAACATGCCCTGTTACATCATGATAAATATAAGAAGAAACTAAACACTCTTAAACCTTTTCCTATCAAGGCCCTGAACCTTTTCCTCCACCATTAGTCTCTTAATATGTTGTCTCTTCTTCGTCATCTTAGAACACCCAGAGAGCACACATGGGTTGTTTCCCAATCTGTCCATGTCTGCTTAGTTGCTCAGTATTCTTCCCAAGCTATGTAATTATGAAATATGTTTGTAATTTCCAATCAGAGCTTTAGTCATCCAAAGCAGTAAGTGTATAGGAGTAGCAGGCTAGGTGGTGTTCCATGACACTTCCAGTTTTCTTCTGTACTATTGGTTTGTTTCTGAAGAAATTTTTGGGACCCCAAGGAGTTTTTTGTGTTCTTTTAATCTCCTTACCATTAAAGGCCACACGGTGAACACGAAAGTTGCTCTAGCATAGGTTTAGGTAATGGTGAGGAAGCTGGATGATACCAGCCTCCAGGGACAATAGAAAACACTATGTTTACCATTGGTGGAGAGTGTGGACCACCTCCTCCTTCATTGCCCTTTCTCTCTAAAGTTGTGGGAGACGTTACGGAAGGAAGTTAACACTGTGTGGGTAATACCGAAAGGCTGTTTCGAACTTTTTTCCATCAAATTTGATACTTTGGGAAGGGGAAAGAAAGCTAAAAACCTTTGGGGCAGTCTGATGCAGGCAGTGATCTGGAACCTTTGGCTGGAACGTAACAGGAGAATCTTCGACGATTATAAGGGAGTGGGAGTGGTAGAGTTATGGGATAGAGTGAAATTTTGGGCTGCCCTTTGGGCATCAATTTCCCTTGCTTTTAAGGATACATCCTATCCTACAATTATGCGCAATCTGCTGACTGTAGTATCTTAAGGGGTTGTCTTTTGATTGGCTGTTTTGTTTTCTGTGTTGAGTGGCCTTGTGTTTGTTTCACTGGCTAGTGCTTCTTTCTTTTTGTCTGTGTTCTAAATGCCTCCCTTTTTGATCCTTTCAAATTTTGAATAAAAAATGTTTCTATTTAAATAAAATAAAATAAAAAAGGTTTACCATTGATTGTTGGGGTCTTGTTTTATTCAAATTTATGTCTAAGCAAAAAAAATTTTGTTTATCCCCTTATCAGCGGTAGATTTATCTTGAATCAGTATTTCATAATACACCATACATTTGCAGTTTTTCACTGGGTATGAAGAGATGAGCTTTTTTGTTGCTTACTGGATATTTGATTGTACTGACCATCAATTTCTGTCATTGTTGGAGTTATGGAATATGTTATTTTGAGTATGAGCTTTGGGTTAGTTTAGTAGTAGATCCGGGCGAGAACTAAATAATTAATTTGTGGTCTTATTTCAGCAAATCTTGGGAGCTCATATATCATAAATTAATAGTATTTAACTTTTTAATAAAATGAATGTTATATGTAAGAGTTTAATGGTTTTGGCTTTTTATGGAAGGAATGGTGCCTGCATTCATGGTGAACTATCCTTTTCCATGTCATGTGATACAGGGCCTGTACCTGGGGACCTTGATCGGGAATGGAATTGAGAAGTTAGTCCTTCAGTCATGTTTATTCGACTTAGCTTGAGCAAGTTCAAGAATGGTTCATGTGTGGAAATCTTGCTGCTAAAAGCTCTGGCATGCAAGCTTTCAAGGATGAGACTGTATTGAACCCTATTCAGTAATTATTATGCTTTGGGATTAAATAAACACTGTCTATGCAATGCTCTAGTTTTATTGTCTTCAATTTAGAAAACATCAATAAGTTGGCGACGAGATTTCTTATAGGACTTGAGAGAATGCAATGCTTCAATGCCTTTACCCGTAGATTGAGCAACCGTAGAGTAGAGGGAAGCCCTTCACCGTTGGATGTGGTTAGCACTCTTGGTGAGTGTGATTCTAATATTTGAAACCATATTTAGCTGATTTAGATTGCCCTAGTACCAGACATTATGTACAATTAAATTTCAAATCATAAGCTTAAAGGGGGTTTTGCAGGCTGCTTCTTTGTTTCATATGATCTTCAGTGAGGAGTCTTTTTGGGTTTCAGGGTTCTCACCTTGCCAGTTTCAAAATTGGAGGATGATCTCAATGAGCATTTTGACCGGTTTTTTAATTTTTATTTATTCGATTTTTGATGATATCTTTGGTTATTTTCCTTAAACTGCCACTGTGCCCAACTGTCAGCACTCAGCAGCAGGGACCTAATCGCTAAATCAGCCAAGTTTAAATGGTGATGAAATCCCGGACTAGATATAGGAAGTTTATTTGGGCCACCCTTCTCAGAAAAAGGTTCTTGTTGTAAGGGTTGCTGGGCTTACACTGCGATTTTTTTTATAATTTCTACTCAACATCTCCCATAATCCCTTTTTTTTTTCTTTTCTATATATAAAAATTAATTAATTTTTTTTAAACCTAATATAAAATGTCCGTTACCTTGTCTCTACTTCTTTTTCATTTCTCGAATGTGAAGATCCTCGAGGGGTTTTTTTATCTGCAGATAACGTGGAAGTACTTTCTGTATTTACGTTGGGATTTTAGAAGCTGAGGTACATTGGAGCAAGAAGAGGTAAGGGAAAAATACGTATGTATTGTTGCTAAAAATAAAAATACACATGTATCATATTGTGGTGTTATTAGATTAGTGATTGATCCGCATGTAAAGTATAAAGTGGAAGCTATTGTACATTACGTGAAAATTTGAGGCATATTTGCCAAATTTCATTCAATAATACTTCCGAGTATCAGCCTGCTATAATCATCATCACAGCAAATGACAAATCTAGCCTTTTCAATTTTATTTGTCAACAATAAATGATTTCCTCGTCTTTATGACATGATCAATGGATAAAGCCAGAATCTTTGCAATCATCGGCAACCAACCAGCAGTGTCTTGTAGCCGCAACATATATATACACATGGGAAACAAAATATCTGTCACTCTCATGCATGCATGGTTTTTTTTTGCTTTTTTCTTTCTAATCCTTTTAGGAATTTATTATATCATGGATCAAGCCAGGCATCAAAACGTTAATCCAAATGTATATTCCTCCTCCGATGGGATATTCATTTAGGGCGGGGGCGGCAGATTATATGCTTGAAGTAAAGTTAATTAATTCAGAAACCACAGTTCACAGACAGCACCATGAAATACAAAACAAAAACATGAACTTCCACATCAACTATGGGATCGGCGAGCCTTTTCTTATTACAGTTGTAGCTCCAGAATGTGGGATATCCTAACGAATATCTCTTATTCTCTATTTAATTTCGTCGTTTTATGCACCACGCCCAACATCAAATGTCTTATCTCTAAACCATTATACCAACTTTGTCAACTATAAAATGGTCTCAAAATGCAGACACTTGGTAAGACAACACAAACCCAAAACCGGAAACACACCACCATGATGAACTACGAGAACTATGATCCTTCCTATCCCGACCAGCCTGTGGTGGACCTCTACCTACAAGTCTGGGCTAATCTCCCGGCCTTCCGATCCAAGCCAGCCTTCGTTTGGGTCGAAGACGGCTCCGCCATTGATGCTAAGTCAACCCTCACGTATGCTCAGCTCAATGACTCGGTGCAGTGCATTGCTTCTCAATTGCTCATCCCACTTCAAAGAGGTGACACTGTCGTTGTCCTATGCTCACCGGGGCTCGAACTAGTCGAGACCATTTTCGGGTGCCAAAGGGCTGGCCTTTTGAGCGTGCCCATTTCCCCCCCCGACCCTTCTTTCACTAATCAAAACTTCCACCACCTTATAAGAGCCCTCTCCCAAACAAAGCCTAAAGCTGCCATAGCTCACCCCACCTACATCACAAGCATTAACCACTACATATCCTCCTCATCCTCCAGCAAAAAGCTTGTTCATATGTTGCAAAGTCTCCACTGGATTTCCACTGTTGACATTAAAGCTAAAGATAGAAAGTTACAACATTCCCAATTGGGTCCTAAATTTTCACCATACAAAGGCTGCAGAGCAGAGGATGTGTATCTGGTTCAGTACACTTCAGGAGCAACTGGGATCCCAAAGCCAGTGCTTGTCACAGCAGGTTCAGCTGCTCACAATGTTAGGACAGCCAGGAAGGCCTACGATCTTCACCCGAATAGCGTGATTGTTTCGTGGTTGCCTCAGTACCATGATTGTGGCCTCATGTTTCTGCTGTTAACAATTGTGTCTGGTGCAACAAGCGTCTTGACATCACCAACTGCGTTTGTTAACAGGCCAAGGCTGTGGCTCGAGCTAATAACACAGTTCAGAGCTACTTGCACTCCTGTTCCATCGTTCGCGCTGCCGCTAGTTGTCAAGCGAGGTGGGATTGACAAAGGCACCTCGCCTATACATCTATGGAGTTTACAGAATCTCCTTATTATAAACGAGCCGATTTACAGGGACGCGGTTGAGCAGTTTGTAAATGTGTTTAGGACTTTTGGGTTGAAACCATCGTCCATTTCTCCTTCTTATGGCTTGGCAGAGAACTGCACGTTTGTTTCAACAGCTTGGAGAGCATGCAGCAATGACGTTCCCAACATGCCATCATACAACAAGCTCTTGCCAAGTGCAAGGCTCGGCGAAAACGACGACGAACTGGTGGACATGGATATCATTGTCGTGAACGAAGAGACGCATGAAGCAGTTGAGGATGGGATTGAAGGAGAGATTTGGGTTTCGTCTCCCAGCAATGCCTCTGGTTACTTAGCCCACCCTACAATGACTCGTGAGGTGTATTACGCAAGGCTTAAGAACAAGGTGAGTCGGTGCTTTTTACGGACAGGTGATAGGGGTGTTGTGAAAGGAGACGAAAGGTATCTTTTTGTGATGGGTCGATGTGCAGACGTGATCAAACGTAAAAACCATGAAGAAATCCATCCACATTATATAGAAACAGCTGCTCATAATAGCAGTCCGGGGTTTCTGAGAGCGGGGTGTTCGGCTGCGTTTGAGATTTCAAACACAGTTGTGGTGGTTGTGGAGATGCAGAGGAGTGAGAAAGAGATTGGGGTTTTGAGGAAGATATGTGAAGGAGTGAGAAAAGGTGTGGCTGAGGAGGAGAGAGTTGAAGTTGGGATGGTGGTTCTGGTTAGAAGTGGGAGTGTGCCTAAAACTACTTCGGGTAAAATACAAAGATGGGCAGCTAAAGACAAGCTCATTGGAGGCAAAATGAGCGTTTTGATGGAGATGCGGTTTGGTGATTATGGTGACTCTTTTTCAAGTTTTGGGACAATAATTGGTGAAAGTGAGGGGAAAGTTGATTACGGGGGAGGAAGAGGAGGGAAGACAAAAGTGGGGGTAGGTGAGGAGAGAGAGGACATCTTGCTCTCATTCTCATCAAACGGTCCACTTCGTCCCTCGTTGCTCTCTTTTTTGTGAGAAAGTGAAAGCCATTTGCATCCGAATGATAAAGTTTGATGAACCAACTAGCTCTTGATTTAAACTTAACGTTTGAAGAGATTCAAAGTTTGATGAACCAACTAAGAGGTTGATGATGAGTTTGAATAAGTTCAAAGTAGTATATATATAATTACAACAATTGTAACGTATTTATCTTGTATAATTATATATACACCATGTCAATATGCTACTTAAGTGTCATAAATAAATTTCTCTTTCCAAATGAGAGTAAAAGGTCAGTAATCCTAATATTAGCAGTGCGTCTGTAACTCAAATGGTTAGTAAAATTTGGAATCTTGAGTGTGATGTGAATAAGGAAGCCCTTTTTAAAAATACATCATTATCAAATGGAAAGGCTGTAGCCTATAACGAGGAGTTTATAGAGTGAGGATCTTATTTGAAGGGTTCAATCCGACCGTTAACAAATGTGAAGAAATCAAAGGACTTAAACATTTTAAATGGTTTGATAGTGGGATTGAACTCCTCGTGCCTTGTTTGGTGGGTTGAACTAGATGAGATATCTCCAATTAAAATGAACATGGATCCTAACCATTGTTTGGTGAAGTTTAAATGTGTCTTATACTGGATATGATACTTGGATTCAAGTGGATATGATACTTGGATTCAAGTCCCAAATAACTAGGGCTTCGAAATCCAACCCCAGACGTGGGTTAAGAATGAAGGCTATTATGTCGTCCCTTTCAGCCACCTTCCCATTCCATCCCATCTGGTTTGACTTTGACCTGAGATTAATTTATTTATTTTCCCTGTTTTTAAAATCTTGATATGAGTTTGATTTTGGGTTTAATGTTGTTTGATGTTATGAGTTCTCTTCTCCATTTGATTTTGTGAGTTTATGAGTTCTCTTCTCACTGAGAGAGGACGCTACAATTTTGCAACAATGGTGGCTCTTTTTATTATTGTTCGTTGTTTGGTGCAAAAATAAACGGGACTGGACTCAAAATCTAGTCAGTTCAAGCCAACTCAACTCAATACTTCAAAGCCCATCTTATTCAGTTCAAGCCAACCCACCAAACGAGACCTCATTGGGCTTAGTTGATGTTGTATTCCCAGGTTGATGGGATGGGTATATATCAAAAGGAGTGGGCCACATTTACCATTTTTAAATATATAAATTTATAAATAAACTCAATCTTAGACATGTATTTATAAAAAATTCCAAACACTATTTAAATATAAAAACACACCCAAAATAACTCCAAAGTCAACATTTTGGGTGTGTTTATAGATGGGTTTTGGGTGTGTTTATATGTTTAAATAGTCTTTGAGTTTTTTTATAATTTCAACCCTCATTTTGGATGTTTTAGTGAAACTCCTTTTTAAATATCGCTGGCCACAGTTGTACCCCTACCCTACCCATTCAGTGTCAAAACTACGAGGCCCAAAAACGTTGTCGTTTGTACGCTCGTATTGCGCAACTCCCATTTGAACTTGAAGACGTAGCTGACCTGTAATGTAACCTACATATATTTATTCTCACAATTCTCGTTTCTGACCCAACCGGAACCACCAAATAAATTGATGGAGTTATATATTCACGGACTCTCGTGCTTGCAACTTGCAAGTACGCTATTATTAGGGTTTTTTTTTCATGTCCTTCTTTTTTGGTATTTAAATAATCACAATTCTGACATGCCTAGCATAATTGGATAAGCTTCTCTTATCTTAATTTTTTTTATAAAAAACATTGACTTCTGGTTCTGGACACCTGGAGGTAACCCACTGATAAAAGAGTGAGACAAAAAAAAAAACCTTAGAATTAATATAGTCATGCAAATGTTTCAAAAATGTTGAATTTCGGAAATAAATGTGACACTCATATAGCAGATTATTTTTGGGGGGATTGAATTAATATAGTTCTGAAAATTTAAAATGCCATGTGCTAGAATGTTATTGGCTATACGAAGTTATTCATTTATTCCGGAGCAGGTGCATACATGCAGGATTAATTTTATTGAAGAGTAAGTTATTACCGTTTTTATTATTAATTACTTGTTACTTACCCTCCTTTATTTCTGTACGTTTGGGTAAAAATGAAATGAAAATAAGCAGAAATTGGTTGAAGGTGGAATATAATTGGTGGAAAGAAGCTGTAGACTGTACAAAGAAAGTGATGAAGAAGAAAAGTGTTTATAGAGTCAAGGCAAGAGAGAGAGAGAGAAAGGCCATCGATTGCATGACACAGAAAGGTACCAAGCAAGCAAAGACTCTTCGATTTGGTTGGGGCAAGCAAGCAAAGCAAGCAAGCAAGCGTGATTTGTCTCAGAGGGTGTGCAGAACCCGCACGTTAGCCCTTTCCTTTCCTTTCGTTTCTTTTCCCTCTGATGCAGCAGCAGCATCAGCACAGCAGCATCATATATATGAAATTAAATCAATGAATTAGATGAGATGAGAGACACAGACAGAAGAAAAAAAGAAGTAAAAAAAAAAGAAGCAACACGACAAGGCCACTACTGTGGACCATCAACTTTTCACTTTTACCCATCTTTGTTTAGTCATTTTTGCATGGATTCGAATTAAGAATAGTAAACTTAAATTACCCTTAATTAATTAAATTGCGTGAATCTCCTCACTTAGAGATTAGGGGTACGTAAGTTTAGTTTGTTGGTATATGCGTAGGATTAAGGAAGCAAAAGCGCTATAGCTAGCTAGCTACGTCGCATCAAAGGAGTAGCAGTACTGAAAATGGGGTATGTATGTATGTGTTGGGTGGTTTATGGGGAGAAGGGTGTTGAGATAAGAAATGGAAAGGGGCAATAATGAAGGGTGAGGGGGATGGGACCCACTTGGCAGGGCGTGGGAGAGGTCTGAACATGACGTTGTCGGTTGTTTTGTAATCTGCAAACTTGCAATTGCATAGAAAAGCAGATAGAGAGAGAGAGAGAGAGAGAGAGAGAGAGAGTTAATAGTGTGTGTGCAGTGTAGTGTACTACGAACCCACCCTCTTCCTAATTAACCTCTCTCTGTCTCTCTCTCTTTGCACTACTTACTTACTTGGTTGGACTCTTATCCTTCCCGCTGGCCTCACCACAAGCAACCAACCTGTCTCTTGTTGGAAGCACAGAGGCACAGAAAGCACCAATATCCCAAAGGACCCAACCCAACTCATTTCTCTCTCTCTCTCTCTCTCTCTCTCTCTGCTTATTATGCTTTTGATTTTACATGTCTGGAGGCCATTAGAGACGTTCAGGCAGTGATGTTTAAGGTGCTCTTTCAGCTACTTAAGTCTTTCTCTCTCTGTCTCTTTCTTACAATTGTGAGTTAATTGGTTTCATTGTAGTTTTAATCTCTCCTTTGTTTTGTATTTTGAGACTCATATGCAATTTCGTCTCTCTCTCTCTCTCTCTCTCTCTCTCTCTCTCTCTCTCTCATAGCTTGGGTTTTTAACAGCAACTGTTGAAGATTACGATATGGGGTTTTGGTGGGATTAGCACCCTAATATATGTATATGTTCGAATCAGATATTTGAAACTGGTTGGGGACAATACTAGGAATACGATATTAAAAGTTTAGCTCTACCTTCTTTTGTCATCTATATTATTTAAACATTTTATTTCCTTTTTTTTTTTGGGAAATTAATTTGAGGAGAGCTTAGCTAGAGAGAAGCCTCAGAACCCCAAGAAAGTACAAGACTGGGTTGAGATAAATGAGATGCTTTTTGCCAGCTTTCCATATTAAATAACATTTTTGTAGGCATCAGTTATGGATTTTAGAGCACAACCCCAAGATAACGAAATGAGGACGTCAGGCTCTTTGAGCTACGCCTCTTCTGCTCATCATTTAAGTACCAAAGAATCATCACCCGCAGCAGCAGCAGCAGCAGCAGCAGATCATCAAAAGAGAAGGGTCGGGATTCACAATGGCAACAACACTTACGCTACCAGCCCCCATCAAACCCTAGACCACCACATTCAACACCCACACCCACCTTTGCAACCCCTCATCCGAGACCCAGATCCAGATCGAGCCCTAGCCGGAACCCCAGTTCCGCCAACTGTACTTGCCAGTGGTGGGCCCAAGTCGACTTCAAAGATCATCCGCTACAGAGAGTGCCTCAAGAACCATGCGGCCAACATAGGCGGCAATGTGTTTGATGGGTGCGGCGAGTTCATGCCGAGCGGTGAGGAAGGAACACTGGAAGCTCTGAAATGCGCCGCATGTGATTGCCACCGCAACTTCCACCGAAAGGAGGTGGACGGGGAAACGACGGCGTTCAGCCCCGGGTCCAGACGCTCAAGCATAATGCTGAGCCCTCTCCAACTCCCCCCGCCACTGCCGTCTCCTTCGTCTGCTCTCCACCATCACCACCACCACCATCAGAAATTTTCAATGGCTCCTATTATCCAGCCGATGAATGTGGCGTTCGGGAGCGGTGGAGGAGGGACGGAGTCTTCGAGCGAGGATCTGAACGTGTTCCAGTCGAACAATGCGGAGGGGGGATTGCCAATGCCGCCGTTTGCGATGTCGAAGAAGCGGTTTCGGACAAAGTTCACGCAGGAGCAGAAGGAGAGGATGACGGAGTTTGCAGAGAAGGTGGGGTGGAGGATTCAGAAGCAAGATGAGGAGGAGGTGGAGAGGTTCTGCTCGGAGGTGGGCGTGAAGAGGCAGGTGCTGAGGGTTTGGATGCATAACAACAAGAACAGTGCCAAGAAGCAGAGTGATATTCTGACCACCCCCGCAACAACAAGTCTGTCTTTTGAGAATGTTGAAGCTGAAGAAGAAGGAGGAGGGGAGGGAGGGAGGGACAACAGCTGAAGATACAGATCAATGGATGATTTGATGATAAATTAATGGTTTGATTGGCACTTAATTGGTAGGGGATGAAGAGTAAGTGAGATTTTGTATAAATTAAATGAAGAGGCCTAGCTTAGCTAGATCAGATCAGATATTTGCATGATGATTATTATTATTATTCTTCAGTGAAGAAGAGACACCTTCAGTTATTGTTTTGAATATCCAGCTTTATTTTCTTCTTTAACAGGAATGTCCTGTGCTAGTTTTCCCATGCCATGGAATTGTGTTGAAACCTTGAAATGGTGATTATGAGTGTGCATTGCCAGAAGCTTGGTAGGGCCCAGTCTTCTGAGTTTTTTGTAATACCTGGCGTGTTGACGTTAGACCTGGTTTTATTGGTCCCTTCATTGAATGTTACAGGTCCAATATGAGTTTAGAGATACATGACCGAATCAGGCCCGGCCTTCTTTTATTTGTTGGGCTATTTCCTCCTCCTCTGCATAGTATTTGTTACATTTCCAACTGCCCTCTACACTTAAACACTGAAACAAGATTAGATTGGGGGGGATAATATTTTTCTTGTAAATACCTTGAGGTGTCTACACACCCAAATAGTGGAATTAATCCCTATTCTGAATTCGGTTTAATTCTGATCACAAAATGCTTCTAACGGATTATTCATTAATATTTTTCTCTATGTAGCATCATACTTAAATAACTAATTTAAGTGGATTAAACTAGTTGGTCAGAAAGACTGAATCTGTGTCCCTTCACACCTAAGGTCGAATCGAATTCCCATTATCTGATTTACTGTTCTCTGTGGCATTTTTTTTTTAATTTTTAAATATCATTTGATTGCTGCCCAAGGAAAATGTGGAAAATGTTAAACGGATGGGAAAACCAAGAAAAGGGAAAAAGGTAATGTCATTTTCTAGATTTTTCCTTTCTCAACCAAACCATCATTAAGTTAAACCCAACAAATCTCATTTTCGCCTTGTGAACCCATCATCTATCCACCACTACCATCGCAGCCGCTCAATCTTTATGTCTCTTTTCATGGCTGCCTCTGTTAACAACATTGCAGCTACATTTGCTACAGTACCAAAAACATCCTCTCCGAGTTCATCGTCTTCTTCTTCAAATCCTCACCAAACAAAGTTCTCTCTTTCACTATCCCACAAATCCATCTCAACCTCTTGGAACCTACACAAAACCCTCCCTAGGTCCCAAAGATCCTCTCTTCTCAACCTCTATGGCCCACCGGGCCCACCCCCGAATGGCTCCATCTCCATCGTCCATCCTCGCCCCCTGATGATCCCCCCAAAACGAAGCAAACCCTTATCAGTTTGCATAGGCGTTAAGCTCCCAAACATAACCCTCTCTTACCTCGACCCAAACGACGGGGCCAAGCTCATCTCTCTCTCAACCCTCTGCAAAGGCAAGAGAGTCGTTTTGGTGGGTGTTTCGGCGCCGTTCTCTCCGCGTTGCACTCGGTTCGTGAAACGGGTTGCATCGGCGAGAGGTAAGAGCTCGGACTTGATCGCCTGCGTCGCGGCCAGCGACGTGTTTGTGATGAGGGCGTGGGGTGAGAATCTGGCCGTTGGGGATAGGGTCATGATGTTATCCGACGGACGTGGAGAGTTGGGCAATGCACTTGGCGTCTCCCTCAATCTCAACACGGCCACTAACGCTTGTTTGGTTACCTTTAACGGTGTGATCAAAAGCGTTGAGTTTGACAAAGAAGAAGGTAGTCTCGTTGCTATCAAATCCCTTGCCCACTGAGAGCTTGTGGGCCTGAGCCGAAAAAGGCAAAATTTTGTGGCAGCGTTAATCTTTGGGCCCTTTGCGCCACGTTTTTCGGGGATTCGGCAATTGTTATTGTCTAGATTTTAATTTTGACGCATTAATCCGAATTGCGGAGAGAAAAAACTTGAATTATTGGACAGCAAATTTAGAACCTCGTGATTCGTGAATTGCGTATGTGCATTCTTTGATTACAAAATTATTCAATCTTTTATTTTACAGAGAATAATACATGGAATCCACTTTCTCTAGCCTCAACCCATCTCATGTGAGGCCCATTTAAATTTAATATTTCACCCCGTGTCAAGCAACGTTAAACGAGGTTTATATTGGTCCAAATTTAAAAAGAAAAAGAAAAAAAAAGTAGTAATTACAGGTTAAAAAATATTTGTAGATTATTCTGATTCGGGTGCGTTTGCGTCATCTGTGTCGTCTGAATCATCATCCTTGATACCCATATCCCTAAAACGACAAGCACCGGCAATTAGTACCCATTAAATGCTTTGTATAAATAAATGAAAAATAAAAAAGACGCCAGAAACTTACTTGAGTTTGCCGTTAAACCATTCAGTCCATGTTGATGTGGTCTCCCTCGCTTCCTTGAAGGCATCAGAAGTAGATTCTGATAAGCCTTCTGCTGCGCCCTTTGCCGCTGAAGCAGCATCGGTGATACGATCCTTGGCATTTTCCACGAAGTTGTCATCACCCAACACCGTATGGATTGACAGAAGCACCACCAATGCAAAAATCAACACAAACGCGGTCTTCTTTCCCATGTTTTTCTGTTTTCTTTTTGTTTTCTGTTTTCTGATTCTTTTTTGGGTTTTTTTTACTAGTTCCTCCAAACAAAAAGTTGTATGAAGATTAGGGTAGAAATGATTCTTTTTTTATAGACTCTAAGGTGACGAATCCTGAGGCTTATCTTCAGTCAATGTTTACGGAGAAAGTGATCAGAAATGCTAAATTTAGACTGGCACCAAACGGAAAAGCTCCCATTTTAGAAGTGAATTGTATGAAAACCGATAAACTCGAGTGTGGTGTGGTTGGAGAAAAACTTTCCTATGCTAAAGATACTACTATGTGATATCCCGAGACAATTACGGTATTTTAATTTTCCGACATGACAACGAGATAAACTTGGTATGGCATCACGTATTTTTTGGCTCTGGGTTACGTTAAACAGCATTGGTGGGCCAGGTCGACCTAGCCCAAAATAATGTGGTAAGGATGGCCCATTAACTTTTTTTGCTTTTGTATTTTTAGAACTTTGTTTTCACACTATTCAGCATGTGGGGATGTAGCTCAGATGGTAGAGCGCTCGCTTAGCATGCGAGAGGTACGGGGATCGATACCCCGCATCTCCATTTTTCCCTTTTTTGTGAATAAAAGCGAAGTAGAACGACAGTAGTAATGCTGTCCCTTTTTTTTAATTTATGAATCCCTCAACTCCCTTTTCTTGAATTTCATCGTTTCAAAATTTCAAGCCAAAATAGACGGCCTCGATCGCTGTATTTAATAAGCAACAATTAAATCGATGGTTCGTATTTCAGACATCGTAGTGCCAGATTTTTTAATATCCAAACCCAAAACGAATTGTTTTCCCGCCTTTCCTTCGAACCAATCTGATCGTACATCTCTTAAAAGGAAACCGGATCGAGCTGGCGATTCAAACCTAATTGCTCTCTTTCTGGCCGTTCCTCTCCGAAATTTCAAAATTATTTTGCTTTCCTCTCCAGATCGCCGATTATCTCAGTCACCACTTCTTACATGCGATTGGAAGAATTGGACTTTCTTGATAGCATGCGGTGCAGTCTTCCAAAGGACTAGAGGTCAGTGGACGAAGCTCCCAATTTGATATTATTGCCTATTATGCATTTGATTATGATACATTGCAGCTAATCTTATCTTATTATTTGCTTCATCATATTTAATCCATTAGTTAAATCGAATTTTTTAAATTTCCTACAATGAGTACACAATCTTATCGAGGAATTGCTCGACCGATGCATTGTCTGTGGATGTGTTAATTAATAATTTGTTGCCTCTCTCTCTCTCTCTCTCTCTCTCTCTCTCTCTCTGTGGTCAGATTGTTGTTTTTAGAGACAGGAAATCAAGCATAGCATACCAAACAAAACACATAATATATATATATATATATATTTTCTTGCAGAAAATCATTACAATAAGTAGACGACATTTGAAGTAGGAGCAGAGAAACACATCCAAACTTGGTATAGGTAGGAAGGCGGAATGACAGGGCAATCCGTTTTGTCTTTTTACAAGTCTTCTGGGCCGTCGCATCAGATCTTTAGGTTTTTCATAAGCCTGAATGGGTTACAAGGAATTAGCATTAGAAATTTAGAAAATTCCCAATTACCAAGTGAGCATAGAAAATCGTAGTTGCTTTTGCAACAATTAGCATCTTTTAAGTTTGAACTGGTCAATTAGATTATCCCAAGACACCATTATCTTGCTAATCTCACCCATTTAGACATAATTAGCCTCTTTATGGTGGGGAGCTTCGTTTTGAAGGAAGATGCCCTATTTTTGAAATTATCTGCCGACGTAATACATTGGTTACTGCAGTGTGTAATTGTGTGTGATATAAAATTATAAATATATGATGAACTACAAAAGCTGCCAAGAGGTTTAGCTAGATCCAACTGTCACTGTCGACTGCGAGCAAGCCCTTGGGATTAATGTAAGAATGTGATAAGTAATTAAAAACGAGAGTTCGGCGTCACACAATGATCCTCATCTACATTTAGGAAGAACCGGGTGACTATAATCAATTACTTTAATCATAGGTCCATGTGCATATGAGATCCAAAACAAGTAAGGATTAGATTCCATGTGGGCTTTTTCTTAGGAATTGAAGTTGAATATAGTATGGGATAGTGGATAGATATACAAAAGAATTAGAGAAAACATATAAAATTTCTTGGGGAGGAGACTCAAGTCACTGTCTTTATTTAGAACTGTCGATCCCAAAAGAGGAAAAGCTGGTTAATGATATTATGGAAAGGATACGGTGGGACTTGTTACCAGCCGTTTAGGTATTTCAGCTAATAGTGCTAGAATTTGACTTAATATTCTGCTCTTCTTTGGCTTTTTAGCAGCTCCTATCAGTACCATTGGTTTTAAGCTTTTCATGCATTGCCATTTTTTGCCATTTTTGCCATTTCCATCACTACATGCAATTGTACCTGTCTCTAATATTCATATAAGTTTGTAAAACAGATTCATACTTGGACATCTCTTCTGGGTTCCTAATTTATTTATTTATTTATAAGTCTTGGACCTTACTGATTGATAACTTGGTAGATGACAATGTGACCGTGAAGAGTCCCCCAACACATTTTCTAAACTAGGATGTCCTAGATACCACTGAAGGAAGAATAGACAGCATGGATTAACTTCGAATGCTTAGAAAGTAAGGATAATTGCTAAACATGAAAGCATTGTTCTTACCTCTGCTCATCACCAATTCCTCTGCTGCCGCTGCTTCCAGTGCCCTTATAATTGGGTATTGGGACTTGGCCAGATTCTATATGCATGAGGTCCTGCACCAGAATCTCATAGTGCCTCTTTACTTCCTCTACAGATTTTCCACCCACAGCCTTGGCCACATTATGCCAGCGGTCTTGTGTGTCCTTGTCATACACAGCCAGAGCCTTCTCAAATAATTTGTTCTGCTTTGGTGTCCAGGAGGAGTTCCTTGAGGAAGAGAGAGATGCCATTATTCAATCTACTCTTAGGTGAAGATATGAACCAAAATTTTGAACTGGTAAGGTCACTGAGCCGCTCTCAGAGGAGCCAAGTCAGAAGATGAAGAGGAAAAAGTATGGTGAGAGTGGATAACGTGTATGGCGTTTGGAGTCAAGTTAGAAGACTGAAGTCAAGGCGATGATGGTATGGGCAAGAGGTTGCCATGCTCCTTATAAGCAGGAGGAGAGACTCGTGGGGCTGTGCAAGTTGGCGAATATTATAGGGACAAAACAGGATGTGATTCGCTTCCTTGATCAACGCTAAGAAGGACAATAAGCGAAAGGAGCTTATATATTTTACAAGGTCTGTGTCTACTCATTATAATATCTCATCATCAGAAAGTGGAATTTTTTGAGAATTTACAGCCTGGTGGGGATTAGATCCCAATTCTAAGTCTACCCATTAACGTAGATGCGCTTACAATCTGAACCTCCACCTTTCGTTTGAAACCCGCAACAAAACAGGTACGTAAGAAGATACTCTGTCTTCTCTTGGACTTAGTTAATATAGTGATATTATTATTTATTTGCTAGAAATAAATAGACATGGAAAGATGGTATGTAGGCATGGCATCTAGAAATGTGCTGCGAGTTTAGCTTTCATCTCATAAGAAGTAGACAACAAAGATGACGAATATGATTTGAATGAAAACAAGAAGAAGAACATCATCGTCATGTGCATGAAGGAAATTGTTGAATTTTTTTTCTTTGTCAATTGCTTGTTACATTTACTCTTCCATATCCTTTAACATGTCAGAATCGAAGGACAAGTTTCAAAAAAGCAGTAGTGCCTCGCGGGAGGTGGGGCCTCCTATTAGGTAACGTAGAAAATAAAGGAGAGTGAGATTTGTACGTAATTGAATATTGGAACTTGGAAAATGTTGTTTCAAAACACCTTCTTAGCAACATTCCAAAATTTTATTTTGCGGGATGGACAGCTGAGAATCACCACCAGGGTCAACCAAGTGTTGCTCTTTAGATCCTGTGTCAGTTTTGTGTAGGAGGGGCAGTTTACTTCCTGCAATAGTCAATGTCAATGATCCATGCAATCTTTAATTTTTTTCCCTGGACAAGTTTTCTTGCCTTTACTATACGCATTTAATAGTAGGGGTCTTAGAAACAAGTGGTCTGGTGTGGTCCACATTTATCTCTCATTGTTGAAGGAAGTCAAAACTAATTGGTAATGGAAGAGTAGTCTAACTCTTTATAAATTCAGGTTAGTTTTCTTAACTTTTTAATGTGGGACAAATACTTTTAACATGACCATGCATGTGTGGTGAACTTTGAAGCTTAACACATGGACAACACATATTAAGCGGCGTGGGAGCATGTATAGCCGTTGAGCCCAACACGTGAAGTCTTGCTCTGATATCATGAAAGAAGTTGAGGTTTCATCCTGAAACCAATTGGCTGTGGGAAGAGTAACTCAACTCTTAACAAACTCAGATTAAGTCCCTTAATTTTTTAATGTGGGACAAATACTCTCAACAATTGCCGCATCTCATATATCAAATACCCAATCCACCCTCAAGTGTTAGCAAAACAAAATATAGAAAAGGGTACTTTTCTTCTCAGCCAACACCAAAACAGCATCTCCTCTAAATTTCTCAGCCTTTTTCTAACAATTTTATGTGTTAATTAATAATTAGTTACAATTATTGATGTAACTAATACACTTTAACAGTCACACATTCCAATGAAAAATGTGATTCCTCTGACATTACTTATTTTCAATTACTTCTTCAACTTCTTCACCTACTTTCTCCTAACTCCTTGCATAAACACCAATCTAATGTAAGTTATAATTGAGATTTTAGTTATTCCTACTTCACTTTCTTTTGATTTTAGCACCTAATGTTGTGTTTGTCAAAAAGAGGTAGACATCCAATCACCACCGATCTAAATTCAACGTGTGTGCGCTTTTTGGGGTTCAAACTCTTCAACATGAGGGAGTTTTGTTTTTTTTTCTTTTCTTAGCCGCATAAACATAGTGGACTCTAATCAATGTTAGGCACAGGCCCGTAATCATTGTTGGAGTTGGAAAAGTTGCAACAAATCAATCCAATGACATGCATGTTTTTCTGCTAATGGTTATGGGGCTTCTGTATTTTGTGTTTGACTTGGTTTGCATTATGAACATTGTGCAACAGGTTATTAATCAGCAGCAGGAGTCTAATGGGGTTTCTTCCATTTAGACAACTTGCTCGGATTATTGGCTTGAGATGCTGCAAGCATTAAGGCGGGGCCCGGCCAAGGGATAACAACATATTCAGGTAAATGTGCTTGAAATCTTTATAGTAAAAAAACCACCAAATCTTGATACTTTGAATTTTTATTATCTCAAGTCCACTTCAGCGAAAGTTGTGATTCTTCTTAATTCTTGTGGAATCTCTATTCTTAGTTTTCTCCCCACCTCACCAAATTGTTTGACTAGTACAGTAGGGTCTCCCCCCTAGCTCCAAGAAATGAGCAAAAATAGATAGTTGCTTTTTCACTCTCTAATTTTTTATGTTACACTTCAAAATCAATATATTATCATGATAAAGAACTCACAAAAAGAATGAAGGATTAAAAATTACACTTGAATTGTCATTTTACACTTCAAAATCATATAATTCGCAAAAAAAATGAAAGATGACAAAGTGAGAGTGGGAATAGCATTCGCTATAAATATATAGAAAGCAGATGTTCCTTTCACAGTCCATGACTTTTGAGGACCAAACTTTTGACATCTTAATGTCTTTAGCCATAGAAATAGGGTATTTGGTCTGAGGACTAGGACTAGCCGAACAAGAACCAATGACTTTTCACGAATTGGAGCCCAGCTTCCCCACACAAGGTCCAATCATCTACCACCAAAAAGCTTTGAGCATGGAGGACCGCTCTAAGAGGGGAATTTTTGAATAAAATCGAGAGGTCTTTTGATTGCTGAATCTACTTGGAGAAAGAATCCCGTTGTTGATAGAAAGTTCGAAAAGATAAGGAGTGGACGCTAGGTTCATTTGCCAGCCAATAGGAATTGTGCAATCTTGTGATTGATAGAGAGGTGATGATATATGCTTTATGGCATGCCGAACATAATCAGTCTGACCCTAAGGAATTGAAATTGAATCTACAACTTATCTATGGTTTTATACCAGATAGAGTATATAATGAAATGTTGCTTTCGAAATTGGAGGCAAATGGGATCATGAATATTTGTATTTGTGCACTTATATTCACTGTTTTTATTCCGTGGCCCGACTTCTTGTCGAAGACCATGTTGTGGCACTTCTTGTTTTTGGTCTGCTGGCCTAGTGACTGCGACTTACTAGCAGGTTCTTCAAAACCATTGGGCTCATTGATATTGAACTTGGGCTTCGCTTTGAAGTCTGGCCACTGGCCAGTGATTTTTCAAATTTGTATTGATGTTGTGTTACAATAATTTGATGAACATAAAAACTTAGATGGATCATAGGTTCTAATAGTATTTTCCTCTTATGTACTCGTTCAGTTGCTTTAATTCCCCACTTTGCTGCTCCACTACTGCTCGAACTACATCTTTGATTGAAATCATGCCAACTATCTTCCCATCTATAACTGGAACATGCCTTATTTGATTCTCTGTGACATAAAAAGTCATCATTTATTTTCACTTTAATTTCTATTGGTAGTTCTTACAGAATAGAAATTGCGGCCTTGGCTGCTTTACCTGTCATAAGTTGCATTGCTTGAAGAATGTTTGTGTCAGATGTCACTGTTATTAATTTGTTCTGTTAAAAGGTAAACAGTTTGGTTGAATTTAGAATGAAAATGGTTGGTCAAGGCGTCCAAGTAGAGTAATTAGTCTGTACGTTAAACTTAAAACTGACCTCATTAGTCATAATTTCGCCAACTCTAGTGTGGTTGGGCGACCTTTCCTGTGCAATTATCTTCCTCAAATAGTCTGCTTGGTTATGCCACCATCAATAGAATAGAAGAATCAGATTTAACTTTTATTTTATTGTTGAATCAGAGAATTTGATCCAAGTTTTTGTAAATAATTTTACCTCTTTCTGTGATGATCCCCGCAATGTATTGTTGCTCTCCTGGCTTCAGTACCACTAATGACCCGACATTGTTTTTAGCCATCTGCAATTTCACTCTCATATTTAGTTTACTTTAAAATGAGTATTAGTATGAAATTCATATTACAGATACATTGTCAGGGAGGGCGTACATTTTTGACGGCATCAATTACAATGTCGTTTGTGTGGCACCAGAGCCAAGGTCCAGTTTGTTCACCTTTTGTCATCAGAACATCTGCCACAGTCACATTCTCTAATCCTTTCTGCTGTGCAGGTGGAGAGGTAACCCATTTTAAACTTGAAACTATCTTTTCAATTCCAGCAATTTCTCTCCCCTGCGCATGCTGTAAAATTGCAGCCTTGAGTATTTCCTGGCATGATCGAACGGCCCTGGAAATTCCTTGCATTATAATTCCTGTTTAAGGAAAATTTATACTTTAAAAAGAATAATAATTTCATGAAAACTTCTAAGTATATGCGGAAAATTATTGATACAGACCTTGGTGGGCAGATGAGAAAGCTAGCTCAGAATTTATTGGAAGCTCTGCTTATGATGGAGCAAAGGGAATGGAGCTGCCTCATGTATAGGAATTCACTGTAGCAGCAGAAGATGTTGATGTACGTAATCTCTTCCTTGAAAATGTGTTTTCATCGTATTCTTTTCTTGAATGGCCGCATGAAGGAAACTTTGTTTTATTTTTTAAAATGATTTTACTTCATTTTCAGGTTACTTGTCCAGGTTATTTGGAAAGCCAGCTCCCTCAGCAATGCCTATAGTAAGAATTCTTCATCTCAATTTTATCAAGGCACAGATAGTTTTTTGTGTTTTGTTTTTACATTCCAACTTAAGTTTAAAAATACGAACTCACTGCCTTTGCTGACTGGTATAACTCACATTTGCTAGTTATGATTCAATTAAAAGAAGAAAAAAAACCGGCGAAATATTCAAAGAGTAGCAGCTCTTTTTAAGTATCACGTGGACTGCGACTTTGCTCTTTAAAACGGCAAGTATATATACTTTGCATTCCCTTTTGGGGAGATCTGCCCAAAAGTGGAGTGAGATTCCAGTCCTACTAGAGGAGGAAAATCTGTCTAGGGAAATTGCATATAGGAATGTTAGTAACTTTCTTTCTAATTTTTTCTTTTGGATTTTCTCATTTCTTCTCATGACAAGTGTCAATTTCCTTACACTTAAAACAATGTCATTAATGTATTACACAAACTAGTTTTTGTTTTCCAAGTTTATCCTTATTGAACATATTAACTCTTTATAATAACAAGTTAGTTTTTTTACAACTTTCTTACTACCTTGTTAAAAAATTAAATAAGAAAATAAAAACTGAAGTTTTTTTATTTTTTATTATCCAAAGAGGACATATGTTTTGTTAAACACAAAATATTGATGATATTACTTTCATGATAACAATGTCATGAAAGAAACTTTTTTTTTTTTTTTTAAATGATGTTTTTTCTTATTTAATTTTTAACAATGTGCTAAGAGCATTTATAATCATACTTTCTATTTTTTAGTAAAAATTTAGCTAAAAACACACAAGTTATTTTAGGAGCTCTTTATAAAATTTCAACTTCAATCATACTCTCTAGTTTAGGGAGTTATAAATGCTAGAATTATATTTTAATTCAACATAAATGATCAATCTCTATGAAAAAATAATATAAAAATAGACAATATTGATTAAAGGTTTTAAAATATTCATTAAATATGGTAGCATTAGAATATAGGGAGCCATTAAGAGTTCATTATCTTTCCTCAGATTTAGGAGCTTCTAGAGGTCTCTCTATTTTAGGAGCTGGATAGGGAGCATGGTTGGAGGTGGGTTTTCTTACTTCCTCCCTAAATTTTATCTAGGTGATTTAGGGAGTTTATTGTGGATTCTCTAAGAGCATCCACAATGACGCTATCTATTTCTTAGCTAAAATTTGGCTAAGAATATAAGAGCATCCACAATGGGCTCCCTAAACCACCTCAGACAAATTTTATGGAGGAATCGTAAAAATGCAACTCCAACCACGCTCCCTATCCACCTCCTAAAATAGGGAGTCCTCTAGGAGCTCCTAAATCTGAGGAGAGATAAAGGACTCCTAATGGTTCCCTATAATTTAATGCTGCTTTATTTAATGAATATTTCAAACCTTTATTTAATGCTAACTATTTTTTATTTTATTTTTTAATAGAGATGGACCAATCAAAAAAGAGTTATAGCATTTATGACTCTCCAAATTAGGGAGTATGGTTGGAGTTGAAATTTTTTAGAGAGCTCCTAAAATAGCTTTCTTATATTCTTAGCCAAATTTTAGCTAAGAAATAGAGAGCATCATTGTGGATGCTCTAAGAAAGTTATTTTAGGAGCTCTCTACAAAATTTCAACTCCAACCATACTCCCTAATTTGGAGAGTCATAAATGCTATAACTCTTTTTTGATTGGTCCATCTCTATTAAAAAATAAAATAAAAAATGGTTAGCATTAAATAAAAGTTTGAAATACTCATTAAATAAAGCAGTATTAAATTATATGGAGTCACTAGGAGTTATTTCTCTCTCCTCAGATTTAGGAGCTCCTAGAGGACTCCCTATTTTAGGAGGTGGATAGAGAGCGTGATTGGAGTTGCATTTTTATCATTTCTCCCTAAAATTTGTCTAAGGAGGTGGTTTAGAGAGCCCATTGTGGATGCTCTAAAGAAGTTGTAACAAAATTCAAGGATATATAAAAGCTAATACATTTAATAAGGATAAACTTGTAAAACAAAAACTAACTTGTGTGAGGCATTAATGATATTGTTTTAAGTGTAAGGAAAGTGACACTTGTCATGAGGAGAATGGAGAATGTCCAAAAGAGAAGGTTACTAGCATTCCTATTTTCCAATAAATCATAACTAAATATTTGTGAGAGGTAAGGTAAAGAAGCAGAAAATTGGAGAAGGCATAAACCAAAATTAAACAAGTCCCAGAAAGTTTCCAAGGTATCAGATACAATTTCAATATATACCAGTCCCTGCCTTCATCTTCTTCAACAAAGCCAATCCTCCCCTTCCAAACCATACATGGCAGACAAAAGCAAACCGTTTCGCTTTAGGTTCTCTTGGCGTAAGCGTGGTTCTCAGCGTGGTTCTCAAGTAGAACCAGAGCCACGTCCAGTGGCTAAAGCCCAAAACCCTGCCCAGACAACCACCAATGGCCCTGTTGAGCGACCGCCATTTCGGCCTGCAGGAATTGCCCCTGTGAAGCCCTCTCCTTCCCAAGCTCAGGCACCATCAAGAACTGAGCATCCTCCACCATCACCATCTCCATCTCGTGCAAATGAGTCCCGAAAACCATCTGGTTCAACAACTGAAACTCAAATTGACGTGGAATCTTCTCCACCATCACCATCTCGTGTAGCTTCTCAACCCTCCCAAGCAGCATCACAGGTATCATCCCCTCAAACTCAACCACAGCCCACCGTTCCAGAGAGCTCTTGGCTTCCTTCCTTTTCTGCTCAACCCCCATCACCTGCCTCTCAACCAGAACCAAAGGAAGCAATACCTCAACCAAATGCAGAAATCGTTACGTCTGAAACTATTTCCAATGCTCCAAGAGAAATCACCGTTCAAACTCATCCAGCTTTGGCAGAAGCAGAAACAATTGCTTCACCTAAGAAGGTTGATCCTGATACCATTGGTGGAGATCAAAAGCAGCTTCCAGAACCAGAGACAGAGTCAAAAGAGGGGAAGAAAGTAGTGCAAGTGCTGACCAAAGACGAAAAGACCAACGATCCAGGTTATGGAGAACCAATGCAAGAAACAGTCATTCAACTTCATGCTGCAGTAACAGGCTCAGATGAGCACACTCAAGGGCCAGTTGGAGTTGCATCGCAAGCAGAGGAACAGCACGAGAAGCAAGAAACTTCAGACAGAACGGAGACTTTTACCACCACCAGCTCCAGTTCGAAACCGATCAAAACTCCAAAAGACAGAAGCACCTCAAGGATGTCTTTTCAAAATATAGTTTCGTCAACTGCACAACAAGCTCCCCCACATAAACAAATCAGAGAAGATGCTCGCAAACCTCATAAGCAGGCCACTGGGAACCAAATGCTTGAAAATTTAGTTAGCGTCATCACCCTAACTGGTGAAAACAGAGGAGCATCAATGCACTCAAGCTCAGAACCAGCAAAAGAAGAAGAATCCGTTCACATACACCGCAGATATAAGAGCAATCCAGATGACAGCCTTGAATCCACTACTGATGAAGAGGTAAACAACAAGGATAGAAGTTTTGAGGACGGGACAAGTCAAGATGATCAACAAACGAGTGCATATATCAACAGCAATGTACAGAGCATCAATAACGCTATTGTGTTCAATAGTTTTGTCACAGAAGGGAACTCTGGTGTTGAGGCGGTTTTTCCTCAAAACCCTGCAGGATCCATCAAGTCCAATGGTAAATCAGAGCCCCTTAAAACACACAACGCTCAATTCACCATCAGACGGCGATGCCTTAGAGGGCTCTTCTTGGAACCGAGTGACTCAGACCCAGATAACCCTGAAAAGCCTCGACGTCATGGCTGCCGCTATAGTTGCGGGGGAAAGAGAACAGACTGAGATTGGGATTCTCTAACCATGTAATATCACCTTTATAAGATCTATATTTTAAGATGAGAGTGATGTTTACATACTTGGAGAAAGTTGCAAAAAAGTGCTTTTGTGCATATAAATAAATTGGCAACTTACATTATGCTTTATGGGTTACTGCCATTACACAAACTAGTGCGACTTCAATGAAGGCACTTTCTGATGGACCAAAAGGCACAACCTGAAGTGCTTTGTTTCACGAAGTGTATTTACAGTTAAATCTAAGGGAAGACGAACATGATAATCACATGATTTGAATAGACAGTAAATCATTCACAGGCTGGTTTCGTGTCAAAGCTGCTCAAGCAAATTGCGAAGGCTTGGAAAGCAGAGAGAGGGTAGCGATAATCCATAGTGAAAATGTCTTTACCGATCTTCCCGAATTGCAGGATTACTTTCTCTTGTTCAGCCAATGAAACATTATGGCAAGGCTCTGCAGAAGCCACCAGCTGGAAATTCTTCACGGATGCCACTGTAACACGACCCTTAAAGTTTAGACACCAACACTGCAGCTGTTCATGCCATCGAGGGGATTTATTTTTCAAAATGAGTGGATCCTTCATGCCATGTTCCAAATCCAGTGTGGGACTACTAGAGCCCAAGTTAGCAAGTGGCTTCTTCCCTTGCGAAATGGACAATGGAGAGCATTTCTGGTTTAAGCAAGTTGATAACTCTGTTGGAGTTGGAGCAAAGCCCCCTTCTTGAACTGCTGTTATGGGGATTGATTGCATGGTGCATTGCATTCTCCTTGGGCCCCTTGTTCGGAGGATATTGAGTTCATAAGATACAGAAGCAACACTAAAACAGCTGGCAGGTACCCTTGGGGATACCTGCTTTGAATTGATTCTGCGATGTGACCTACAATTTGTTTGGATTGCTGGGTTTTGTGGAGGCTGACTGTCATAAATGGTAAACTTGGACCCCAGAAAATTAGACCTGTTCAGCATTTGCCAATAAATTGAATGAAGAAAGAATGAGCCATGGCTGTAACAACCAAGACCGAAAAAAAAAGGAAGAAAAAGAATGAATCATGGCAATGATAAAGATCCATTTAGGTAAAGCTTGCCTTAGTTTTCCAACATAGGTATTGCTTGCTCGAGAAAATTCATCTGCAACCAAGGATATCACAAAACCTGTACTAGTTGCCCGTCTGATCTTTCTCGCTGCCAGCAATAGCTTACTCATATCCCCAGACAGAGCTGTAGATTCATAAGAGATCATTAGTAACCGGTCTACAAAATTCAAGGATACCCTCATGGTGGAATTAGTATAACTGAACTATTAAAATCATAGTTCAGGAACCAAATTCATTTAGAAAGAATTTGAACACTAATTTCTAACACACAACTAAGGGGAGAAGCATCCAAACATTTACCAGGGCTTAGACCAAGATTGGATCGGAGCATCTCTTGGACCCGGCTAGTAGATATATGCAAGTAATGCGGAAAGTAAATCATCTTCAGTCAGTTCGTGATAGAATGTAAGAACCTGAAAATCTAGTTTTATGAGAAAAATACCTGCTTCAGTGAGATGGGGAAGGTAAGCCAGCCACATTGCTCTGGAGTCTTGACTATCTCTTTTGTAATCTCCCTCCATGACCTGCAAACCGAAGCACAGGCAACGACATCTCTCCGAGCAGGCCAGGAGGTCTCGCTCGCTTCCAAGCGTTGAATTATGTCAAGAAGCAACTCGGGGGGCAAGTTTGCCCATTGGCTCTGTGGAACCAATTCAGGTGATGGCAATGAAGATAATGACTGTTCAGGGGCAATGTGTGATTTTGCTCGGCGACGCGTATGCTTTTTCTCTGCCCTTCTTGATTTTTTCCCCATGTCATCTCTAAGCTCCAGTAGCTCGTGAAATATTTTTTTGAGCGACATCACTGACCGGACTAATAGTAACACCACAAGGAAAAATTTGGTTTGAAAAATGTCACTACAATTATGACCAGAATTCAAGCTGATATATTGTTTGTAAGTTTGGCAGATCTAAGTATAGAAATTACCTGGAAGATCGGCTTCAAAGTTTAATATGTAGTGGAACGTTGTCTTCTTCAAAAATCACAATGGAAGCACTGCAAGTTTGAAACTTTACTGTTGCAGCACAACAATCACTCGTTTAGAAGGGGGGGAAAAGGAATTTGATCGATGGCAATGCTAGCAATTAAAGTCGACATGTTCTAAGCATGAGGAATGCAAACACTGCACATCAGAAACCCAATGAAAATCAATGGCGACAGCGCCAGTAGCAAATGTTTCACAATCCTAGCCTCAAATCACAAGAAGAACGCTGGTAAAAACACCGAAACTGCGAACATTCGAGATCCGAAAAAGCACGAAAAATCCCTTGATCTCAACAAAACTCAAAATGAGAGAGAGAGAGAGAGAGAGAGAGAGAGAGAGAGAGAGAGAGATGGTACGTACCAAAAGTGGGGGCAAACGCGCGTGGAATTTTTGGAGGCTTCTAGGAAATCACCAATGTCTCGGACAAAAAACGGGGAGAGAAAGAGAGAGGAAGAGAGAGAGAGAGAGAGAGAGAGAGAGAGAGAGCATATGCTATATACTAAATGGCCATATGGGCAAGGCCAAAGAAGCACAATGCTAAAGAAGCTGATTGTGATTTAGGAATTTTATATTGATTAAATCCAAGGAAAAGAAACGAAACGAAAGCCTCTCTTTTTAATTGCATTGAATTGAATTGTGGTGGATTTGGCGATCGGAAACAGAGTTGGTTGCAGCAGCAAGCGCGCCCTTGCCACTACAACCATCACCACCTGAGCCACCGCTGTCCGGCCACTCCACTCGCCCCTGCCTCTCCAACGCAACAACAACAAAAGCTCTCTTTTCCTCTTACTTGGATTAGGAGGCCTTCCTCGTCTTTAAAACGCCTCTTTTTTTCTGTTTTCTTTTTTCTTTTCTTTTTTCTTTTGCCGCTTAAACTACTGGGCCCATTTCCGTGGATGCGCTCCCAAAAAAGATTATTTGGAGAGCATAATGTATTCTCTATTTTTTTCGACCAAAAAAAAAAAAAAAGTATGAATTATGTCAAGAAGCAACTCGGGGGGCAAGTTTGCCCATTGGCTCTGTGGAACCAATTCAGGTGATGGCAATGAAGATAATGACTGTTCAGGGGCAATGTGTGATTTTGCTCGGCGACGCGTATGCTTTTTCTCTGCCCTTCTTGATTTTTTCCCCATGTCATCTCTAAGCTCCAGTAGCTCGTGAAATATTTTTTTGAGCGACATCACTGACCGGACTAATAGTAACACCACAAGGAAAAATTTGGTTTGAAAAATGTCACTACAATTATGACCAGAATTCAAGCTGATATATTGTTTGTAAGTTTGGCAGATCTAAGTATAGAAATTACCTGGAAGATCGGCTTCAAAGTTTAATATGTAGTGGAACGTTGTCTTCTTCAAAAATCACAATGGAAGCACTGCAAGTTTGAAACTTTACTGTTGCAGCACAACAATCACTCGTTTAGAAGGGGGGGAAAAGGAATTTGATCGATGGCAATGCTAGCAATTAAAGTCGACATGTTCTAAGCATGAGGAATGCAAACACTGCACATCAGAAACCCAATGAAAATCAATGGCGACAGCGCCAGTAGCAAATGTTTCACAATCCTAGCCTCAAATCACAAGAAGAACGCTGGTAAAAACACCGAAACTGCGAACATTCGAGATCCGAAAAAGCACGAAAAATCCCTTGATCTCAACAAAACTCAAAATGAGAGAGAGAGAGAGAGAGAGAGAGAGAGAGAGAGAGAGAGAGATGGTACGTACCAAAAGTGGGGGCAAACGCGCGTGGAATTTTTGGAGGCTTCTAGGAAATCACCAATGTCTCGGACAAAAAACAAACACCGAGAGAGAGAGAGAGAGAGAGAGAGAGAGAGAGAGAGAGAGAGAGAGAGAGAGCATATGCTATATACTAAATGGCCATATGGGCAAGGCCAAAGAAGCACAATGCTAAAGAAGCTGATTGTGATTTAGGAATTTTATATTGATTAAATCCAAGGAAAAGAAACGAAACGAAAGCCTCTCTTTTTAATTGCATTGAATTGAATTGTGGTGGATTTGGCGATCGGAAACAGAGTTGGTTGCAGCAGCAAGCGCGCCCTTGCCACTACAACCATCACCACCTGAGCCACCGCTGTCCGGCCACTCCACTCGCCCCTGCCTCTCCAACGCAACAACAACAAAAGCTCTCTTTTCCTCTTACTTGGATTAGGAGGCCTTCCTCGTCTTTAAAACGCCTCTTTTTTTCTGTTTTCTTTTTTCTTTTCTTTTTTCTTTTGCCGCTTAAACTACTGGGCCCATTTCCGTGGATGCGCTCCCAAAAAAGATTATTTGGAGAGCATAATGTATTCTCTATTTTTTTCGACCAAAAAAAAAAAAAAAGTATTCTCTATTTTATATATATATATATATATATTTTAAGACATTTCTTATTGAAAGTAAAAAAAATATATTAAATTTAGACGCACTACACGAATGTTAAGACTCGAGCTTACAATTTTTACTGGAGCAGCAATTGCTCCAAACCAATACACTAGTGAGTCTCTCTAATCTTAAAAACGAGAAATTGAGTTTTTTTTCCCCTTAGAAAAAAAGAGAGTGAAGTTAAGATATCCTAAATCATTTTTAAGACATGAAGTGAAAGTAAACCTTACGTCGAGAATAAATAAACTGTTCACTATCAATTCAGGTTGTTAAATTGTCATAAGCAAAAGTGATTATGTTTTTTCTTTTTTGATGGAAGCAAAAGTGATTATGTTAAAGTCAGGATAAGAACCGCAAGCAAACCTTATTATTATTTCATTTATCTTTTTTAAAGAAGAAGAAGAATAGTACTCAATTGAAATAGCCAAGAAGAAGAACCGGGCCTCAAAGGTTGCGACAGAGAGCCGAAAGTACACCTGTCCCCCACACGTGTGAGCAGTGCCCGTGGTGAAGTGAGGACCAGGAAGACCATGTCATCTTAGATTTATAGTCATAACAATAAAAAATAAAAGATAGATCTTAGGCTTATTTTTTAAATTTTTTTTCTTTGTGCCTATTTAGCATTACTTATTTGGAGTGACAAATGATTTTTAAAAAATTTTGGGAAGCCCAATCTGTTTGGTAGATTATGAGAAAATCACTTATTGATGAAAATTGTTGTGAAAGAAAGTTAAACGGGAAAACAAATAGTAAGATGTTTTTATTTTCTGATTATGCTAGAATCAGTTTCGAAGATGCGCTAGGTCTAATAATTATGCGGGAATTAGCACTAACAACACTTTTAACAAAAAGTTTATCAAATGTCAAATTGTTTTCTCTCACAGTTGATTTCTCTCACAGCAAATCTGACAGCGATTATGTTCAGCACAACAATATCAAACTGGCCCTTAGTTAAATAAGATGAGTTTGAAGCACAAGCTTTATGTGGTCTTGATAGTACTCAATTTAAATTTTTGCTCCACGAGAATAACTTGTATTGTGTATTATAGGATATCACTGTTTTTGTTATTCTCGCTGATCATATTCCGTCATACGTAATAATTTTTCGACATAATAAAACATGATTGGATAAAAATAATACTATGCTATACCCGTGACATGAAACTCCTCCTCATCCGCCCAACCCAAGTGTGAGTTTGATGGAGACTAATCAATAGCAAGCAACAAGCAGCAATACTGGGAATTTGTGAAATTTGTGAAGCGAGCGGGGAACCCAGAAATTGTTGAGAGGCGAGTCGGTGTCAGGCTGTCAGCAAGTCACACTTGCACGTGCTTATGCCTGAATCTCTTCGCCTTTTTTCCTTGATTCTAGACTTTCATTTCATGCATCAATTTTCTAAATACACTTAATGCTTCACATCAAACCGACTCACTAAGCTTTCAACTTCGAGTAGGCAAATTAAATAAAAATAAAAAAAATAATTAATTACTTAAAGAGCAACAGGTCTTGTCTTTCACTTTCAGATAAGATAGTCCTAATAGAATGTTAATGAGATCTAATCTAATCTAATCTAACCTCTTGTTTTGCTTGCTGGTGGAACGCATAATTGGGCATTGAGCATGGTCCACTCACCTAACTAATTTATTAATTTCAGTTTAAGCAGTGCAATTATGATAACATGTATTATTAAGCTTGTTAATCAAACATTTGTAATTAGTAAAGTAGAAATGAGTCTTTCCGGATCTCAAAGTGGAAAACAAGGAGATATGACCAAAACGTTTTTGAGTCGTACCTAAAAGGCCTCCAACTATATGACCAAATTTGTTTTGATTAACGTGAAATAAGATCAGACCAGTGACCACAATTATATACGATCACATGGATTTGAAATGTGTGGAGCCCTTATGCATGCCCATATGTTCATTATTTTTTAATACTAGCCATGATTGTTGGACTTTGACAAGCCCAACCTGGTTCATATCTCCCTGTGTTCCATTACATCTAGTACCACATTTGAAACATCAAGGAGCAATGCCAGCTAAATGTGTTGTAATGTTTTTTCGTTTCTCTTTGGACACGAGTGATATTAGAAGAGGGAGAATCCAAATCATGTGCATGAATAATTATTTTTAATAACTTGAGTTACAAGCCACTCGAGTTCATCTAAATAATAAATTGAACTCAGCTTTTGTGTTCTGAGTCCAGATGATGAATTAGACATGGCCATCGTCTCAAATATTTGTTTCTTCATACTCCTAGCTTTGTTATGGCCCAAAAGACAAGAAGAAGCGAGGTCGACCTAATATAAATATAGTCAGAAAACGGCTCACCTGACCTGAGCACCAATATTTAAGCGCCTCTAAGCGAAAAAGTTATTGGAGCCATCAGATTGATCCAATGGGTGAGAATCTTAATAATAGATTCTAACCCATAAGACCCGTTTTAGTAATCTTTCAATTCTTTTCAGACCTAAAAAACAAAATAAAAGCAAATAGGCTTTGAGCCAATTCTTTCCTTGCAGCAGAAGGCACAAATCGATGAGGCAGAAGTCAAAGCAAACAGGTGCTCATTGGTCTTCAAAAAAGGAAAGTTCCCATGGAGAGGCTGAATCCCAATTAAATGGGGGAAAACATAATGTTTTAACTTTTCCTAAATCCAGAAAGTTTTAGCTACTCGAACTCCTAGCTCTGCATGGATTGCAACCCTACATATACCTTAACTATTACATGCGAAATTCAACGAAATCTTATTATTGGACATATATGGCCATGCTCTTCTTCTATGCTTTCATGGTGGTGGGTGTGCTCTCTCAAGCACACCCAACCCCACCAATTTCTCTCACCATCGATCAGTCCGGCAAAGGTGACTATACTAAAATACAAGACGCTATTGACGTCGTGCCGTCTAACAACGTCGTGCCTGTGTCGATTTGGGTTAGACCTGGTGTCTATCGAGAAAAAGTTTTTGTGCCCGTAGACAAACCCTTTATAACAATGAGTGGCACAAACGCAGAGCAGACCATAGTAACATGGAACCAAGCCGGATGGATAAATCAAACCGCAGTCTTTGCTGTGTGGGCTTCTGATTTTACAGGACGCCAACTCACAATTCAGGTATATACATTACGCTTCTATTGAGGAAACCAAACCGTATTGTTTTTAAGTTTATGCATAATTTTCATATAGAAGACGAATTATATATATTATTTTAACATTACTTTATTTGAATTGGTGAGTGCAGAATGCATATGGAACCGGTGACAAAACAGTGGCACTAAGAGTATCAGGAGACAGAGCAGCATTCTATGGGTGCAAAATTTTGTCCCATCAAGATGCCTTATTTGACGAGATTGGCAAGCACTACTACAAAGACTGCTACATTCAAGGAGACACTGATTTTATATTTGGAAGTGCTGATTCTTTATATGAGGTAATATCTACGTAACAGTTACTTAATTAAATATTAATTAGTATATATATAGAATAACTAACTTATTAATTTGCAGAATTGTCACTTGCATACACTTTCGGATCAAAACGGAGCTATAACGGCCCAACGACGAACTTCTCCTTCAGAGGAATCTGGGTTCACCTTTTTGTGGTGCAACATCACCGGCGTCAAAACGGCACTCCTGGGAAGGCCATGGGGGCCATATGCCAGAGTCGTATTTGCCTACACTCAAATGTCAAATGTGATTCTGCCACAAGGTTGGGACAGTTGGGGGCTATCACCCTACAACTTAAGGTATATATTTTTGAGTACTTAATTTTTCAATTACTCTATTTTATTTTAATTTTTGATATGTTTTGTAATTTGGTTTTAATTTAATGTGTACATGCGCATGCAGTAACGTTTTCTATGGGGAATACAACTGTTTTGGACCGGGAGCCGTGACAACACAAAGAGTTAATTGGGCACACAAGCTTACCATCAGACAATTTGTACCCTTCATGGCTCAGGCTAGAGCCCTTCGGCGTACGATTATTGGTAGCGACGGAGGAGGAGGGCAACGTGGAGCTTCACTCCCAGTGGAGAAGAAGGAAACAAAGCCAAGGAGAATGAGAGAAATAGACAAGGTGCTCCAACTGCAGGGCTCCCCATTGAGTAGGGGTTCTCGAGTGGGTGCGGCGCCTATAGGTCTTCTGGGACCTTTTCTTTTCTTCTTTTTATAGTTTTACGAAGATTCTTATATTCTAGATTATTTGTACGAACTTTTTTTGTAAAGCCTTTTCTTTTTTAATAAACTCAACAGGTTTAGGAACTGACTTGGTCAAGTTTCATTCGTTGCGATTATGAGAATTATGAATTGGACCAGTTCCATATAGCCCTAATATTTTTCGACGGCGGCAGCCATGGTCAAACCCCAAATACAAGCAACTGAGCCGCCTGCTCGCTCAATAACGTAATGTGCCATTAACAGTACAATTTCACACAAATGACCTACTTAATCTACGTCTTAAGCTACCTCGAGACTTGTGTAACATCAATAATTCAATACGCCGCCCTTATAAGATTTTCTTATTACTGTTTATATATATATAATATCTGATCAGCTTCACCACCTCACTCCTTTTCGTTTTCAAACATTTGTTTCTTCAGTCTCAAGTAAAAATCTCCTGCTGCCGGCTTACTTCTTCTATCACTGGAGGTGGAAATTCCTTGTAATTATCTACCTCCTCCTGGCCTCCACTCGTTCCTTGTAAAAGTGGTTCTAATTCATCAGACTTAATTGCCAAGAAAACGGCCCCACCTTCCTTGGCATTCACCTATATAATCAGGAGCACCCATATTCTTCAATTCATCCATTCATCCATTTATTCTATAATTAATTATCGACCTACCTACGCAGAGATAATTAATTTTCATACACCTTTTGATCAAAGCAGATATAGTCTCTAATGGCGACCACGATGATGATCAAGTGCTTCTTTGCCATGGCCATAATGTTGCATGCTTTTCTGGCCTTTTCTCAAGCAGAAGCAGACACAACGCAGGGGTCAACAGCCGTTCTCATCACGGTTGACCAGTCGGGCAAAGGGGATTACAAGAAAATACAAGATGCCATTGATGCGGTGCCGTCTAATAACGTGGATCTTGTGTTTATTAGGGTTAGGCCTGGAGTGTACGAAGAAAAAATTAGTGTGCCCGCTGACAAACCCTTCATTACAATAAGTGGCACAAAGGCAAACGACACCATAATAACATGGAACGACGGTGGGGAGATATTTGAATCTCCAACTTTCTCTGTTTTGGCTTCTGATTTTATAGGCCGGTATCTCACAATTCAGGTATATTTATAGTCTGCTTTTTTTCTTGGTAACATCGACGAAACAAAGGAATTTTTTATATTTAATCTAATAATGTTTAATTGTTCAATATTCATTACAGAACACTTATGGAGCGGGTGGCAAAGCAGTGGCGCTAAGGGTGTCGGGAGATAGAGCAGCATTTTATGGGTGCAGAATATTGTCTTATCAGGACACCCTACTTGATGACACCGGCAGGCACTACTACAACAACTGTTATATTGAAGGAGCTACTGATTTTATATGTGGAAATGCTGCTTCTTTTTTTGAGGTAATTAACAAGATTTGTATATATATATATATATATATATTGAGTTAATTTGGTAAAGGATTAGTATATAATTGGGTTTTAATTAAATTTGCAGAGGTGTCATTTGCATTCAATTTCGGGAGGAGCAGGAGCCATAACAGCTCAACGAAGGATGTCACCTTCAGAGGACACAGGGTTCACCTTCTTCAGCTGCAAAATCAGTGGCGTCAAAACGGCAATGTTAGGAAGACCGTGGGGTGGCTATTCAAGAGTCGTCTTTGCCTTCACTTACATGTCCAGTGCCATACTTCCACAAGGTTGGGACGACTGGGGAAACTCACCCGACCAATTAAGGTATTTTTGTTTTTGTTTTTAGTTACGGTTTTAATTAATCCTTAATTTCTTACTCAAACGAACGAACTCTTCCTAATTTGGTTTTAATTTGATGATGTGTACGTACATAGTACGGTTTACTATGGGCAATATAGATGTTCTGGAGCTGGAGCTGCAACATCAAAAAGAGTTGAATGGGCACGTAAACTTACGAGTGAAGAAGCTGCACCCTTCTTAACCAAGGACTCCATCGATGGCAAAGCTTGGATAAGATCAGCCCCAACCAGCTTCAAGAAGAAAGCATTTTCTACTAAGACTTAATTCAATTCTCACTACTCAATTGTGTGGAAATGTGTGTTTAGTTTTATAAACAAATTATTTATTTGTAAAGTTATCTTATTATATCATGTATGTATATTGAAATTCATTCATTCATTTGTTGACTCCAACACGTTATAGTGAAAATTCGTTAATTATATGGGGATACTGGAGGCATCTCTACTTCCTGCAAATTACATCTTGACATATATATGAAAATAATTCATCTACACACGTATCAAACCGTGGTTAACAAAAAAAATAGGAATTCTTACTTCCAAGAAAGGAGGAAAGGAGGAAAATATTTTATTTTCATAGATGTCTTGCTTGTTTTATTGAAAGAAATAAAAAATTGCCAACTTTTCTTTTTTCTTTTTCTGTTTTTTCTTTTTCTGTTTTTTTTCCTTGGATTGGATTGGATTGGAATGGAATTTGAATGGATATACATGCTGTTCCATCCAAACTCGGAAATTAGAAATGACCATACCGACATATACCGAAAAGAAAGAAAGGGAAATAGGATTAATCTTGCTCAAGCTTCCAAAAAAAGTGACGGGACGCCTTTATTTTATTATATGCAAACCTGTGGGCTGATGCTTGTATATTAATTGGCGTGTAGCTAGGCTGATACCAAAATATTCATTTTCTTGGGGATAAGAACAAAGTAAAGGATATGCATGGTCCCAGCCATGAGCCAGCCAGCTCCAAAGTCTCAAGTCACACACACAATTGTTCCTGTGTATTTAAAGACTAATTTGTGAATAAATTAATTTACAGCAAGTGAGGAAGTGTAGATTATTCACAGGATCAGGAAGAAGAGTAGAAAGTCATTTGTGTTCAGTTTCAAAGCAATCGGAGGAAATACATATATATATATATATATATCATACATGGGTTCACTCATGGCAGGATGGGACTCACCCGTTCTAAATTCCAAACCAGGTAAGGTAATCTCAATTTATAATTAACTTAATTTTGAATTAATCCATGGTATATGTATTGTGTTTGTCAATTCATTCACTCAAGCTTTATTTCTATTTCTATTTCTTCAGATGTTTGCAAGAGGAATCAATCACTCACCAAGGACGAGATTGAAGCTTACTGGAGAGCCAACAATGAATCTCATCATACCACCACTACTCAGGTTTGTGAAAATCCTTGTCAAGTTTCGCTTCTTTTTTCCTTTTCTTTTTTGTCGTAAAAAGAAAAGAAAAAGTTGGGTGCTTACTTATGCATGACAGGAAATCAAAGCTGATGATGAATCGGGAAGAAAATTACAGAAATCAAGCTCTTTTCCTGTAGCCAAAACTAAGGAGACAGATATTGATAAAACAAACGCTCACAAAATCAGAAACAACAAGGGCTGGTAAGCTCATCAACTTCTTAACCCACCCAATTAATTAATTAATTAAAGAACAATTAGTAATTTTATTTTATGCTTCCTTCCTTCCTTCCATGGTGATGGTGGTACAGGTGGACTTTAAGCAATTGGGCATTTCTGAATGAACCCCCTCTGTGGGAAGGCGCTTCCAACACGTACGCATCACAGTTCCACGTACCCAACTGGGCCCCCAAATCAGACACTCCTGACCAAATTACTACTTGATCTGTTCCTACCAGGCCCAAATCTGCAAGCCCATATTATTCATGGGCTCCTATGCCACTCACCTTTTTCCTTTTTCTTTTTTCGTATATGAGTTATGAGTTTGTTTGTTGTCAACTTGTCACGGTTGGTCGGTTGAGTGTTTCTACGACGTGTACAAATTATGAGATGATACTTTCATGTAAGCTGTGTTTTCTTTAGTGCTTTATTGTTGTGTTTTTCTGTTAAAAATTTCATATTTATGCAAGGTGTTATTAGAGCTCCGTGTTCGAATCTCTCTCTCTCTCGTTATATTTATTATGCTGAATTGCAGTGTTGGAAATGATTTTTGAGGACTAATAGACATTTTGCCTGAACTAGGCTGCTGGTTGAAAATGCTCTTACAATATTTGGTTGGAGTGAGTGAGCTTGAAGGTCGTTTTTTTTTTAATCAAAGAAATGATTCTTTTGTAAGTAGTTGAATGCAAACAAACATGATCATCAAGGCATTCTTAGCCTTCACACTATAATCATGTTGCCTTTTCTAAATCCGTATTATTTGCAAGTGGTATGATAAAAATTGTGATCTTTATTGAATAAAAATATCACTCCAAAAAAGGAGCTGGGCCCTATTTTACACAATGATAATTTAATTCAATCCCTATTAATAAAAAATTATGAACGTCTACCATGTTACCGGCACTGCAGGATTCATTCTAGAATGATAAAATGGAGAGAGTCCAGATCTTGCCCCTTCACCAACCCCCCTTTTAGAACATATAAGAGGGTAATGATGACTTTTCATGTAGCATTGTTGGCTTTTAAATGAAGCAAAATTATAGAGGACATGGATATCTCAACCAAAGTTAGTTGATGGTGGTGGGGGAGGATAATATTCTCCCAAAGTCGAATTAAAAAAGGTGGTGAACAGTCACAGCCACCATACGACTTCCACCTAGAAAGCATGATAGGTTATTATATAATTTCCTCCATAAATTCTGCTCATGCGCAACCTCTCTGTTTATTTCATAACTTGAAAACACAAAATTTTATAAAAGAAAAAGAAGAAGAAGAATTTGATCATTCTAATTTGCAATGGCTGAGAGGAGCAAGGTTTTGATCATTGGAGGCACAGGCTACATTGGCAAGTTCATTGTTGAAGCCAGCGCAAAGGCTGGCCATCCAACCTTTGCTCTTGTCAGAGAGGCCACGGCCAACGACCCTGCCAAGTCCACCCTCATTCGCAATTTCAACAACTTGGGTGTCACCCTGCTCTACGTACGTTTATATTATTTAATACATCACTCTATGTTTGTGCTTAATTATGTTTACTCACTTAATTATACACGGTAGTTAATTTCATAGCCGAGTTTGTTGTGCAATGTTTGTGCAGGGGGATCTTTATGACCATGAGAGCTTGGTGAAGGCGATCAAACAGGTGGACGTGGTGATATCAACTGTAGGTCACTTGGTACTTGCTGACCAGACCAAGATCATTGCTGCCATTAAAGAAGCTGGAAATGTCAAGGTTGGTTGGTGCCTGCCTCTAAATTCTAATTGCAACTACTCAAACTCTCGTATATGCGTTGCACTAGTTAGTCAACACAGTGAGTCCGTCCATTTGCATTTAATTTAATTAATTAGTATTTAATTGATGAATGTATACGTTTTTTTATGCAGAGATTTTTTCCGTCGGAGTTTGGAAACGATGTGGATCGTGTGCATGCAGTGGAGCCAGCTAAGTCTGCATTTGCAATCAAAGTCCAAATCCGGCGCGCCATAGAGGCGGAGGGCATCCCCTACACTTACGTGTCCAGCAACTGCTTTGCTGGCTATTTTCTGCCCACTTTGGCACAGCCCGGCGTCAGTTCTCCACCCAGAGACAAAGTCATTATCTTAGGGGATGGAAATCCAAGGGGTGATTATCTCAGATTCCAATTGCATTCACAAATTTTGGCACTCTTTTCTCTCTTCTTTTTTTCATTCTAATTTTTGTTTTTGTTGCTGCAGCTGTCTTCAACAAGGAAGAGGACATTGGAACTTATACCATCAGGGCCGTTGATGACCCAAGAACATTGAACAAGATTGTCTACATCAAGCCACCCGGAAACATTTACTCATTCAATGAGCTTGTTGCCTTGTGGGAGAAGAAGATTGGCAAAGTCCTTGAAAAGGTCTATGTTCCAGAGGACAAGCTTCTCCAGGACATTCAAGGTCAGTAATTTAAGGCAATGTTTAAAAACAATGAAAAGTTTGCTTGCCATTGGTGTTAGTTAATCTGTGACTAAATATTGTTGCAGAGGCCCCAATTCCAATCAATGTGATATTAGCAATCAACCACTCAGTGTTCGTGAAGGGAGATCATACCAACTTCGAGATCGAGCCATCGTTCGGAGTGGAGGCTTCTGAGCTGTACCCTGATGTCAAGTACACCCCCGTGGAAGACTACCTCGACCAATTTGTTTAGAAACTACTAAGACACTGCTGCTAAGCTGTTTACTGAATTATCTCAGAACAAAAATAATTTAATTTTAAGTACGTAATTGTTGTTTGAGCGAAATGGAAAGTGTTTGTGCAGTACGAGTTTCCTGTCTTCTTAATATCAACACGAACCTGGATGGAGTTTGTTTGTGATGAAACATAAATCTACTTCTACATCAACAAAGTGTTTTATGCATTTACATTTGTGGTTGGTTCTGGTTTTTTGAGAGATGCCAAGCACTGTCGTCGCAATTTTTCGATGAAACCGTGACACCGTCACTTGGACACAGAACAGAACAGAACACCCATCACAAGCACAGAGATGGTTGTGGCATGGGTGGTCACATTTTTATTACTGCACTATCCCTTATATTAGAAGCCTATTTACATTTGGTGGTTCGAATTGCAGCAAATTATGATACCAAGTACCAACACAATTAATTGAGCCTTTTGTCTTGCTTAGGAGACAGCCCCAGTGTCAGCAACTCCCAACTTAGACAATGACAAAAACATCCATTATTCAATGTCTTTGCTCACATCACCAATGTTGTTTGGTCAGCTAAATTATGCTTTAATTTTCCTTGTACAACCTAACATCCCAGTAAACGAAACAAACAACAGTATACTTGAAAAACCAGTGCATTTGTTTTCCTTGCATTGACATGTCACATTTACATTGTTTCTCCAGGAGATAACCGGAGAGCCTCAAACCGAAAAGTCATGAGCTCTGTCTCGGAAGTAGCTTTCATGCATCAAGAAAAATCTAAACTAAAAATACTCTGGTCTTGAATTTTGTATAGTTTGGACATTTAGTCTGATGCACTCACGTTAACTTGAACTTGGTATTTTTGATCATCAATCTCAAAGATTCTAACAAGCCCTTTCCAATATTGCTTTCTCTAGCCTCCAAAGCTGGTTTCAGGTCTGAAGTTGGAGTTGGTGCAGGTGCTTCTGTGGTTGCTCTGCTTCTTTGATATCTCATGATTTCTATCATTCTTCTAGCCTTGATTCCTTCAATTTTCTCAACTGCCAAACATGAAGCAGAAGAGAAAGAGGTTACAAAAATCATTTCAAAGTGTCAAGATTTCAGAGCAGAACTACAACAGTAAAACAAAATTTTCCATATCTCTCACTATTTCTTACCATTTGAATCCAAGTAGGGTTTTGAAGTCTCTGAGAGGAGAATGAGTGTGGGCGTGATGAGAGTGAGGGCAGCCCAGAAGAAGAATATCACAACGTAGGTTCTCCCACTCATTTGTTGCCCGTTTGGGGTGGAGGAAAAGCTGGTGGTTTAGTGGGAGGAAAATATTATGTTTTGAGGGTTTTAATGGAATGATCGGAAGTCAGAAAGAGGAAGAGAGAGGGAGAGAGAGAGAGAAAGAGGAGGGGAGAAGACTGAAATCATTAGCTGGCCATGCCCAAATAATTTTGAGATTATAAAATACAAAACTTATTTTCACATGAATTGTTTGATAAAACAAAGTCAAGTAATAACAAATTAACAACTACTTTGCACTTGTGATTTCGTTGTTCAGTTGTTGGAGGGTTGTTATACCAATTAGGTGTATGAATTGGACATCTATCTGGCATCTCAAAGCCTAAGTAGTCAGAATCTCCCACAACCCACCTGGAAATGATTTTCCTAATCACAAGCACAACCCCCTTGCTTACGACCTCCATTTAATACCATGATAATAATAATATATGCTCAGAATCGCCATTCACTATAGCTCATGTAAATTTCTCAATTGCAAACATTTTTCTGTAATAAAAAGAGGGGTCTGCTAGAATAGGTCACCCGAATTTTATTTCGTCAGCAAGCAAAGCAGAAGAAGAATGAAAATACAGGAAAATATCACAACTTAAATCCTAATAGTAAGCAAAATTCAACATGTCAACGAACTTTGCCAGAGTGTTAACTGTTAGTATGAAATTGTGTTCGTATTTCCTAAAACTTAGTTTAGGTTTGGAAGTGTCATTTAGCTAGATGGTTGAAGCAAAATTGCTGTATCTGATTTCCAAAAACTGTAGGATTGAAACAGCTTAGCAATCATGAATTCTAGAATTGTGACTTAACACGTATGAGACATTTGATATGAAGGGTAAAACACGACATGTTTTTATGCACTAACGTATTTTGGAATCTAATATGATTTTATTTCCCTGATCTTTCTTGATTTTAATCAATTATAATCTATTTAGGAGTGCATCTCATTTAGGCATATTTTGCAATATCTTTTATTTATTATTTCTTTCTTTCATGAATAAATCATTACTTATATTTTAAGTAAAATCATGTTTTTAATCATATCGCATTATTAAAGGTGGTGTTATATTCTTGGTAACATGGAAAGTGTTCACAAAAACTAAAAACATTTGAACACTGCACTTTTCCTAAAATCTGGTACCACCTAGTTTCAGTCTCTGTCACCACCACTTGCAAGTTGCAGCAGGCTTCTTCCGTGTACACGTACAAGCGCACTTTAGTTCATATACGCATCTGCACACTGCACAACAAACAATGTGTTTGTGACTGACTATTCTCAAATCAACAAAGAACCATCTTCACTACTCAAGTTATTTTCCATTCAGCTCTATCAAGAGCCAGTTAGCTACCCCATTATCCACCATGCGGCCATGCCTTTCCCCACACAGTATATTTGGTCACTCTGTTCCTACTTTAGATCATACCCAATGAATAAAAAACCGAGAGCAGAAAAGGAAGTAAAACAATTCCTATATAATATACGACTAGCTTTGACAAAAGACGATCAAACATTTTGCTAATCACAAAAGACGATTTTTGTTATGGAAAATAAAACAGATTACAATGGTGGTTTCATATCTAAATTCTAAGCGGATCTGTGCAAATTTCTAAACTTATTTACTAGTTGAGGTCGAAGTGATTTGTTCGTGTGTTATCTGTTTCTGAATCCCAATTAAAAGAGGATAAATATTTATTGTTTAATCTCTTGGCTCTGTGTGGAAACTTTTCCTAAATCCGTAAGGGAGTTGAAAGGAGTAACCTGGCCAAAGCTTTAGCTACTTGAACTCCTAGCTCTGCATGGATAGCAACTCTATATATTCCTTACCTAGGACGTGCAAAATCCTACGTATTGTTATATTATTCGACATACATGACTAGTGGTATCAAGCTCTCTTTTGCCATGCTCTTCTTCTTGTTCTATGCTTTTATGGTGACGGGTGTGCTCTCTCAAGCACCCCCAACCCCACCAATTTCTCTAACCGTCGATCAGTCCGGCAATGGTGACTACACTAAAATACAAGACGCCATTGATGCCGTGCCGTCTAACAACGCCGCGCGTGTGTCTATTTTGGTTCGACCTGGTGTCTACCAAGAAAAAATTTATGTGCCTATAGACAAACCCTTTATAACAATGAGTGGCACAAACACAGAGCATACCATAATAACATGGAACCAAGCAGGATGGATAAATCAAACCTCAGTCTTCACTGTGTGGGCTTCTGATTTTATAGGGCGCCAACTCACAATTCAGGTATATATAGTCTTGTTTTTATAGACTACGAATTGAGAAATTTTTATATGTTCCGGGTACACCACGTGGCTGGTGTACCATCCAATAAACATAGGACATGTGGAGTTATTATCTAACTTACTGCATTTCTTTTTATAACATGTGACGGGCTGCATTACAAATATTTCATATGTCTTCCGTTTATTGGATGGTACACCAACCACGTGGTGTACTCGGAAAACCCAAAAATTACTCGTATGAAATATATATATATATATATATATATATTGTTTGAACACATATTTAATTTTACTTAATTTGAATGGGTGAGTGTAGAATACATATGGAACCGGTGACAAAACAGTGGCACTAAGAGTATCAGGAGACAGAGCAGCATTCTATGGGTGCAGAATTTTGTCTCATCAAGATGCCTTATTCGACGAGATTGGCAAGCACTACTACAAAGACTGCTACATTCAAGGAGACACTGATTTTATATTTGGAAGCGCTGATTCTTTATATGAGGTATACATCTACGTACCATTTAATTACTTCATTGTTAATTAAATATTAATTAGTATATACTGGAGATTAACTAAGTGATTAATTTGCAGAATTGTCACTTGCATACACTTTCGGGTCAAAACGGCGCTATAACGGCCCAACGGAGGACTTCTCCTTTAGAGGATCCTGGGTTCACCTTTTTGTGGTGCAACATAACCGGCGTCAAAACGGCACTCCTGGGAAGGCCATGGGGGCCATATGCCAGAGTCATATTTGCCTACACTCAAATGTCAAATGTAATTCTGCCACAAGGCTGGGACAGTTGGAGGCTATCACCCTACAACTTGAGGTATATATTTTTGAGTGCTTAATTTTTTAATTACTCTATTTTATTTTAATCTTTGATCGGTTTTGTACTTTGGTTTTAATTTGATGTGTACGTGCTCATGCAGTAAGGTTTTCTATGGGGAATACAACTGTTTTGGACCGGGAGCCGTGACAACACGAAGAGTTAATTGGGCACACAAGCTTACCACCAGAGAATTTGCACCCTTCATGGCTCAGGCTAGTGCCCTTCGGCGTACGATAATTGGTCTTGACGGAGGAAGAGGGCAACATGTAGCTCCCACTATGGTTCGTCCCGGCAGCGGAGGAGGAGGTGGAGGAGAGCAACATGGAGCTTCCACTCCCATTGGAAGAGAAGGAAACAAAGGGAAGGAGAATGAGAGAAATAGACAAGGCGCTCCACCTCGAGCTCTCACTGCCACGCCCGCTCCCATTGGAGGAGAAGCCGCTCCACCTCGAGCTCTCACTGCCCCGCCCCCTCCCATTGGAGGAGGAGGCACACCACCT
>NC_024127.1:13271405-13354074 GCF_000346735.1 Prunus mume
GCACTCCACCTCCATCTCTCACTGCCACGCCTCCACCTCGAACTCTCACTGCCCTGCCCCCTCCCATTGGAGGAGAAGGCACTCCACCTCTAGTTCTCACTGCCCCACCCCCTTTCATTGGAGGAGAAGGCAGAAGGAGAGATAAGGGAAAAAGACAAGCCGCCCCCCCCAGGCCTGCCACTGCCACGCCCCCTCCCATTGGAGGAGAAGCCGCTCCACCTCGAGCTCTCACTGCCCCGCCCCCTCCCATTGGAGGAGAAGGCACTCCACCTCCATCTCTCACTGCCACGCCCCCTCCCATTGGAGAAGGAGAAGGAGAGGGAAACAAAGAGAAGGAGAATGGGAGAAATAGCCCAGAGCAGGCTCCCGCTTCCGCTGCATGGCTCATCATTGAGGGGTCGAATAATGATGTGGAACGGAGTAGTGGTTCTCCTCGAGTGGGTGCAGCCCCTCTAGGTCTTCTGGGGTCTTTTCTCTTTATATTTTTATAAGATTCTAATATTCTAGATTTGTACAAACTTGTTTGTAAAGCCTTTTTTTAATAAACTCGACATGTTTAGAAATTGAGTTTTTTTTTTTTTTTTTTTTTTTTGGTTCAGTTTTCTCTTCCATTGACCGAAGAAAAATCTTGTAATTTCTTGGACCACTTTGTGTTTTATATGGTGCCTGTGTGTTGTTCATACTAGTAGTTTCATTCGTTGCGATGATTTCTATCGTTCTTCTAGCCTTGATTCCTTCAGTTTTCTCACCTGCCAAACATAGCAGAAAAGAAGAGGTTACAATAATTTCAAAGTGTCAAGAAATCACAGTACAACTACACGGTGAAACAAAAATTTCATATCTCGCTATTTTCTTACCATTTGAATCCAAGTAGGGTTTTGAAGTCTCTGAGAGGAAAATGAGTGTTGGGGTGATGACAGTGAGGACAGTCAGAAGAAGAATATCTCCCACTTATTTGTTGCCCGTTTGGTGGGAGGCAAATATTATGTTTTGAGGGTTTTAATAGAATGATTGAAAGACAGAAAGAGGAAGAGAGAGAGAGAGAGAGGAGGGGAGAAGACCTGAACTCATTAGCTGGCCATGCCCAAATAATTTTGAGATTATAAAATACAAAACTTATTTTCACATAAATTGTTCTCATGGTTTTCATAAAACAAAGTCAAGTAATAACAACTTAGCAACTACACTTGCACTTGTGATTTCGTTGTTCAGTTGTTGGAGGGTTGTTATACCAATTAGGTGTATGATTTGGACATCTAGACTATCTGGCATCTCAAAGTCTAAGTCAGAATCTCCCACATCCCAACTGGAAATTTTTTATTAAGTGGTTTCGTCAGCAAGTAAAGCAGAAGAAGAACGAAAATACAGGAAAATATCACGAAAACACAGATTCATGAAGAGTGAGAATATATATTTATGCAAGATAAGTTGCCACTGCACATTAAATCCTAATTGTATGCAAAATTCAACATATCTACGGATTTTCCAGAGTGTTAACATGGAAAGTGTTCAGAAAAACTAGAAACACTTGAACACTGCACTTCTCTCGTTCACTTTTCCTAAAAGCTGGTACCACCAAAGTTTCAGTCTGAACCACCACTACTTGTAGCTGGCTTCTTCCCTGTATACCTCTGTAAGAACCACCAAAGGGAACAAGTAAATATGTTGCACTTACAGAAACTCTCAAATAAAAAATAAAAATTTCGACCACAAATTTCGTTTCAAAAGGCGTCAGCGGAGGGGAGGAGATGGTTTAAGAGATCAAAGGGTAATGGTGGCTGTTCAACATTCTAGAGCTCTCACCTGCTTCCCAATGCTGAATGGTATATATTTGTACTTAATCATGTGCAGAATTTGGCGCTTCATTGTAAGAACAAAAAGAACAATCCAATAACAGAGGAGAATGGGCCAGAAAACAGGGACATCAAATATGGAAAAGAAGGTCATCAGAAATGCCACACAGAAAGCCTTTGTAATGGAATACCTGAAACCACATAAGCAAAAGAATAAATCATCGATTCTCAATTAGTAGTCGTAAAAGCCCACCAAACACATACCAACAAACACATACACGCACGCTTTAGTTGCATACATGTATGAGCCCACTGCACAGCAAACAATGTGTTTGTACAATGACTATCCTCAAATCAACAAAGAACCATCTTCACTACTGAAGTCATTCCATGCCTTAACCCACAAAATATATTTGGTCATTCTGTTGTTCCTGAGGTGCAATCAGCTGAATGTAAATGATAAACGATCACGTTGACTTATCAGGCTTCCTACTAAGTTCACACTTCTTCCATTCTATATAAGTAAACACCTTTTAAATACGTACACATAAGTAACCAAACATTTTAAATTAGCTATAAACCTAAAGTTCATACAACCGAAAAAAAAAAAACCAGTGCAAAAAAGGAAGTAAAACAATTCCTATATAATATGACTAGATTTGACAAGGGAAGTTCTTCAATTACCAGAACTTGAACTCGGGTAGCCGGCGGATGAATGGCTTAAACTCATCTGAACCTCTTGTTGGCAGTGAAGCCCCATCCAAGGCTTCAAGCTCTGGATCAACCTTTGGTGAGAGAAACCCAATCAATAGATTCAAGATATAGATTCCCAGACCATACGACACAATGTAAAACCCTTGAACATAGTAAACTCGAAGCACATAGATGGCTGCTACAGCAAGAGTCCCCAGCCACCTATAGACAGGGTTAGGGGTCGAACGGTCCAAATAGTACTGAAATGTCCTTGAAAACTCGTCTCTCCACTTGGCAAACGGCGCCACAGCAGAGCCAGCATCAGCCCCCACTCCTTCCATGAGATATTACCCCCTAATTTCCTGAGAATCCAAACGAAGCAATAGTTTAATTTAAAAGATTACACTTGGTCTGGTTTCCAAAAATCATTTAAGTATGCAAAAACCAGATTGAATGCATGGCCAAACAGTTCAACTCACGCATATATTAATGGAAAATCTCACCTAGCTCCCAAGTAAATAAATAATTTCTGGAACATAATTAATTCGGAAAACAAAACCCTAACTAATCTCTCAAATCCATTCTGTGTTCAAACGTTTTTCTAATCACAAAAGACGATTTCTTCCTAGAAAATAAAAGAGATTACAAAGGTAGGTTTGATTATTATGCCAACAAATCCAACAATTTAGTCTAATTTAGAAAAATCGAGGGAGGGAGAGATAGAAGACAGCTTTACCTCGAATAAAAGCGAAGTACCAGATGAGAGAATCTATTTCTTATATCTAAATTCTAAGCGGATCTGTGTAAATTTCTAAACTTATTTACTAGTTGAGGACGAAGCGATTTGTTCGTGTTTATCTGTTTCTGTTTTTCCAGAAACGGAGGAAAACCAGGAAGGGGAAGATCCTCGCACGCAGTCTCCAATTGCGCCCGCGCGGTTAAAGGCGCCGAAACGCACCGCATAGTGCCCGACTCATTAACCGCTTCGTGCCTGACTCATTAACCGCGTCTTTGAAAGGCCATTTGGTTTAGCGGCTAATTAAATGGAAACGAGGGGATGTTTTAGTAATTTCAGAACCGGGAGTATGAAAATCCTATTCTACCCTCCCAATGCTTCGGGATATTCTACCCTACCCCTTCCAATTTGGGCAATTTCCTTCTTTCTCCGGCCTGCTTCACATCAGACATACACAGAGACTCAGAGGAAGTGGCAGTGAGTGGAGCTGTTGGTAGCTGGTGGAAGTGACAAGAAGATGGGGACTTTAGGAAGAGTAATATACACCGTCGGATTCTGGATTAGGGAGACAGGTCAGGCAGTTGATCGCCTCGGCAGCCGCCTCCAAGGCAGCTACTACTTCAAAGAGCAGCGTACTTCTCGCCTTTTCCTAACCCTAGATCCATCTTTATATTAACCTTTGAATTTCGGATTGAATTTTTCTTTACTAATTTATGGTCTGTTTGGTTCTCTTTTCGGGTTGATTTAAACATCGCAGCTGTAGAATTAGTATAAAGTCTATGGCTTTGCTTTCAGTTTTACCTGATTGTTTTACATTGCCAATTTCCTTCTAGTTCCTGGACTATTGTTGGTCGGTTACGGATATTGTCTTAAATGTAAGAATGTGTGTCACTGCCCACTAGTGGATTACTATCAAGCTAGTATTAATTTAAAAATTAGTTAAATGGGCATTCGTGGAATCGTGAAATATTTATCATTTTTGTAAAATCAAGAAAGAGGAGGAACTAAAAGAATGAAAATGGACAAATTTATAATCTGCATCCGTAGTTTAGCTCACCTATTTTGAAAAGCTAATATGTTGTAGCATAACATGTCCTTCGTTTGTTTACATGTAAGATTCAGGGTTCTCTGGTTTTGCTTTCTTTTTTCCATGCAAGAGGGTAGTTATTATGTTCTTTCCTGTAGTGTCTCGGCATCGGACTCTGATGAACATATTCGATAAAGCTCCTGTGGTTGACAAGGATGTATTTGTGGCCCCAAGTGCCTCTGTCATTGGCGATGTTCAAGTGGGAAGAGGGTCTTCTATTTGGTATGGATGTGTTTTGAGAGGTAAGAACTCCTTTTGAGGCACAGTAATAAACGACATATACATGATTTTCTAATTACTGTGGGACTTTTGGAAAACGAAAGTACATTCTCCCTATGCTGCTTCTTTTTTGTCGATGAGCTGATGATCTGGGCATCATATGTAGAACCTCTTTATTCTTTTTCATTTGTTAGGTTATGCATACATACGTTGCTGATAACCTCTTTGCATGTTCGTTTAAATTGTTACTGATGCACTTTGCATAATCCTTAGAGTTTTATATCAAATGATCTTCAGGCAAGACAATCAATTTGGAGATGAAACTAGAAATAGGCTTCAGCTTATTACTTACCTTTTATTGGGGGAATATGCAGTGTCGGCTGTTCTTGTTTGTCTTTCTCGTAGTTTAAACTTTGTACATTTGTGTCCTGTTTCTCATTTTATATGGAGGTTAGCAATGATAAGAGTAGTGCCTGCCTTTGAAATTGTCTACTTAAAGTTATTGAACTAGTTTACCATGTAGTTTGGTAGTTTTATAGTGTGGTAACTGGTTAGATATAGGACTTCACCAACATGTAGTCCATTTATTGTCGGTGGAAAATTCTGGTTGTTGTCCATTTAGGTATATGGATATAAGTTGTTTTGGTCTATGGAAAATTTTGGGGAATATTTATAGTGGATTTTGGTGGTAATTTGTAAAATTTATTTGCACGCAGGTGATGTGAACAACATCGTTGTTGGATCTGGAACTAACATACAGGACAACTCCCTAGTCCATGTGGCTAAGTCTAATTTAAGTGGGAAGGTGTTACCAACCATTATTGGGGACAATGTTACTGTAGGTGAGTTATTATGCTATCGGAGATATGTTTTATGTGAATTAGCTTGATGGTAGTCTGATTAATTTTCTATAAATTGTGAAACAAAAATTTGCATTGAGCAGGCCACAGTGCTGTTATACATGGCTGTACTGTTGAGGATGAGGCCTTTGTTGGTATGGGAGCCACACTGCTTGATGGTGTTGTTGTTGAGAAACATGCCATGGTCGCTGCTGGAGCCCTGGTGAGACAGAATACAAGGATCCCCAGTGGAGAGGTATGTTTAAAATCCCTTCTACTGACCCTCTTTATCTATGTATTGCAAAGAATATTGGAATTCTTAACAAGCATGCAAAAGAAGTAGCTGAGAATTTGGATCTATTGCTGTTATCACTATCCAGATCACTGACCCTTAACGTGTTTTGCTTTGTTTTCAAAAGATTAAACAAAAAAATGTGAAATTCTATGAGTTATGATTGTGCCTGGACAAAGTTAAGAATTCCATACGGCCTTACTTCTATCAAAACGGCCTTGTTATATTCTAACATCTAGTTAAGAACTCTATTGAATGCACAAGCTTAACCCAATTATACCATGTTCAAGGAGGGTGACATAAAGTGACGCAGGGATGAATGGTGTGGGAGTCTATGTTCTTTTTTTAACCATTCTCATGACCTGCCGCCAGTGATCAAAATTTCAAAATTTACAGATTCTGGTTAAAGAAGTTGAGTTATACTAGCAAAATTTTTGTTCTTTGATGTCCATTTTAGAAATAAATGGGGAGGTATATAAATTATTTTGAAATCTGGCGGTTGAGCAATCCTGTTACAATTAAAACATTGGTACTGTGTAAAAACAAAACCCTTATTAATGTTTTTACCGAGCTGGAAATGGTATGTTACGATTTCAGATTCAGCTTTATCCAGCCAGGCTAAAGTTGGGGCTTTCCTTTCTGGCAGCTAATAGAAAGCAATAAAATACATTTGTGAAATATATATTGCAGGTATGGGGAGGTAATCCAGCAAAATTCTTGAGGAAGCTCACAGATGAGGAAAAAGCCTTCATCTCCCAGTCAGCCACCAATTATACCAACCTTGCACAAGTCCATGCAGCTGAGAATGGGAAGTCCTTTGATGAGATCGAGTTTGAGAAGGTCCTCCGCAAGAAGTTTGCTCGACGGGATGAGGAGTATGACTCAATGCTGGGTGTTGTTCGTGAAATTCCCCCAGAACTTATTCTTCCAGATAATGTATTACCAGATAAAGCACCAAAGGACCAAAAATGATTTCGTTAGTTGTTTTGTTTTTCCTCTTTCAACTCAAATCTTGAGAGATTTGGCGTCAAGGAATATTTGTTGTTAGGTGCAAATACACGGAAAAGGTATCATTTCCTTTCCCAATAATACCCGACATGTTTTAGGGGCAGAACTATGAGTCTTTTCTAGCCATTGGATCTACTCTTTTCGCGTTTTTTTGTTCGGAAACAATATTTTCTGCTTTGGCAGTTTGTATGTTGATGATGTTTTTTTACTTCTTTCTTGTATCCAAGGTACCTAGGTTCTCGATGACTTGGTTGATTTGCACATCCATCTATCTAGTAATGACTCATATTAAGGCATAACATGACACATCTCTTCCTGCAAGCTAACGTTTGGCACTGCTATTTTGTTTCTTGGTCATTCTAATGTCCCCTCGCATGAAATGAAAGATTATACTCAAATAGACGACACGTGAGAAGATGAAATAACAGAGTTGTGGTTGAGCCTCTTGTAAAAGCAAGTTATTCCATCCAACAGTAACCTCTCAGATGCATAAGCTGACCAGCTAAAACCCTAATCCCAAGCCTACTAGCCTAGGCACTAAGGCAGCCACACACATGCATGATTATATTTTTTTTTTTTGGGTTCGTGCAGGAAGGAATGGTGTCGAAGCAAAACTTGCGCCATTAATTTTGCATAAAAATTTACGGATAAAGACATGTAGATGACACGGTAATAGTGCAGATTGCAGATAAAGTTCTGGGTATATTGTATTGTATTGTTTATGCTCCATTGTCGAATCTTTTTGGAAACAATTATTGGCTGATCGGATCTTAGAAAGCTGAAATCCGTGATTTCAGTTCAAAGTGAAAGAAAAAGCTGTCTCACCAATCATTCAATTGAATTAAGGGCGCCCGAGATGAAAGAGGAATTCGTCCAAACTGCTGTTTGTTTCTTCGTTTTCATTTTGGAAGAAGAAAATTTCCATTGGATCTGGCCATTTGCTTCAAGCCTCACCATTAGCTAATTTAGCTTATACCTCCTAGCTAGCCTCCTGTGCCCACGGGTTGAAAGTTTGTGTTGCGTGTACGCACAAACACACAAATTCAAACCATACACCTTTTCTCCTTAAAACACGGAGAAATGTTTATAAAACATGTTGCATGGAAATTTTATCCACTTCGGACGCGTCTATTAAAACAAAACAACACAACCAGTACATGTGATTTGATTCTTCACTATTTTTAGTTTCGTTTTGGATTCTTTTTGAATGATACCTTGCTATTCTAGTCTAGTATTAGAGAACAGTTCTTTCTGAAATGGGGTACATCTCTTCTCAACTCTAGTTCATGAATTATGAACATTATTACCATATACAGAGTAGAAACTTGGAATGTATAATGCTTTTGGCTTCCAGACTTTCATTACAGGAACATCATTATCAGAAGGACTTCAAATCTTTTAGTTAAGAACAATATAATACAGAATCTCTGCCATAATGATAGACCCTACCCTCCGTATAAAAAAACAGATAGACCCTATCCTACTCTTTCCGTCCAGGGAATAATAAAGGGCCCACTTTGTATAGAAATAAAATCTAATAATATTTTATAAATTTAAAAAAAAAGGAGTTTCACTAAAACACCCAAAATGGAGGTTGAAATTATAAAAAAACCCAACACCCAAAACACTTTATAAACACACCCAAAACCCATCATTATACACACTCAAAACCCATTTATAAACACACCCAAAAAGTTGACTTTGGGGTTAATTTTGGGTGTGTTTCTATGTTTAAATAGTGCTTGGGTTTTTTTATAAATACATGTCTAGGATTGGGTTTATTTATAAATTTGTAAAAAAATAATGGGTAGTTATATTTCATAAAAATAGAATTTATTATCTGATTTTTATTTTTTTAATATAAAAATTGTGAATTTACAATATTATCCCCATTTAATTAATAATTTTAATTCTTAATGTTTGCATTAACCAAAAGTATTTTCTAATATTTTGAATATTTTACTATTCTCAGCTTTTTGCTTTATATATATATATATATATGAAAAATTAGGATATGTTAATGAAAAATTAGCATGCGTTGTAATAAAAGAGAGTTAAACAACTTTAATTTTATAGATCTCTGTTATAATTAAGGAGTGCTGTTATTTCCACCTATCTGTCTTATTTTCCTATTCGTTTTATTTTCAAATTTTTAAAGACAAATTTACCCTTTTTATAAAATGACTTCTAAGGACTTCAACCCAACCCCTCCCTCCCTCGCACTTTTCTTCGTTCATGGCGCCACTTGAGGACGGGGTATACGTAAATTATAGCTTCTGAAGTATCCCTACTATTGGAACATCGTGTTAAAAGATGATCATTCTAAATTCTAATATGACGTCGGTTTCTTTTAGGTGTATCTCTCAGGTGGTCATTTGGAAACTAAAAGTGATGGAGGGAACATCATTTTATCGCAAAGGTACAAATTGCATTGGATTATTTCTATTTATTATCATGGAAGTGGAATTCCTGGATGAAAGAAATAATGATACTTGGGTTTAATTTTTTGCTTTAATTTTTAGTTTTGTTTGAATTAATAATTAAATAGTATTTTAGGAATAATATTGTGTTGAAATATAAAATTATGTTTCTTCAAATTTACATAATGAATGGAAATAACAGCACTGTAATTAAAAAAGATAACAACAAAATATGAAAAACAAAAATTCGTCAATATATATAAATTTGTAAAAATAATAAAAGAAGTCCTGAATTTGAGGGCAATTTAGGGAGTTAACAAAAAAAACAAGAACAAGAATAAGGGTGTAGGCCCCGCTCAGGCTTTGGACTGGACCTGTAACCTTGCAATTTGCAAACGGCGCCTCCCCTGCTTTGGTTGCAGAGTCTATAAATGCATGACATCGACAAACTTAGTGTGAAGAGAGAGCGAGAGCAAAGTCCCAATTCCCAAAGACCAGAGCCAGAGGGCCGAAAATGGGAGCAGAAGCCTTGCCCGTCACCGCCAACTTCAACAATAACTGCAGCGGAGGCGAGGCTCCTCTGGTATTGGGACTACAGGCATCCGCCCTCGTCGACCATGTGGCCCGCGTCGATTGGTCCTTGCTCGATCAACTCACAGGCGAGCGCGGTGGCTCCATTCCTGTAACCCCTTTATGACTTTATAGCTTCTGCCTTCTTTTTTCTTGTTTTTAGCTACTTGGGTTTTGCCAATTTTGGATGGTTTATTGCTTTTATGCCCAATTTGGAATTCACGGGTTTGTTAGTTAGCTAGTACATAGCATTCATTGATATCAAATGAGTTTGGTTGTGGGTATTTAATGTTGCTCTGTATTCTCTGTGCAAGCAAAAAGTTAAAGACTTTAGCTTTTGTCACATACTGTATGGTGTAGGTTGCAAGTGAAGAGCTTGAGCACATACTGGGTGAGGTGAAGACCCATATTATCTCATCCCCTGATGATTCCTTGCCCATGAAAACAATAGCCGGGGGCAGTGTAGCCAATACTATCAGAGGGCTGAGTGCTGGGTTTGGAATCTCCTGTGGAATAATTGGTGCCTGTGGGGATGATGAGCAAGGCCAGTTATTTGTCAGTAACATGAGCTCTCATGCTGTGAGCCTCTCAAGATTGAGGATGAAGAAGGGACCCACAGCTCAGGTTTAGCTAAATATCGTTTTTTTTTTTTGGGCATTTGAACATTTAGCTTATAGATGTTAGGTGCTGAAGCATTGTAAGTAATTGATGTCATACAGTGCGTTTGCTTGGTTGATGCCTTGGGCAATCGTACAATGCGTCCCTGTCTCTCAAGTGCTGTGAAACTTCACCCTCAGGTGCATGACTCTTTCTATGTCCATATATGCATGCATATCTGCATGTCTGTGTGCATGCTTGTGTGTGTGCGTGTGTGGTGTGTGCCTGAGCTCTTTGACAATTTCTTCGAATGAGCTTACAAAGAATTATTAGAATTATGTTATTCAGGCAGATGACTTGACAAGAGCGGATTTTAAGGGGTGTAAGGTTAGTTTCTTCTCTACTTGCTAAAATTTAAGTTTTACTCCAACAAAGTGTAATACCATAATGCGCTTTAGACACACAATCATGTATGAAACTTTGACCTCGGATTCAGTAATAGAGTTCATGCCATAAACTTGAAATGTTTGGAAAATTTGTAGCCCCGTAGATACAACTGTTGATATCTCTTTTTTCTTGCAGTGGCTGTTGTTGAGGTATGGTATTATCAATTTGGAAGTGATTCAAGCTGCTATACGGATTGCCAAACAAGAGGGTCTTTTCGTGTCCATGGACTTAGCCAGCTTTGAGGTACGAGTTTTTCTTTTCTTTGGTTGAGATTCTTTCATTTGGAACAATGGACTTCTCCAAATTTGCTTTTGAAACTAGTTAAGTTTGAGAATGAATAATTTAAACTTGTATGATAAGAGTATATTTTCCTGCTACATTCTTTTTTTTCTTTTTTGGGATAAAGCCCAATCAACCAACAAACAAGAGACTAACGGAGAATACCAGTCTAGAAAACCCTATATAAATGGGGCTATCTAAGATAGTACAGCCAAGATCGAAGTCCATTCCAGAGCTAGCTAAAGCATCTGCTACGATAGTTATCTCCCTGTAAATATACTTAAGGCCACACGACCAATCCCTTTAAAGAAACTCCTGCTACATTTGATGTGATATCAAACTTGTTTCTTAAATCTCAATCCTGCTGCAACCGCATTGATGTAGAATCTTGTGTTTGCTAGCAAAGTGAAAACGCACTTTTCTGTTTGGCCTTTAACCTTTCTTTCTTTTTTTTTCCTTCTTGCGGCTGTTTAATATCAAATTTTAGGTCTCTGTCTATTATCTTATATAGTCTTTAACATTACCCAGATGGTTCGCAACTTTAGATCACCTCTTCTGCAGTTGCTGGAGTCAGGGGGCATAGACCTCTGCTTTGCTAATGAGGATGAAGCAACAGAGTTGCTAAGGTGGCTTTCATTTGGTTGGAATTGTAACATGTTGAACTGTTCACCCAGTTTTGATGAAATAAAGTTGACTCTACTAATACTTGAGGAAAAATGTTTTACTTTTCTTCTACCATTAGGCACCAATTTGACAGATGTTCTCTTTTCTATTTTTCTCTTTTGGGAGCCGAAGTTGTAATATGGTGTTTAATTTCTCTTATAGATGCACTGAGGGTGAACAAAAAGCTGATCCTGAGGCTGCACTTGAATTTCTGGCAAAACATTGCCGGTGGGCAGTGGTGACGTTAGGCCCCAATGGATGCATTGCAAAGCACGGAAAAGAGGTCAGTAACTTAGTAACAATTTTCTCAGTGTTATATTTATAAAGTTGATTAACAAGGGTATGTTATAAAAATTTTGGTTTAATATGTCAGATTGTGAGAGTTCCAGCCATAGGGAAAGCCAATGCAGTGGATGCCACAGGAGCAGGAGACCTGTTTGCAAGTGGATTTTTGTATGGATTGGTGAAGGGATTATCTCTGGAGGAATGCTGCAAAGTGGGATCATGCAGTGGCGGATCTGTTATTCGCTCACTCGGGGGCGAGGTCACCCCTGAGAATTGGCAATGGATGTACAAGCAGATGCAGACCAAGGGCCTCACTCTTCCTGATATCCCCAAATGATTTTTAAAATTTTTGTTATTTTATCAGAGAAGTGATTATTTTGATTTCCATGGCTACTAGCCCTCTATATATCTTTTAAAAACAAGGGGCAGCTATGGTTGCGTTCTGAGGCTGACTGGACTACCGCATACAATAGAGAATATGAGGAGTGGATCCTGAATAGTTCGAGGCTTTATGCGCTTGAATGGTTTGTGTCGGTTTGCTATGTTTAGTGATTTTGCAAATTTTTAACCGTTATCATAATGTTGCCTTCTCTTTCATCTTTTTTCTGTTTTTCTCTCCCCGGGGTTGAACAAGTGCCGAACGACCATTTAAAATTTCAATAATGGAATTTGAAATTTTTTCAAAGACTATAAAATTCAAGCACACCAATTGACATGTCATGCCAAGCAGAAAATCATTATTTCACACATAGCCACGCTACAAGCTTAAGTGGGCCCAAGCCACGCAAATGCCCGGGACTTGCTTGAGTGGGTTGTGGTATGGATGGTAACGAGCTTTCATGGGGCCCGTTGATAAGCCAAGAAATGGAAGTTTTGGGCTGCTTGGGAGCCCCAAAACTCAAGCCCATTTCTTGAACCCAAACATATGGGTTAGCATGAGAGAGGGGAGAAAATGATCCAATGCCTTATGAGGATATCTAATAGTCTGCCATAGCACTTAGACAAAGCCAGCATCAATAGAATGCCTAAAATCAACAAAGCCTTTTCCAGCAGTTTGACGAAAACCCATCGCACGCTAGAAATAATAAGCCAACGACCCAATATTGCACACGAGCCCAACCTAGCGACTTGTAGAAAAGCTGGCGCCGTACTCCATCCTTGTTAGGACTCCAAGATGGTCAAATAGGAAGCCATGACAGAGACCAACAGAAATCTATGAGTGTAGGAAGAAGACCCAGTGGACAAAAGCTCCACCTATCTCTTTTTCCGTTGCAAGCTCTATTTTGCACTCTACCCCTACAGAGAAAAACCAGTTGTGCCAAAACCTTGGAACCACAAAGAACTCCTTACATATGCGCCTTGGATGAGAGAATTTTACCAAATAGAATTGAGTGGAAAGAAGCAACGAAAAAGGGAGGAAAATGTTAGATGAAATTAGGGTTCTTCAAGCCTATAAAATGGAGCTTCTTCTACCCAGCAAAATCAACCATCCAGAGCCTGACCAAGCTTTGTCAAACATCTGAGAATTTACTCAAGCCACCCAATCTTCTTCTTCGTTTGTTTTCTTCTTCCCTTAAGGTAGAAATCGTTCTAATCTTCCTCTGCCCACTGCAAACCTTTGTTCTTTGTAAGAAATTCATGCTTCTATCTCTCTCTAAAATTGCTAAACTTGTGAAAGCTTAGCTCCCATGCCACAAGCTCCTCATGCTAAGCATTAATCAATCTATCATGTTTATTTGGCTATTGATGAAAAGAACCTGAGAGTGTTTTTTCTAGAGTCGCATCAAGCTCTTCAAAAACTCTTTTGGGAGCCTGGTTTCTGAACTCAGACACTTGGGGAATCTTGGTTCATTTTCCTCTTACGGCAACCCAAGCTCATTCGTCAGGCTGCTGGAACAAAAAGACCCTCACAGAAATCAATTGTAATAGCATTATAATTAAGGGAGTTTCACTAAAACACCCAAAATGAGGGTTGAAATTATAAAAAAACCCAAGCACTATTTAAACATATAAACACACCCAAAACCCATCATTACACACACTCAAAACCTATTTATAAACACACCCAAAAAGTTGACTTTGGGATTGATTTTAGGTGTGTTTCTATGTTTAAATAGTGCTTGAGTTTTTTTATAAATACATGTCTAGGATTGGGTTTATTTATAAATTTGTATATAATTAATTGGTTAAATTTAAAATTGAAAGTAAAGCAAAGAGCATTTACCTCAACACCGGACTTTATATGTTTGACTCTCTCACCCTATACTGCTTGTATAAAAAATAAAAATAAAAATTATTGAAAAAAAGAAATTGAAAAGTGATGGCAATGCCACATTTCTTAAGCAAACCACATTTTTCCTCTTAAAATCTGTCACAAATAATGCTAACGAGTAAACTACCACTACTTGGTGAAGCGAGAAGCAGTTACTTGAGAACGGAACTTCACTAGTGTGACAAATGCTACGTAGATCGAGTCAAATGTTTTTGTGTAGCTCGAAAACCTTGTGGATGCACGAAATATAAATTGTTTGCGGATGATCTTAAGTTGCAGAGCTCGCAAGATTTTTATCTGTTATAACATTAAGATACCCCAGGCATCAGTGTTACGTTTGCCCATACACGGGTGCATCCAGAAATAAACCATTCCATAACAATGTATAACAAGGTTGGGCATAATCAATAAGTTCAATATATCTCAACGGTAGCTATTGAATGTAAAGTTCATCTAACCAGAGGCCACCGTCAAAATGTTCTTGCTAATGAGGCAGGTAACTTGCATAACCTTGTAAAGTTGTAAGAGAAAAGAAAAAGAAAGGGCAAAGGTTCAACAATAAATTGTTATCTTATACAATACCATCCATACTCTTAAGAAACACATGCTAGAAAACCTCAATGAAAAGGTGGAAAGACAACTGATTCTAGCATCCTCAAATATCCATTGGAGCTACATCTGGTTCAGCAACAGCACCCTGGCCGGCACCATCACCATCACCAGCACCAGCTCCCTCTTCTGCAGCTGCTCCAGGCTCAGCAGCAGGAGGCTCGTCCTGCCCCACGATCTCAAATGCATCAATCAACTTCTGAACAGTGTCCTGATCCAATATATGGAAAGGCTCCTCGACTCCTACCACAGCAATTGTGCATATGGAACTTCTCAGTTTTTCTCCCTGCAAGGTTTCCCTCGTCGCAATGAGGGCATCCTTGATCAGATCCTCCCGTGAAGAGTTCGTGAAGTTCTCAAACCTGCGTTCCAAGTATGTCTTAGCAGCTTGTGAGCGAGATCCTATTGCAAAAGCCTGGTATTCAAAGTAGTTTCCACTCGGGCAGTTATAATATAGGTGTGCTCCAGACTCATCCAAACCACCTACTAGTAGTCCAACACCGTATGGCCGTTTCCATGAGCGTTGAGTACAGACCTGAGATGAAGAAACATCTCTAAATGGACATACAAATAAACAGTGGTATACATGTAGAAGATAATTGATTAGAAAGACCAAACGTAAATATTGAAGAGACATCAACCAAACATTAAGATTGAAGAGACATAACCAAATGATAAAATTGAAGAGACATCAAAAAGATTGGTTGCTCTTTTTGTGGCGGTTCTGCACAGTTTTGTTTCAAATCAGTAGGATTCAAGGGACAAATAGATTCAGCGTATAATAATACCAAAAGACCAATCCTCAAGCTAACATGACTGATTTCAAAACACAGCAAAATTAAAATTTGTCAATTCCTGAAGAATCTCAGGGTTCAACTTCAACTTATTAAGAGGTCACTGAAATGCAAATTGTGATGAACTTGACATTCTATTATCATTTAATAAGCAAAATATGCCAACTAATATGATCTTACCACCATTCTACTGAATTCATCAATTTGTACTCTTGTGGACCATCCACATTAGAATGCCACAAAGTTAAAGCTTAGGGGATTTGAGCTGAAGTCACGTATTGTATGTTTCATAAAGCTGTGTGATGAAGGCAGAAAATCTAACTACAAAATTCAAAAATTGTAATATAGAAGATACATGTGCCCACGTGAGTATATGCACCACAGACAGAGAAAGAGAGAGTGTGAGATAGAGAGAGAGTTCTTGTCTCAGTATACAGTGTGCAACGCAAATAAAATACACCTTTTTGATAAGTCGTATTAATGCACAATACACAGAAATAAAACTTCAAAAGTTCACCAAGTCTACTAACCTACAAACAATAGCTATATCTCTAAAAAAACAAGCCTACTTATTAATTATTGGCGAAATGGGATCCAGAAACAAATAAGACAATATGGAACCCTTAATGTATATTAACTATTCAATCCAAACTCTTCCACACATACATTTCCCAGGCAAGTCCATTCTACACCTTTCCAGTAAATCCTCAATTTCATTTTCCTTTCTCGCTCAAGTTAATTTACTTTGCTTGGGTAATTTACTGACAGAACCAACTAGTGTGTGTCAATTATTTCCTAAAGGTTCTGAAATACCAGCACTCAATGAAAGAAAAGAAAACAATTTGAAGTCACATTAACAACACAATCTAAACCCCAAAAGCCTTATCCTATCCACCCCTCCTCCAAAAAAACCTTACTTCAACATATGCTACTCAAAGAAATTTGATCTTTAACTTCGCATGATTGATACCCAAGGAGACCTATGACACAAGGGAACCGTAAGTAGCTAACTATATTGTTAAAACCCTAGCCCAACCACTCATTTCCTTTGTTAGCAATCCTAGGGTTCTAAATCTTTGGTTTCCCAGTAAACCCATCCCTCAACTTGGACTAAGGCGCCATACTTGATTGAGTTGAAAGGAAGTCTACAATTCTACTGGAAAAAAATGAAACACCAAATTCATATACCAATTTTCCTTCTTTGAGTCTCAATTTCCCAGAAACCCTGAGAAAAGCAATAAATTTCCCACAGCCCCACCTCCAGCAAAGCCCTAACCCCCAATTTCCCAATCCAACAACCCAAGTCACAAAACCCACTCAAACAAAACCATAAATTTACAGAAATGAGCAACAGAAACAGATTCAAAATTAGGGCTTGAGTACGCAACACACCTGAGCCTTATCGGCAAGCTGAACGACCAGTCGTCCGACAGGGAGCGGAGATTCATAAGTGTAGTTGTAGTTGATGCACTCCGATCGCATATATCGAGAGAGAACACGACCGTCGGCGGTGAGGCCGGCAATGGCGACGCCGATGTGGTCGTCGACCTTGAAAATCTTCTTCTGATGAGAAGAAAGCTCGGAGTTGGCCTTGTTGACGCAGGCAAGCACCACGTGGGACTTGGATCGGAGCCCAATGGCCGCCGAGCCTTGCTTCACGGCCTCCATCGCGTACTCCACCTGGAAAAGCCGCCCGGCTGGGCTCCATGTCGTCACATCTGTGTCGTACTGGTTTCTGAACATCTTTACGGCGTCGTTTCTTCTCTCTTGGCACAAATAAACAGAGACTGCCCTTAACTTGCTGAAAACCTCTGGGTTTTTTATCGAGCTTTTCTTTTTGTTCAAGGCAAGTGAGACTGTGACTCTCCTCTGGTTGGGCAAAAGCGAACGAGGGGTTTTTGTGTTTTCTTTTCTCTTGCTCGTACTTGGTTAAAACATAATAAATAATAATGAAAATGAAATATGAAGACAATAATGTCTAGTCCAGTTAAGCCCAAAGTGTAAAGTAAGTCCATGGGCTACCAGTCCCGTTAGGCCTTGTTTGGTGGCCCATCTTGAATTTGATTGGAATTGAGTCCAAGCTATTCTTTATGTGTCTCAAAGAATTCAATAGTAAGGGCCTTATATATGGCTCTTAAGTGAGATCTTATTTCTTAATCGTTTGATCAAGTTAGTTAGCTTAATCCAACAGTCAAGAGATATGATCTTACCTAAGAGCCATATATAAGGCCCTCACTATAGAATGATTCGTTGAGTTTCACCTCTTTGTGTAGGACTTGTAAAAAACAATATGTTAGATTGCGTCCGGTTTTTTTTTTTTTTTTTTTTTTTTTTTTTTTTTAAAGGAAACCTAAAAAACAATTTTGTGGTTAGGTGCGTTTTTTTTTTTTTTTTTTTTTTTTTTTTTGAAAGGGGAACAGCTGGTGGCAAGCCACGGCCATCCACCCCTTCCGGGACCCGGAGAGGCTACAGGGAATTTCACCCCGTCCCTAGCATACCAAATAACGGCCACATTTTTGTTATATTTTAATTGAAATAGTACAGTCTCATTCACCAAACATGAGTTTAATGAATTAGGAGGGCATGGTTTTGGTTTCATTACATTTCCTCCAGGATAGGGGATTTTGTTTTTGATTTGTGAAATTCCATCAACAAAGCCTGCTCTACTGAGTTGGGGGTCACTAAGCTAAAAGCAAAAGCGAAAGGGGAAAAGGCACAAAATATCTAAGCTAATACTAATGGAGAGCCTTATGATAATCACATGCTTTATGCTTTTGTGTGTCCTGCTGCATTATTCAAGTTATGACTGATCTAAGATTTTCATAAGATTCTTCCCCAAAAACTTGTCTCCTCAGTCCAAAGCGGGAAATTGCATATAATACAGGGTTGTTTACTAGTTGTCAGCAAGATATTGCTTGAAACTTTTGCACATGGACGTGCATGTTGGGCATAGATGATGCGCTTTTATACAAAGTAAAAGGTGAGTAGAATCGTTAAATGTAGGGTTTTAAGTAATTGAAAATTTTAATCAATTTACGTTTTCGTCTGCGTAAATTAAGATAATTATTCATAGGCGTAATCATTCACAAACTTAACACATATTTGTGAAAAACGATTCACATCATGGAATTACTCAAAGTAAATGGTACAACTCAATTTTTTAAGCCAACAAAGGAGAGAATGAATTTGTGGATCACGCACTTAACATCCCCCATTGGCATTGCTTGGCTTGTAGACATGACCGTTAGATTCCAGTCATATTCAAATGATTGCTTGTACTACTGGTACGCAAATAACCGTTGGATTTTATAATCACATTCAAATGAATAATGAAAACCAATTAGAAGGAAAATGTGCTTTTGTATCCATCATTTCATTCGTGTTTATAAATCAACAAAAAAGTCCGAGTTTCATTGATTACTGAATTATAAGGCATCCTACAGCTATTCACTTTTAGAATAACTAGTGTGGTATTCTCTGCCTGCAACAATGACTTCTCTCTTTATGGGATATGCTTAGTTGTTGATAACTTGTGGACCTAAAATACTAAAAAGTTATTTAAATATTTGAATTATTGGGAGTTTCTTTTCCCTTTTTCATTCTTTTCCCTTGATATTATTGGTTTTGGGAGATGCATCGAATGTTCTACATGGATCATCCAACTCCCCAAGTTGCCTCTTAATTTAATAAGTCACAATTGAATGTTTACACAATATATATTTCTTAGTGTGGGCATCTTCTAATTTCATTATCAAAACTAGGTCAGCCTTCAATTGAAATATTATTTTATTTTTTTCCTTTTGTTTTCTCCCTTTAAAAAAAGGAAAATATTAGGAAATCATCTTTAAAGGGATCTCGAGTCTCTGCATTTAGAGAGTACACATTTACCCTTATTTCATAAAATCTCAAACATTCAAATCATCTAACGACTTAAAGCAAGCCAAATCAACTAAATGTGTTTTTGCCTTTATTAATTATAACGGTATTCGTTACTCCTTGTCTTATCCTCAGAACCAACTTCATCGCCACTCTCAATCTTTTCCATTTCTTTTTTTGATGAATAATCAGAAATTCCCAACCCGATCTTGTGAAACACCAACCCATTTCAAATTACCAAGCCTGCTTCTCAACCGACTCTGTAATTTACACAAACAGAAGGCCACTTCCACAATACCAAATTTATAATAATCTTCTCATATCTCAAATTGGAAGTTCTGTTATGGAATAAGGTGAGGGGATCTACCATCATTATTTTTAAAAAAATATATGAGTGAAATTAAAAATAAATAAATCGTTTATAATGAAATAAAATTGAGGATATGGAGGAGGATAGAAATATAGGGTGGTGGCTCTGGAAGCTAATGACAAGCAGTGATGAACATGAATAAGAATTAAATAGCTTGAAATGAGGAAATCTGATAAGTGTTGGAAGATGGATGCGTAGTCCTTAATGGAGTTATAGTAATGATGAGGATTATGGATACTATAGTTGAGAGACGGAGGGATTGTTACCGTCAATTTTTAAAGAAAATTACAAATCTATCCTCTAGCTGATGCGGCTTGCTTTAAGTCGTTAGATGATTTGAATGATTGAGATTTTATGAAATATGGATAAATGCGTATTCTCTAAATGCAAAGACTTGAGATACCAATTGGTGTACCATTTTTCTAATAGAGGTATGAACCATTGTATTAATGGGCACCACCTTTATTAGAGAGATGATACACAAATTGGTCTCTATAGATACAGAAAAACTTATATGAAACGGGGATAACATTGTTTTGCTATCCTCGTCCAATCACAGAATGTCACGTGGAAAAGTTATCACAAGTGGTATACTGTAATTGGCCAAGATAGCGAAATAGTGATATCCCCGTTTCATATAAGTGTTTCTCTTAAAGATGATCTTCCTAGCATGAGAAATTATAGAATACTACGATAGTATGGAGAAACACTTATATAAAACGGGGATAACACTATTTTGTTATCCCTGGTCAATTATGGTATGTCATGCGTGATAACTTGTTCTCATGATAAACTGTGATTGACAGGGAATAGCACTGTTGCTATCCCCTTTCATACAAGTTTTTATGGATAGTATGACCATGTAGTACATTTTGTACACGTGTTATAATATAGGTGGACAACATGATTTATTTTCTCATTTTTAAAAAATAATATCAATAAATATCCACTTATATTATACGTGTATAAGATGTAATACATAACTATACTACTGTAGTATTCTATAATTACTCTCCAAACATGAAGCTTTGAAAAAACCATATACAAGTAAAATTCAGTGTATTTTTCGCTGGGAATGTTTCTTCGTGTTAAAGAGGATTATCTGCTTAATTTTGTGTGCACATACATGTTCCCTTAAATTTTTGATAAGCTACTAAACGGACCCTGCCGTGATGCCATCAAAGATTGTCACACATTTGTTCGACCGATCTTCCAAAAACACCCCCAATTTCTGTTATAGTACCAAATATAACCCCCGTGTCGGTGTCGAAGATTTCGTAGTGACGCGTTGGACTGGAAACAGCTTTCTCCCACGCAACAGTAAAGAGAGCCAATCAGTTTTTCGACATTAGGGAGTCTTAAAGCTCACTGTTTTCATCACACTCACCGGCTACGCCGGTCACCTAGCCGATCTTTTTATCTAAATCGCCGATTAATTTGAGTTCCGTACTCTGACAGTTAGACCGCATATTTTACCTCATTTTCCCGGAAAATTCACTCATTTCATTTCTCTCATCCAGTATTCTCTCTTCTTCTCCGTGCTCGTGCTCGACTCTTTAGATTTTGCTCTGCAGAGAAAGAACACAGAGAGGAGAGGAGGAAGAAGAAAACACGGTGCGTGCTTCTCACCTGCCAGTCAATCAATGGAGTACCAAGCTTCGTCCGTGGCTCTCTCTCAGAAGCTCTCCAACGGTCACTCCATATACGACGGCGTTTTCTCTTCCCCTGCATCTAAGTTTAAAGTCTCGGCTTTCTCGTCCCGAGTCGAAGACTACACCGAGATTTTCGGCGGTTCTGGTGCTTCGCGAGGTTCGTCGATCCCAGTTCTTGAAGTTCCGGAACTCCATGAACGAAAGGCTTCAGTCGATGTTCGGAGCTCGAAGCTCGATTACTCAAATGTTTTCAGTGGCTTCGGAGATTCGGATTTCGGAGTGCCTTATGAAGAACTCTTTGCGGAGCCAAAGAAAAGGGGAACAAGGTACATTTACTCTCACTAAGTTGGATTTGAGTCTGCAAGCTCGTTTCTTCTTTTATTCAATATTTTATCCGGCATGGAAATGAGTGATTTTTTTTTTTTACAATTAAGAGGGCTCGTTCTTTGAATTTTCATTCTTTTTTAGTATTTATGTTGCTGTCATTTAGGAATGCCTTGCATTTAAATGTGGAGGAGGATTCAACAAGAAGGTTGCAGTTGAAATTGAACAATTAAGAATTTCATGCTCTATTTAGTTTAGGAGTAATTGTCCAGAAAATAGTCCAGAGCAAGAATCAAGAGCTGTTCTTTTAGATATTGCGCTGTTTAATCAACTTTATTCCCCCTCCCCGTATTGATATCGATTATTACATCCACTGGAAATAACCAACAGATCTCATCAAAAAATAAAAACAACTTTTACAGCTGCAAAAATTCACCTTTCTGGTGTGTTTCTTCCTTTATTTTAGCAGGACACCAGCTGAAAGAAGGGCCCCTTCAGAAGAGACAAATCCTTCTAGTTGCGAGGGGAATGGTGTTTTATCTCATGAAGCATCTTATCCATCATTTGATGGTGCCAAGAAGTTCAACATGTCATACCATAAAAGCAACCATAGAAGCAAAAGTTTTACAGGTGGAACAATGCTCCATGCTGTTCCAGCATATACGTGTTTGGTTGATGAAGTCACTCCTGTACGCGTGACTGAAGCTGATAAACCAGTACCCAACAAAGAAAATGTTGCTTGCACTGACAATAGTTTAGGTGAGAGAATAATGGACGGCAACCATTCCATGAAGGCCACGAGAGACCACCTAGCTGGTGATGCTAGCAAACAAACTTCTTGGGGAGGTGCCAACGTGCAAAACAATTATGATCAGGAAAGATCCAGTTCAAACGATAAGGTATTTAATGCATGTGAAATTGGGGAAGGACGAACTCGTCTTTCAAACAGATCACCAATTTCAAGTTTGGTGTCTGAGGACAAGGTTAAATTTGAGAAACCAATGGCTTCTACCTTTGGGATTTCTAAAAGTGATTATTTTGAAGGTTCTGACAGTGTTCATTCACCACCGTACTTCGATGAGGAAGTAGACACAAATTCTATTGCTGCTGCCTCTGCAGCTGCTTTGACAAAGGCAATACAGGAGGCTCAAGCGAGGATTAAAATGGCGAAAAATTTGAAGGAAAGAAACAAGGCTGGTCTGCAAAATCATGTCAAACTGCGGTTTAACAATGATACAAAACTTGAGGTGAGAAAGGGTGATAAATTTGTAGACAAAGCAAGCATACCCAAAGAGAGGAAGACTCAGGCGTTACATGAAGAAGTGGCTGTTCCTGTCCATGTTTCTACTGGGCCAGAACAATTAACTGCAGCATTTGAAGATGTGGATAAGATTTCTGGTGCTAAGGAAGCTGGAGAGGAAACACAGGAGAAGGAATCTAAATTAAGTCAATCAGGTCAGAGGCAGGAAGAAGCTGATGTATCAGAAGCAACAGAACAGTTTTATGAATTTGATGATGCAGCTGAACCTGATGTCTCAGAAGCAGCAGAACAGTTCTATGAATTTGCTGACACAGGTGAACCTGATTTATCAGAAGCAGTAGAACAGTTTTATGAATTCTCTGACTCAAGTGAAACCCAGGCTATGACATTAGAGCATGAAGAAGCCAACACTGCAATAAAAATGATGCAATTTGTGGATAAAGATGAACAGGAGAAGAAGAAAACAACCATGGAAGCTTTTGAAACCCCACAACTAGGTGGTGAGAGTTCACAAGCAGCTGAAGAAGAAGAAAACAGAGAAGTAGAAAAAATATTTGATGCAGATGGAGGGCAATCTAAGTATGAAGAACATTGCAGTGAATTTGCAACAGCTCAAAAGGCTTTTGATGAGGAAGAAAATGAGAAGATACAGGAAGCTGCCATAGATCATGAAGAGTTAGGGAAGCTTAAAGCTTCCCATGTAATGGAAGAATATAAAGAGAAACCAGGAGAGCTTGAGAAACAAAAAGGAGACAACAAAAGGCTTGAAACTCAGGAGTTACAGGATACTAGACATGTGAAAAGGAAATTGATGGCTCAGGAGCAGGTTGAATTTGAGAAGATGGGCAAGGAGGCTTGCAAGCAGGAAGAACATGAGAGGGAACAAAGAGATGTCCACGGGGAAGAAGACACTGAGAGGAGCTTCAACAAAGATAGTGGCCAAGAAATCATTAAGGAGACACCTAATGACTTTAAGGATGAGGAAGATTTTGAGAATGAGAGGAAGTCTGAAGGAAATGAGAAGGTTCAAGACACCAGAGAAAATGAGAAGATACTTGAAGGGGCTCCTTGTCAGAAGAAAGAGGATTTAAAGAACCAAGATTGCAAGTTTGAGACAATTAAGATCCTATGTGAGCAGGGTGAAAGTGAGGACCTAAACAAAAAAGAGGGGCCCATCAGTCATGTAGAATACGATAGAGAGGTAGAAGCAACTCCGAAGGTACCTGCACATGAAAATGATGGAGGTAGAATAGAAGTTACTGAAACTTTAATTGAACTCAAAGAGAATGGGAGCCAGTCAGAATTGGTCGAAGAGGATAACGGCGTGGTAGAGAAAGAGATACATGAAACAGAGGGATTGACTCCAGGTGTCAAACTTCCTGAGATCCTAAAGCAAATGGAAGATGCAACAGAGATCCATTCTTCTGACAGAAATGGAATATCTGCAAAGAGAAATGACATGGGATTTGGCGAAAATCAAGATTACCAGTTTGCCAGAGAGCCCGAAATAGTATTGAATTTAGGAAAGCATGTTGAAGAATCTGGAGATTTGGATAAGGATATGATGGAAGCTGAAGTTTCTGCGAATCATGAAAAGAACAAGATTAATTCCAAGTCTTCACATAGGAAAAGATGGTCTGATATAATAGACGTTTCTGAAACTCTGATTAAACTCAAGGAGAATGGGAACCTATCAGAGTCAGTTGAAGAGGAGAATGCCGTGGAGGAGAAAGAGATATGTGAAACAGATGGCTTGGCCCTGGGTGTCAAACTTGCTGAGATACTTAAGGAAATGGAAGATTCAATAGAGACCCATCCTTCTGATGAGAATGATATAAATATAAATAGAAATGCCATGAACTATTGGCAAAAGCAAAATGACCAGCTTGCCAGAGAGCCTGTAGTATTGTACAATTTAGAAGAGCATGTTGAAGAATCGGAAGAAATCAATAAAGATACGATGGAAGCGGAAGTTGCTGTGAATCAGGAAGAGAGCAAGAATAATTCCAGGTCTTCTCAGAGGAAAAGGTGGTTTGGTGATGGGAAAAATACAGAAGTAGCTCAGCTTTCTCACATGTTCAGAAGAAAAGGGGGAAATGTGCTACTGGACCATGAAATGCGGGCAAGCCTATGTACAAAGGGAAATAAGGAGAAGCATGAAAAACTGGGGACAAACCAAAGGTTAGAAGAAAATGAGGAGAATCAACAAGCAACCCTGACAAAAGAGAGTGAAACCATTGATACTTCACTGAAAGAAGTTGAACAAGAAAAAAGTGAGAATTGTCAGACAACCTTCACTGCGGAAGAGAGCGAAACCGAGCATAGTTCACAGAAAGATGTGAGAGAAGGAAAAAACGAGAATCAAGTGACCCTAACAACACAAGAGAGTGAAAACAATTACACTTCGCAGAAAGAAGTGGAACGAGAAAGAAAGGAGAATCAACAAGAAACCCTGACTGCAGAAGAGTGTGAAACTAGTGACTGTTTGCAAAAGGAAGTGGAAATAGAGAAAGAGCACCAGATACAAAAAGCAAATGCAAAAGGGAGGGAAAGGGACAGAGTACAGGAGAGGAAAGCTGTTGAAAGAGTAATCCGTGAAGCTCGTGAAAGGGCATTTGCTGAAGCCCGAGAAAGAGCTGCTGAAACTCGTCAAAGGGTAATGGCTGAGGCCCAAGAAAAGTTAGGGAAGACTTCTGGACAGGTTAATGATATTTCCTTAGCTGAGAAGGCTTCAAAGGAAGCCAAACTGAAAGCTGAACGTGCTGCTGTGGAAAGAGCAACTGTAGAGGCTCGAGAGCGTGCCTTAGAAAAAGCATTATCCGGGAAGGCTGCCTGCGAGGCAGGAAAGCAGACTAAAAGGTCTTTGTCTGAGAAATTTTCTGGTGCTTCTAGAGATGATGGACTGAAGCCTGGTGTTTCTCCCTTTGTGAGTATTTGTTCTATTATGCTGTATTCTTACCAGGTATCAAGAAGCTTGTCCTGTGGCATCACAAATTAATGGATATTAAAAATTCTTGCAGGATCCAGAGTCTAAAGGTTCATTCCCTTCAAGCACGTCAAGAAACCCAAATTCTTCAAATCACAGTGGTATGTGATATCGCACAGTGCTGTCATAGATTTCAATTATATTCCTTGATTTCATAGTTATAGATATTTTACTACGTAATTCTCTGCAACTTCTGAAAAATTATGTTTTCCTTAATGAAGATCCTTACTCTGCTGAGAGGTCTGGTGGAACTAATGGTGAATCAGCTCAAAGGAGTAAAGCTAGGTTGGAGAGGAATCAAAGGACGGCAGAACGTGCGGTATGCTTCCTGGTCTTGCTCGGGTTTTGAATATACATTGCTGACCTGTAATGAGCTTGCTTAATGTTTTTTCCAATCTCCTTCAGGCTAAAGCTCTTGCGGAGAAGAATATGCGTGATCTTCTTGTACAGAAAGAGCAAGCAGAGAGAAATGTAACTTTTTTTGTTTATATGTAATTTTTTTGCTAACACACGAAGTGCTTTCTCACTCTTGTGAATACAATTTTATGTCAGAGATTAGCAGAAGCGCTTGATGCTGATGTCAAAAGGTGGTCAAGTGGGAAGGAGAGGAATTTGCGGGCACTGCTTTCAACACTACAATATGTATGTGCCAGCCTTTTTTCTATTCATGTTTGGTATTAATACCTCCTGCTTCTACAACTTTAGATTGTTTTGGGATATATATTAAATAGCATTTGGATTGTATGTAAAAGTCCTTTCCTCTGCGGAAATTTCGAGTTTTATATTAGCCCTCTCCTAATTTGATTATCTTGTGGAGCATGCTAGTAAAAGCATGAAGGTATCACTCTCTGCCTACTCACCACTTTAGTTTTGTCTAATTTGGAAAGTGCTATGATAACCACGTAGGGAAAACTCAAGGATGTTCAAATGATGCTATGTTATATGGTTGAATGACATTATTATTTGATTTCTCATGATGAGAAGTTGAATGTCATTGGCATTGCTTTTAGGTTCTTTTGAGTTCATCTACATTGAAGATTCAGTTGTATCATTAGCTGGTTTTAACTTGATGTTTATATAACTGGCAGATCCTCGGCCCGGATAGTGGTTGGCAGCCAATTCCCCTGACAGATGTCGTTACAGCTGTGGCTGTAAAGAAAGCTTACCGTAAAGCTGCTCTCTTCGTTCACCCAGACAAGTTACAGCAACGGGGTGCAAGCATCCAGCAGAAGTACACTTGTGAGAAGGTGTTTGATCTTCTAAAGGTGCGTTGCTGATCTTATTCTGTCCTTGAATGTGAATATGTATGAAATTTAAGGAAACATGCGTTCAAGCTGAGCGATGAGACTTGAAGCTGGATTTAATACATGTAGTAAATCTTTCTCTTCTCCTTTGAAATGATATTCTTATGTTCTTTATGGTTTGTGTTGTCTTGTCAATGAATAACATTATTAGGAAACCCATTGTAGGCTGCAACTCAATCAAACAGTTGCGCTCCGCAGGGCTCTTTCGAGATTACAAGCTGCCGGCCGGAGTCAAGCTTATCTTAATTCTCAAAAGAAAATAAAGATATATCCTCTTTTGGGCTTGTCTTTTCTTTTGTGGGTCAGTAAGTATTTGCTTTGTCTTATACGAAGGAGAGAAGGAAATAAGCAAATATCTGACCAACTCTTGCAAGAACAAAATGGCATTCATAATCGTTCCTTCCAAGTACTTAAAACTAAACACAATGCGTTTAAGTTTGCATCCGACTGGTTCCGACCACGCCACAGAGAAAACAACAGACGAACAACAGTGTACAAACCCGAATGAACAAAACTCTGCACCTATTTAAGCTAAAAGTATCTCTAAACTTAAAACCTCCTTATATTGTTTAAAAAAAGTTAAGGAACCTTCTTATATTGTTGTGAATACAACTGGTACACAAGGCACTTTCTGACTTCCATTACTGGGGCTCATATGCAATTAAACCCCAAGAAGATGAAGCATGACAGCATTCTGTGCATGCATGCGATTCTCAGCTTGTGGAAACACAATTGAATTTGGGGCCTCAACCACTCCGTCAGTCACTTCCACTCCTCTTTCTGCTGGTAGACAATGCATGAAATAGGCTTTTGGCCCTGCTATCTTCATAAGATTTTCATCCACCTGTAGTAACAGCACCAAATATAAGTCACATACATAATCAAAATTGGCTACCGACTGAACGAATATGATAAAACCTATTCCATGACACATCCCCTCAGAAACATATAGGTCATGCAAAAACAATCAGTGCCATTTTATTATTATTATTATTTCTGCCAAACGTTAAGTAGAATGATGCATCACTACGCAAGTTTTTATTTGTAGATCAAACCAATCCAAACTGAGATCTCAAGACGGCCCCAAACTCAGGCCAAAGCACTGCATGTGCGAGCTCAACAACAAAGGACTCCTGACATGGTAGATTTGAACTATATAACTTCAAGTGTCAGTGACAGACTTTCTGTTTACATCAGCTACAGATTTCACTTTCTCCTAATACAAGATAGTTTTCCCTTATTTTGGATTTAAGGATCTGACCTCAAATCTGAAGTATAGAGTTTGAATTGTTTATCAAACTTGATTCTAACCAAATTAGAATCTCTGCTATTCTTCCTCATTCTACTACTTCAAACATACAAACCCCTTTATATGGAAGCATGCATTTTCTTGCGATGATAACAGATTCATACAAAGTTCACTATGTTGGCATACAATCCATTGAAAAGGTTTTGAAAAGCAATATACCTGAAATCCTTGGAAAACTTGATGGCGATATGCAGCCTCCTCCTTTTGCCCCATGCTGGCCCACACATCTGAGTACACAACATCAGCTCCTTTGACTGCTTCCTTTGGATCATTTGTGATCTCAATCTTGCTGATGCCTGCCTGTTGCGCCTTCTCAACTGTTTTCTTATCTGGTTCAAAACCTTTGGGGCAGGCACAAACAAAGTGGAAAGGAATAACCGAAGCCATCAACAACCAAGAGTGAACAATGTTGTTTCCATCTCCAACATAGACAACCTGAATTTGTATAGAATTTTCAATCAGAAACTATAGAATTCTAGGATAACAAATAAAACAGTATTTAGCAAGCACAACAGTGGACCGACCTTAGTTCCTTCTAACTGACCAACGTGTTCGATGATAGTGAGGACATCAGCCATAATTTGGCAGGGATGATTGTAGTCTGTCAAGCCATTGACAACAGGTACAGTTGCATATTTAGCCAAGTCAAGGATATCCTGCAACAAACAGGTAACATAAAAGCCTCTTTTATGTACATTAATATCAAGGGGAAACATTCACAAGTTTCCATGATAAAACTTGAACACACGGACACAACATTCGCCATAAAAAATACTCTAACCTGTCCGAAACAGAACTCTAACTAATTTACGTAATATTATAACCTTTTAACAAATTACAAACATAAAAACTCACCACAATACCTGATGAGCAAAGACACGTGCCATAATAATGTCATTATAGCGAGACAAAACACGTGCCACATCCCGAGTTTCCTCCCGCTTACCCATCTGAATATCATTAGGTCCTAAGTATATTGCATGACCTCCTAGCAAGAAAAACCCAGTCTCAAATGAAACACGTGTTCTCATAGATGGCTTTGCAAAGATCATAGCCATCGTCTTCCCCTTAAACGGGAGATATGTCCTCTCTCCTGATTTTAGAAGTGCCTTGACCTCCACAGCTCGATCTAAGATCTTTAAAATGGTAGATTTGTCAAAATCACTTATGTGCAGAAAATCCTTCAGTTCTGCTTTTGCTGGAAAATAAATAAACAGGGAAAGGGGGAGTCAGAAGACAACTGATATTACTGAGCCATATGATCATGCTATAATTTGTTTTGAAGTATCATTCTGGCACCAAGTCACCGCAGTCATCCCTTCATCTCAAATGTGGCTCTTATTAATACAAATGTGGCTACACAATCTCTCACATAATATTGGAAAATTTCTTATCAGCCACGCAGTTCCAGTTGCCTCATGTCTAATTTTCAACCAAAAACCCTAATTTCTAACCAATTTGATATTCACTCACCGGGTACACTTAAATGCCTACATTATCCAAGAACACCACCATTTCATTATCTTCGAGTATGAATAAATCCCAAATCATAATTCAATCACTGTACTATTGCTATTTGTATCACATTTTTACAAATTTGTTTCAACACAGTGTCTAAACCCTTAATTTAAGTGTATCAAGCGAAAGCACAGCGATTATCTTTTACTTAAGCTAGTAAACAGTCAAATTAAGAACCAGAGACGAGCAATGACCTGTTCCATTGTCTAGGGACGAAGGTGGAGAAGTAGCAGAGGAGGTCTGGCACGAAATTTTTGGGAGTGTCGCCGGAGAAGATACGGAAATGCTGGTGAACTCGCCGGAAAATCGAGGCGATCGCCGGAGATTCTGCCCAGAGAAAGAAGAAAACGGAGAGGAAAGAGAGAGTTTGTCTGATCGGACCAAAAGGTGCGAAGAAATCGCCGCCATTTGCTTTTGGTGGGAACAATCGAGCTTAGCGTATGTGCTTTTTTTCAATTTCAGGGATTTTTCTTATAACCACCACGGCAAGAGACCCAAAACAATCACGGGGCTTTATACCAAAATACTTTTTAAACTGAAATTACATATACACCCTCCAAACAAACAAAATTCCCACCATAAGAGCATCCACAGTGGGGGGTGTAAAACCACTTTTACATCTCCTTTACACCTCCGGGGGTGTAAATACTTTTTTTGCTCCAATGGGAAAAGATGTAAATTTAATATGTATAATTGTTTTGTTTGTCTTAATTCGTTTTTGTGTTAAATTTGTATTTTATGTTTACTTTATAAATTTTTTTATTTTTTTTTTGTATTAGGTTAATTTTAATTTTTCAAACAAATAGACCTAAAAATATTTAAATTCGGAGAAGATATGATTTCATCCAAAAACATTTGGGGGAGCATGAAAACCACAAATGAGCAAACAACATGTGATTTTTTTTTCCAGTAATTACTGTAGCTGTGGGTCTCAGCCTTTTATGTTGACTTTTCTTCATTTTTCTTCTATTTTCTCGGGTGGTCCCCGCCTACAAAAGATGTAAAAATAGATGTAAATGTACATTTTATTTTACATCTACATGGTGGTGATATATATTTACAACCCTTTACATCTCCCCATTGGAGACGATTTCGGTGACAAGGGATATATATTTAACATACACCCTCCCATTGTAGATGCTCTAACCATAACCAGCACCAACAACATGATATTATCATAGCATTTCCATCTATTTGTCATGGCAAAAGGCAAGAAGATGCAAGGGTTGTTATTACAGTGTATGCCCTAAGCAATTTTGTTTGTTTGTTTTCCACCCATTGTCATGGCAACTCAAAGGCAACCATTATTCACATGAGATATGAGGAGAAGAATTTGGATAGTGTTTGGGTGTGGAAAGTAAAGAATATAGCTAGGTATTTATAAATAATAAAATATCTGAAAATTTTGCTATTTTTTCAAAAAAAAATTATTTAACTAAAAAATTCGTTGTTAACGTCACAGCCCTCAGACAACAGCTCGGGCTGTTTTTGCCTCGTGGAACCCACACCTTGCATGGGCTGTTTTGTACCACTAGAAACGGCTTGAAGGGCTTAGGCCCCCTCTTGCTAGGGTGAAGGGTGCAGTGAAAATGCTCTCATGCCACATCCTATGTGACTAACAAAGTATTTAAGAGCAATGATTTTGCAATCTAAAATCACCTCTAAATTACCTTACCTTGTGCACTTCTTGCTTATTTGTTAATTGAAAATCAACAAAACTTAATTGACTTATGAATCTAATCACTTCGACAACATATGATCCCCTTATAATTTATAGCTTAATTTTTCATTCTTCCTCATCCCAAAAGAAAGGATAGTCTCATAATTATAGTGTCATTTTGTAAAATTCTTAGACTCGTTTGGTTCGTGGATTGAATTTTTTGGGAATAAATTTCCTATGTCTAATCCCACAGGATGATAATGAATATTCATTCCCATATTTGGGAACACTTGGAAATGAGGACCAGAAAATATCATTTTCTCTCATTACCATGTTAGGTTAGTACAGTATTAGAAATGAAAAGTGGTTCAATTTTTCCAACAATACTTTTGTTTTATTATTATTAAGTTATTAATATGAAGAGTTTTGTAATGCTCAAAAATGGTATTTAAAAATAATAACATGGGCGAGTTAGTCCAAAAAAATTGCATTAAATGTCTTCCTAAGTGGGGGGAAAAAGTTTCCCAAAGTGAGCCAAAATTCCCTATATATTGGTTGTTCATGGTCCATGAGTTTAGGATTGCATTCCTAAGAGTGCACTAACCAAACATCGAAATGCAATTTGAAATATATTCTCAAGCTCCTAAACCTTGAATCAAACGGGCATTAAATTTAGAGGTTGATATAGGGCTGTGCATCTAAAACCAAAATACCGAAACCACACACTAACCATATCGTACCAAACTGGTTTCATACAGTTTCAATTGGGATGATGAGATATTAGATACGATACCGTAGCGTATCAAGGGAGTATGGTACGGTAGCGGTACCAGGTATTTGGTACCGGTCAGTACTGTACCGTACCAAAGTTGTATAATTTTTTCATTCTTTCGCCTCAAACGCCAAACCTCAATCTCTCAGAAACAGAAACGCTCTCTCACTCTCAGACACTCAGCCCGTTCGAACTCTCTTCCATACCCAGCTCTCTGTCTCTCTCTCAATCTCACTCGATTCAAGCTCTCTCCAAGCCAAATCCTTCTCTTCTCATCTCATCTCTATCTCTCGCTCGATTCAAGCTCTCTCTGTCTCTCACTCTCTCGAACTCAATCTCTGTCTCGCTTTCACTCTATGGATTTCTCTATCTCACTCTCTTAATCTTTCGATTTCTCCATCTTTCTGATCTGTCCCAGGCTCCTAGCCCTAGTTCCAATCCATCCCTCTCTCAGCTTTCTGGAATAACGAGCAGCCCCAAATCGACGAATGGACAAATGGTAAGTTTGTTGTGATTTTTGTTAATTTGTTTAGGGTTAATTAAATACGAATGAAGTTAAGGGAATTCCTTGTCTAGAAAGTTGATAGTGTGCGAGGAATGTTGATATAGTTAGAGGCTAGTTCATATTAAGTACTTGAAATTCTGAAATTATATCCTCATTTTCTGAAATTATGTATAAAATTAAACAGAACCAATTTCAACTAAATTTCTTTATTAGATGTCAACAATTCTAACTGAGGCATAATAAGATCAACACACACAACACAAGCATTAGTTTCCTCTCTGTCAACTTCTTTTTTGGATTGTGCACAGATCACCATCATCAAAACCACATTTGTTTCAAAGATAACCAACTATATCAAACCTGCAGCATATCAAATTTTCTGGCAAACATGAAAATGACGCCTAAAAAAAGTTCTTTTTGTTTTTCCTTCCCCCCCCCCCCCCCCCCCCCCACCCCCCCCCCCCCCTCTCCCACCCTTTTTTTTTTTTCCCTCCCCCCCCTGCCCTCCCCGCATTTCCCCCTTAGGTTTCATAATAAAAAGAAGACAATTTTAGAACTAAAAACCATTAAAACTTGACTCAGCTTTGTTATTGGGTATGGAGCTACATAGCAAGAAAATTCTCATTCACATACAAAATCTGCATTTCTTTTTGTTAATTACATCATGAATTGGTGCCTGATGTTTTTATTGATTGATGCTCTGTTTTTATCCATCCCAATGGCCACCTGAGCTAAATTGGTTGCTGCTCTATTTTTATTTTTATAAATTGGTGCCTGATGTTTTTATTTATTTTTATAAATTGTTGTGGTATATGCTGGTGAAGCAGAAACTTTATCTTGGGGTTTATTCTGATTTTTGTTAATTTAGGGTTTAGGGTTAATTGTTGTCTACATTTGGTTTGAGAATGAGAGATTGACAAAGTTATGTTGGGGTTTATTCTTGTCATGCAGTCTTGATCAAGGAAGCATCAAGGGCATAGTGGGCTTGCTTTTTCTTTAACGGCAACATCACCAGCATTACCACAGTGTGCTGTGCAACCGAAAGCCCAACCTTCTGAAGCTTATGTGCCCGAGCCAATGCAAGCCTAAGCTGTTGAGAGTAAAGATACAAAAATGGTTAGTGAACTGAACTCATATAACAAAGGTAGAGGTAATAAGAGAAGTTGGGCTTGGGATCATTTTACACCATATGATGATTAAAAAAAATTGTCAAATGAAAGGATGAGGCCACAAGGAAGATGGTAAATGTATAAGTTGTGAATAAAAGAGCTAAATACAGATATTGTCCTAAATCTAAAGTTGGTTTTGGAGATTATGCATGTGATAGTGGGAAAAATGGGACTTTGGAAATGATAAGCCACATTAGAAAATACTACAAATACTACCCACCTAACCAAGATAAAACATAAAAGATCATTACTAGTGATAAGGGTCAGAGTAACAAATTGGTTGGTAATGGGTTTATGCAGAGTGATGTTATGGATGCATGTGTTGAAATGATTGTGATTGATGAGTTGTCATTTTCTTTTGTAGAAAAAGAAAGGTTTTAGAAGGTTTTGTAGTGTTGTTTACTCAATGTTTGAAGTGCTTAGTAGGAGAAAAACAGTGAGGCGGTTTCTTAAAATGTATGATGCACAAAAAGAATAGCTGAAGAAAGATTTGAGTGGACATAGGATCAATCTCACGACTGACACTTGGACAAGTGTCCAAAACACCAATTACATGGTGCTCACTACACACTTTATATATTTTGATTGGAAGATGCACAAAAGGGTTTTAAACTTTTGTGTTATTCCTAATCACCAAGGCAACACCATATGAGACCTCATTGAGAGTTGTTTGTTACAGTGGGGTATATAGAAGGTTTTAACCATCACTATGGACAATGCCTCTGCAAATAAAGTGGCAATTGATTGGGTGAGATATAAAATGAACAAATGGAATAATTCACAGGTTGTTTTGGGTGGGAAGTACTTAAATATGAGATGATGTGTTCACATTACTAATTTAATTGTGTATAGTGGGTTAAGGAAGCTGCAAAAATCTATTTTGGCAATTAGGAATGCTGTGAGGTATGTTCGGTCATCTCCACAGAGATTGGATTGTTTTAAAACCTCTATTGAGAAGGAGAAACTGACCTGCAATGGTCTTGTATGCATGGATGTCCCCACAAGATGAAATTCAACATACATGATGTTGGATGCAGCCTTGAAATTGAAAAAGGTTTTTATTAGAATGACAGAGGATTTAAACAGCCCATTCATGACTTATTTCAAAGAGCCAAATAAGCTAGTTGATGAGGATGGTGTAGTTCAGACTAATAATAGGCAATGTCGGGTTGGACCACTAACTGATGCTAATTGGGACAATGCAATAGTGTTTGTGAGGTTTTTGAAGGTGTTTTATGAGGTGACCTTAAAGGTAAGTGCATTTTTGCGCCCCCACAATTCATAAAACATTTCACGCAGTTATTGTCATGAAAAAGAAGATTGACAAGTTGTTTGTGGCACCTAAATTTGCCACTGGTTTAGATGCAAAGAAAGTGTTGACTGACATGGCTGAAATTGTGAGAACAAAATACAATAAGTATTTTGTCAAATATCAGGATTTGAACATGTTGGTGTTGATTGCACTTATTTTGGATCCAAGATTCAAGTTGAGGCATATCACCCATCGCTTTAAAAAGGAAAAATTTGATAAGGATGATGTGCAAATAAAGACAAGAGAAGTGAAACGTGTGTTAATGACCCTCTATGATGAGTTTGTACCAAAGGTAGATGGTGGAATTCACATGAGACAGAATTCTACCACATAAAATGTAGGATCTGCAAGTGGTAGTAATAATATAGTTGAAGAAAGTGTTGCTAGTGATGATTTTTTAGATGATTGGATTAAGGAGGTGGAAGAGAGAGATGAGGTTGTGGTGTCACATGAAGTTGATTCTTACTTGACAGATCCTTTCGCTTTTGTTTCCAAAAAATCATTTTTTGACATATTGATGTGATGGAAATTCAATAGGCCAAAGTATCATGTCTTAGCAGCAATTGCGAAGGATATCCTTTCAATTCAAACTTCCACAGTGGCATATGAGAGTTGTTTTAGCACTAGTGACAAAATCACAAATGCATTTAGGAGTTCATTAACTCCTAGATCAGTGGAGGCTTTGATATGCATGCAAAATTGGTTGAGAGGGGATGAAATTTCAAGCTTGGAAATACACATTCGTTGAAGAATTTGAATTTTATGAAACCATTGAATCAGGTAAATTTATTTAAATACTGTTTGTAATTTGTATTAGTTTGCATTGAATTCTTTCTAATAGTTGTTTGGGTAATTTGCAAAATATGCAAATGATGGGGGCTACTTGAATTCAAATTGTGGGCTGCAAATGAAGCTCGGATTGTGTTTGTAACTTTGTAAGCCATAAGACATAATTTTAACAATTTTAATTTGTAAGCCATAATGCATGAGTTTTAATCATTTTGATTTGATGAATATGTTCAATCTGTGTTGATGGATATTGATTTGATTGATTTGAATTTGGTTGATTTGGATATTGAATCTGTTAAACTTGATGGATATTGATTTGGTTGATTTAGATATTGAATATGTTGAATGATATTGAATTTGTTGAATCTATTATAAGGCATCACTTATTTGGTGAACGAATTTGTTGAATATTTAATTGGTTGATTTTTGAGTTGTGTAATTTTGGTACCGAAATGGTATTGTTTCACACTGATACCGATTTGGTAAAATATGGTACGGTACCAACTTTAACAAACAATAATCTCATACCGTACCATACGAGGGGGCAGTATTTATAGCAATTTTACTTTTGCCCCGGGTTTATATAGCAATAGACGTTCGTTTGGCTCGTACATTTACACAAAGTACCTTTGGTCCCACAAATCAAATCAAATCATACACAAATTTGGTTACCAAAAAAGCAAGGCAAACATTTCACACTCGTTCAACCAAGCAACTGAATACAAAATATCCTCAATATAATTTCATTCTGGATAATGAGTAGCATACTTTTTAATTAATATATAGCCAGATTTGATCATAGTTAATTGCAGATTAACTTTTCTACATAGCCACATTCTCATACACAACCCCAACAGAATTTTATTTGAAGCCTTTTAACAGCAGACATCAAGTCCAACCAGAAAAACGCCACCAACAAAAAAAGAACCCAACAGACACTAGTCCATGACACAAAATGTAAACCTCAACTATGGATCAATATTTTTTCCTTAACCGGAGACTTTGACATCGACGACGGTGTTGTCGTCAGCCTCATGTTTCTCATGGGATCAAACCCTTTGCTCTGCAGGTATCAACAGCCCCTACGAACATGTTCTCCAAGCTGTATTTGAACTCAAACCCTTGGTCCGTCAACTTCTTTGAAGAAAAATGGATGTTCGTCAAGTTCTCCTCAATGTTATCGAACCTGCACGTGCAAACCAATTGGTCCAACTCTCAATTTAGTCAAATTCAATTATATATGTAATTAACAATAATTAAATCAATTGATGTTGAAGGGTTTAGTTAATTACTTTGTGGGAATATTGTACTCGGGGTATTTTTCTCTCAGCAATTTTGCAATGTCGTAAATTGTAGCATCATGGGAAGAACAAATGTAGCGGCCCTCTGCTTTAGGGTGCTCGTACAAGTATATGTGAGAGAGGCAGAGGTCGTCCAAGTGAACGAACTGCCCCCGCTTTATAATCGAATAATGAGATGTATTTCCTGTAATAATTAAGCAATATTTGATTAGTTTTGAACACTGATAATTAAAAAAATTGCAAAATATATATATATTTTGGGTACCAGTGAGTGGGGAAAGTCCGGTGATGAGGCTTGGTGGCATGGATGGCATGAGAAATGGACCAATCACAAGAGTTGGGATAATGGTAATGAAATCAATGTTGTTTTCTTTGGCAAACTTCCATGCAGCTTGCTCAGCTAGAGTCTTGGAGACGAAGTACATCTGAGGAGAAGACCACCATTACATCAAATCCAGAATTAACAATTTGATTAACATGTTTTTGAAGTTAAACAGAGTGTATGGATGTAATTATATTCACGTGTTTATCTTGGTCAAGTGTAATCTGTTGAAGTTGCGCGGTTCAATAACAAAATGCAAAAATGAAAAGACATGGGAAAAAAATAGATAAAAATGGAGGATGTAAACACCAGCCTTCGAACTGTTTTTGCCTTGAGGCATGCCTTGAGGATGTCTAGCACCCCATTTATTGTTGGCTTGATCACTTCGTTCTGCCAAAACACAACATGTTTTAACTTGGTTTAATTTTCTCTTCATTTTAGTACACGGGTAAAAAGCCCAAAAGAAACAAAAAAAATCTACTGGTGCTCTGCTCAACCAAAGCACCAAACTTGTCCTAATGGATTTTCTAATCGGCATTCTTGTTTGGGAAAATGACCCATATTGTTTTTTAAAGTGTATGATGTGCTCTTTCAAACAATGGGGTACCATTACTCTGTCATCTATGGCCATCAAGCGCAAAATAGTAAATTTAAAGTATATAATATAACCATGGGGTACCACTGACTTGTCCTGTCTGAAACAAATGAAAGAAAAATGCTAAGAAAAGACTTGGTCTGCTGCCTAATTGCATTATTTAATTGAAATTATGATGAGACATAAGAAATAAGGCTAATGTAAATATAATGGTAAGGCTACTGCATACCTCGGGGTCTTTGGACTCAAAATCCATAGGAGTGGCGACATGGAACACTCCGGTGCAGCCTTGAATGGCTTCATCAAAGCTTCCCTCGTCGGCCAGGTCAGCCTTCCACAGCGTCAAGTGCGTCTCGGCCTTTGGCAAGTCCAGCAGATGCTTCACCTTCTTCTGATTCGCTGTTACGAAAAAATATTAACCACGAATCATTAAGTCGAAAGTAATATTAATAATAAACTGAAGAAATAATGACTTGTGGGGAAAGGAAGACGGACCAGGATCCCTCACGGTGGCTCGAACAGTGTAACCGCGCTCTAAGAGTCTCATGATGAGCCATGAGCCGATGAAACCCGAAGCGCCCGTCACACAAACAGATTCAGACTCTGGTCCCATATTTGAATCAAATCAAGTATTTACTGCTTGCTTGTTCAATTTATATATGACAAAAGGAACAAAAGTGGATGCTCAACATTCCCAAACGTTTACCTTATAAATACTGACTAACGGGGGTACTGACTAGTTGGAGTTTCCTACGACCCCAGCTAACAATTCGCAGCCTAACACCCCCTCACACCCGCTTTTTCTGTTTCAGCTCAGCTTCCGGGCCATCACGTGGTTTCCTGGTAGGTGCACGTGCGTGGTAGTTGATTAATTTCTCGTTTTGTTTTAGCTAATCACCTCTAGTGCCGGCGTGGAATGGTGCAAGTGGCGCCATGAAATTTTTTACTTTATATTATCTATTAACATTATAAAAGTGTATTTGGTGGCACATCACTTGGTACAAGGCCCAAGTTCGAATCTTAGTGATGTCATTCTATTTATATTTTTCTTCGTTTTTCATTATAACAACAAAATTTAAAATAGTTTTTAAAAAATATATAAGCACGTGAAAAGGGAAAAAAAAGGGGGGGGAAGATCCACCTAAACTAACAACATTCTATATCACACCCAAAAGCTTTCTCCTTTAAAATTAAAAAAAAAGTACTTTCTTCCATTCAAAACAAAACCAAAACAAAAATTCATGTCATTCTTCTTTCTCTTGAACTCTTATTTTTCATCGTACATACTAATATTTAACTTTATCATATGAAAATATTAAAAAAATTATGAATCTGATTTGTGATTGTTATTACATGCTAATTAATGAATTTTAGTTATAAATTTTATTTTATTTTTAATGATATTAAGTTATGGCAAATTTGTTTTTTAGTATTTTCATATTATACTATGTGAGGGCTTTAGTTTAAATTTCGCACATGACCCTCAAAATCTCAAGACTGGCCTTGCTCAACTCTCCTCCCTGTCACACTCTCACTGGTATTCGATTGACTCACATTTTATGTGAACTAAACAAGGATTAAAATCCCTTTATTTTTAAATCACTTATATGCATAAAAATAAAAGTACACCTAGATTTATATGCTACCAAAATCAAGAAACATAAGAGCAAATGCAGCGCAGCCCCTCAGCCATTGCAACAGGCCCCCCCAGGCCCATTTTGGACCTCCAATGCGCAAAAGGCAGCCCGGGCAAGGAATGGGACCCACCAGTTCGGGCAAGCCCACGAGCAATTCTGGATTGGGCCGTTGCCCAAAGGCTACTGACGTTAGTGTAACGTCATGCTGACGTTAGTGTAACGTCATGCTGACATTAGCGGCTATTTTTCATTTTTTTTTTTGTTGTTTGTGCGTGGAATCCAACGACTGTCCAATTTTGTTGTTTCAAATCTTGCCTAATCCAACAGTTGTCCAATTTTTGGCTTAAAAAAATATCAAAAAATTCTGGAAATTTTTCTATAAATACCTACCAATATTATTCACTTTCCACACCAAATCTTCATACAAATTCATACCATTCCAATATTTTTTACTTTTCACACCAAATTTTCTACTACAAAATTTCATTTGTGCAAAAATACAAATGACATCTTCCATCGAAGCCTGAGAGTCGTGGACAAACATTTGAAGAGATCAAAATTTTGGAGACGAGGTAAAAAAAAAGAAGAAGTCATTTTATTCAATTTAATGTCTTTATATATATATATATATATATTTCTTGCATTTCCAATTTCATTTTTTAAAATAGATTATTCAAGGCAAAACAAAAAAGAGGAAAACCATTACATATGGCTCCTCAAGTGAACAATGCCGGCAGTCGGTCCCAATGGTGCGTTCCGTGTTGAAAATAATGGCACTATTACTTCCTCCAAAGGAAAATACTTCCCCACGTTGTGATCCAGTGGAACCGCCTCCGCCAATGATTGAGTCGTCTTTGTACTTGATTGTGTCAGACTATGAGGACCGGAAGTATTTCAATTGTATGATGAGTGAGATGTGAATTTTTAATAAATATGGACATGTGGCAATCGAAAATCTTATCTGAAAATTTAATTTGAAAATTTTATCCGGAAATGTTATCTGAATGTTTAGGTGAGAATTTTATAATAAATATTGACACGTGACAACCAAAAATCTTATCTAAAAAGCTTATTAAAATTAATGGTTTAAGTATAAAAAATAGAAAATAAATTAAAGTGAATAGTAATTGTCATTGCCCTTGCCTTTTGGGGTGGAACAAAAAAAGGTAAGGTTGCCACTATTCACATGAACAGTGACAAACCTTGCCTTGCCCTTGCCCTTGCCCTTTGGGGTGGAGGTGCTCCAATCCCATAATTTATGGACAAAACTATATCAAGAAATAAAAATACACTAATTTTAATATGCTTTGTATTTGTGTTATAAAACTGTCACACTTATAAATGGAAACTGTTATTTATACTGTAAAAATAAATCAACATACACTTTGCATAGTATAGTTTTTATATAATTCTGTATAAGTTCAATTCTTATGATAGAATTTGGGTGCAATCCACACAACGTATTGTTAGTAATTCAAGTCCTCTGACTTCAATGCCACATAGGATTACATTCCTTTTCTAATTTTATGATGTAATCATATATATTTTTTCTTTTTAAATTTATTTTCATGTACCAATTATGCCCTTATGATTTAAATTGGGAAAGACTGATTTATATCATAATAATTAGCTAATGAATACAACTATTGATTCTGATTGCAATTCATAAACGGGTAAGAATTTAATTTTAGGCCAATAATTACTATATTTGACCTTTTAGTTAATTTTGATTTGAATTTATAAAATATTTTCTTGTCTATCTATTTTAATTTTGAAAATCCCATAAACATGCTCTAATACAAAAAATAAAATAATAAATTTCCTATAATCTTTCTTCTTCATCTTGTTCATCTTCTTCTTTCTTCTTCCTTATTTTTCTTCTTACAATCCTATGGAGGAGGTATAATTATCTATGGACTAGGAATATACATGAATATTAATTAGGTATGGATAGGTAAATTACCTATGGAGGAGGTATACATATGAATGCTATTTATCTATGGAGGAGGTATACATATGAATGTTAATTACCTATGAATGATGTATACATAAACCTGCAATGCAGGTAAATCAAACCACCCAAGACATATATACTTCACCATAAGGTATTCACTGGTTGAAAACGATTGATAAATTGAGATTAAGTGTAGAAATGTGATATTAATTTATTGATTGCAGTAATTAATAAAATTTAGAAAATTGGCTGTACAATGGCAATATGTGTAAATGTGTTAAAAACAGTGGCCAAGGCTTTGCATACTTGGCTAGCCTATTGAGTAGCCAGACTCAATTTTATGTCAAAAGAGAGGTGAACTGCATTCACAGTGCAAACTCACCACACTGTATTATATATATATATATATATATATATATGAAAAAATGCAAAAAAAGAAGGGAAAAAAAAGAAGAAAAAGAAAAAGAAAAAGGAACTAAACAGACGCTCAATATTAAGTCATACGTTGGAAACCAAAACCAATTATCCTCATTTCCAATAAAAAATCAAGTGAACAGAATAATAATTTAAGAATTGATAACCTGTTGGGCAAAACCAAAGTTAGGGGTGGGCACTCAAACCGGCGAACTGGAAATTCAAACCGAACCGCACCGAATTAAATCGTAAAAAACCAAGTTGATCCGGTTTTATCTCCTTTAAAACTATAATGAACCGAACCAGACCGAATTAAATATATATAATTATTTAATTATATATATATATATATAGAGCTTCCATTGAGGGATCTCTCAAATAAGCTTATTTGAGGGACACCTCTTGTAGGCCCCACTCCGAATTGTATTTCACTAATCCAAACCGTCTATTTTGTAGATACTCATTCAAAGATCATCTCTACAAAAAATTATTTGAATCCGATTTCATTTGACCACTCAATTGAGTTATTGAAATTTTAGTACTTTCTTAAAGCACCGTGTTCGTTGATTTTGTAAGACACAATTGGATGTCGAAACGGTTTCCGATTTGTCTAATTTTTTGTAAGGATGATCTATGAATGAAGAATTAAAAAATACATGGTTTGGATTATTGGGAAAAAAATTGTAGGTACCCTAAAGGGCGTCCCTTAAATAAAATTATTTGAGGGATCCCTCAATAGAAGGGGACTGTATATATATATACTTGAGCCATCTCCAAGCCCAACGTCAGCTAACTCTAGCCCAACTTTTGTTATTTACTTTATACCATTAAAAATACAAAACAAATATTATTTATTTATTGTCCAAAAACTAACGACAAGAACACATGCTTTCATCTTTTCAATGTTTACTTTTTCTTCTCCCTGTCAGATTCATCTTTTCAATGCTTACTTTTTCTTCTCCCTGTCAGATTCATCTTTTCAATCTTCCTTTTCTCTTTTTTTCCCTCTCTTCGTCTCTTCTTCCTTTTTTTATCTTCTATTTTTCCTCTCTCTTTCTTGTCCCTCTTTCTCCGTCTCTTCTTCCTTTTTTTTTTTTTTTTCTTTTTTTCTTTTTTTCTCCCTCTCTCTCTCTCTCCCCTTCTCTTCTTCCTTTTTTTTCTTCTCTTTTCTGGTGCGATTTTCTTCTCTTTCTCTGCGATTTTCTTCTCCTTCTCTCTCTCTCTCTCTCTCTCTCTCTCTCTCTCTTCTTGTAGATCTAAAATTAGATATGTGGGCATTTGTTTGTTGAATATGTTTAGCAGTTTAGATCTGTTATTGTTGAATATATTTTTAGCTTGGTTTATTTGCATTCATTTGTTTATATTTGAGATTATTCTTATATCGTTTGGGTTGCAGAGAAATTTATTAGATATGAGGAAAAAACAAGACCAACTTGAGATCGGGAACCGGAAGAACTGAACTGGTCTTTAGAGGTCCGGATTGGTTCGGTTTTACCATTCATTTTAGTTGAAAACCGGTTCAAATCGGACCGGATGAATAGTACGGTTTCGGTTGCAATTTTAAGTGAGAACCGGTCCAAACCGGATCGTATCCAGACCTAACCAAAGTGATTAATTCATCAATCTGTGGGTTTTAACCAGCAGTCAAAGCCAAAGTAAAAAAATACTTTTAAAAAGGAACTGGTTTGTCTTCTATCTTTTCTTTGGTCGAAATGGTATTTTCTTATGTGGGTCTTGGCCATCTTGAAGAGAGCATAATTGAATGAAGAGGTATCAAAACTTTCGTTTGTTTTTTTCCCTCGTTCTTTTCCTTTTGAGTTGGTTTGGTTTGTTTTTGACTCAGCAATTTTATTCACTCACTATCTTCTTCATATTAATCAATTAACCACCATATTCTGTCAATATGTTTTGTTAGTTTTCTTAACTTTTTTATATTTTAAGTTGATTTGATTTTTTTTATTTATTAAATTTTATACGAGCCTTGAATGTTTAGAAGAATGTTTAGTTTAGTTTTATGTGATTATATTTGAAGGGAAAAAAATGCTTAAAACCCAGATGTTATATTGTTCTCTATTTATTAGTTAAATTATTAGAGTTGAACATTTCATGCTTGAGTGTGATTGATCATATTTTTAGTCTCTGACTTGTTTAGATTTTTATTGTCATTTCTTATGCTTAATATAAAATTTAAACTCTGGAAATCTTAAAAAGAAAAAAAATTTAAAAAAAGACATAGCTCAAATCTAAAAAAGATCTTTAGACAAATATTTTCTTAAAAAAATCAATGCTTAGTTTATAATTTAAGTTATTAATGCGTGTGCATAAGCACACTTTAAATTTTGGGAGTTTCACTAAAACACCCAAAATGGGGGTTGAAATTATAAAAAAACTCAAGCACTATTGAAACATATAAGCACACCCAAAACCCATCATTACACACACTCAAAACCCATTTATAAACACACCCAAAAAGTTGACTTTGGGGTTGATTTTGAGTGTGTTTCTATGTTTAAATAGTGTTTAGGTTTTTTTATAAATACATGTCTAGAATTGGGTTTATTTATAAATTTGTATTAAATTTTTGCCTAGGTCTTTGAGAGCTCAGAACCGGCTCTGGTGGTGACAGAGAGTGGTTGTTGTGGTCAATTTTCTTTTTGGGTCAGTGGTAGTACACCCGAACCAATCAATCTCATAGTCGTACTCATCATCACTCCTATCCTACCACCGAAATCAAAGTCAAGGCCATCTGTTCAACAACCAGTTTGGGCAGTTTTCCCCTAACATGCCAAGCCAAAGCAGATAAATAGTAATAAATTATGATATCACTCTCATGAGTCATGGTACTGACTGATGGTTGTGGTTGTGGAGGGAAGGATAATAGCAATAATAAGATGATTATTTACTCCTAAAATTGAAAATTATGTGGCCCATGGCCCATGAAATTGGTTGTTGGGCTTGGACTGTGCACTCAATAGCTGAACGCGGGGTGACTTCCGATTTGTGCAGTCTGATTTTGAAGTTTGACAAGAAAAATTCCTGCAAAAGTCTATATTATAGTGGGTTTTAAATTTGTGTAAACTAAAACATATAAATTCACAAGAGGTTTGTAACTTAAGTAATCCTGGACCCAAGGTCATGAGTTCGACTCTTCTATCACCCAATATTACATATATTAAAGGAAAAACCAAAACAGGAGGGCTTATTGTTTTGTTTGTGATTTAGATGGCTGGGCCCAAACAAAGCTAAACTAATAAAACAAAACTGGGCCTAGCAAGGCACATAGGTTTTATCTAGAGGGCTGACTCTCAGTCCATAGAGTTAGAATTGGCCCAAAAATTGTGTCCAGTGGACAATCAATAGTCATAGCAAAAGAAGCTTTTTTTCTTTTTTCTTTTAAAAAAAATTTATGGCTAACATCAAAAGACCCCTTTTAGGTTTGGTGTCATTTTCAATATGGACCTCGGGGTATTAATTTCATCAATTTACACTCTAATATTTTCAAACTTGTCCAATTTTATCCTTCATTCAAGTGTTTTTGACTTAAAAAATCATTTAAAATATTATAAATTAATTTTACAACATAACCAAAAAACATAAAATAAACCTTACCTAACCTCCACTTTCCCCAGCCACACCAACCCTTACCTACTTTCAGTGGCGGACTTATTAAGACGCAAGAAGGTGCAGTTGCACCTCCTCTAGTCGGAAAAACCATTGTAGGTGCTTCAAATTACCTATTTGCTCAGTTGGTGGTGGTGCTCCAGGTGTAAAGATTACCTTATTTCCATTTTCAGCATTAAGTAAATGTCTTAGTCCTTTTACATTCATTTATTTTTATATTATTCCATTTACTTAAGTTTACAATGTAAATAAGGAAGTATCCCCCATTTGGATTCAAATAAATTACTAGAAAATCAATATCCCACCAAATCAAAATATGAAAGATCGGTTTTAGGTCAAAATACGATTTAGGCTAAAAATGATGGCTCATTAAGTCAATATATACTTCATAATAAAATCCCATAAAATCAAGTTTTCTTATTTGATGTGTAAGGAATAAAAGCCGCAAAAAATTATCTTGAGAAAATGATTATTCCAAAAAACCATTTTTCATACTTAGTCAATATTTTTACATAAAACAATTTTTCATGTATGATATAAATGAATGAAGGGACTTAAGGTCAATCTAGGTAAAAAGTCTTAGATGTTCAATCCACAAAGAGTTTTTAGCCTTTCAAAATTGCACATCTGCTAAAAATTTATGGGTCAGCCAGTGCTCACTGCCACTCCATACCCAGCCCAACCCACCCCCACAAGCCACCTTCCATCCCTACCCGCAACCCACACCCCCGCCCAGGACCTAGCCCCCACAATCCACTCTCTCTGTCTCTGTTTCTCTCTCACTTTGTGTCACACAAATTTTATTCAAGGTAGAAAATTCTTAAAGCATAACTTAATTGATTTAGAAAACCCTAGAGAGAATCATTGCATGAAGTCAATCCCAAAATCAAATTTCAAAGGGATTTTCAAAGTAAAAGATAGATACCCAAGAAGGGAAAGCAGTGCAACTTTTCTAATTAAGCAAACAATGGTAGAGAAGAGAACCATAAAAAATTCAACATAACAACATAACATTGGCAAAGGCGTAAAGGAAAGAAAAGAAAGGGAAAAGTGGCAATTGTGGGGGTGGCTGGGTACAAAAAGAGGGCTACCATATTTTGAGGTGGAAAAGAGCTTTTAGATATCTATGGCATTAAGGTCTCGCCCAATGCCTTCAGTTGCATGGCTATAGCCCATAGTCATAGCAAGGTTGTGGCTCGAACCGCCACAATTTCAATCGTGTCCTAAAAATCATCAAACCTTTTAGCTTTTCGTCTTAAATGCTCCAATTCATAAAAGTCTTCAACTTTTCTGTCACATCCCGGAATCGGCTCCGCCGTAGCACGATATTGTCTGTTTTGGGCCTCCCATCTCTACCTTCACGATTTTGTTTCTGGGAGCTCACGAGCAACTTCCTAGTGAGTCACCCATCCTGGGATTGCTCTAGCCCCAACTCGCTTAACTTCGAAGTTCCTATGACTCCGAAACCAGTGAGCTCCTAAAAGGCCTCGTGCTAAATGAAGGCAGGCATGTACATATAAGGTACATCACCCCCTATCCGTTGGTCGATGTGGGATGTTATAATCCACCCCCCTTAGGGGCCCGACGTCCTCGTTGGCAGGCTCGCACCATACGACAGAATGACTCTGATACCAAATTGTCACATTCGGGATCGGCTCCACCGTAGCATGATATTGTCCGCTTTGGACCTCCCCTTTCTGCCATCACGGTTTTGTTTCTAGGAGCTCACGAGCAACTTCCTAGTGGGTCACCCATCCTGGGATTGCTCTAGCCCCAACTCGCTTAACTTCGGAATTCCCATGACTCCGAAGCCAGTGAGCTCCCAAAAGGTCTCGTGCTAGATGGAGGTGGGTATGTACATATAAGATACATTACCCCCTCTCCGTTGGTCGATGTGGGATGTTACATTTTCAACTTCAATCCCTTCAGCAATCAAACTCTTAAACACTTCAGCTTTGATGCCTAGGATCATTATTGTTAAACGACTTTTCTTTCTTCACCTTTTGATGCTAGGCTGGCTAGGTGGTTACAATCGAGGGAGAGGAGAATGGAGCAATGAGCTGGGCTAGGAGGGAGGGAAGGATGGTGTTGCCGCTGCTGCTACTGATGAGAAGATTGCGACTATTGTTGGTGTTGGGTGAGGCTGTGGTTAGAATGGGTGGCAGTGGGTATGAAGGTTGGTAAGGTTGGTGAAGCTGGGGAAAGTAGGGCAAGGTTTGTTTTTATTTTATTTTATTCAATTTTACGTTTTTTTTTTGTTAGGTTGTATAATTAATTTCTAAACTTTTAAATTATTTTTTAAGTAAAAAAAAAACTTAAATTGTTGGGTCTCACGGTGGCCACGTTAATAGTTAACGATTAACCACATAGTCAACTTAACAGAATGATAAAATTGAACAAGTTTGAAAATATTGGGGGTGTTGTAAATTGATGAAATTGACACCCCAAGGCTCGTATTGAGAATGACTCCAAATCTAAAAGGGGTGTTTTGATGTTCAAAAATTTAATAGGCGGTCCCATTGGCGTTTCCAGCTATGGGTTGGCTGGGCTCATGCCCGGCCCAAAATTTTGACCCAAAAAAAAAAAAAGTAAGTAACTAGCCCAGCTCTCAGCAAAACAGCCAAAAATTCACAGCAGCCAAAAATTAGAAAGCAACTAGTCCACTTAAACAATATATGCAGTGCAGTAGCCAAAATTAAAAGGGATATCATGCAGCCTTCAACCACCATCAAAACAGAAACTTCACTCTCTCTGTGCAAAATATCAACACTTCCAACTTCTCTCAGTCTCAACCTTCAGCCATCATCAATTCAACTCTCAACTTCTTTGCAGGAGCAACTTCTCTTCTTGGCAACAAGTACTCTTCTCTCATTCTCTCATTTTTAATTATCTCATGCTCTTTAATTTGAATAGAAAATATTCTAGGGTTAATTGGGAGATTTTGTTGAAATTAATTAGGGCTTTGATTTTAGGAATTTTGTTGATATATTTAATTTGTTGTTGGTATTGTTGTGATGTTTAATTTGTTGTTGGTATTGTTGAGATGATCAAGATTTTAATATCAATTATCTTGAACATGATCCAGGATTACGTCGTCTAATATGCAAATATTCGGTGAATGAACAAGATAATGTGCGAAGAGCATATATTCTTTTAGGGCCATGTCAACCTGAGTTAGAAGATTATCCAAGCCACTTAGAAGGAAAAATCTTACGTCAATTTAATAAAAAGTGGTTTGGCCAATTCTCTTGGCTTGAGTATTTAGTTGCTAAGAACAAGGAATTTTGTTTTCCTTGTTTCCTGTTTGATAAAACTCAATCATTTTCAGCCTTTATTGTTGATGGGTTTCAAAATTGGAAGAGAATTGGTGGGAATCATTGTGCGTTTCAACATCATGTAGGCAAACTAAATTCACCACGTCATCTTTCTATGCAAAAGTGGATTAGCTTAAAAAAAAAATCCTTATGTTCATATTGAAGAAGTGGTAGAAAAGTAATCAAATCAACAAGTGATGGACAATCGGTTGCAACTTACAACCACAATAGAGGGTATTAGGTATCCAGCAAATCAAGCATTGACTTTTCGAGGTCATGATGATCCATTGGCTCATCTAACCGAGGCAATTTCATTGAAATCATAAAGTGTTTTGCAAGAATGAATATGGAAGTTGAGAAAGTTGTCCTAGATAAGGCTCCTCAAAATGCTCAGTATATTTCCAATGACATACAAAAACAAATCTTGCATATTTTTGCTACCAAGGTGATGAAGATAATTTGTAGAGAACTTGGGATGAACAAATTTTATATTCTTGTTGATGAATCACTTGATGAATCGAGTAAAGAATAAATAGCTATTATTCTAAGATTTGTTGATGGTCAAGGATTTATTCGTGAGCGTTTTTTCGACATTGTGAGTGTTGCAGAAACTAATGCCTTGACTCTTAAAAAAGAGATATGCAAAGTGCTTGGTAATAATGACATTCTAGTGGAAAACATGCGTGATCAAGGGTATGATGGTGTTAGTAATATGCGTAGTTCATGGAATGGATTACAAGCATTGCTTCTTGAAGATTGTCCATATGCATATTATGTGCATTGTTTTGCTCATCGTTTACAATTAACATTAAATGACGCAGCTAAAGATGTGAAAGTTGTATGGAGATTTTTTTTAATGCTGACTAACATTGTGAATTTTGTTAGTGCTTCTGTTAAGCGCCATAATGAATTAAACTTAATTCGAAAAATTGAACTCATGGAGTTGTTGCATTCTGGGGAACTTGAGATAGGTAAAGGACTTAATCAAACTCGTACTTTGAAACGAGTTGGAGCAACTTGTTGGGGATCTCATTTTGCCTATATTACAAGTTTGATGAGTCTATTTAAAGAGATTAAATTACTTCTTTTGGAAATCAGTGATCATGGACCTAACCAACAGTTTTGTAGCGATGCAGAGAGTAACTATATTGCTATGATGTCTTTTGAGTTTGTGTTTTCATTGGTTTTGATGGAAAAAATTATGGGATTGACCAATTTTATTTGTCAAGCATTTCAGACGAAAACTCAAGACATTGTAAGTGCTTTAAATTTTGTTGAGAACACAAAAATGCAACTTGAAGATATGAGGGAAAATGGTTGGGTTGATTTTTTCATGGGTGTGGTATCATTTTGTGAACTACATTGTGTTGATATTCCTGATATGGGTGGTCGTTATATGACGGGCACACGTCGTTTTTGTCAACAAAAAGATTTTATTACAATTAAGCATGCCAGCGCATTGATGTATTTAATGATGTTATAGATTGCATGATGAGGGAGTTAAATGATAGATTTCTAGAGCAAACAGTTGAACTTCTTACTCTTAGCTCAGAATTGGATCCGCGTAATTCTTTCATGTCATTCAATATTGAGCATCTATGTAAACTTGCTGAGAAATTATATCCTGGTGATTTCCTTCCTCATGAGTTGAAAGTTTTAGAAGTAGAGCTCAAGTATTTTCAGAATGATATAAAACGCCTTCCATGCTTTAAGGAAATCACTACTCTTCCTCAATTATGTTAACAATTGGTGGAAACAACTTTGGGGGAAAACTACTATTTGATTGATAGGTTGGTTCAGTTGGTGTTGACTCTTTCTGTTTCTACAGCAACAACGGAACGAGCTTTCTCATGTATGAGAATTATTAAGAATCGACTTCGAAGCACCATAAGTGATGAATTTCTTACTGATTGTATGATCCTCCACATTGAAAGAGAGTTTGCTAATACTATTGACAATGCATCCATAATTGAGGAATTTAAGAGTTCTAAGCCTCATGGGGTTAAATTTTAGATTTAAATAATGTTGTTTTGTATTGCATTGCATTGTATTTACTTTCTGTTTTTATTTTAGTTTTTGTATTTGTAGATCTAGATGCATTTAAGGGTAAGGCTCATTACGTTCCCCCTCACTAGGTGTATCTTTTTTTGTTTATTAATGAAATTCACTCGTACCGTCGAGTTTATTATATAAATTTTGCCTGGTCGACTTTCGAATCCTGGAACCGCCACTGGGTGGTCCAGTTTGTATTGACTTAAAAGGATATCTCTGGTGGCGTACATAAAATTGGGTCGTTGGTTGGGGTACATGATATTGCAGGATAGATAGCCTGTTCTTCACCTTCACCTGAGTTGCAGAATCCCAAAATCAGAAATGGGTCCTTAAAATCTGAGGCAGGCACCACGTGTGAGTGCCTGTTTTGTTTTTCTCTCTCTAAATGTTTCGAAGCAAGCATGCATGCATGCATGAGTAATAGTATCTATGTAAAGGGCGCATGTTATTTGTCTATGGATCTCGCATCGCATTCGCCCATAAATGAAGCCACCCAGCGTTTCGGCCATTTATAATTTTATCAAACCATACTGTTTTTATTATGGCAAAAGAATAAAACAAAAAAAGTTAAAAGGGATAAAAACACAGTAATCTGTCTGTCTAATCTCTAATTAAGGTTCACATGCATTGCTTTGCTGCTAACAAAATGGATGGGTATGTTTCAAAACTCTTACCGACGTAACGCTGCAGCTTTGTCAGTTCCTATCCTATGCAAACTGCAAACTGACTTTTTTTATAAATAAAAAATATTTTTTAATTTTTAATTTTTAATTGGTAATATTATTTTGTACATGATTTGGTAATATTAGTGCATGCTGCATGCAGATATCATCACATAAGATGTAACGGTTGTCCGCTGAATAGTAAGATCCTAGCAAAAGGGAAAGCAAGCAAGCAACGGACCAAATTTCCTTTTTTTATATTCTTTGCTTTGCTTTTGCTCATTGCATGCAGCATTCGCAATTAAATCAAATTAAAACTCACTCAGATATCAAAACAACAAAAATATGTTATCTGATTAGAAGCTTCATCGTATGGGGACCCTCAGTCCTTGTGGCATATTAGTATCCGTTAGATCATTTTCACGCGTCATTTGTCGTCATATCCATCCTCCTTGAGCCACGGTACTAACCCGCCGTGATGTCTGCTAACTGATTTTCGCTTTTACTTTCGGCAGGGCACCTTTGGTCCTCCTTCGCCCATCAATTCTGAGGTTTACTAAAGTCTTTATCTTTGTTTTTATCTACCTCGTCATCTGCCAATCGAATCACATCATGCAATGTATCACGGTCCGACTCTGCAGTGCAGCTGAATTTGAACAGTGCTTTAAAGTCGGATCGTGACACAATGAATGCATCATTATTAAACAGAAAAGTGCTGGCATCACTATAACAGCAACATGTCAGTGTGTCTCAAGTTTACCAAAGGTTGGGTTTGTTTACAAATCTACTTCTGCTTGTTTTAGAACATTCACAGCAACTTCAATAATCATGAACCTATTGGTTTTTATAATGTCGGGGACTGGACGTCCTTATTCCACTCGGAAATGGAAATCCAGTCCAATCACACCAGTCAGACGTTACTGCCCTTTATCGTTTTAACTTTTACTAGATAGATTACGACACAAAGGAAGGGCATGATCGGGTTTTCACTTTTTTTTTGGGCGTTGCTGCAACAGCAAATGAAGAGAGGAATTAACTGCAGCAGCAAATAATAATCCAACTGGGAAACTTTTAGCAAAATACAGCTACACCACAGTGCACTTACCTTTCTAAACCGCCACGAGTTTATTATAAATTTCCTCTCTTTTCATTTTCTTGTTTTCTGAATTTATTAAAGACAGAGCAAACAGAGGAAGCGAAACAGGAAGAAAGAAAAATGAAGCGTTGGGGTGTGGTTTTCTTTGTTCTTCTGCTTATCCAAAATCAGGGAATTTTGAAACCAGTAGAAGCAGAAGATGGGTTTGTGAAAACCAGAGGACTTCAACTTGTCTTGAATGGAATCCCTTACTATGCGAATGGGTTCAATGCCTACTGGTTGATGTACGTGGCCACTGACCCATCCCAGAGAGACAAAATTTCATCAGCCTTTCAAGAGGCTACACAACATGGCCTCTCCATAGCAAGAACTTGGGCTTTCAGCGATGGCGGTTACAGGCCTTTACAGTCTTCTCCCGGCTCCTACAATGAGCAAACTTTCCAGGTTAATTAGCCATGAATTCAATTCTCCTTGCATTTTGTTTTATAATTTGTTTGGTTTCATTATTAAAAATCAAGTCTTTTTATTTTGTTTCAATTTGGGTCTGAAAGTTTCCGTTTTTGGCTCAAAGGGTTTGGATTTTGCGATATCTGAGGCGAAGAAGCATGGGATTAAGCTGATATTGAGTTTGATGAATAACTATGAGAACTTCGGAGGCAGAAAACAGTATGTGGAATGGGCTAGAAGCCAAGGGCAGTCTATAAAATCAGAGGACGATTTCTATACCAACTCTGTAGTGAAGGATTTTTACAGAAATCATATCAAGGTGAATCAGAATCAGATTCTCTCTCTCACTCATGATCATGAATATATTTTTTGATTTATTTGTTTTAGTTTTGTCATTACTATTAGTATTTGCTTTTGGGAAAGCAGTGGTTGGGTTGAATATAAAATTGAATGTAAATAAAGATTAATAATTTATTTGGCAGTTGTAGATGAAATGTTCTCATGTTCTCAGTTTTAGTTGGTTGGTTTTCCTCTTCTAGTATAATTAATTTCCTCTTCTAGTATAATTAATTTGATAATGAGAAATAATTTATATTAATTGATTACCATTTTGGCAAAGAGTAGGTGTGAAAGGTTGAAAATCGTGGTAGTAGTTTCAGATTGATCATCTCAGACTAATTTTTACTAACATGGCGTTTTCTGATCCTGTGTAATAGACTGTACTTACGAGGACAAACAGTCTGACTGGAGTTGCTTACAAAGATGAACCAACCATAATGGCTTGGGAGCTGATGAATGAGCCAAGATGCACTTCAGACTCATCAGGAAAAACCATTCAGGTCTGGTCCGGGAAACCATCTCTTTCTTTCAATTTTTGTTTTATAAATTTTGTTCCTTTCATTTAATCTCATCAGTTAATACTTGATTATGTTCCACAAGTCTTGAAAAGCGATGTTAGGCGTTTTCTTGTCCAAGAATTTGTATCATGGTCATTGGTGCGCCTCACAATTATTTAATTTTTTTTTTAATGCAAGCGACACTAGGGAATAGGGTATTCGGACACAGGACATCGAGGGTGCCCCACCTTTATTTCTTGAGTTGGTTGCTTACCCATCCCGCTAATCAGGCCCAACTTTTGGCTAAATTGAAGAGAAGCCTAGTGCGTACTGCTCCTCATGCTTGCATAGGCATGAGTTCACCAATTTGACAAGCTTAACATACCACGAGGAATTGTACCTAAATCTTACACTGGAAATTTATAGAAACAAATAAATTAATTAAAAGAAGAAAAAAGGAAATGTTTGAGCTTTGCGTTTGTTTGTTTGACAGGCTTGGATAACCGAGATGGCATCTTACTTGAAATCTATAGACGGAAATCACTTGCTAGAAGTTGGTCTTGAAGGGTTTTATGGAGCATCAAAGCAGCAAACTAATCCAAAATACTTTCAAGTGGGAACAGATTTTATTGCAAATAATCAGATCCCCGGCATTGACTTTGCTACTGTTCACTCATATCCTGACCAATGGTAAACGTTTCATGGAGTAAGTTTCCTTTACAACTTAATTTAAAAAGATAACGAGTTTTCTGAATTGGGTTCTTTTGAATGATGCGCAGGTTATCTGGGTCAAGTTATGAAGACCAAGTCTCTTTCTTGAACAATTGGGTGAATGATCATATCCAAGATGCACAAAACATACTCAAGAAGCCAATTCTCTTTGCTGAGTTTGGAAGGTCTTTGAAAGAGTCGGGTTACACCACAAACCAACGGGACCAAATTTTCACCACAGTCTACTCGGCCATCTACTCGTCGGCTAGGGGTGGAGGTGCAGCTGTTGGTGGCTTATTCTGGCAACTTCTGGCTGAAGGAATGGATTCTTTCCAAGACGGGTACGGCATTGTGTTAAGTGAGAGCTCCTCAACAGTTAGTTTGATTTCTGAGCAGTCTCAGAGGCTTATTAAGATTCGGAAGATGCATGCCAGGCTGAGAAACATTGAGAAGTGGAAGCGAGCAAGGGAGATTAGAAGGGCTCAATGGTGGTCTGGAAACAAGGTCAATGATACAGGAAACTGAGAAAGGAGAATTGTATTTAAGCAACAATCCCAAAATGTATTTCACTAGATATATAGATGAAAGATACAACTTTATTGATATTATTAAGTAACAAGCAGGTTTAGTTACATACATCAAAGCAAGTTGTTAATTTACATAAATAAGTGTTCTGGCTACATTAAGTTAAAGCCACGAGCGAGCTTCATCAAGGTACTGTCACCGTGGCTCAATCTGAACAATTACCCTTCTGTAAAATTTATGGATTTAAACGACAGTTCCATCTTTAATGGTTGCATTCTTCAGTACGACTGTGATTCCAGACCGAATGTAAAATCCTTCCTCTGCCCTGTCTGCTTCTTCAACTCCCTGGCAAGTCAAAGCATCCAGCAATGTTTTAAGTAAGAAATAATTCAGGGTTCTGTTAAGTTTCATGTAATTTGAAGTCTTAACTTTCAAAAAAAGGAGCACTTACATCAGCATTTGTGATCATTACGTTTCTTCCTATCTTAGCATTCTTGTCGATTATGCAATTCCTTCAAGACAGATGACATGCAAAATCAGCATAAAGAGCAAGAATTCTTTTCAGAACTTAATAGGCATATCTATAGCTGATAGTATCTCACCAGATTTTGGTATTTGATCCAACACCAACTGGAACCTTTCCTAGAGCTACAAGAGATGCGATCTCAGATTCAGTTTGGTAGTAGTCCGCACCCATCATCATAGTATCCTGAAAATCGATTTTTCATAACCAAATATAATCAGTGCTTCAAACCGTTATTTGCCCACTAAAAGTTGGTAAAACTTGTGCAATTGTGCACAAAGCAAGGGGTGAAATTGCAATCCCTTGGAAGTAGTTTTAGAAAGCAGTCATTTGCCTAATACGTTCGAAGGCAGGTATGGGGATCATTAAAAACCATTTTCACATGAATTTGCATCATAGAAACACCAATATGCTTTTGTCGCCAGCGAATTCCCCAGGGTACAATATTATCCAATAAAATCAATGAATCTAACTGTCACTTGAAATATAACATAAAAAATGACTTCAAAATTGACATATTGGCATCTAGAAGCATGTTACCAAAGCATGTATAGAAGGTAGCTCACCTTAAGTTCTACACCAGACTCTAAACGTGAGCGCACACCCACAATAGAGTGTTGAACACTACATTCTCGCAAGAAGCAACCATGGGAAACTATTGCATCTATAATCTGCACAATTCAATTTGCCCTGAGATACAAAAGTACAGCCTAAGCAACAAAGTAATTTAAGCTTACAATCATACCCTGCATTTTTCAACTTTTGTAGGTGGCAAGAATCTAGGAGATGTGTAGAAAGGTGTCTTTGGATCATTGAATTCAAACTTTGGAGGCTGCATGAAAGAAACTATGTAATCAGTTTGCCAAACCATTTACTCATTTTCAAGTAATAAAAGAAAAAAAAATCCCGTGGAGTTTTAACATACTCCTAAATACATTTATAGTTAACCAAAAGCAACTTCAGTCCAAATTATATGACAATATTTCCTGAATGAAGAGAGAGTTCTAACTCCTATTGCGAACAATGTCAATTCATCCTTACTCATGTACATTCTTAATTCTTCCTTTTTCCTACAAATTATCACAATAGCTAACCAAAATAAATTGTTAGCTCTGGCTTCCTTCAGTTTGCACATATAACTCCAAATGGCTCAGGGGATGACAAGTGCCTTAAGGATTGAAATAATCATACAGTAAAATCGATTGAGTAGAGGTATTACCAACCTGTTCTGTGAGGGCCAAGTTTGCATCAAAAAAAGACTTCACAGTTCCAATATCCTCCCAGTAGTCATTGAATAGATATGCCTGATCATGTAAGAGCATGTAACTTAGTGACTCAATTGCCAAATCAGTGGCCAATAAAATTAACATATCAAAACCAGACTCTGAGAAAATATTTCCATATTAATATTGGACGAGAAAAACTAAAAGGAAAAATAAAGATGAAAAAAACTATAGTCTGAAGGGCTATCTCACCTGGACATTGTGTTCCCTCACAGCTGATGGAATAATCTCAGAGCCAAAATCATTACAAGAAGGGTAGCTCCATCTTAATAACTTTAGTAGGACATCAGTTCTAAACACATAAACACCCATTGATGCAATATAAGGAGATTTCATAGCCTCCAGCTCAGAAAGCCCTAGAATACTGGTGTCAACTTGCTGCAGTGTGTAAAAAACAATATTTAGGGGAACGCTGTGGTACATCAGCTGGAATGAAAATAGATATGAAGTCCTTTGATAACATAAATCTGGGAAAGGGAGGAAAACACTGAATACGAACAAAATAAGCATTTTTAATTACCATTGCTTCTAGGTCAGGGCCTTTTGGTTTCTCAGCAAATTGGATTATACGTCCTGATTGGTCAATTTTCATGAGTCCGTAATCTGATGCCCGGCTGCATGACAAGATCAATCCACAACAAAGACAAGCATCTGTCAGTGATTTTTCCAACGTGGAACTAAAGAAGCAGAGTTTATTTGTAGTGGTATACAAGTGAAAAACATGCAAGAAGTTAAAAGGTCAGGAATCTGGTGCCAAATGCAAACATGAAATAGGGCATAATAGGAGGTAGGTAGTCAGCACATTACATATTGAGCATGTACCAATGCTCAAGAGACCCTTGAAACAGTAGCATAGGAATATGGAAAGATGTGTACCTTTCATCCATGGGAATGCATGAAACTGTGATGTCAGCATTTGTATCAATATGCTTCTGTAAGAATAATGGCCATCAGTTAGATGGATTTTAGAGAGTTGTAAACTGTTGTATTAAATTAAAAAAAAATTATTCCACCATTAAGTATCAAATAAGCACCTGCACAAAATCCAGATAGTCCATCCGATAAAGATGATCACCGGATAAGATCAGTATATGCTCAACATTTTTGTTCTTTGCATCCTGCACGGATCATCCAAAAGCCACTTTAGTTATTTCCATCCCATTCTTGAAAAATAGTTGTAAAATCAAAGCACCCACCTCAAAGACCCATATAAATTGTCTCACAGCATCAGCTGTTCCTTGAAACCATTTCTTCCCAGCTTCTCCTGGCGTTTGAGTTGCAGCCAAAACCTATTGCTTCCATATATTAGTCTTTGAATTATTAAACTTTTTCATTGTTAGTTGCAACAAGAAAGCAATATGGTTCAATGTACAAATCGTGAACTACACAAGAACATAACCAATCATATGTACAGTACGCTGGTCTAACATAATTTGTGTATACAGAAATAATCTTACCTCCACAAATCCATCTCCGAAATTCATACCATCTCCAAAATTATAAGTACGAGCAAGGTGACGATTGAGGGAAAAAGAGTTAAATTGTGTTAAGATGAATATCTTTTTTATGCCACTGTTAATGCAATTGCTCATCGGGATATCAATCAGCCTGTAACACCCTCCAATTGGAACCTACAAATCAGAAAACATCACTGTCAAATTCAACTCCAAATCTTATGCAGTTCCTTATATTTGTGCCTTAATATTGGATAGCCTGATTCTGTTGTAATCATAAACTTTCTTAGGCACAAGTTGTAATTATAAATCCAACTCAACCAAATGCATAAATTTTCCATTTTTCTTTTCCAAGGAACCATTTTGCAATGTGAATAACTTTGATGAAACAGGAACCAACGGTGATCTCTTACCGCTGGCTTGGCCCTTTGGCTGGTGAGAGGAAACAGGCGAGTTCCAGCACCTCCACCCAAAATGATAGAAGCCACATTCTTGGGGTCTGCTTTTGGAGTCTCAAAAAGTGGTGACTGAAATGTCTGAAATCAAAGCGCAAATGCAAGAGTGTTACTCAATACCAACATCAAACTCCCAAGGTTTTGGGTACTCAAATATGAACAATTGCACACCGGATCAACTTACCACACTGTCTTGGTTGATATCTGTAAGAATAGAGTGAGCCACACCAGGCTTAAGCTTTCTAGCTCCGCTTTCAAATTTAGAGCTTTTCAACAACTGAGCACTCAAATCTCTGCTCTTGAGACCCACCCTGACACTCTCACCCCAGAACCCACTACCTTGGTTCCTAAGACCCCCTTTTCCGACTTTAAGCTGTTGGGTATTGGCCCTCATGGTCGCACAGCAAGAATCCATAGTTACAAAAAACACACTGCTTTCCAGAGATTCTATATCCTCTAATGCAAAAATGAGGAATCTTATATGAAAATGGTTTCCCTTATGCCTTTATGTAACAGAAAAGCAAAGCAAAGCACTTTCACAAAAAGCCCACCCAAACATTCAGCGTCACAAAAACAAAGAGGCACCCACCAGATCAGAGGCAAAATCAGCAATTCCCGGATCAGAAAATTGTATAAATAGAAAGAACCAGAAGTACCCCAGATGCCCAAAAGATGAAAACTTTAATACAACCCTGGTCTAACGTTTGGTTTATGACCACCAAGACCTGAAATGGGAGGTGATCAAAAGTGCTTGTGGTGGAGCCAAAAATGGCAAGTGGAAGAGAGTGAATGCCGGATTAAGGAGGGTGACTAATGATGGAGGTGGTGATTTTGGTGAATGAATGCGTGAGCGGTCACGGAAAAAAAAAATCTTAATATTTATGACATATATAATAGTGTGCACTTCTTGTTGCCAACTAGTAATTCTCTCTTCTCAGTAAATGCCACTGTGATCGAGTGTTTAGGCTTTCCAGCTCGATCGGGTTTTCGGAAGAGTCCTTCCTTAAGCAAAGGTCTTTCCATTTCAAACCCATTTGCGTTTATTTCATTTTTCTAAATTACATTTTGGGTTGTCTAAAATCTTATTTAGTATGTCAACGGGTCTAACCCAATAAAAAAGAGCATTAATTTGCAAACCAATGACTTATATATAATAGTGTCTGAAGAATTCCTTCCCCTTCATAGACTATCGCTTATATTCCAAAATAATAATAAAATTCTTATTTAGTATTCAAAGCCTACATCATTTATATGTCAAGGTGGCTTTTATTATTTGATACAGAATTGCATTTCTTTAATTTAATTGTACTGTTTTCTATGTAGGAAAAAATTTTAAACTTTAAATCATTATAAAAAATAGAATGCGGCATTTTTCGTTTTTCACCAGGAAAAAAAAAAGGGAGTTTCACTAAAACACCCAAAATAGGGGCTTAAATTATAAAAAAACTCAAGCACTATTTAAACATATAAACACACCCAAAACCCATTATTACACACACTCAAAATCCATTTATAAACACACCCAAAAAGTTGACTTTTGGGTTGATTTTGGGTGTGTTTCTATGTTTAAATAGTGCTTGGGTTTTTCTATAAATACATGTCTAGAATTGGGTTTATTTATAAATTTGTAAAAAAAAAATTACCCCAGTTTGCTGGATGACAATTTATTTAGTAGTAGCACCATTGTTAATCATTTTGAACAATACGTTTGGCCATTCTCATCATCTTCTAAAAATATATGTTGCCAGGTTTTGTCTGTCCCGCCACGATTTTCCTAATAAGAGGGAAAAAAAAAACAGAAATTAGTATATAGGTACTGTACTATTGTTTATACTTTATAGGAGGGATATGTCAAATGTTAAATGTAAAATATGAATTCGATGACTTATGTGGCAATTTGATACTTTGAAAAAAATTTAAAAATTTAACTTCGCCCTAAATGCAAAATATTATATTATATTATTTTATTTTTTAAAAACAAATGGAGTCCATATAATGCATAGAATTTTGAAAGAAAGTAAATAACAGTGAGGTCTATGACTAACAAAATACTAAAATAATATTTGATATCAAACTTTTAAATATATTATTTTTACATATCGCTTCTAGTCTTTAAATATATATGAGCAATTTTAAACTTTAATTTTTGTCGTTGAAAGGGACGATACATATTACATATGGGGGATTGTGTACCACGGAGCGATACACGGCTCATGTTTTGTGTGACGAGGACCCAACTAGCATATGACTACATGTGCATGTCATTTTTACACAGTATCTCCTTCTTGTCACTTAGGCCCCTCTCACCGAATCCAACGGTGGATATGCTGTGATATATCTCATAATAATATTATATTATAAGATCAAATATCTTTCTTTTGTCAGTCAAATCAAATATATGAAACCAAAAGTGAACATGATCATGCGTACCTTTGAATGGAAAAAGACATAACGTAAATTACTTTATTATTATTATTTTTTTTAGTCACAAAAACAGTATAAACTACATAGGGATTCGAACCTAAAATCTTATTGCTTCCTAAGGAGACATAAGTACTTAATTTTTGTCATTAACACACACTCAACTCAATTATGTTTTATCTTAAATTTTAATTATTTACAAAGAAGAGGAAGGGTAAGCTCTTTTTCTAGAAAAGTTCCCTATGGGCAAGTATAACGTAAAGTTGGCATAGAACTGCGTGGGGTAATGAAATCGAGACACCTGCCTTTGCCTGCTTACGCTGGCCATGACGTTATTGCCTCACGAGGCATTTTCAGGCATTTGTTTTGGATTTCAAGTTTGTCAGTCAATTCAATTGTGAACACGTCTTCTAATCAAAGCCTTTAATCAAGACGTGGCTGGTATGCATGATAGTAGGTTGCAGTTTGACTACGACATTGTGTGTGCAAGGGCGGAACTATAAATTTTTCAACGGGTGGGCTAGCTAAAGTTATTAGCTTTAAAATTTAGTGATTATTTTTTTTTGGTACTTACAATTTCTATAGTCTTTCTAGAAATAAAAGTAAACATTAAATCATATAAACCAAGCTAGTTCATAGCTCCATAGACTAATTTTCAATAAGTTTTAACATAAACTAAATAGGGTTTAACATCATAGTGGATTGAACATCTAAGATTTTTTTACCTAGATTGATCTTAGGTTCTTTCATGCATTCATATTATAGATGAAAAGTTATTTTATGTAAAAATATTGACTAAGTATGAAAAATGGGTTTTCGAAATAATCATTTTCTTAAGATAATTTTTGGCGGCTTTTATTCCTTACACATCAAATAAGAAAACTTGATTTTATGGGATTTTAGTATGAAGTATATATTGACTTAATGAGCCATTATTTTTAGCCTAAATCGTATTTTGCACTAAAACCGATTTTTCATATTTTGATTTAGTGGGAATTTGATTTTCTAGTATTTTTATTTGAATCCAAATGGGGGGTACTTCCTTATTTACATTGTAAACTTAAGTAAATGGAGTAATATAAAAATAAATAAAAGTAAAATGACAAAGACATTTACTTAAATGTTGAAAATGGAAATAAGGTAATCTGTACAGCGCCACTAACTGGGCTAATACTGAAAATAAGTTAAATATATATATAAGTTTTATATTTTTTTCTTAAAAAACCACACTGGGCTACAGCCTACTGTAGCCCTTAGTGTGGTTCCGCCCCTGTGTGTGTGTCTTCTTCATTTCTAAATGTGACAAAAATAACATTAATTTACAAATTAATAGTCTTAGATTCGAGACCACATAACATCGTAATCGTGTTGTGTGTGTAAAAAATCTCATTTCATCTATATTTTAGACTTACTAAAAAAAATCAATTAAAGGCTGCAATGCACAATAAACATATATAAATCTCCCCTATTGGGTTTGACGGCCCAGTCCTAATCAAGTTCCCCTCCAAAGGTCAATCCCAATTTACTTCCCCTCCAAAGGCCCAATCCTTAATAAACCAGAAAATGACAAGCCTATAATGATGTTAGCCCGAGCCCAATACATTATCCACCCGAAAATTGTAGGGGTAATTCAGTAACTTAATTGGGTGGAACCACATAAACCTCATCTTCAATTCATCAGTCATCACACTGCATCATCCGCTCCGTCGTTTCTCTTCTCTTCCAAAAACGCACAGAAATGGCGCTCAATCTAACCAACACATTCCTCCAAGGAAGACCCTGCCCCCCAGTCCTTCCTCCCAAGAAGGTAAAATTACCCAATTACCCAGATTGAATTCATTTCATTCAGCAACCTCGGCTTTACGAATTTAATTTTGTATTTCCAGGTTTGTGGTGGTGGTGGGCTGGGGAATTGCCGGCCTGTGGTGACGTGCAGGAAGAAGGAGATACACCCGCAGTTCTACGAGGACGCGAAGGTGTACTGCAAAGGTGAGCTGGTGATGACGACTGGTGGGACCCAGAAGGAGTACGTGGTGGACGTGTGGTCGGGCAACCACCCCTTCTACCTCGGAAACCGGTCGGGCATGCTCGTCGACGACGACCAGGTAGAGAAGTTCAGGAAGAAGTACGGAGAGCTCACTCAGATCATGGATATCCCCGTGCTCAAGGGAGAGATTGTTCTGCCCTCTAGGCGCAAAGCCGCAGCTGGTAAAGGGGGCAAGAAGAAGTAGAAAGAAGCTATGCTTTGATTGCTTCTTCCATGTAAGCTTGTAGGTAAATTTTACAAATTGAAGCTTGAAAGCGTGTGTTTTTATGAAAATGGAGTAAAATTCAATTCCTATTCTGTGCTTGTTATGTTAATATCCGTCTTATTTTACTAATAACTTGCATTGTGGAGTAGTGTATTGATGAGAATATAATTCATTGTTTTGGGGTCTCACGCACCATTTCCAAGTTGAAAGCTAAACTAAGCTTGAATCTGTGTAAAGAATGCTAGTTTCCCCTGTGTGTAGTGTATGTATGACTTAAGTTCAGAAAAGGAAAATATTTAGCAAGGTCTTTTTAATCAGAGTATACAGTATAGATATAACTGGTACATTGATGGGACTTTGAGATGGTGCTGAGGTTAAGCTTAGACTACATTAGGGCCCTTGATGAATATCAGAATATTTGATTCCAGGGCTGTTTTAGTGACGTCTGTTGATGGTTTTTTTGGTTCAACGGGGAAGAGAAATCTTGTACCCGTGAATTTTGTTAAGAAGATGATGATATTGGCCTCTTAATTAAAACTGGGAACCCGATTTCTTCGATTCGGGAGCTCATGTTGTACTGGAGATCTCACAGCAGTGCTGTTTTTTCTTCTCCTTTTCATTTCATTGTTGGATTCAAAGCATTGATGTTTTTTTGTTCCCCCATTCTTTTCCGCCATGAATTCCTTTACGTTACAGGTTATCTACAATTAAAGCAGGGAACCAAACAGAAGAAGAAGTAGCAGCAGCAGTGCTGTGCGTATTTTTTTAACAAAGTGCGGCAAAAAGTTACATTGAGGATGTTGTTTTCAGCTGACCAGTGTCGTGGCTGACTTATTTAGTGGATACTAGGCTCACTCTAGCGTTTCTTTGTATATATAACCGGATATATAAGAAAGCTTGAGGTTCGAGATGCTGCTGACTGCTGCTGTGGTTGATCACGAATCAACATCTAAAGTAGCAGAAGCATGCAAACCCTGGGAATTGAGCGTGACAAGCTCCACGCAAAGCACCTTCCCAGTTCCTGCATTGACGGTTGCAGTTTCTAGTGTTCCCACAAAACCCTGACCATGTTTTACTACGCCTTTGACAGATTCTTGCTTCCAATATTGCTACTTCTGCATCTCACGAGTCATAAACAAATGCCAACATAGTAAGAATTTGAGCATCACAACCCCCCCAAAACAGACACAAGTTTACGAAAGAAAGGAATAATATATCCACGGAGAATTTTTTTGGAATAAGATGATTATGGCATACCGGTTGATGCAAGAAAGATAAAGAGGAAGAGAAAGAGGATGGGATAAAACAGTAGATGACTGAGTAGCTTAGCCATTTTTGCCTATCCTATTCTGAAAGTGAAAGATGGGGTTTGGGTTGCTGGTGAGCTGATTTGATGTTATTTATAGGCTGACAGGTGGATCAATTCTTTTAAGCCCTGTTTGGTGGGCTGGCTTGGATTGGTTAGGATGGACTTTGAAGCATTGGATTGGACTGGCTTGGACTGGCTAGGCTTTGAGTCCAGTCATATTCATTTTTGCACCAAACAATAGACTAAAATTAACTTTTTTTTTAAATAAATCAATATTTTATTTTATTTTTATTAACAATAAAATGAAAAATTCCAACTTTTTGCATGAATGCCGTACTTGTTTTTTTTTTTCTTCAAAATCTTTCTTCCTCTTCTTTCAGTATCTTTTTTTTTTTTTCCTAGTCTAAAATTCCTCTTTATCTGATAAACTTCAACTTTTCTTTTTGGCGAGGAAAAAGGTAAACCCCAACAACAGATCATCCTCCAGCATAAAGGAATCAACCCACACTGGAGCAATATCAAAATAGTAAACCACCCAAAATTCATATTTTAAAAAAAGATATAAAGAACAAACAGAGAAATCAGTTTTTAAAAAGAAAAATCAAAAGAGAGAAGAGATGAGAGATGAGAGATGAGAGAGGAGAGGGGGGAGAGAGTAGAGACGACCAGAAGTGGCTGAGGGAGACGACATTGAGGAGAGGACGCTGGAGACGACACAGAGGAGATGAAGCGAATGAAGAAGACGACGAGAGGTAGTTTTCGAAACCCATGTCTCTACGTGGGTTTTGATATCCAGCGTATGCTGGATTCATATCCTAAACAAAAATTTAAGTCCAAGCCAGTGTGTGATGTAATTAAGCTCACCAAACAACAGACTAGACCTATGTCCATTTTAATTGAAAAAGTCTTATCCAGTCCAGGCTACCAAACAGGGCCTTAGGTTATAGTAATGTGATGTGAACTAGAATCATAGATTTACACTAGATCAGCTTGAACATGTCATAGAAGTCCATATGCAATCTGATAGGCATGAACAGGCATGCGTGACAAATTCGGCTGTAATACTGTTCGTCATTGTTTTTGCGATGTATCTAATCCAAGGGACTTGCCTTGATTTTTGACAACTTAGCCACTCCAGACTTCGAATAATCACGACATGATATGTGAAAGAGTACCAGCAGCATTGTGATATAAAATGGCAACTAAAAGATTTTAGTTAGTCGAGGAATGGCAACATAACAACCCCAACTATAGGCTTGGTGGGTGTATTGCCCTCTGTTTAGGGTTTTGAGAGTTCATCATTGGGAAAGATATGAGCCTTAGGCGATCTTAAGTAGTGGGCTAAACTCACATATTTTGTCATTTGATATCCAAAAGTTATCTTCATTAAGTGGGCTAAACCTGACATGTCACTGAGTCAAACCTAGTCAGCAAGTTGAAGAGACCAAATGCTGAGCCAAACTTAACATAATTCATGGGTAGGCTATTTTCGGCATGCTGACATCAACTAGCCGTTATTATTAATTATTTTCAAAAACATCCAAATTTTAAATTTTTTTAAAAAATTCTACCTCAATTCTACATAATTTCCCACATTCTTTTCATCCTCCCTTCTACATACTATCTTTACTCTTTTTATCATTCTACATAATTTCCCACAATTTTTTCATCCTTTGCATATTATCATTCCCTTCTTTTATGCAAAAATTGTCCTCCTCATCTAAAATGTAATTTAAATAGGGTCTAAGTAGTAGTTTAATTAAATTAACCAATATATTTAAAGAATACATTAAAAAAAATTAATAAAATATTGAAGGGATTATGATATAGCCATGCACTACTAGATACGGTAAAAATATAGCCCATCATTATTCTTTAAAAATCTATAAATAGTGGGTTAAATTTTATGAATGGGATATGTTTAGCCGTCCTCGGCTGGGGATGTCCTTTTACCCACTCTGTCGCTTATCTTGAGACCCATTACAAACTTACAGCCGAATTCACTGTACTTGGAAATTTTTTTTTGGGTCGACAAATACGTGTATTTAAAAGGCCACTGACCAAAGCAACAAAAAGAAGACACATCACCCATGAATGAAGAGACATATGAGTCCCAACCGGAAAAAGAAAAAGATCAAGAGAAATTGCTTCCCACTTCTCGAGTGCCTCTTTTTATCCAGGCCTTTTTTGTGAAAGTTCATGTGCCAATATTTAATCACGGAAAATTTCATAAAGCATAGCAACCATTTTGCCAAGGAGTGTTGCGTCCCGTGGAATTTGGTTAAAGTGCGCTAATTCAACCAAGTCTTCAACCAACCAACCAACTGAATTGCACATTATTCATGATAGTCTAAACTAAAGTGATGGTATAAATTAATTAACTAATTAGACCAACCATCATGTGATTTCTAAGTTCTCCTTTCTAATTTTCTAGGGCAGGAAAGATGACCATGCATCAGATAATGATCGGTGGCTTAGGTTACTGGGACACAGGGGAGGTCGGAATTTCGATATCAAATTGGAGAGTTATATATAGCCAATGGGTCTATACCTTAATCCCTTACCTAATTTACAGAAAGATGAATTTGAACTTGAATGCAAAAGAGTACGCAATTTGACGTAACCCATAAACGTAAAAAAGGGAACTAGAATCATGGGAGAGGGTCACGTGAAATGGCTACAATTACTTGGGCTAAAGTTAACTCTGGTCTGGAGTCCGGAGTAGTTGTTCTTTTATTTGTATCCGTCAATGTTTCATGGGCTTCTTACCAAAAACAAAATTAAAAACTCTTTCATGAGTTTCTTCGTCTCCCCCCACCTACCCTACCGGTTTGTCTTGTCCCCCAACTTTGTTTACTCTTTTTGGTTGTGGATGGTGAATGAATGAATAAAAATATTCTGTTATTATTCTCAAAAACTAAAGACAAGTAAATGTTCGTACAAGTTCATAATGTATATTTTTCCAAGTCGGTAGTTGTTTTTTATTTTATTTTTTTATTTATAACATAACATTATAGTTACTTCTTTTTATCAAGTTAGACTACTATATTAATTAATTAATATTAGCGAGGGAACACAAGACGTATTGGCCAATGCATCGTCGTTCTTTTTGGAAAAAAATGCTACGTGGGAAGCTCCACTGGGCCATGGGCCATGAATGCTTCCGCTGGGTCCCAGTCGTGGTTGGGTTGGGTTGGGTCTCTACGAGTCTACTTACCCCTTCCTCTTCACATAAAGCAGGCTAGGCTAGAAAATACTACGTTGGGTCCGCAGTACTTAATTATTCTTATTCTATACACAAAACAGTATTAACTTAACTTGCTCTCCCTGTTTTTATATCCACAAAAGCAGAGTTTGGGAATTTTTGAACCAAAAATAAAATAGGAAAAAGCGCATGAAATGATTATAATTAAGAGGAGGAGCTTTATAAAAACGGCAACATATCAGTCTCAATGTCTAAGTTTCCCTCTCACAATTTTTACACAGTCCAATAGAAAAACACAAGCACACATCATGCAGAATATTTGATTCTCTGACACTCCAATTCTTTCTTCTTCTTGCTCTGATTTCCCGGAAAATCTTCCATTCTCTCCGTCCCTTAATTCCTTGCCTGAATTATTTCTCAACCCACCCCCGAAACTCCCCTATAAATACAACATCTCTATGTGATTTATTTTCGTCGCATCCGTTCACAAAACACCCACAAACTCCACACTCCAATTTCCTTTCTCGTCTGGAAGCCAAGCCATGGATTCACACCACCAAACTTTTTACGACGTGACGGCGGAGAAAGCCATTGCCTTGAAGAAGTACCGCCGCCACCAAAACGTCAAGTCGGTTCTGACGGCGTGCGTCGCTCTTGCGCCTCTCTTCTTCACCCTATCCCGCTCCTCCGTGCTGCTTCCGGCCGCCGCACATTTATTCGGCGGCGTTTCCCGCGAACTCCATGTGGTCTTCTATAACCGCTTCTATGTTTTATCGTTGGTCTTGGTGCTACTTGTCGCAATTTCATCTTTGTACCGCCGAAACGACGCCGACGATGACGACGACTATGCTCGATCACTCGATTTCTACAACGAGTTCGGCGTCAACAGCGTGTATTGCCAGAGTATCGTCCTCGGTGAGGGAGTGTATCCGGAAACAGAGACGGAGAATTGCCGGAGCACCTTCGTCGGTGAAGGAGTTCATCCGGAAACAGAGACGAAGGCGAATTCCCGGAGCATCGTCGCTGACTCAGGGGAGTGTCCAGAAACAGAGACGACGGTGGAGGAGGTGTTGTTGGAGGTTGAGAAACAAATGGCATCGTCTGATGAGAATGCGGTAGCGCTATCTCCTTCAGTTGATAGCCAGGAACCGGTTACTGAAAGGAAAAGCAGTTGTGTCCCTCCGGTTGCTGCAATTACTTTGGTGGAGAAGGAGAAGCGGTATCGGAGGACTCAATCGGGGAGTTTCGAGAAGAAGAGAATGTGCGGGTCTGAGAGTAGTAAAAGAGTTATGCAGCGATCGGAGACAGAGATTCACCGGAAAACGATGAGTTGCAGGGAAGAGTCGGCAAGGCGATGGAGCTCTGTGGAGGTGTTGAACGACGAGGAATTCAACCTTAGAATACAGAAGTTCATTGATGAAAACAAGAGAAATCAGCGCGAGGAAGAGATGGAGAGCGAAAAGCGTAGGAAAGAAGAAGAAGAAGAACGAAGAAAAACAGAGTATATCAATAGTTTATCAGAAGAATTCATTAATAACATGAAGAAGAGTCAGATGGAAGAGAGCAGGAGAGAGGCAGAAGAACGAAGAAGAAGAAGAGAGGGCAAAATCAACATGGCTGTTTTATCTAGTTAAATTATTTATCATCAGTAATTAATTAACTGATGCTCCTTTGTGAAGTAGGATGAGGTGATTTGAGTACGAATTAGTATTTCACTACTCTGCAGATTATTATTATTGTCTCCAATCTCAACGATTTACAAGTAAATAAAATCTGATCGAGTTTGGCTTTTTGACATACAAACACTCATGTGCAGTTCTGTATTCATTTGCAATTTCAGAATTTATCTTTTTGTTTTCTTTTCCATTATATAATTACAATATGAATGAATGATTCCACAAAGAATTTGTAGTTCAAGTGATTAAAAATATCTATTTATCAATGCACTCGTGCTCCTAAGTTTGCTCCCCTTTTTCGATATCGATTGTATCAACGACAACAAAATATGAATGAATAGTTCCAAACTCCTTTTTGCCAAAGGATGCTTTGAATATGTGTTGATACCTATTTGCGTTTTCTTCTACTTTCAGATTCTAACTTTTGTAGGACAAAGAATTGGTAATCCAGGTTTTGCTATATGTGCGCTACATGGGTCAAATTTGGTCAGTTTTGATTAGCCAAGTTGACACACAGATGTGTTTTGATCAGAAACAGAGCACCTAATAATATTATTAAGAAACAAAAATGGGGCACTTGGAGATCCCTTTGGATTGGGTGGTGTGATGATCTACTTGTGTTGTGTTGGTATTTGGCATTTGCTTGATGTGCATGGTCGGGTGTCGAAGTTATGCTAAAAGCTAGCAATTATCCTGAGGGAGGTTTTGTCATTTATTCCCGCATGCTTGGAATGTACGATTGGAATTTGCTTCACCAAAACCAAGGGAACAGTCGACTCTTCTGCATGCCTTGTGGCTTCTTGTCCACAATCTTTGTCTTACGTTTTTTTTTAAAAGTTATATATATATATATATATATGTATTTTGACAAAGCAATCTAATCACTCTATCTAGGGGAGGAAGTGTAAGGAGGCAGGCACATTATCTTTAGCAGCACGTCTAATTAAAAAAACACCAAAACGATTGTATTTGCTTACCAATTAATGGCAATGATTTAAGGGAAACACTGTGCATAATTGGTTTAACGATCATACATACATGGTTGAAGTCCCAATTCCACGGCTTTTCCAAGAGCATGATGGCATCAATCAATCAATAATCAGCCAATAATAGAGAAGATGATTTACCATTCAATTCTTAAGGGGACCTCAAATTCGAAAGGATGAGATCTTCTTCTGGAAGAAAAAGCCGCTTTTTCGTGTCTACTTTTATGCTTTGTGTAGAATTAAACTATTGATGGGTAATTGCCCCATGTCTTCCATTTGGGTCTCTCATGGAAGAAAATAAGAAAAGGGAGGAGGAGGACTTTGTTATTTAGTGGTGGTTTGGTTGCACAAAATGATTAAACTTGGATGTGGAGTTGTGTGCGTACAAGTTCTCGTATTTGTTAGGACTTGGGAGGAGGCCTTCTTTACAATGAAGCAGGTTGCTCTCATCCACTCGATACTTGCATTCTGGCCAACAACAAAAAAGCCAAAAGCTATGCTATGAACACCTTTTCTTGTTTATTAGCACACATATACTACCAATTTTACTTCTCTTTTGAGACTTTCTTTTAACTACTTCTTGTTTATTATTCGTTGGGCACTAGCAGTCTAGCCTCTACCACCACCCCCTACACTCGTGGTGCTATACCCTTTGTTTTTCTCTCTCTCTCTCTCTCTCTCTAAATAAAAACATTTCAATTATTTTGTTTGGCCAACCCAACCCACTCCATCCGTACAGATGATGGCATCAGGCCTTGTGAGCCTATCTATCCATGAACTAAATTCGACAAGAAGAAATCCGTGAAATCAAGACCATAGGATTGCACACAGGGCACGTCCACGTATGATTGCACACAGGGTTCATCTTCAACACTCTCAACACGCTTACACATGTGGTCGTTGGGTCAAACATGTGAAGCCTTACTCTCATACCGTGAAGGAAATTGAAATTTCACTCAAAAACCAATTGGCAATGAGAGGAGAAGTCCAACTCCATATAAACCCAAGCTAAGTCCCTTAACATTTCAATGTGGGACAAACACTCTCAACAATAAAGAGTTAGTCTCCCAAAAAAATTGAGGGCTTTAATTAGAAGAAGAGCACACACTAGATTGCGTTAAGTTGGTGACAACTGACAATTGAAGGTTGCTTTATTCTTTAAACAAATGGAGAGGTAGAGCCGCAGAGGCATTGGATTGGCGTTTAAGTCAACATCATAAACACTGGAATGCGTCCTAAAGAGAAGAAATATAATCCATGTTGCAACCTGAAAATGCAACAATTCATACTTAAAACAACGAATTTTGCCCCACCTAATTAACAATTGGGTTTTTTGGAAAAATAAAATAAAATATAACAATTAGGTTTAAGAAATATACCCGAATGCCAAGTTGTGTCAATGTTACAGATCATCAATATAAATTGTTTTTATTAGCTTATGCTTAGTTTAATGACAAATAATTAGTTTAATGACTTTCAATGTCATTGTCTGAAATTTAAATAAATTTGTATTCTTTTATTAAAGCTGAGCAAGGAGAAAAGGAATAAGATGTAACATATAATCCATGAAGAGGTATACTCCCACCATTCATGGCGGGCCCCATTTAATCACCCAACCCTAGGGCAGGGGAAGGAGAGAGGGAACAACAATATAATAATTTTCTTTTCTTTTTTCCTTTTGCCCTTGTTATTATTTGACCAATACGTACACCTGAAACTAGAGCTGGGCATATGGGACTAAAAACCGGCCAAACCGGTCGAATCAAACCGATCGGTCCTGTTTGGTTTGGCTTTTTCCTTCTCTTTTTGGTCAACGGTGCATGAATTGGACCGAACCGGTGGTCATGATTCGGCGCTCGGTTTTTAATTTTAAAAACCATCGGTTAACCGAACCAAACCGGATATGTTAAATTATATGTAATTAAATAATTATAATACATGTAAATGGTGAATGATGCATATAGTTTACTTTGAAACTTTGGATGGATGTGAATGATGAATGATGCATATGTTTTAGTTTGAAAGGATTGATTGAATGAATGAATTTGAATATGTTGTGATGTGAATGGTGAATGAATTTCAAGTAGGTTTTGAATGAATGTTTGAGTTTGAATGAATTTTAGAGTCTACATGTTTTCAAGCAGGTTTTGAACCAAACTAAACCAAACCAAACCGAAGTAACCGGTTAACCGAGATGATTAGTTTCCCACCTCATTGGTTCGGCGCACGGTTTGGATTTTCTCCAAACCGAGGTTCACGGTTCGGCGCACAGTTTAGCCTCATAACCGAACCAAACCAAACCGAGCCCACCCATATATGAAACTATTGAAAACTACTTAGAGAGAGAGAGAGAGAGAGAGAGAGAGAGAGAGAGAGAGAGAATAACTGAGAAGAAAGTTGATTTGTTAGTGGGAAGTGGATTGTCTCTATCCAAGGATTTTAAAACTAAAATAATACGTAATAATTAACTGTTTCTATAACTTTTCCATTGTGTTTGAAATGACCTACAATTCATGTTATTTTATTTTATAGAATAATATTTTTTAAAATCTCATGAGGGAAAGGAACAAGAAAATATTTCTGAAAGGGCAATGAGTGAAATAGAAAGAAAGAGAAAAGATACAACAAAAGGTATATGGTATACCAAAATATCATGCCTTTATAGCCCACAAAATGATTTTTGTTATAAGGCACATTGGCTTTTACTATCGGAACAAAATGAAAATGGGATGTACAATATCAGAAGGGGCCTCAGGGCTTTCAAGACTCAGAGTTTCGCTACCATGTGTAGTGTTTTAATTTTATTTTTAGTTTAAGCGATAGTTTAAATTACAAGAGAGAGAGAGAGAGAGAGAGAGAGAGATTTCTCTTACGCACACACAATTATGATGTTGTAGGGATTCAAACCTAAGACCTATGATCTGCAAACTAAGACCCTTTTTCATTGAGTTAAACCACGTTGACATGTACTTGTAGTCTTTTAGTTGAATGATATCAACCATGGCCAGTTTGTTTTTATCAAAAAAATCCCAAAATGGAAGACAGATAAGAGATTCTACCAATAGTCAATTTTTTGGGTACAAGTTCTAGAGTCAAATTTGGTGGTCCTTGTCGTTTGCCCTATATTAGAGGGTTTTCCTTCTGTCCAATTCGAAAGGGTGTGAGCTTTTGTTCCATGAATTAAGTTGAAAAATAAGATATATTGAAACTTTGCCTTCATCTGATCCAAAACCAGAGTTTATTTAGTCTGTTTCTTTCAATAAACAAAACATTTGGTCTTAGATTATTTGAAATTTTTCCCAGAGATCATGGGACTAGCAGACAAGGTGGATGTTACATTACATCTATATCATTTGGCAATTACACTTTTATGAACCTAATTGCGACTGCCCTTATCATCACTACTTCTATTACCCAATATTTAACTAAGGAGAAATTCTGTAACTTGTATGCTGAGTATATTGTTTGAATATTCATAACAGATACTAAACAATAGCATCATATTAAGGGATAACATTCTCGGTAATACACGTTACGGTCACTGGACAACCACTTCTTAGTTTTGAGAAAAGTCCCCATTTTTCAATGCTGACATCTGGGTTAATCACCTTCCACCTGAATGATTTCAAATTTCGTCAATCAACGACTATCAATTATTCGTTTGTATGAAAGAACAAGCCAATTTAGATAAATCTTTTGCTAGATATGCATTTTGGCATGCCACATTCGTTAGTAGTACTGATGATTACTAGCCTTAAATCACTATCATTATATAAATAAATAAATAAATAAAAACGCTTTCTAGACCAAATCTCTCCCAACCAATGTAATTTTTTTTGGACAGACCTTTCCGACGAATATTCGTCGGTTTGACCTCTCCCGACGAATTTTGTTCTGTGCCGACAAATGTTTTTGCCGCAAAAGACATATTTTTCTTAGTGTAATTCAATGAGACAGAAAAGAAGAAAATGAGATCATGTGACCTGTAAGTAGTGATGAGACGGTGGAGAAAGACTAGCATCATGGCCTTGGCCATATTCATCCCCAGGCATGTCCTCCCTCCCATCCCAAAAGCCAAGAAGCTGTATGGAACTTTCGATTCGTCCTGCAGTTTGTGACAGACAAAGTCGAATTATGCAACTTCTCTTTAGACATGTACTTTTAACACGAATTGAGGTGAATGAATTTGAGGCCAGCTGCATTCATGCTCACGTCAAATCTTGACGGATTGAACTTGTTGGGATCATTGTAAACCGTAGGATCAAGGTGTACTGATTTGGCATCAACGTTCACATTCCACCCTCTCTTGATCTTAAATCCTATTGCAGCAACAGAAACACGAACCAATCATTAAGTTTAATTTTGTGAGCTATAGAATAATTGAAACGCATAAACTATGTTTCAATGAATCGAACCTTCCATCTCGCAATCCTCGAGAGCTAGTCTTGGAAACCATGGCACGATGGATGCCAACCTTAGGGATTCTTTTACCACCTTAGAAGCATACGGCATGTCGTTAATACTTTCCAGTGTCAGAAATGACTTGGACGAAACTTTTCTAGCCAAGTCAAGTTGTTCTCTCTGTTACAATAAACAAGCATACAAGATTACCAGTCTACAAGCGTTTTCAAACCAAAAGAATTAAAAGAAGAAAATACAGAACAAAAAACTTCCATGCTTTTTCCCTTACTAGAAGAGTGTCAAGGACCTCTGGGTTTTCATCTAAGAATTTGACCATCCATGTCATTGCACTGGCTGTTGTATCCTGACCTGCAATAATCATGGTTAATATATTATCTTGGATCTCCTCATCTGTTAGCCCACCGCCATTAGTGGTTGCTCCGTTGCATGCTTTATCATCCTCATCCACAAGCCGTTGTAGAAAATCTTCACCATTTGCGTGTAACCCTCTTCTCCTTTCATTCATTGCCTTCCCAACTATGGCCATGATTTTCTTTCTGGCCTGAATGAAATGATCATACTTGACAAAGGTTACTTCTTGACAATTTGAGTCTACAATCCCATCTATGAGCTCTTGTGCTTTAATTTTGAAGAGTTATTTACCTGAAGGCCTTTGTAAAACCGAGTCCCGGGTAACCTCAGAGGTAATGCAAGCATTGCTTCACAAACATGAGCCACCTCCTTCTCTAACACCTCTAATTCATATCCGCTTTCCACGCTTATCAACATCTTGCACATAGCTTTGCAAGTTATCTGCTCAGAATGAAATTTACATCAAACACCTTATTAAATAAGAATCACAAACAGAACAAATTTTGAATGTTTGCTTTGGCTCAATAATCTTACTGAGCCCATGATATAGTTATAAAAGCTGATTGCTGGGTGATTTTTACAATTAATTAAAATTTTGGGCTTCTATCCAGAACTTGCAGTCCTGAATGTTTGTTTACCTTAAGTGCTTCATCTTGTATAACCACAGTGCTTCTGTGTTCCCAGCCTCTGAGAGCATCAACAATGAGTTGATCAAACTGTTTGATGAAAACTGATAAAGAGCTCGTGGAGAACAAATTGGATAGTTGGCTACGAATTAGTTTGTGGTGTTGGTGAGAAGCACAGAGCAGGCTTTGATTTCCCACTAGCTCACCAATTGACCTTATGTATCTTTTACTGAATTTCCCCGAGTCATTGTTTAAGATGGCCTTGGCTGACTCTGTGCTCGAAACAAAGACGTCTGTCTCTCCAAATATGTTGGTCCGGAAGCAATTTCCGTGCCTGTTTTCACAGCAAACAGAGTAACAAACTAGCCGTGTTACATTGAGGAGACTTTACTCAAGGGTTTATGGGTAGGTCATGAACAGAGAGGGAGAGAGAGAGAGAGAGAGAGAGAGAGAGAGAGAGAAAGGTGTTACCGGAGACGGCGAAGTCGGACAAACTCATAAAACCCTTTGCCACTGTTGATGGCAGCCATGAACTGTAGGGTCTCTCCAATCAACGGCAATCCTTGACTGCCTGGAGGAATATCAGCCGTTGATTCTTGATTATTAGACTTGATAATATGATAAATCAGACATGACAAGGCTCCTAATACTATTATTACAGCGTAACAACCAAAACTATAAGCTTCGTGATAACGCAACATGGAAGGCATATTTTTCCTGCAGCTACAATTTTGCTCTGCAGCTTGGGTTGGTAGTAGAATGATATGAAAATTTTGTTGTGCAATTTTAAAGAACATTGAAAGAGAGACGTCTACGGTGGAGGAAAATTGGGTTGGTGTTTTGGCCGACCAGCCTTTATGGCTATCTTTGTAATTATTAATTTTTGAAAAGCTTTTGAGTTGAGCTTCAATGCTCCATTCATTGAAATTGAACTAAGAAGCCTTGGCCATCATTACCATCACTTTGGCACTAAAACGTTATCATGGTGTGGTGCGCTGCCATAGAAAGCGCCCGAGTAGTTGATGCTGACAAAAGTAACCCCACCATGCCTTGGATGGAAGGGCACAAAATGTCTCTAGAGACTTGCCAAGGGTAACGCAAAATGACCGTGAACTGAATAAAAAGAAAATTAAACTTCCCATTATCTTATATTACATGAATAAGATCATTGCTTTCTGATGACTGAAATGACCAAACTGGTATAATTGGTTCTAAACTTTGACAAGTGATCCCGCAGGAGCTCTGCGTACTTTCGAAACAGATGATCCATTATGTCTTTTCCGAAATGATATTCTAGCATTGACTCCGCCACGACTCTTATGCTCTTGGCCATTCGCTGCCCACTAGCCACCATGTCATCAGATTCACCACCACCAGCATCCCGATCAATTTCAAACCCCTCCACACGGTCCATTACGAACGACCCTTCTTTCTGTACCTCCAATTTCAATTCCTGTGCACATGGGGCATAATAGGGAATGTTGAAGACATCAACCTTTCCCTCTTCAATAAGACCCTGCACCCATATGCATATAAATATATAACATATTATGTTAATCAAGTAAAATAGCCATGATGAAACTAAATTATTAAGATATATACCTCAGTAACCAGGGTCATTAATGCATGGGCTAAGAGCTCCCACTGGTCGCAACTCTCTCGAGTTGTGGGATCAGAGGAAGGCCTGCCAATGAGTGACAACACCATTCGTCCTCCGCCAACTACTTCTTCAGCGCGGGACTTAAGAAACGATGAAAAGTCTTCGTGAAACTGAAGTGAATATGCGTCCAAAACGCATTGAGGGCTGGTCTTAGAAATGTAGATCTTTCCCTTGTTCAAGGCCGAGCCAGCTGCCTCCGCCGGGGTGTTGCTGAGGGCAGGGGGGACCCGAGAGAGCCAGTGGATACTACAAGAAGAGTGCACAAAATGCAAAGTCTTGGCCGGAAACAACCTACCGTGAAACGAACCGGGCACGGCAGAAACAAAGACCGACCCAAATTCAGGACCTTTCTCTTGTTTCAAGTTGTTGTAGAATGCAGGGAGTGACATAAAAATCGCGTTGAAGTCGTTGCTGAAGAGGTCATTGAGGTACACTCTGAACTCTGTTGTTGATGATGGGGACAGCTGGAGGCCGAGGCTGCTGCGCTTCGCATGTATGGCATCCATGATGTAGGAGATGGGCAGTAAGGTGTTGGGTCCAGATGAGCAACCCAAATCGGCAATCCCCATGCTCTCTATATTATATGAGCTCAATATTTCTAGCACGGCTTCGTGAATGATTGGCTTTGCAACCGATAATATTTTGCCCTACAAAAATAAAATTTAATTATAATGAAATGATCATAATAATATGGATTGAGGAGCTAAGAAGTTAATGATTAAAGATGGAAAGCCAATAATATAATAATTCTGTTTAATTAATTTGTACCTGCACTTGGGAGTTTTGAGAATAACTAGTCTTGCCATCTCCTTTGTTCATGTGAAGTATTTGGTTCAACTCCATCTCTCTCTCTTCTCTCTATCCTCACCAGTACCCACCTTCTCATCAGTAATTAAAACCTTCACGTCTGCTGCTGCTGCTGCTTATTTATATAAGCAACTCGTCCATGTTGTCGGTTGTCATGTGTTTCATTTTTCAAAACCAATGGCTTAACAATGGGAAATGTAACCAATTGCATGTAGCGCCTGTGTGTGTGTTTATACACGCACATCAGTAGCACTATGTACCTGGGCGCTTCTCCGTTGCGAAGTTCAACAATGCAGATTTGTTATGGAATTGAATTTTTAACCATACGTTCAACAATGAGAATCGTAAGGTCAAAAATTCAGTTACGTAACAAATTCGTATTGTTGGACTTCGCAAAGAAAAAGCGAGGAGATTTGCAGATCTGGAGTTGGTTTTGGATTGGGGGCGCGAAGAAGAGTCAGAGAAGAAACGAGAGGAGCTTATATAAGAAAATAAGAGTCGTTCATGCATTTCCAACCATGCATTTACCATCTACTATACTAGTACTGACGCAGAATTCCAACCTTCAATTATTGAAGCCCATTGTGCATTGTGCACCTTTTATTTGATGAAAGAAAAGGCTCTTTCTCAGTCAGTTTTGCAAAGTTTCAACTATGTCCGTATCTATCTCTTCTTACATGAAATAATATATAGTACAACAATAATTAACAACTAATTTAAGAAAACAAAAATCAAATTGAATTCACCCATGTTTTTTCACCCAATATACTATCTTTTCCTTCTTCTTTTTCTCCTCCTATTTCTCCATGTTATAGATTTCAAAGTTGACAAATATAGGTAGAATATTTCATATATATTATATTAAACCATAGGAAAGTTTATTATAAGCGAATAGAAAGGTTTATATCTTTAGCCAAGACATCAAAGAGCCACTCTGCCCATAAAAGGCCCCAAAAGTAGGTACCCCTAACTCGACTCACAAAAGCTGCAACCAAGTGAGCAGCTTCATTACATTTCCGAAGTATAAAAGCAAAGCTCACCGACCCAAACTGTGAGACAAGTTTTTGATGTCAATGTTAAAAAGTAATGCACATTGTAATTTGAATAATAAAGAAAAATTTAGAAAAATTGAGTGAAAGAGATAAGTCATCTTTGAGCTCTACACTAGAAACATCCTATTAATTATATAATGTATTGTAATAACCGACTTCACTAGATATTTGGCATCCTTTGAGTCAGTTCAGCTACTCTCTATATATATAGCTATAGCAGCCCAATTATGTATCCAAGTTAGGAAGAGCTGAAAAACTACAGCTGTTTAAACTCCCATCACCTAACTCTTGTATCCAACCAACTCTAAAGCCCTTGTACTCTTGTTATAACAATCAATAAAATAAAATTATCTTGTTACTCTTTCAAACGTTTTCTATTCATCACTAAGCTATTATCCTAAGCCTCTCTTCTCCCTAGAACTAACAGTCAAAAATAACTCCTACTATCTTGACATCAACAAACCCACTTCTTGTTTATGCCCATAATCAAAATTCTACCAACACTATGAACTATTTTGAGAGAAGAGGAAGATATCTGTATTAACATTAATAATGAGTAGAGAGCACCTTCTTCAAAGAGAAAGATAGATGTAGATTTCATCTAATCTTCCACATAGTAACAAACAAATTTTTAAAGAATCTGTAATTGTAAACCTAGATGGATAAATGTTAAAATGCAATATGCATGATTGATATGTGATTCAATCCTTGTACTACAAAGCAAAAATCAAAACACAACAAATTGAGAAAATAAACGAAGACAAAGTATTTGTATGAAATCTCGCACGAGGAAAAAACCCTTCACACAGGAGAGAAAAACCTCAAGGCACATAGCTAATTTCACTAAAAACTTAAGGACATATACAAGACTCAATTGATACTTTCTTACACCACAAAAGAAGATTGATCAAATACTCTTGTCTTGTACGAACACGTCCTCTTCACTTTTTCTTGGATGAACACCAATTCACGCAGGTTGATCTTCCTCACAAGCAAAGCTTCCACAACATTCCATGATGAATGAATGATATGTTATGCTCTCAGACTATCACGTAGATAAATCTAAGAACCTAACAGCCTTTTATCTATCTCCCTTGATTTTATAAAACAATATCACGATTTTAATTAGAGTGCAAAAAGGAGGTATGAGAAGAAAGACTTCTAGCCCAACCCTTTATATACTAGGTTAACTCTTTTACCTAATAAACAAAGAGATTGGCCTTATTTAAACATCTTCCTTATTTAAGACTCTATGCAGATTTGTATAGACTTTACACTTCTTCCTTATTTAAACCTCTTCCTTATCTAGGAATAACCAACTTATAGACTCTTTACATTTGCTAGGAAATAGCCAACTAAAAATACACTTTCAGAATCACTACACTTTTATGGAAGAATTCTCAAACCTTTCTTTCTGAGAATCGACCTCAAGAAGCTTTAAAAATGGAGATGGAGGAGGCATGAACTATAGGGGAGTGGAAATTGTGGCAAAAACATGTAATTTTTTAAAAACATATGAGGGTAGTATATGGATTATGAAAGTTTCATTAAAAGCTCCGCATGCATCAAAAAGAAGCATATTTTAAAAGCACTCGCCACCCGCTTCTCAAATATGCTGCCATTGACCCGTGATTTTGAAGAAAAAAAAAAGGGCTTTCATTTGTTTTACCAAACACCTAAAGTCGGAAAATTTTAAAAATAAGCTGCTTTTTTTAAAAGCACAGCAACCCCAAACTAAGCTTGAATTTGATCACTGGAGAGTAATTTTGAAGCTAGAAAGCCTTTTGCCATGGCAAGTCCAATGAGTGTAAATTCTCTAATAATAAGAGCACTTCCACCCATTTGCCATGACAAAGGGCAAGGGATGGTAAAGACTATTACTATTTATGTTAATAGTGGCAGCCCTTGCAAAAGGTTTGTGGTGTTTCCACCTATTGCCATGTCAACTATTATTCACATGAGATATGATGAGAGAAATTTGTATAGAGTTTTGGTGTGGAAAATGAAAAATATAACTAAATATTTATTTTAAAAAAATTCTAAATTTTTTAGTATTTATTTAAAAAATATATATATATATATTTAAAAATTTGGTTGTTGACGTGAACAAATCCAGACTAAAGTAAGGGCTGGTTTTGCTTGAGGGCCAAGCCACCAACAGCCCTGGCAGCATTTGTCCGCTGGAAGCCCTTTTTGGGCCTAGGCACCCCCTTAGAGCATCTCCACCCATAAGGGCTAAGTCTAAGGCAAGGGCAAGCAAGGGCTGCCCCCCCTTCACCGCGTAATGGTC
>NC_024127.1:13354507-13387960 GCF_000346735.1 Prunus mume
GAAAAATATTGGAAGGAGATGAGTTTTTATGAAGATTTGGTGTAGAAAGTGAATAAAATGATTAGGTATTTATAGGGAAAAAATACAGAATTTTTTGGTATTTTAAAAAAAAATTTCAGAATTTTTCAGATTTTTTTTGAATTTTTTTGGCAAAAAAAAAAAAAAAAAAAAATCTGTTTTACTGTGCGCTGACGTCAGCGTGATGCCTCGCTGACGTCACAAAACTCGGGCTTCAGCCCAGGCAGAAGTTGCCCTTGGGCTTGCTCGGGCTGATGGGACCCACCACGAAACCGGGCTGCTTCTCTTGCGCTGGAGCCATCTCGGGCTCGCCAGGGGGCCCTTTCCCCCAGTTTGAGTCCTGCGCTGGACCTGCTCTTACTAGGGGCCACTGGAATCACTCTGATAGTGGCTGCTTAAAACATGCTGCACCATGCTCTCTAAAAAAGCCATTGACAGTGCATGACAAGGCACCTATCACTTCGTAACATAAAAAAACGACATCACGGTGCTGCCATAGCCATCAAAAGCTCGCGTGCAATGCAAGTGATGGATGTTTGTTTTAATATGATTAGATAACAAACAAAAGTATATTAATAGCCGCAATGTCTTGTACGTAGTGACTTGCCAAGTCCATAAGAATTTCCATTTTTGCAAAAACCATATCCAGGAGTTTAGATTATGTGGGGATAAAAGACTATTTTGGGATAAAAAAATCTTGCGGATTTAAGCAGAAGATAATTACTTATAGAATTTTTTTAAAGGATATCTATAATCAAGATTTTTTACTTATGGATTTTAAAGATTTCTATTACAAGATTTATAAGATTTGAAGGGATAACATAAATTTCTTTCGGGGTCGACATAAGATTTTTTTAGAAAAAATAGACCCTTAAAAATGAAACGCTAATATTGTTTCTATCTCTTCATCATCCCAACACCCACAAAGCCAACCTTCATTCTCGGCAGCCCACCCTCCCACAGCCACCACACACACTCTCTCATTTGTGTATTGTGGTCTATGGAGTGCATTCCACTTTTGTATGGATTTTGCAAGTAAACTATTTATCAGTACATCACATCGATCAATGCCAACAATTTCAATGCTTTTGGTTCTCACCTCTTTCAAAATCATTTATTTGTATCAAAATCTATTTTTGTTGTTGATAAAAGATGAAATTTCATTGAAACTCAAATAGGGGTACAATCTTGAAACAAAAATATCATGAATCAAAGCATGGGGTTCCTCGAACCAAACATAATCTTGACCACAGGTCAAAGCATATCTTGCAAGTATGTGGGCTACTTCATTATAGCTCCTTGACACATGGTCAATTGAGGCCTTCTGAAAACCAAAAAGGAGCTCTCCACAATCCTCATAAAGCCTGCCCAAGACAGCTCCATTTGAGTCACTTTGGTTAACAACAAGTACAATTGTGAGAGAGTCACTTTTATTAATGATTTTCTAGTAACTAATCTTAAACTAAAGCTGCGCCATTTGGGGGCTTGTGTCGAACAGATGGTGGGCAATTTTTGCCCAGCCATCCAGCTTTGTCAAATAGATGTGTGGAGGTCCACATGTTAGAAGCTTATACCCCAACAGCATATAGCTCTAGTTTTAAAGGTGGTTTGGTCTTCATGTGAGGAAAGGTGAGGAAATAACATTACTTATACCCAGTAGTCGTTATTGGTGGTTTGGTCGCCATGGTTTGTACCCAGTGCACAACTGCTTGGGCGGAGGTCAAGGTGAGGAAAGAATTTTAAAAAAAATATCGTGAAAAGTTTGATGGGTTAGGATGGGATTTGAGATAGGGGTTAATATTTATACCACCTACTAAAAAATCTCACACAATCTCACATTTTAAAAAAACCCTTTGAAATTAGCAAGGTTATGAATACCATAAGACTTTTTGTTACTTATTTAATGTCTTAATTGAATACCACAAGATTTCGGCACTCTCATTTAAAAATCCTAATAGTTTTAATGGAATACCACTAGACGGTTTAGATTATTTAAAATTCTTAATTGAATACCACATGACTTATTTATCCCAAAATAATATTTTAAAATCCCAATTGAATACACCCCCTTAATTTTCAATCAATAATGCCTTGGATATAATGGAAATTTCTTATTTGCTTTGAATTGACAAAAATCGCAGAAAACAAATGAAATACTGTTACAAACATAAACATCTCTAATATCACTCATTTTAATACATTATATATATAATTTGTCAAATAAACACAACTAGAAGTATTGGTTACAACCAAAATAATTCAACCAACCTGAAAAAAAAAAAGATGGGGAGACATAAAGGAAATTATTCAATCTTTTTTTTTTTTTTTTTGGAATCAATTCTTTTTAATGATCACAAGGACCAAATTGATGTATTTAGTTCTAGATTTTGATAAGTGATTACTGACGAGCTCTGCGTAGCATTGAAACAGATGATCCATTATATCTTTTCCAAAATGAGATTCGAGCATTGACTCAACCACGGCTCTTACTGTCTTGGCCACTTTCTGGCCACTACCTACCATGTCAAATGTGTGATGCAATTCTTGATACCCATCGCCATCCCAATCAATTTCAAACGCCTCCAGGCTGTCCATTAAGAATGACCCTTCTTTTTTAAGCGCCAAGCTCAATTCCTCTTCACATGGGGCATAGTAGGGAGCGTTGAAGGAATCAACCTTTTCCTCTGCAATAAGACCCTGCACCCATAGAACAAGTTAGTAACTAAGCTAATGCATTAATGGGATAATGCAATGGAAAAAAAAGAAGAATGGGTGTTGCTATTTAATATATGTGGTTCTCACATACAGCGCATCTCTATTAGAGAGGTGGTCAGCAAATTTAATGACCATCTTAAGGGAGATGTTTTTTTTTTTCTACTCTTCTGGCAACATGAAAAGCTTAAATTGCCATTCTTCATTACATACTTGTATCTGGTTTGATATTTTTCATTGAAATTTAATATGTTTGGTTTACATATCCCTCAAGGATCTTTTCCTTGTAATATTTATTCGGGCTTATCCAATATAGGTCTCTACATTTTCTATTTCCTAGACATATACTCATCACTCTATAAATCTATGTGTAAAATCCAATTTCAAATTTAAATAACCAGTAGGATATAAGAGGTCATAGTATTCCTATGTTTTTACATCGTTGCCACCATACTTCATTTTTTATTTTTTATTTATTTAAAGCATTTCATTAACTGTCATAATTGTAATTAATACTCCTTATGAATAGCATATCAATTAATCACCCCATTTCATTTGATTGCCATTCCCTCTAACATATCCCCCCTAAAATTGCAAACCCAAAAAAAAAAAAAAAAAAAATTCTGTAAATTACATATTATTAAAATTCATTAATACAGTCAACAATGTGTTGGCCGAAAAAGGCAGTCTTCCTTATTACCTTTTTGAAATTTTGTTTCATCTTTCCCGAATAATAATCTACCTATTTTAGAACTTGGATTTCATTTATTGTACCTAGTTTTTTCATGGATAATAATCTACCTATTATACATATATATATATAAATTATTGTGTATCTATATTTTCTATAAATTATTTTGTACCTATTTTTCTGTAATAATCTACCTTTTTTTAAATAAATTATTTTGTATCTATATTTTCTATAGCTTATTGTCTACCTATTTTTTTGTAAATTTTTTTGGTAAATAATATACCTATATTTTTATACATATATATTTATATTTTTCATAGGTAAAGGGATAATTAATTGTTGACAAAATTTTTAGAGGGAATCACCACAATAAATTGAGGAACCAAAAATTAAAACACCACCCAATTACACTTTGAAATATAAATAGGGGTATTTTGGCAATAAAAAAAATTATAATAAATTAGATATTGAGCTTAATAAAGTAACTTGATGAGTTGGATCCTAGTCATGAGTTTTTACTTATAGAAATTGGGTATTATTTATAGGAACAAAAAGTGAAGGGTTGCAAGTAAAGTAAGTTGAATTTGAAGGGTGTAAGCCAAATTTACTATATATCTTTTGTTTCAAGACAAAAACAAAAAAGCTTAAATTGCTATATATGCTAAATATTGTAGATACCTCTGAAACCAAGGTCATCAATGCGTGGGCTAAAAGCTCCCACTGGTAGCAACTGGCTGGAGTTGTGGGGTCATAGGATGGCCTGCCCATGAGCGACAACACCATTCGTCCCCCATCAACCATTTCTTCAGCGCGGGACTTGAGAAACAATGAAAAATCGTTATGAAACTGAAGCGCATATGCGTCCAAAACGCATTGTGGGCTGGTCTTGGATATGTAGATCTTTCCTTTGTTCAAAGCTTCGCCAGCTGCCTTGCTGTCGAGGCCAGGAGGGACCTGAGACAGCCAGTGAAGGCTAGAAGAAGCGTGCACAAAATGTAAACTCCTGGCCGGAAACAACCGCCCATAAAACGAACCAGGCGTGGCAGAAATGAATAAAGATCCAAGCTCAGGACCCTTCTCTTGTTTGAGTTTGTTGTAGAATGCAGGAAGTGACATAAAAATGGTGTTGAAGTCATTGCTGAAGAGGTCATTGAGGAACACTCTGAGCTCTGTTGTTGCTGACAGGTGGAGGCCGAGGCTGCAGCTTTTGGCGCGTATGATGACATCTATGATCTCGGAGATGAGCAATAAGGTGTTGGGTCCAGATGAGCAGCCCAAATCTGCTATTCCCATGCTCTCTATATTATTTGAGCGCAAGATTTCTTGTACGGCGTCATGAATAATTGGCTTTGCAGTGGAAATTATTTTGTGCTACAAAATAATAAAAATATTTTATATATATATATGTATACATTAAATTAATTAACATGTTGAATTAGAATATAATTATTAATTGAAGAAAATCATGATGAATAATCTTAATTTGGACCTGAACTTTGGAGTTTTGAGCATAACTAGTCTCGCCAACCCCTTTGTTCATGTGAAGCATTTGCATCACCTCCATGTCTCTGTCTGTCTGTCTGTCTGTCTGTCTCATACAAAATCTTGGGGTAATTGTGCTCTATATATAGACCCACTCTGCCATTCATTGCCAGTCATTCCTTGGAGATACATATAAATGGAACCGCGCACCACAACCACACGTTATAGTAACTACGTACTGTGTTCTGTCGTGCGTGGGAAGGATCAGATCCACATATCTAAGTCAAACGGTAACCTAGGCCAAAATAAAACAGACAAAAACCTTCCTGCATCTCTTTTCATTTCAAACCACAAAAGAGTGAATGGTCGGTCTATCTATGCCTATATGTAGCATGAATAGCTAGCTGGTCCTTATACAATCCATATACGTTTGAAAACCAATTAAATAAGATGGAGCTAGTTAAAATATTAAAAAGAAAACTATTAAAAATAAAATAAAATTAGATTGATATATGCAATCAATGATTTGGAATCCATTTATTTCCCTCATTTCAAACCCATTTTCCTTTAGTTTTGGCATACATGGATTATAATGTCAATCATTTCATCCAAATGGTCCGAAGAGCAATTCGGACAAGCATTATAAAAAGCAACAAATCGATACTTAATTAGAATACATATATGAAGATCTTAATGAGAGTGATCAAACTAATATCAAATTGATTTTTGTTTTCCTTTCTTTTGAAAGCAATGTCAAATTGATTTCGAAATGAGTGGAAAAAAGAATCGCACCTTATGTCCCATGCACATGATATTTTATACCTAATTAATTCCCCCAGTTTGGTTTGTTTGCAAATAATACATTAGATTAGAAGCACATGGTACATGTGATATTCAGTCGTTTTGCAATTTGTATGTGACTCATTTATTCTCAAACGTGTTATTCTTCTACTGTGCAAGAAAGTACCCACTATACATATATAACGACGTTCATGGAAGTTTTGAAATATCACGCAACCAGTGCCGGAGAGCCACTCCTAGGCCTCGAGTGGTTCTGGCCCCCTTCATATTTTTATCTCTCTTCTATTATATTACATATAACATATAAAATTTGTAATAATCATAATCATCTTATAATTTAAGTAAAAATTTCATCTAAAATAAATTAGACATGACTCAATTAGAAATATTTAGCTCTAAACATATAATTATTGAATACTGAAGTGTTTTATATACTTGTATTTTCTACTTTGGCCCTCCCAACTTTACAATTCTAGCTCCGCCCCCGCACGCAACAACAATATATTCACCATTTGTTGGAAAAAAAAAAAGGTGGCCCTGGCCAGGCCAGTACTTAGTCGGGCCGTATTATTTATATACATGATTATGATTTGAGAGTTTTGATTAATTTATCATAGGGATTCATATGGACTTATTGAATTCCGAAACAACTTAACCTCTTTTATTTGAAATATAGAAGAGTCATAATCTGTGAGATGTCGGCAAGAATGTAGTTACAATTCGTGATCCGCGAGCCAACTTAATCTATTTGGTTTGAAATATAGAAGAGTCAAAATCTGTGAGATGTCGGCAAGAATGTAGCGAACCAATTTTTGTTCGAACTTACGTAACGACCATGTTTCACATAAAGGGGACCATGATGGTTGTACGCGTAGTCTTTAAAAAAATAAGAAAATAAGAGTCGTTCATGCATTTCCAACCATGCATTTACCATCTACTATACTAGTGCTGACGCAGAATTCCAACCTTCAACTATTGAAGCCCATTGTGCATTGTGCACCTTTTATTTGATGAAAGAAAAGGCTATTTCTCAGTCAGTTTTGCAAAGTTTCAACTATGTCCGTATCTATCTCTTCTTACATGAAATAATAGTACAACAATAATTAACAACTAATTTAAGAAAACAAAAATCAAATTGAATTCACCCAATATACTATCTTTTCCTTCTTCTTTTTCTCCTCCTATTTCTCCATGTTATAGATTTCAAAGTTGACAAATATAGGTAGAATATTTCATATATATTATATTAAACCATAGGAAAGTTTATTATAAGCGAATAGAAAGGTTTATATCTTTAGCCAAGACATCAAAGAGCCACTCTGCCCATAAAAGGCCCCAAAAGTAGGTACCCCTAACTCGACTCACAAAAGCTGCAACCAAGTGAGCAGCTTCATTACATTTCCGAAGTATAAAAGCAAAGCTCACCGACCCAAACTGTGAGACAAGGTTTTGATGTAAAAAATAATTCCTTCTATCTTAACATCAACAGGAATAACTCCTTGAAGCATTTATATTAGTTGCTGTGAATCGGATTCCACAATAGCTTGATCAAAATCCGCATTCGAGGCATATGTCAAAGCATCACGAGTAGCTTCGGCTTCCATCATAAGAGTTGACTGACAAAACAGACTTCCAATACCTCCTGTCTTGAGCATCCACCCTACTCTACCTCGAATTGCCCAACCTATACCTCCTTTCATGGTTTGTCGTAACCATGCCCCATCACAATTCAATTTCACATACCCATTAGACGTGTTTATATCATATCCGATCAAGTAATTAGAAATAAATCTAAGCAAGGCAAAAGTCCTACACTGGAATATTACAAGATGTATAAACGCCTCCTCACCTATAAAAGAGACCACTCTTCTCTTAGGAAAGGATCACTAGGTTAGACTTGATCTTTAGTCTTTGGCTTCTCCCTTCTTCTATTTATATGCGGGCCAAACTCCTTGTACAAATGTAAATGCATATTATTATAAGAATGAGAATGGACTTCTCCATAGACGTAGCTTATTCGTTAAGTGTGAACTACATATATCTTGTATTCTATATATTTATCACTTATCCAAATCTTCACATACATGCTGAAGGTCCACCACACCTTCACTCATCATCCATCATACCTCATCACTAAGTTGGACTCAATATTGGCCATCAATTTTGAGCATCAACAAGGTGCATAAAACCTTACATGTAACGAGGATAACATTGTTTTGCTATCCCCAACTAATAACACAATGACACGTAAAAAAGTTATCTCACATGTCATTGTATTATTAGCCAAGAATAGCAAAATGTTGCATGAAAGTCTTTCTCCATCTTGTGGCTTTTTCCAAGCTGGAATGGAAATGTTGCCTTGACTTAATAGGCCAGGTAGCTCGCTGTCAACATTTCCTTTGTAATCTGGGCTTCAATAAATTCAGAAACCTATGATTGCATCAGCAACATGGTCTCATATACTTTCTTTACTCGCTCAAAGAAAAAAGTAGAGACTGATTTGATAACCATTGCGTGACCAAAAATTAGAACAAAATAATAAAGCTAAATAGAGCATATAAGAATCTCAACTAATCCCAACAATTCAATGAACATTCATCTCCAATTTGTCCATGATATCTCAACTTCAAATCGGAATCGGTTCATCATTTAAATTTAAAGAATACGGGCTCCGGTATAATCTTTGTATGGGTGAAATTTAAGAAACAAAAGGTAATTAAAGTCAGCAGGCCTTCTGGGTGCCTGCCCAATGGGCCAAGAACCATTAATTAAATCGGAATGACAAGTGGATCGAACTGCAATTTCTTATGTGTGTAACCCGAACGACCCAATATCTTGTCGCCATCGACCTGTTCTTATGAACTTTAATTATTATTATTATTATTATTTATAAAAATTAAAAAAATTAGTTTTAATTTTGTTAATTTCCCGGAGTGGGTTTTGGGTTTAGGTTGCTTGTCTCATGCTTGTGCTAGAATTGTGGTATAATTAATAAGATTACGCAGAAAGGAATTAGCATCCAGAAAGTGAAGCTGCAAAGGTAAAGGGTAAAGGTGAAGCCACTGACAGAGTGATAAGCCATTAAAAATTGTTCGAGCCCAAACAAAGATTCCCACTAGGAACGACTTTCTTTGGTCTGCGTTCTCAGCCTCAGGTCTTTTCTATAAAATTATCATCTTTCTGCGACTTCGGTATTTGGTGTGTCACCTGATTCTTGCAATGTGTTTGTTTGATCAAGCTGATTCTTGCAAATCTTATCTCCTCAATTGGGTACTTGCAAATTTCGATCTTGCTTTGAGAATTTTTGTTTTTGGATAGAAGAAAAAAAAAACTGAAAATGTTCATTTGTGCAGTAACTGTGAGGAGCTGAATCTCAATCAACACCAAGACATGGAAGTCATTTTAGAGAAAAAAGACGCTGGTGATTGGATTTACAGAGGCGAAGGCGCTGCCAATCTTGTTCTCGGTTACAACGGATCCACCCCCGCTTTTGTATGTTTCATACTTTGTTTGATTGTTTCCAAAACACACACACCACCTGAGCTTCAATTATGCACTTATCTAAAAGAATGTGTTAGTAGTTGACGAGGTGTGGTCCTTATTATGATCGGTCATGTTTGAAGCTTATAATGATTGTACCTTGCTCTCTGTAGATTGGGAAAGTAATGCGTCTACAGAAAGCTCCAGTTAATGGGTCAAAGTCCATGAACAGTCCCACTGCATTAACCGTGCATGAACGTCTTCTGTGGAAGGACACGGAGGACATTGTAGCTACCTCTAACAAAGAACTCGCTTGTCAACTGTTTGTGAAGCACATCATGAGCCCTCTATTGGGTTCCACATACGTTGATTCCGGGGTATGTAGCTATCCACACTTGTACTAATGCATGATGCTTGCTGAATGGAACCATGTCCACGTTGTATGTATCATTTTAAAATAGTTACGGTGGGCTTTAAGGCATTTTTTTAGTTGAGCTGTATTTGTACATGGGGTATGTATCTATGTCTGGAACCAAGACAGTGATTATGGATTTCATATGCCGAGTCACACGGTAAGCTTTCTCTTATTAGGGAAAGCTACAATAGTGTTGATTGAAAGATCCTCATACTCAGCAATATAGTGTATGCATTCGGTTTTCCCGTGAAGTCATGCATGCATGTGGTAAGATGTACAAAATGGTTTAGTTCTTTAACCTTCAGTTTGAATTTTGGCAGATGCGTGTCCTTGCTTCCAAGGAATTCTTGGAGTCGGTTGAGAAGAACATAATTTCTCAGCGTCCTGCTTCTCGAGTTGACGCCGCTAAAGTTGACACACAATGTGATTCTGTCCTTCTTATGTCTGATCATTCTCTTTTTCCTCGTGGTAATTAGTGTCTCTCTGTTAGTTACAATTTTAATTAGTGCTGCACTTAAAGACTTAGAACTGTCTTTTCTGCACTTGTAGTTCGAAAGTCAGATGGCTTATTTAATCTAGCCTATGATCCCGGTTTCTTTTTTTGCATGCCTTTTACTTTTCTAGTAAAAGATATGAGGTAATATCCACACACCTACATAAAAACTCAGTGGAGCAGGGAGAGAAACCTGGACTTAGCAGCATTCTGCTTAGAATCATAGGAACTTTGCATCTTATTAAATTTAGGTGCACCTATTTCTCTAAATATTGTCTTGTGATAGATATGATCAGAAGTATTATTTTTTGTTTTGTTCTGTTTTGTTTTTGAGACCTTAGGAAAAAGCTCTGATAAATTTCAAAGAGTGATGGTTTATTCTTCTTTATTCATTTCAGGTACTCATGAAGTTGAACCCTGTATATCTGTGGAGATAAAGGTGCTTTTCCATGTTTGTGTTCTTCGTTTCTATTTTATGCTTGTCATGTAAACTTTTTTCTTGTTGTCTTCACATGAGTAATACCCTTGAAATATATTTAGTTATTCCTTTTTTCTTTTCAATTGTTTCCAAAAATAGCCAAAATGTGGATTTCTGCCATCTTCAAAGTTCATTGATGAAGGAAATGCCATTAAACGGAGCATTACTCGTTTTCAGATGCATCAAGCTCTGAAGTTGCATCAAGGAGAGGTGTGCTTTTACTATGTTCTTCTCTTGGTCAAATTATTTACTACCCGGAAATCAGGCAAATGAGTTCCATATGTTCAATGGGAATTCCATCTCATCTAATTCTTCTTAGAACTTCTGCGCACAAATTTCAGCAAAGAGAGTCCTATTTTGTAGTAATACTAAATGTCAATGTTAAATCTGGCTTGGATTTGTCTAAACCTGTGTTACAGGTATCAGAATATAGTGAATATAATCCACTTGATATGTTCTCTGGATCCAAGGACAGAATACATAAAGCTATCAGGGATCTCTTCTCAACCCCGCAGAATAACTTCCGTGTGTTCTTGAATGGTTCTCAAATATTTGGGGGTTTAGGTGGTGGTGCAGACAGTACCAATTTTGTGACTCGAGGAAAATTTGAAGATGCACTCAAGTGTGTCATTCAGGGAGGTGATGGCTTGCGCACAATGAGTTTTCTACAGCTTGTTGCTGAAACAGTTCATAATTCTGGAGTGTTGGATCGGCTCCTTGAGGTCCAGAAACTTGATAACCTTGACATTGATGGGGCTATCCATGCGTATTATGACATTGTTTCAGAGCCTTGCATGGTATGCAGAGCATTCGGTAAAGAAAAAATGTCACAGAGATATCTTTCATTGCATTCCATCTCTTTGGATGAAAGCTTGAAGATTGTGAAGGACTTTTTGATAGCTGCTACTGCGAAGGACTGCAGTTTGATGATTAGTTTTAGACCAAGGAAAGATGGGAATACAGGATCTCCATATAATAATTTGTATCTAGAATCAAGCAACCAATTTTTTGATTACAAGGTACAGATCTCCTTATCATTTCATTCTGACTGATACCATAGCATCTTTCAATCACAGCATTTGGATGCTCAATTCCCTTAAGTGTTTATATTTTCATTCTTTACAGATTTTCTTCTCGTAATCTAATACCATTTCTTAACAGCTGGAGCATGAATATATCTTATTTGAGTTGCATTTTCCTAGGTGAAATTCCCTGTGGGGGAAATCCTTCCTTATGACATTAATATCTTATTTGAGTTGCATTTTCCTAGGTGAATTTCATTGACCTGGATTTGAAACAATTGAAGAAAATGGAAGAATATTATGAGTTGGACAAAAAAATAGTAACCTACTACAATCGAATGGTGGAAACTGAGGAAAGACAAAAGAAAAATACAAGCACAATGGCTCTTAAAACTGCAAATTGAGATTTGTTACAGTGCCATGGGGGATACTTTACTTCAAATTATGAGTAAGTGCAAGTGGGTTGATATATAGTATTTTCTGTAAATTGTTGTTGTTAATAGCTGTATTTGTTTGTATACTTCTTGGCTTTTAGCTATTATTTCTTTGTTTCCTTTGTTTCTATGAAGTTTTTGATTTGTAAGGTTAGTAACATAAGCAAGTTATTCCCATCCCTCTTCCCCTTCTCTTCTTTGTGCCTATGATTTATCATATATAAGCTTTATCTTAGTGTATGCATGTGGTGTTTGGTTCTTCGTTTGTTTTGAAGAATGATGAAATTCTTTTCTTTGTTATTTTTTTCTTTTTTAATAACTGTTTTGAAATATATCCTGGACTGCCGCTGCATGCATCATCAGTCCATGAAAATTTTCTTTTGTAGAATAGATTAAGCTATGGGAATTTTTATTCTGTAAGTCTGCAAATGTTCGTGGGCATCTCATAATTTTGTATGAATTTACCCATTCATTAGGAGGCAAATTTAGATTGAGTTATGCATATTTACTGCCACTTTCTAATTGTATTAGCATAAACACGGCATGCTGCTTTAGTCCTTACATAGTTTTGTAGAGGCACGTAAATCAGTGTTTCATGTTGTTAATAAAGTTAATGAAGACTAACGAGGGAAGTAGGGAGTGCGACAAAACTCCTCCTTATAAGTTTGAGAAGTTTAATTGGAAATGAGGAGAAACTGATGAAACATAATTTCTGGGCTCTGCAGGGAAAGTGATGTATCAACTAACTTCAGTGTGATTCCATCAAAGCCCACATGGCCTATTAATTCAGACAGTTGGATTTTCACATTGTGGTATTAGTACTACTATAGAAAAGAAGAAAAAAAGACCAGGGCATCCTTGGTATTTTCTAATTGAAAATGCGTCTGCTTTAGCAACGGTATTTTAGGGAAGCAATGAATTATCTTAGTTTGAAGAAACGATTTCTTGCATAGGCATTAATCTAAATTTCAGTTTTCTCATCAAAATTCTTTTTGCGCTTACTTTATGCTTCCTTATGGTTCTTCATATTTTTCAAGTTTTCCATTATTGGTGCAGATTTATATTTTGATATCCTTTAATAAATTGTCAGGTAAACATAAGGTTCTTACAGTTTTGAACAATGGAACCAAACACATTTAGTTTTTAGCAGTAACTTATGACATTTTCCACTTCTGTCTGATGTACAAAGTGTGATTTGGAGTTCTTTTTTGTAACTACATTGCTAAACCACGAACATTCAAAAGAAATGATTTGGAAGAATCAATGAGCCTGATGCTGAGACATGTTTCTAGACCAGCGGTAAGACTAATATGGAAGGCTCTGTGAACTCTGGTAGTTCAGCTTTGGTATTTTGATCAGCTTTATATGTGGAATATAAAGGCCGTGGGTTGGCTACATCATGTGCTGAACAATGACCTCCTGAGCTGTCTATAACTCTCTCTCTCTCTCTCTCTCTCTCTCTCTCTCTCTGTGTTTGTGTGTGTGGATCTAATCCTGTTAAAGTTGATGATTCAAGTACGGAGAAGAAAGAATTAATACGTTCCAGAAGTGGGTCAATTTTGCCCATTCAACTGACCCCGCTAGAGCTGCATTGATAAAGTGATTGCCATTACTATATCCCAACACATTGCGTAATGTTATTTTCTTGGAGACATGCTGAGCTAAAACCTCATTTGTTGGTTTGTTCAAAATCCTTGTTTTATTCAGTCAATCAGCATATTTACTCCTAGTAAAATTTGCTATAAGCTGACACGCCTGTATGTACAAACAGGCGAATGGGCAAGCTTGTTAGATTGTTCTCTGTTTTTTTTTCTTTTTCCAAAAAATTGTAGTACATTCAGAATCAGGCAGGCCAGCATCATTTTTTTTTTTGGTAAAAACAGGCCAGCATCATTTTAACTTTGCTATAAACGGTTTCATTTCTTTCAAGATAAAGAGGATGTAGAAAGGTGTGTTTTAGCCTAGTATGGGATGCGTGTGTGCCCGCACATGGTAAATTCTGCATTTATTGCATATCGGAGGGCATAGGTGACCCAATTAAAAACCCTTCCGACTGGCATTTACTTCTAGCCAACTACTGACACTGTCATTTTGTACTCAACCAGCTTCTTTGCCAAGAAAGTTCTGTGCTGAAAACATAATCAAACTAAATAGAGAGAGAGAGAGAGAGAGAGAGAGCATTTTATATATAGCATCTTTGGATCCATTCTTTCTTTGTTATTATTGCTTGTTCCAGTTTGCTTTCTATCATTATTGCTTTATTATGTCTAAGGTTCCATCTCTCTCTGTTTTATTTTTCCTGCTATGTAATTAGTTATTAACATACCATTTTCTCTGGAGTCTTTCACTGACACGCACTGCAATACTTCAGATGGAATTTATTATTTTTCTGAGCGCACAAGTACGGACAAAATCTGACCTTTGCTTTTGTCTTGTGTTGCAGAGAACTGTAGTGTCAGTGGAACTGCTGTGTTCAAAGTGCAGGAAGAAGGTGATGAAGTTAATAGCAACGGTAGAAGGGATAACTTCCATTGTCCTGGACCCGTCAAAAAATACGGTGACAGTAACTGGGGATGCCGATCCAGTACAGGTTATCAAGAAGGTAAGAAAATACAGAAGATCTGCTTCCGTTGTGAGTATAGGTCCTCCAAAGTGTGAGAAGAAGGATGAGAAGTGGGATGAGAAGAAAGACCTTGTCCCTTACCCACCAAAGACATGTCAGAGATGCGATGTCTGGTATGTGATTGCTGAAGATCGTTACAATTATTGTTCCATAATGTAATTACTGTTCCATAATGTATCATCCTGAAACTTGTATGAATAATACCCAGTTGTATTTCATGTTAAACTCACTCATTTCTGAGTTAATAATAGAGAAAAAGAGGCTTTGGTTGTCAATGAAAACCTGTCTTTCAGCTGATGGTGTTATGGTGAATTTTCCAGTCGTATATATTCTGCAGTATTTGGTCAGATTGCGATAGTTGTTGGTTTATTTAGTGAGTTGGACAACAGATCTTCAGGCATATGAAAAGCCATGGCTGGTAATTTTGTTCTGTGTTTAGATGGATTAACAAAAGCGACCATATTTCTGCAGCATTTTGCTGCATACAGTAAATTACAATAGCAAGTACTAAATATTCATTGTAGTAGCCACCGTTACAGCTGAAACATGGAATTAATTGGATGTGTTCAGATGTTTCGTTGAAAAGTATTTTTGTTTTTGTATTTTTTTTTAAAGAGAAACAGATAATATATTTCTCTCGTGTAATACAAATTAAAAACCAAGGAGTTTTAATTAATATTTCAACAAACAAAGACACTTTTTTTTTCTCTCTCTCTATCTAGGCTTACGAGCATTAGGGTTGTGAATGGTCAACAACTAAGTCTTTGTCAAGTGATGGATGAATTTAACTGACGTTAACTCAGCAAAACACACATTTGTGTGAAGATTTCCGACAAAATGATGATTGGTGTTTTGGTATATGGACTGCTGGGCACTTGATTTGATGTATACAAATGAAGTATGGGGGTATACCTCAAAATAATAATCAAAGGTAAGCATCCGTCTTGTTCACAAAATCAATGCCAAGCTCTTCCCTTCCAATTCCAAGGGTTGTTTTCGTTTTGGAGGAAAATGACTATGGAACATTACGTTCTAGATTTTGTTCACTTTCAGACAGCTAATAAAAACCTTTTACATTGAAATAAATCAATTTCCTTTATTCACAAATTTAAATTCCACATACATCCCTCGTAATTGACATAATTCCAATAAATAAATAAAAACTCGACAACGCATTCATGGGCCCTAAGGTCCAACTGCCAGGCCTGAAGCCCAACATCATTTTCCTCCATCAACTACAAAAGTGCAAACCGTGCATTTTGCAGAGCCAACCACATTTCTTATTCTCCGTCCACGGAAAACAAAATAAAGCGCCAAAGCCAACCACATTTCTTATTTATTTCTTAATTTTAAGCAACTCATCATTCTCCGAATCTCTAACCCTAGAAAATGTCTGATGATCAGATCCAACCAGATCGTTGTGTATGGCCATTCTTTCGTAAAAGAGATTGTCGTCTCTCCAACCTTATCACCAATGCCAAGAGAGAAAGAAACCAGTATTTGCTTCGATTCTCAGTCACAGGAACTATATCAAATTGCCGATCAACAATCACTAATTTCTTCGGTTCGTGGGGCGATAACCAACTCGCCCTCGACAACCTAATTAAGGTTTCCAAATTTGGTGAAGGTCGCGATGGACTCGCTGCGGTCCAGTGGCGGAGCCATAGTAGGGTTAGTGGGGTTGCACGACCTCTTAGAAGCCAAGTAAAAAAGCTTAGAGCTTCCTTAGAGCTGCTGGTGCTACCTCTTGGAGCTGAACACCAAGTGCTCGACTAAAGAAGAAGGCTGTGCGACCTGAAGAAGAAGGTTGTGTGTGCGAGTCTTTTTTTTATTTTTTATTTTATAAACAACTTGGGCAAAACAACGTCGTTTTGGGCCAGGTCTGAAATTAAAAAAAAAAATTAAAAATGCCCAGCATATCCTTTCTCTCCAGCAACACCATTACCTTCATTCTAAAACCCCCACATTTTTTTGTTTTCTCCTCCAACCATAAGTTCCCAACTCAGTCCCCCTTCCCCTAAACCCTCAACTCCAACTCCAACTTCATCTACGAAGATAAGGTTATGATGGTGCTAGCAATATGAGAGGTGAGTTGAATGACCTTAAAATAAAGATATTGTTATAAAGATATTGAGAAAACAACTTTGTGCATATTATGTTTATTGCTTTGCTCATCAACTTCAACTAGCTATTGTTGCTGTGACAAGGAAAAATGTAGACATTGCTTCTCTTTTTTGCAACGGCTAATAGTATGGTTAATCATGTTGGAGCATCTTATAAGCGACGTGATTTACTTAAAGGGCAACTCCAAGAAGAGCTTGTGATAGCTTTTATAAATGATTGATGATTGTCTTATAACGAGGCGAAGCTTAAATCAAGAAACAAGTGTCAAATGCGTCGGTGACACACGATGAAACTCACACTATGGCACCTTGATTAGCATCACTTCTATGTTTTCATCCGTGGTTCATGTGCTTCAAATGGTTATTAATGATAATCCTAATGACAGTGCGGGTGAAGCAAATAATTTAATGAGAGAAATACATACTTTTGAGTTTGTGTTTCATGTCACAAGCATTGCAAAGGAAAGATAAATAAATTCTGAATACAATGGCTTTAGTGAAATCATGCAAGGAAAAAGCTACATTGGATGAGGAATAATGGGTTCGATGCATTGGTTAATGAAGTATCTTCTTTTTATGAGAAACATCATATTGATGTTCCTAACATAGAAGAGGCATTTATACTTCCAGGGAAGTCAAGGCATAATGCTCCAATAAAGACAAATCGTCATCATTAGCGTGTGGAGCTCTTTATTTATGTCATTGATGAGCAAATTACAGAGTTAGATAATCGCTTTAATGAGGTAAATACCGAGTTGCTTATTTGTTTGGCATGTTTGAGTCTGAAAGATTCATTTATAGCTTTTGATAAACTAAAGCTACTTCGTCTTGCTCAATTTTATCCTCAAGACTTTTCGGATGAAGATCGTTTAGCACTTGAAGATCAACTTGAGATTTATATTCATTATGTGCGTTCGAGTAGTGATTTCTCTCAATTGGAAGGGATTGGTGATCTTGCAAAGAAAATGGTGGAGATAAGGATGCATCAAGTATTCAATTATGTGCATTTGTTTATTACATTGTCTTTAATTTTACCGGTTGCAACTGCTTCAATGGAAATGACATTTTTCGTCATAAATATTATTAAGGGACCACTTCGGAACAAAACGGGAGATCAATAGTTGAGTGATAACTTGATTGTTTATATTGAGAGAGATATTTTTTCTTGTATTGAAAATGAAGCTACAAAGTTACGTTTTCAAAATACGAAACCTCGTCGTGGACAATTGTAGCTTGTAATGCTGTTTCCGATATGAATTATGAATGAAAGTACTATGATTTCAGTTTCAATTTTTTTCCATCCTAAATTTTTATTGGGACTTTTACACTAAGACCCCTTGTGGTAAGATTCCTGGCTCCCCCACTGCTGCGGTCGCTTGTTTCAGGAGTTTTCTTCCAATAGAGTGAGGTGACTGACGGGGTTTAAGTTAGGGTTTCGATCTCGACTTCATCTTGAAGAAGCGAAACGTGTTGATGTCGAAGTCAGTGATTTTTCCGGTAGAGTTTCAGACGAGGACCACGGCGTTTCTGAGTGCATATGCAGTCATGCCGGTGGCCTAGGGATGGGGCATTGTCAAGGGCACATATTATCATGTAGGTTTTAATTATTGAACTGGCCTTTATTATCATGTAGGTTTCACTTGGTACTGTTGCCTGCTTATTTGACATTTCTTACTTTCACTATGACTGTGATCTGCTTTTTTATATGAGAAGCTTTCTTTGGGCCTAAATTTTTTAGAGTTCAAATTTGTTAACCATTAGCCATTTTTCAATAGAGTTCTTAATAGGAGAAGTGAACGATAAAAATTGTCATATGTTAGGACTGATGAATATGCATTAGAAATTTGACTGTGATGCAGTATTTGTCTTGATTTCATCAATTGCAAGAGAATTGTTGATGCTTGCTTTACAAACATCTCTGTTATTTTAATTTTTATGGTGATGCGTATCTGAAGCAAACATTGGCAACAGCGAAGCCATTACTTGTTCAAACTTTTTTAAAAATGCATTAGTGTTATTGGACTTTACTTGATTAATTATATAGAACATACTATGCATTTTGTAAAGAATAGTGTGCTGGATAGCAGAATCCTTTAACTAGAGATTCATTAGTGTTTCGGACCAAAAAAGAATTGAATCGAACAGTGGTGATTGAATCGAATGAACACCTTGATTCACCAATTTAAAGGTATATCTTATGAATGATCTGTCTCATTCCCCTCCCCCATGTCACAAGCATAATTATTTTCAGCCGTTCAAGATAATGGAACTGCTGTGGAACATCTTTTCTGTCCCTTGTTCCCTTTATGATCGTTATTTATAAACGTGCCTACATTGACCTTCTCAAATAGCCTCTTCATTTTAAACTTCTCATTATAGCATCTCATATTAACTAGGGTCAGCATACAGTGTGGCCCATTAGAGATAAACTCAGCTCGTCTATTAATAACAAAATTGGTCCATTGAATGGTCAAAATCGATCCATAATGGGCCCCTAAAGGCCCATAGATGACAAAATAGGGCCACTAAAGCCCCAAGAATGACAAAATAAGCCCATGGCCTAGAAACCACAAAATAGTCTATCACAGGCCCGTAAACGACAAAATAGGCCCGCTGAAGGGACAGTAAACGACAAAATATGACAAATGAAGAGTTCATAAACGACAAAATAGATCCATAAAGGCTTCATAAACTACAAAATAGGCCCAATCAATGGTTCAAAACGACAAAATAGGCCACTTAAGGGCTCATAAATTACAAAATAAATCCACTAGTGATCCAAAAATGACAAAATATACCCAATTAAGGGTTCATAAAAGACAAAAAAGCCCAATCTGAACCAGTAAACGATACAAGCCCAAAGAAATTTCCATAGAAGAAAATTAGCCCAATATAGGCTATAAACGACAAAATAGGCCCAACATAAGGCCATAAACGACAAAATAAGTCCACAAAAGAGTCCAAAAAAGACAAAGTGGGCCCACGTAGGAGCAATAAGCGACACAATTGGCCCATTTAAAGGCGCATGAGTACATCCAAATGGAATTTGTAAACAAATTGTGGCGTCCAATTATTAACTTTTTCGAAATTCATGGATGGTCTAAACTAGTCGCAATTTTTTATATATATTACGAGTTGATAAAAATGGGTTTAAGCAACTAAAATATAAGAAAATTCATATTTATTCTTCTGGCAAGCATTTCATTGATCTGCTAGAAAAATCTAATCACATTTAATTACCTAACGTTCTTGCTTCTTATACTATACAAGTCCTATAATATGTATTACGGGTGCTTGGAACTAACCGAACATCACGGGTGCTTCAGCCTATTTAAAGGCTTCACCTCTTCATTGCAAGACAGTGAGAAGTGATAACACACTGAGCTGAGAGAGGAAAAGAGAGTGAGAAATCTGAGAGTTAGTGAATTCTAACTGAGAGAAAATTCTGTCAGTGTAAACACCACAAGAGTAAATACAATTCTACTCACAATATTCAGTGGTACTTTTCATACTCCGATTATTTTTATAACTCGCTTGGGGGTTTCCAAATGAATAATAATATTATTGTTTTCATGCAATTATTGAAGCTATCAATCTGGTATATGGTGATTTATGAATATCAAAACAAAGCAATTAGCCATGTGGAGTTCAAATATCTCAAACCACATGTTTATAATCATAAGAATAATACCCAATTTCCTTTATGCGCCAGTAAAGTACAACATAAAGCCATTGAAAACTCCACAACATCCAATTCCATTAAATCACATTTCAAACCCAACCAAAACATAGTTATGCACGCACTTGACAATACGAAAATAATGTACATATGAAAACAAAGTACACTCACAACTAATCCGAAGCAAACTCAACCCTTTAAGGGTCATTCCGACTGAGTACCTATTAAAAGAATACAATCATAATATTAACATATGAATCAAATCGAAACTTAACTTCTCGGAATTCAAAGTGCGTGCAAAAACCTAGGGCAACGTCCCTAATATTGTTGCAAATGACAAAATTGAATTAGGGAAACGATCCTACAACCTGAACCTATCGAACCCAGATATCACATAATAGGCGTAATATCCGTTCAATAGTCAAACAGTAGTCAATTTCAAATATGAGTATGCAGTCGTGCTCGGGACAATGGGAGAAATAGTTTAGGACTAAAATGGGCCATCACGATGGGTCCTCGCGGTGGGTAGCTTGAGTAATTTTCGACGACCAAAAATCTCAACAATAATAGGCAATACTTATACCAAAACATTCAGACTAACAATAGGACTAACTTCAGAACCGATCTATACCACCTACATAAACAGATACAACACGGAAAAAGGATGAAAAACCATACATCACGCGACGAAAACGACGACTGGAGTAGCAGGAAAAAGCACAAACACTACAAGAAAAACATAAGTTCTTCTCGTTGTCGAATCCAGCTCATCAGAAGTGAATCCGATCAAGCCTTGGCTAGGTTTTCTAAAGGAGGACGAAAGGAAGAGTTTTCATGAAGGTTGCGACGGCAACAGAGGTCAAACTACTCCAAAATTTGAATGGTAAGCAGTGGGGTTACTATTTACGCGTGGGGAGAAAGAGACGAGAAAAAAATTGCGAGAGAGGGGAGAGAAATTTCAGAAAAAAGAATCTGATCTGCTACTTTTTTTTTTTTTTTTTGGGTCAAGCTGCTACTTAAATTGTGACCTCGCAAAAATTACGGTTATGCCATTACACATCCGTAAATTGTAACTTCTTTTTTTAATCAAAATTGAGCATGTCGCCTGCTTACGAACTCGTATCAATGAGCTCTACGCAATGGTGCTACTCAATTCCCCAGATTCATTTCCGAACAAAAAGTTACTAAAGTATCCTTACTCTCGAGGGCAAAAACATAATTTCACAAATAAATAAGTAAATGAATTATTTGGGACCATTGGGGGTAAGGGCACTTTAGTCACTTTTTTGTTCCGAAAGGATTTTGGAGAATTAAATAACTCAATTATGTAGAGCTTATTGATATCAGTTCGTAGATAGGCGGCATGCTCAATTATGATTTAAAACGATGAAGTTATGATCTACATAAATGCAATTGCACAACCGTAATTTTTGCTAAGTCCCAATTTAGTACCAGATCATTTTTTTTTTCCTGGTGGTTTCTCATTTCCTCACAAATTCTCACTCTCTTTCTTCACGCGTGAACAATGGCACTGCCACTTCCAACGCAATTTCCAGCACCATCCGACCTCGGTTGAGTCAGAAAGATGCTTCAGATAAGTGCTTTTGTGATCATCCGGCCATGCCTTGTCCCACGCTACTGATAATGCATCAAGTTGTTGCGAGTGAAAAATAAATAACTGGCAAGAGATCAAAAGAACAAAACAACACCTATAAGAACACCAAGATTTATACTGGTTCGGCAATGCCTACATCCAGTTTGAAGACGACAGAGTATTCCATTATAATCAATGAGAACATACAATAGTGTTTATCACTCAATTTTCCAAAGACCTAAATAGCCCAAGCTCACACACTTATAATAGGAAGAGAAAACCAAAAATACAAAGCAAAGAACAATTTAAGAATTTTCTTCTCTCTACCGAATGGCTTCTTACTCTTTTTCTCTCACACTTTTGGTGCAACAGCTTCTTTTCTCCATCTCTTTCAACTACTGTCATGCTTCTCCTTTCATAGAGAAGCCAACGGGTGAAGGCCAACTACTTCAGTTATGAGGCCAGCTATGAAGTCAAAACAGCCAACCATATTTGCATGGCTTTGTCTCCTACATGCAGCTGGCCAATTAATGCATTCCCATTGCAATTTTTTTGCCGATCAACCAACTACTAATTTAAGTAGTCAACAGCAACTCTGCACATGGGTGCAATCTTGAGTCAAATAGTCAACAAGTGGTATCAGAGCACCAGTTTTTCGACTGGAATTTTGTATGAGTGAAAAATTCAATGGAGCTACAGTGGCGTGAATAATGTTGTGCAACAGTTCGCTATGAAGAGATTTTATCTCCTCATCCATAGATTTCTTCCACTTCACGCTCTCTGAACTTCTAACAACTTCTTTGTAGGTATCATTTTCAATAACGGGAAGTGCATATACCATAATATCAGTAAACCGAGCAGGCTTTCGAATTTCCCTTCTTGATCTTCTGGTTGCAATAAAATCTTGTTGCTATGAAGGCTCTTGGGTGGATACCTCATCTTCATGATCCTCGTTGTCATCATTAGAATCAACTGTAGGAGTAGTGTATATAACATCAGACCTTACTGGAACAATTGGAGTCTTTAGTACTTTCATCTGCTTTGAACTACTCATGGTTTTGGTCCCTTCAGTTTCACCTCCATGCTTGTTTTGATTTACCATAGTAGCCTCATCAAAAGTCACATCTCTGCTTACAACAAATTTCTTCTCATCTGGACACCAGAGTCGGTATCCCTTTCACGCCAGTGCTAAATCCCATAAATAAAGCTTTCTTTGCTCTTAGATCCAACTTGCTTTCCCTGACATGATAGTAAGCAGGATAACTAAATATGTGTAAATTCTTGTAATCAGTCCAAGGTTTACCAAACCATACCTCCATAGGCATTTTGCCCTCATTCACAGCAGCATGCAATCAATTAATGAGATGACTTACATAAGTAATCGCCTCATCCCAAAACGCCTTACCTAAACCAACATTAGACAACATACACTAGACAGTATAGTTCATGCGCTCCGCCACCCCCTTCTATTGCGGTGTCTCCCTAATCGTGAAGTGCCTCACAATACCCTCATCTTGACAAATTTTCATGAAAGGATCAGACTTATATTCACCACCATTATCTGATCTGAGAGTCCTGATTTTTCAACCTCTTTGCATTTCAATCATCCTTTTCCACTTCAAGAATATCTTTAAGACTTCATCTTTATGCTTCATGGTGTACACCCATATTCTTCTAGAGAAGTCATCAACAAAGGTGACAAAATAATGGCTATCTCCCCAAGATGCATTCTTAGAAGGTCCCCAAATATCAGTGTGAACATAATCTAGAATGCCTTTAGTGTGGTGAATACTAGTGCCAAATTTCACTCTAGTTTGCTTACCCAGCACACAGTGTTCACAGAATTCCAATTTGCATGCCTTTGCACATTTCAATAAGCCTTGCTTCACCAATCCTTGCAATGCTTTTTCACCAGCATGCCCAAGACACATATGTCATAACCTTATGGTGTCTGTTATATGCATCAGCAGCTTCCGTGACAGCGGCTCCACCAATAATTGTACTCCCCGGCAAAAAATAAAAGTTATTTCGCATTGTACCTTTTATCACCACCAGTGTCTCGTACACAACTTTAAGAACTCCACCCTCCATGGTGATCTTGAGACCCTTGGATTCCAAAGGGCCCAATGAGATGAGATTCTTCTTCATATCCGGTACGTACTAACATCACTCAATTCTCTTATTGTTCCATCATGCATCTTCAAATGGATTTTGCTTATCCCTTGCGTTTTGCATGCATTATTATTGCCTATCAAAACAACTCTATCATCTAGCTCCTGGAAGCTAGAAAACCATTCCCGAATGGGACACATATGATAGGTGCAATCTGAATCCTAAATCCACCTATTGGAGTGATCATCAGCAGATGAACTAGCCAAAGCAAACTCAAAATCATCATCCTCATATTTTACAATATTTGCTTCAGAACCCGCTTTCTCTCTCTCTTTGTTCTTCAATTTGGGATAGTCTTTCTTCCAATGACCCTTCTGGCGATAAAAGGCACATTCGTCTTTAGCAGGAAACTTCCCTCGTGACTTTATTTTCCCCGCTTCCCAGATTTTCTTTCCTCTGTTCGACCTCTTGCAACGAGTGCCTCAATTTGTGAATTTGAGTCTTCTGTTCCTTCTTGCGACACTCATGATTCACCAATGCCGTAGACACCTCATCAAGTTTCACCTCGCATTTTCCATACAGCAAAGTAGTTGTCAAATAATCATAATCATCAGGCAATGAATTTAACAAACATAGTGCCTTATCCTCATCAGGAATTTCCACATCAATGTTTGCTAAATCAGCAAGTATTTTATTATAATAATTGAGGTGTTAGTGCATAAAAATACTTGAACGATACTGAAAATCAGAAGAGTATTTCAACTCTTTAACAATGATTTTCTGCTCTCTTAGTCATATACTTATCCTCCAATTTCATCCATAACTTCTTAGCATAAGTTTCCTTCATATATGAGTATTTCAACTCTTTAACAATGAACGATTGAATAGAGGCACAAGCATGAAGATTAATTCGTGTCCACTGCTTGTCATCAATATCTTCGAGTTTATCCTCCAAAATCATATCCAGCTCTTGTTGATACAATACATCCATAACTTCACATTACTACATACCAAAATTATTAGAGCCACTGAATTTATCAACTTCTAACCTTGTAGTAGCAATTGGATGTCTACTAGGTGCCGACAAAGACGATGCCGACTCCTTCTCCTTCACAGATTCATCTTTATCTCCAGCCATCAAATTCACTTGACACTATTCACGGCTACTGTAGCACAACTATTATTCACAGTATTGTAGCAGTTCATTGTTCACGGGGAACTGTAACGCCGACACTAGTCATGAACTGTAGCATAATACTATTCATGCCACTGTAGCTCCAGTGAATTTGTCACTCATATGAAACCCCAATCGAAAAACTAATGCTCTGATACCATTTGTTGACTATTTGACTCAAGATTGCACTTACGTGCAAAGTTGCTGTTGCCTACTTAAATTAGTAGTTGGTTGATTGGCAAACAAATTGCAATGAGAATGCATTAATTGGCCAGCTGCATGTGGGAGACAAAGCCATGCAAATATAGTTGGCTGTTTTGACTTCATAGCTAGCCTCATAACTGAAGTAGTTGGCCTTCACCCGTTGGCTTCTCTATAAAAGGAGAAGCATGGCAGCAGCTGAAAGAGATCGAGAAGAGAAGCTGCTGCACCAAAAGTGAGGGAGAGAAAAATAGCAAGAAGCCATTCGGCAAAGAAGAAAATTCTCAAATTGTTCTTTGCTTTGTATTTTTGGTTTTCTCTTCCTATTGTGAATGTGTGAGCTTGGGCTATTTGAGTCTTTGAGAAATTGAGTAACAAACACTATTGTATGTTCTCATTGATTATAGTGGAATACTCCGTCGTCTCCAAACTAGATGTAGGCATTGCTGAACCAGTATAAATCTTAGTATTCTTGTTAGTGTTATTTTGTTGTTTTTATCTCTTGCTAGTTGTTTATTTTTCACTCACCGTTGGTTGACGCTTCCGCACAACACAAGCGTCACATAAGCAATTATGTGAAGCATCTGGCCACTTCTCCCACACTACTGATAATGAATCAAGCATGCCTATTCCCATGAAATAAGATCGAATGGGTCATGCCAACTATGGATTACAAGGTACATAAAATAAAAAAATAAAAAATTGTCCACACATATTTAGTCAGAAAAGATAAATGTCCAGAAATTTTACCAATGTGCACTGCACCCTGCCAATTGTCTCGATCCGCCGCAGTCAACTGAGGAATTGCACACGAACAAAACCACATCGCCAACCTAGCAAATGATAGATAACCTTTTGAGTCGCAGTAAGAAGTTGAAATAACAAAGGAAGAGAAAGCCAATCAATTCAAAAGCCTCAAATTCAGACTTTCACCTGTAGATATTCGGATTCCCTGGCAGCTACGTAATGAATAAGCATGTGCTTCTCATCATGCGAAGGTCGTTCTCTGAGCACGACTTTTCATCTCCCAAGTCTTCGTTGTCTTCTTTCTTGCATCCAAGAACGAATTAACGACTAAAAGCATAAAGGTTATTCTGAACTCCGTTTTAGATTGGTGAGTTAGGGTTAGGATTGGAGATTTTCTAGAGGTTGAAGAACTCACAAAATTTCAATAAATAGGAACCGATCCTGTGGCTGTTCGGCGACGAAATTGAAACCCTAGCGAGAAGAGTAGAGGATAGTGCGAGGACGACGAACGAACTGGAGACCAAACGCATCAATGATGTAGAGGACTGAACTCCAAGTCAGATTGGTGGCTTAGGGCTAGGGTTCGTATTTGAGATTTTCTTCAGGTTGAAGAGAGTAATCGAGTCGGGTTTTGTTTTGGAAATGGGAGCTGCGGTCGAATCTGAGAAATATACCAAACGGGATCTAATTGTTTTTGGGGGGTTTCTAACTTTCTATACTCGTCTATCCTTGTATATACTAATCTCAGCCGTCCATTTCTTTAAAAAAAAATATTTGATGGTTAAAAGTAGGCCACGTCATTTTTTTCTTAAGCATGGTATGGCTTTTGTTTTGTTCTTCGTGTTGATAGATTTTGAGCGAGGTTGGCAAAAGCAAAAAAATAGATTTCGAGCGAGATTTCTAAACTTAATTTCAAAAGATAATTTAAATTGTTTAAAATTAATTTCTTAAATGACAAATGTCTACCAGCAACCAAAGTTGTTAAACTAATTACAATTTGGATTAAGTTGGATTGAATTTTTTCATTGGATTAGATTGGATTGAATTTCGTAGAAAATAATTTCACTTAAAAAACCAGGTGTCAATGGAGAAAAGAAAAAAGTAATAAAATAAAGTCGCAAGACATACGTGGAGAAACGACCGACCTAAACTTGAATCTTTCCTCTCAGGTAGTAGTATCCCAACTTTCTTGTTATTGATTGTCTTTCTCACCAAGCAAACCCGAAGATAAAACCCTACAAAAACCATCGCATCATCGTTATCAGCCGCATCTCAATATCATCACTAAATTAGAAGAATGTGGTGCTCACAGGAAAATCTACCCTCCCCGAAAACCATTCTATCAGCGGCGGCATCACTCGCCGCATCGGCAATTCTATTCCGAACGATTGCAAACGACCTCATCCCCGATGTCGTCCAAAATTCCTTCTACTCGCGCCTCCAAAAGCTGTCGTCCCAAATCACCGTCGTCGTGGAAGAGCTGGACGGCCTGACGCCGAACGAAATGTTCGAGGCGGCCAACCTCTATCTGGGCACCCTGCTCTCTACCTCTACGCGACGAATCAAAGTCAACAAGCCCGAAAAGGAGAAGCAGTTGCTGGTCACTATAGACAAGAACCAAGGGCTGGTTGATTGTTTCAAAGGCGTCAACTTCAAGTGGGTTTTGGTCAGCAGCCAAAAACCAGCCTCCAATGGCAAACGTGAGGATCATTCACAGTCCGAGGTTCGACAGTTGGAGCTCAGCTTCCATAAGAAGCACAGGGACATGGTGCTCAGCTCTTACTTGCCCTACATTCTGAACAAGTCCAAAGAAATCAAAGAGGAGAGAAAAGTGGTGAAGCTCCACACAGTCGACTATAACGGCACTGACTATTGGGGTTCCATAAACCTCGATCATCCGGCGACTTTCGATACCATGGCGATGGAACCGGAGATTAAGAAGGCGTTGATTGAGGACCTTGATCGGTTCAGAGAGAGGAAGGAGTATTATAGGAGAGTAGGCAAGGCTTGGAAACGCGGGTACTTGCTGTTTGGACCGCCCGGCACTGGTAAATCAAGCTTGGTTGCAGCCATGGCTAATTATCTGAAATTTGATATTTTTGACTTGGATTTGAAGGAAGTTCAATGCAATTCTGATTTGAGAAGGTTGTTGATTGGCACCAAGAGCCGATCCATATTGGTCATCGAGGATATAGATTGTTCAGTTGAGTTGCAAAACAGGGATGCTGAGAATGAACCCAAAACTGTTGAAGACGACAAGGTAATATAAGCTCACTACTCCCATGTTTCACCCCCTCCCCTAACATTGCCTGTATAGAAAATATATATCATATAATTCACCTTAATGTCTTTCTTTCTTAATTTACAGATTACCCTCTCTGGTCTATTGAACTTCATTGACGGATTGTGGTCAACCTGTGGAGAGGAGAGAATCATTGTGTTCACCACAAATCGCAAGGACCGACTTGATCCGGCGTTGCTGCGACCTGGTCGGATGGACCTGCACATCCACATGTCCTACTGCACCTTCAGTGGTTTCAAGACAATGGCATACAATTACTTGCGGATTCAAGAGCACCCACTTTTTGGAGATATTGAGAAGTTGCTGGATTATTACAAGGCGCAAGCAACACCTGCTGAAGTTGCTGGAGAGCTGCTGAAGAGTGATGATGCTCAAGTTTCCCTTCAAGGTCTTATCACACTCCTCCAAAGCAAGAACAAGATGGAAACTGCGTGGCAGGATATTACGGTAGGCAAATGAATATGGACGAAGTAGTATCTGAATGCTCTTTACCTTTTTCAATTGATACGATGAGTTCCCTAGAGATAGAATTGTTTTCTAAAACATTCAATTTATATGAAATCGTGTTCACTAACCATGAAAATAATTTAATTACCGAGCCTGCATTTTAGTATAATCATTCCTGTTATATCCAAACGAGGTGAGTAGAGTATATCAATGTTGCAGATGACGAGAGCCATACCCTATAACAGATGTTATAAACATTAAGGTTCTAACATATTTCGTGGTGAATTTCTCCATATTATAACTACAGTATCAAAATAAATTAGAGAGTCATTGCGCATGCGCAGGCAGAAGACCTTGAGGAGTGTTGTACAATACTCTTCATTATTTACAACATTATAACGCGTACAAGGAAGCTTATAAACAGAAACAGCAGCACCTCTGGAAGACAAACTTGGTATATCGAAAATATATTTTAAACATAACAAGCAAAGATAGCCACCATATCACCACGCAAGTCCTCTTGAAACAGACTCTTCACCAGCAACACCCTTTTTTCTGTTTCATACCAACGGAGACGGGCAAAATTTCAGTTTCATTCGCAAAATATAGAAAAGCCTGCATTGATTAAATCTTTCAACTACAGTTGAAGGAGCAAAATCTTTAACTAACCCGAAGCTTGGCCTGTTCTTGCCTGTCTATATATGCAAGAAGTTCTTCCTGCTTCATTAGAGCTTCATGCAGAGCCTAGTCAGGAAGAAGCATGAAATCACAATTAAATCATCAAAATGATCGAAAAATGCAAGAAATAACAAAGATGAATATATAAACTGACCAAAATATGCAAATATCAAAAGATAGGCATATATAACCCTTGTTAACATATAATGCCAAATGTATACTTGACAAAAAATCTAGATTGATTCATAATAAAAAAAAAAGGATTCAGGAAATGGAGAGAACTAGTGAAATCATATTTAGACCTGTAGTTTTAACTAGTGAATATTGTATATCTACATTTCAGTCAACCATGTTGGTACACCAGTTATTTTCAGAGGTAAAAACAAGCAATGAATCACAACTGTTGATAAATCGGCACAAACAAACGATTATCAAATGAGAGACAAAATTACCTTTTTTGTGGCAATCAACTCTGCTTCTAACGCATCTACACGACAAACAGCAGCATTCAATAGCTCCACTTTCTCATAAGGCATCTCAAAAGGCTTTGCTTGCAGCATGCCTACCTTCTCCTCAAGTTCATCAAGCTTCTGCAAAGCAGATGAGAGAAGGTTTGCCTTGCTAAACCCTGGAGCAGGTGATGGAGGCCGGAGTTCCTCCATGGGAACTGTGTCAGCAGTCAGGTCAGGAATGTTGTGGGCAGAATCCAAAACAGAGTTTGGAAGTTTCTTAGTCGCCCGTAATGCAACAGATCGGATTAGCATAACAAGGGCTACAAAGAATGCCACAAGCATAGTCCAGACATGAGCCAAGATTCCATCTGGTTTTTTTCCCACAGATCTTGGTGAAGATGCCCCTGCAATGTATTCCAATGAGAGAGAGAGAGAGAGAGAGAGAGAGATAGAGATTACTGCCAATAAAGAGCATAACTTTGTAAATATAAGAAGTGTTTTAAATTACTGCCAAGAAAGAAATAACACTATATCACAGGGTACAGTGAAAGCATAACTAAGATTCCAAACCTCTAGAAGCAAGTGGATTTTGTTGCAAGACTGGTTTCTTCCATCCAATATCCACAGCCTTGTCAACCATGGGAACGTATTCATCGTACTCCGACAAACCAGCAGAGCTACTTGCTTTACCAACAACCCTAGCCTAAACAAGCATTGAAGCATACCATCAATGAGCTCAAAATTCAGATGACATGATATGAACATTTACAGCAGAAGATTCCTGTGTTTAGCAAAGCCAAACACACATGTAATTGCTAATAAAGCACGTGATGCTAAAACCTTTCATGACATTTATTAGATTGGTTCTACATGTTTTTCCTGCTAAGGATTCTCAAATGACGTATGTTCCTGAACATACTCAAATGACAGATATTGTTTGAATAGAGACACTTACTTCTTCACAAACAGGAGTCAACTTAGGTTGTATGTAGCTCCTAGTTGCTTTAGGTGAAGCAATTTCTTCCACTTCAGATCCCGACTCTGCCGTAGATGTATCACTACTTCTTATCTGAATTAACAATATAAACATAGCATCAGAAGGAAGAATTTTTTTTTGGATCAATTCTAAAATAATACATGTAGATCCATTATAGACGTAGTAGGATGGTCTAATAATCTGTACCATTGGAATACGTGGCTTATCAGAAGCAATTATCCTTCCCTCACTGTTAGAAACTGTAACTATTTGTCTGAAACATTGTGCTTCGCCACTAAGTACCATCTGCAAGCAAAAGTCATTACATGTAAGCCATACAAAGCACAGTTTCAAGAAGAAAAAAAGTGACACAAATATAATAATTCATCTAACAGAACCTTTAATATGTTTGGGTCATTCCATGGCCCCTTATCAGACCTCATACAACTTCCCTGATTGGAACAGGTACAGCTACCACCCAGAAATTCTGGCAACTCACTAAAAAGAGCCAAAATATTTCAACATCTAATAGTTAAGACAACTGAACAATAAATAACCCGCATACCCACAAAGAAAAGCATCAATCACCTTGCATCGATTATTTCAAGTAATTTGCTCTGGTACTTGTTACCCAGAACCTGAAAAAAAGAAGAATGAAAAAAAATATCAGCTGACCCTGTTGAGAACTTCAGTCCATAGAAACATCCAATTGTCTGATGTCATCAACCATACATGAATTTTTGCAGTTGTTCTAGCATCAAGAAATGCTTTAACTGTAGGCCAGAGCATCCTAAAACCAGGACCAGCATTAATTATAAACATTCGGCAAAGTGTCTGCAAATACGGAATTGATAAATTAGAAGATATGCTTCATTGGGTTTAATAAAAATTACCACATATATTGAAAAAGGCATCAATTATTGAAAGCTAAAATGGCATTAGTTATCAAGTCTGCATACCTCAGGATAGTTGTCACTATCAATCTTCTGCAGCCGTACCATGAGATCTCGGGCAGACTTGGTAAAGTTTTTCCAACCCTGAAAAGTACACAATTTGAGGGAGCAAACCAAAACGTTAATGTAGTCTATTATGCCAACATTGAAAATTCCAAGCACAATTCAAAATAAATATCATGTCAATTGAAAGCATACCACGCCTTGAACATCTAAAATTGTTGTGCTCGAATCTATATGCCTCTTCGCAGCAATAGAACAGGCAGGAAACTTAATGGCAAAACTCCTTTCAAACTCCTGCACATGGTATCTCACATACCGTTCCAAAGAACTCACTTGCATGAGCTTACTGGGATCAACTTTCCCCAATCTTTCGATATAAACAGGTCTTCCCTCTTTGTCAACACCATGATAACATTGAGGGTAGTACTTTAGAACTTCATTCAGCTCACTGAACTCAAAATCCTAGAAGAAAAAGTAAGAATGTGAGTACTATTTCTGCTGATGGGTGGCATACCAACGTCATTAAAGAAACAAAGAGTCAAGTATGCACTGCAGAGCAAGAAAATCTAAGTTACATGAAACTGTTGAAAATTTACCTCCAAAATTGTGTCAGTGCCAAATTCTTTCCTCCATTGAATCATGCTGGCCCACATATGCTTTGCTTTCTCGATATCAAACTTTCTTGCTACCAAAAATCTGCAACAGAATAACTCCTCAGGAAGAACCCACACAAGGAAACAGAAAAACCGAACTTCGCGTATTGAATATTTTTTTGCAGGAAAAAACTTCTGTTTCTTTTTCGTTACTCTTATGTTTTTGAAGAAAAAAGGGAAAATGAATACCTCAACAACATATGATAGTCATCAAGTCTTGGAGGTAGCAATTCTTCCAAGATAAGTGCCTGCCGAAATGCATCAACAGCCCGTAGCTCCTCAACGTCCCGTACATCCTCAATTGAAACAGAAGTGAGCCGACTGCTACTTTTCCTCCTTTTCTTCTTGAGAGAATGTCTGAATTTACTAGACGCATCGATTGCTTTCTTCTTCAGGTTCCCAATTCTAGTCCTCCTATCGTCCTCTGAATTCTCATAATCTGACTTCCTTTCTTTTCTCTCGTCATGGCTAGAGAACCCCTCAAAACCTAAAGTGCGTTAACAAAGTTACCATCATCAAGTCCTAATGCTACCATCAACATCGTTTATCTTAGCATAAATCTTGTTACCAAGCAATGTAACAATCCAATTCTAGTCGAAGATATAAAAAAATTTAAGTATCTCTCCCAAAGCATGTAAGAACAAACGAGGGCCACACCCAAAACCCTAGAGACTAGTACGCAAAATTCAAAACACCCCCCCCCCCCCCCA
>NC_024127.1:13388225-13431547 GCF_000346735.1 Prunus mume
ACCCCCCCCCCCCCCCTCCCCAAAAAAAAAAAACACAATTCAAAACCCTAGAACTCGCAAAAGAGATCCCGGATGACTAAACCACACGGAAAATTTCATAAAAGTCTTAAGAATAAGAAATATAAAGAATAGAAAGCGAGAATTGAAAACAATTAACGAACAGAAAATATAGGAATGGGTCAAAGAAAGTGAACTCACAAGGCCTGGCAAATCGATCGAGTGGTCCGGACATGGTGGTGACGTTCTGAGAGCTGAGACGCAAAAGCAAGAGTTCCTATTTCTAAATTTCTAATTCTAAGCGATAAAACAAGACCAGAATTGGGGATTTGACGTCGAAGACAGTCAGAGACTCTTCATGTTGTTCGGGGCCTCAGGATTCTGAGCTCGACAAAGTTCAGACTGAGACAGAAAAATTTGTAGCCACAGAGAACCAATTTATGATGAAATTGCTAGTATCACGTAACCAACGTACGATTTAAATCGAATTTAATTGATAATATGCTATTGGCCAAAGCCGAAGCCAAAAGGGTGTAACACGGGAAATGACGGTGACGTATTATATCCCGTTTATATATGCGCCACATGCCCTTGCTGTGCGTCAGACTTCGCGGGAATTTCACGACGGCGTTACGGCAGTTGGTCTCTTCTTGTTCCTTCTTTTCAAGAGATCAATAGAATTTATGAAATTAATTAAGGGGCCCATTAATTAATTATGTTAACGTCTGATGTCTGCTCATCAACGGAAGCTATTATTAGTGCTAAAATTTATGTTGCGAGGAGCCTTAAAAATTTTATTAGCGGACGGCATAATTATAATTTGAGAGATTGCGTTATGATGAAACCTATAAGCACTCTGATTAATTATCTCAGAACAGCAAAATCATGACGCGTGTAGCTAAATAAAGGGCAGCGTGAATTATCCCTTTTTTTCCTTCTTTTTCACGTTTCTTCTTTTTATCATAACGTTGGTACGTTAGGGCACTGAACGCCAAAAATGCCATGGTTGGTTGGTGACAGTGCGATATGATATCCCCACCCCATGTATTAATTATTTGATAAATCCAAAAATATCCTGTGGATGAGGAGAAGAACTTGCATTGCATGTCAAGAATACAGAATTGTTTTGCCATCCTCACCCAAATACATTTTGCAATGTGATGCAAATTCTTATCATGCATGATATTGCAATGTGAAATTCTTATTATGCATGACGGAGCATTATTAGTTGCAAAATAATGTCATCTCTGTCATATACAAATTTTTTTGGCGGAGGGATTGATTTCCTCAGTGAGCCATCTGTTAACTTAAAATCCAAACTTCTACATATGGAGCCTTTGTGAGATTTGCATACAGTGAAAGAAACAATGGAGAGACTTTTGGCACTGTAGAACCAGCCATTGCCATTTGCAGGACGTCAATACATCACATCAGTTTGAACTTGAAGTGAAAACATTATGCTTGCGAAAAAATTAAAGCATCCGATCCAGCAATCATGCTATAACTTGGTTGGCATGGATCGCCCATGCCATGCCATGCAATAAATCAGACGACAACAATTCAATTAAGTAACCGGATAATTAGCTGAAAACTGACAAGTGCCATTACATTTCCAATAAAGTTTATCAATACTATACATATATATATATCATATTATATTCACAGACTTTTTACATTATACATAAGGAGCAGAGCAGGGATGCACGGTGAGTGACTGCTGTAGGCGAGCTTATCAACTTTCGAAGAATGGTGTCTATGTACAATTTTTAAACCTCTAGAACAGAAGCTGAAAAAGGAATAAAACATAACAGTATTTTCTTCAGAAAAATTGAAAATAATAAACTGATAATCCACAATGAATATTTTTTTTCTTCTCTCACTAGTCACTAGGGAGGGTAGAGAGTCTTGCAGTTATGTTTCAAAGTTTTAACTAATAATTTGGTAATGATAGCGAGCTTCTTACCCGTTACGCCAAGTTCCTTCTAGCACGAAGTTGGAGGAGTTTGTCCCTCCACTGAGCTGCAAGTGAAGATGAAAAACAAATGAGATTGAAAAGCTCCAACAACTTTGGCACAAATACACAAACAAACAACTAACGACTTGCAACAATAATGAGCACCCAACCATACTGACACAGAAAAATGGTGACTTTAACTGGCTAAGGGCTACCTAATAGTCCCATGACTAGCAGGCAACAAAATAAAGTAACATCACAGAACATTTCCCCTCACAAAAGATATTTACCCTCGATAGGTAAAACATACTTACCAGCATCTCTATAGCGTTCCTCAACTGCAGCAATTAGCATGTTGCGCACAAGATTAAACTCCTTCGTTTCAACACATGGTTGACCACTCGGCCTGAAACCATATAAAGTTTCAATTAGCATCCTCTATTTCATTGAAAGATGAATTTAGAGGACAGTTCTATCTTGCTCAGATTATAATGCAATGCAGACACTAATCTTAACCATCAATCAACCTCTTCTAGCAAATTGGAATATGCATAGATTTCAAACACCTTTCTACGTGAATTTCAAAAAGACTGAACAAGCATTTAAGTATACCATAGGCAACTGTTACATCATCTGATCACAGTCAGATTGCATTCCCTTAACAGCTCATTCAAGCCCAAATAAATGCACTTTATAAAGTCAAATGAACCTTGGGATCCAAACCACATTCCAAGACGGGGAATGCTAGCAACCTTCTCTCTAACCTTCTCTTTTGCACCTTCTCCCTTCTTGTCATGACATGTGTCACCTTATTTACACTTAAAATTATGTCATTAATAATCAAATAAGCTAGTTTTTATTTTCCAAATTTACCCTTATTAAATGAAATAGTTAATTTAAATATATTGACTTCCCTAATTTCTTCAATTTAAAATATATTCTCTCTCAATCACACTCTCAATCCTTTCTCTATCCTTTGCAGCGCCCAACAACCCTTCTTCTACCTCCCCACTTCTCCCCAAAACAAACACTATACCCAGCAATGACCCATGACCAGTACCCAAACAAGCATATGAAAGAAACCCACTTCCTCTCCCCGTCATTACCACCAAACAACATCTCCCTCATCCTTAACCAACAGCCCCCCACAGTCCAAAGATTCCCCCCACCTTCCCACCACCTCCTCTTTTCCTGTTGTTTTTTTGAACAATTTTTATTTTATTTCTCAAATCTCACCATCAAAGCAATATTTTCTATTTTTATTTGGCTTTGTTTATTTTAAAAAAAAAAGTGTTTGAACTTTCATGATTTTGGAAGCAAAGGGTCTGTTCGGGCTGTGAAAACTCAAAGGATTTTTTACTTTTTAGTTTCTGTCAAGGGTATATATGGAAATACAATTTAACGTTTTTTTAAAATTGAAAATATTGTTTTGAGTGAGAGAGAGGTGTCACATGTCATTAGGAAAAAAGAGAATGCCCAAAGGAGAAGGTTAGAGAGAAAGTTGTTAGCATTCCCCTTCCAAGACAAGCTTCACAAATTCAACTCCAGAATAATCCCTTCGAGATAGAAAAAAAGATACATATCTAGGACATTCAAAACTCACCGATCCAGCTCAGTAAATAATAAACCATCTGAAGCAGGGGCATGACTTGAGAGCTTTCCAGATTCGATAACTCTCATTCCATCACTATATGCCAGGTACTTGTTGACTTGTATGGGAACCTGCACAGAATGTGAAAAGGATACTGTTTATCAGTAAACTGTTACCAACTATTTGGGGCCTTAATACACTTGTAAATTACTACATTCCCAGATTTCTGAACATTCTAAAGGTTCAAAGAAATTAGTAGGTAATTTATTATAAGCAAGCTCACATCTAAGATTCAGAAAGTAGATATCTTAAGCAGCACAATCAGTGTACCTTGCATCTTACAGCAATGTTGATGGCATCTGAAGGCCGAAGGTCGAAGCTGACACACTCCGTCTCACTACCAGCCTGTAATCACTTCTAACAGAGTGTCACTATACCACTAACCACTTAAAATTTGATGCTCCAGAAGTAACCCCCCCCCCCCCCCCCCCAAACAAAAAAAATGATGACAATAATATAATAGGAATATTAATAATAAACTATGACAATAAAAAATAATCCAAATGAAGAGTAGGTATATGCCTTTCTGAGGTATAACTGAGCAAAATACGCCTCATGTACTCTCTTGGTGACTCTGACAAGTCGGACCTGCAGATATGGAAAACACAAAATTACAATACAAGATCATGAAGAATGCATGTGTAACAGACAAGACTTATTATATTGTAACAGAAGAAAATATCGCACATACCTCATAACCCATCTTGTCAATCATCTCCCTGACCACTTGATACATTGTTGGCCTAGCCTGGAAACCAAATACCAAGAATTATAGATTTTTAGAATTCCTCTCGTATGCAAATCCAATATGCTGACGAAATCTAATTTTGCCAGCTCAACAAACCCAGAAAGAAAAACAAAAACAAAATCTTAATTCAAATGGAAGGACGAGAGGAAGAGCAACCATACAATTGGAACATTGCGCACTGCTGCCATGAGCAACACACTGGGCATCTCCACTGCAATCAAAGGTAAACCCAACTTCAAATTGACATAAAGTTACAGAGATTTTGGGTGTAAATTCCAAAATACAAAATTCGTAATATTAGAGAGTAGTCGTTCACTATTAACATACAAACAATTATTGGGAGAAGAAGACCAGTCCCATCTTCCATCTTCAATACAATTGCAGGATGTGGAGCATAATCAGGAAGATGGCCCCCCTGAGGGTTGTTATGGACACACCTCATGTGCCTACCATCCCTCATTTTGATCATGAATCCATCAATTCCACTCTTCACCTCAACTACACCAAAAACGAAAGGCAAAACACTTATCATTCAACGGTTCATAGGAAATAACAGTACACAAAATCAGGAAACAAAATTATAGTAATATCACGACCACTGTTGCCACCATATTTATGCCACAAGAAACAGACTGCTAAGAATTTTTTATGTTATGGCATTAAGCGCTAAATTATAACGATTCATGATTACAATTCTAAGCTGGAATTAGCGGCTACAAAAAATGAGGTGCCGATGGCATAGCGTACCGGCTTCAAGTACACTGGAGTTGACATAATCTTCATCATTTTCATTGAAATTCTCGGCCATACTTCCATTACCATTTGATGAAGAACTGAAAGTGCAATGCACTCTTGTGCATTTTCGTGCATTTTGAGGGCGAGAAACAAAACCCGCCTTTGTCATGCAACCGCTGACCCCTCTGAATCTACATAATTCACTTCTAAGAAGCCTAGCCTTCACCAAAGGGCCTACCACTGGCACAGTGTCATACCCCGATTGCTTAGCGCGAACAGTGGGGCAAATTACTGGCCCTTGCAAAGAAACCATCGTACCTTCTCCAAAATCTACCACAAAATAAATAAAATAAAGATGAAGTGCTGTTTGGTTACCGAGAAAATATATGAAATTGAAAGAGTGATTCTCTTTTCAGCATATTTCGATAAATTCCCCATGTTTGATTACCATGAAACGAGGATACGTTAGCTATTGATATGTTAATCTATGATTTGATAATTAAATCATGATTTAGTGTAGTTATAATGATACAATTAACAATAAAAATTAAAATCCACTCTCACTCACTCTCTCTCTCTCTCTCTCTCTCTCTCTCTCTCTCTCTTTTTTAAGTTTCAAGCACCAAATAGTCAGCTGGAAGTGTTAGAGAGCATCAATCACAGATATGAAACCAGATCAGAACCAAAATCAGACCTTAAGGCCTTGAAAAGCTCTCTACCTTTTAAAAAAAAGATCGATGGTCAGAAGTCTTTAATCACCGATCAAAGCTTTCTCACCCTTCCGTTTTCCGGAGCTTTTGTCTCACCGATGCTGCATAAATTTTCACGGATTCCGGAATCCGATTCCGATAAATTAATTTCCTGAAGGAAAGCGATTGACGATGAGTATGAAATTAACGCAAAATCCTCACGGAAGAAAAAAAAAATAAGAAAAAAAAAAGGGGAAGTGAGAGAAAGCTTATAGATGAAGCAATTGAAGCTTGTTTGGATTGAAGAAAATTGGAGAAATTACCGACAAGGAGGATCACATATAAGAGACTGAGAGATGGGGGAGAAGATAAGAGATTCTTCCTTCGTATAATTGTATTGTACAAAGATAAATATAAATTTAAAATGCTTGAAGTGCAACATGATGAATCAACTACGTTTTCAAAATTACGGTTCTATCCCCTTCGGAAAAGAAGCTGATTGGTCAAATGAAGGAGGGTATTTGTGACCTTTGACCGAAGTGGATAATACCGGTCTGAGTGAAAGTAGCGGCTGCGAGCGTAGAATGACAGGTGCAACAGTGCCGGCGGTCGACGAGATCAATATTACTCACCTGACTGCCACGTGTGTTCCTGCTCCAGGAGGGATCTGGATAAGGCTCCTCTCTCTCTCTCAAAAATATCAAAATTCTGTTTTCTTCCTCAAAATATCAGTGTGTGGATTTCACTCGGAACCCTTTGTTTTTACTCCTCTTTTTTCCTTTTGTTTACACTCGGGCCGCAATATGATTTTTCCTTTGTGAATCGTGATTGCAGTTCGATTCTCTTCTTTTTGGGCTATACAAATGGCAGCTTCGCCAGTAAAAAGTAACTTGTTGGAGCCCAAAGCCAGACAAACATCCTGTGTATTTGTGGGGTAAGAAAAAAGTGGTAGTTAGATTCTTATGTGGGATTCCGACCAAAAAATATTCTTATGTGGGATGTATTGATTAGATTCGTTGTTTTGCTACTCTTGATTTATTGAAATTAACTAAATAATTTATTACGAGTAATTTTTCATTTTAAAATTTTAGGGAAGAAAAAAAAACACTGAGGAGAATAGTCAAAAAGCAGCTGGCAATTTGTTTTGACGTGGCTTGAGATGGTGATCTGGCAATTACCATTCAATTACAGTGTGCTGATTCAAAACACGAAGACAATGGTTCTTCTTGTCACATACTACATGAAAATCATGTCCGTGTCAATGGCTTCCAGCTTCAAAACAAAGCGACCTACAATAAATCCCATTATAATATTTGCATAATGCCAGAATCAGCCACTATTTACAGCTATATATGAAGATCCTGTTCCAATAGATTATCATTCTGTAACTGTTCACGCTGATCAAGTGAGTGGCTGAAACGCGGAAACGTCACCGAGTTGTTTTTTGGGAGACGTTGTTGTAACTATTGTTAGTTTCAAAAAGTAAACGATTAATTAAGAGACAACTCACAATAATATAATTAATCTGCTACATAAATGAATGAAAGCAACTTGCCCCTAATTTATGCAACTTTTACTTGGGGTTAGCCTACCAAATGACGTTACCCAAAACATATGACAGACGTTTCACCTTAAAATTATGTGACTTTATTACTAATATATATTTTAATATAAGTTATAGTCTAAACTACAAAAGAGATGACAGTTGGCGATTCTACATGTAGCCTTAAGTGTGGGATATTCTTACTAATATTCCATTATGTCATCAGAGGTAGTCTAACACTTAATTAAAATTTCAAATATAAGACATTTTTGTTAATGCTTTAATTTATAATTAAATTTTTGAATAAAATGCAGGATAAAGAGATGATTCTACTGGAGATATAAAGGTTAAAGGCAAATTTCATACTCATTAAAGCCCAAGGCATCCTTCTCTCCACCCTCAAAATAGAGGCAAACACAAAACGCAGAAGAAAATAGATCAAAGACGGTCCCCAGAAGCCAATATTGTCATCTTCCTGAGTAAACCATGATAGAAGTTAGAACCTTTGACAAAAATATGGAGGTAGAGAGTAGTTGGAATTGTATGCGGGGAGGCCTTTCACAAGTCGACAAACTATTGGCCTCTCATTGGAACGTAGATATGCAACTTCTTCACGTTCAAACAAGGCATGGCACCTATGGTCCCTAGTCCTACCGCGACTCTTTACTCTCAATCTATTTTTTATCAACCTCACAAATACGTTTTGTTATTATTAATTTTGAAAAATACAAAAATTTTCAACGGCGGTGACAAAACACCAAACAGTGGAAGGCATCTAAAACGAAAAGGCATGGTCCCGCCGGGCGTCTTTGAGGGGCAAAATTGGGCCTGAAACCTAAATGGAGCTCTGGGTGTAAGTTGACTTTATCAAATAGACCTTTCCCCCAAGGGCCAGGCGGGTTGGAGCATGTCATGTACAATTACATTATAACAAGAATTCTATAACAAGGGACTGGGACATGTGCAAAATAGTGTCCAAATTTTTGCCCGGCTTTCTTTGCATCGTCATCTGTTCCTGAAGGGGTTTGCAATGAATTGAAACTTCGAAAAGAAAAAAAAAAAGTGTCCAAAATCAATCGAAATGCTTAGTTAAACTTTTATTGATCGAAAAATTGAGTACATAAATTACGTGAAAGAAGGTCCCCTAAATGCCAGAATATCTATAAATGGTACACATGAATTGTTAATGGATCAAACTTGGTCCATTCTGGAATTGTTGGCAGGATGACCAAATTTGCTCCATTAAACTTTGGAGGGGACGAAGATTTCACTAGCATGGACTTAGAAGAATAAGCCAATATTTAATTTGCCCAATACTCTTAACTTATATGATCAAGTAAAATATAACATTAATGTTAAGTCCCTCCCCCAAAGTTAGGCGCTGGCCAAATGCTTCCACCCTCACCAATGTCACTTGTCACATAAGACATGCACGACAAAGGGACGAGGCACAATCCTCTACTTCTGAGATCTCGTTTTGTTTCGTCATTTCCATTGATCTCTGTCACACCCTGAAATCATGGTTAGCAATGCGTCATTTAAACTAATTAAGAAAATCAATTTAGCCATGAAATACAACAACATTTTTAACAAGCAAGACGTATGTAGGGTGAACAAAAACAAAATACTATTTTGCAACAATTTTCAGGCATGTAAATCGTATGATTAGACTGATGAAATCACGACATTATTGTTGGTACGGATATCTCAATAATTCTTACCCCTTGCATTGTTTTACAGGATTTGTTGCGTGATGACTTCATATATGGGACGCTTAGGGTCTGCACACAAAACGTGTAAAATGAATATAAAAAAACTATATCCTTATAAAGCACAAGCAGAAAATTGAATTTGCTTCAATAATTGAAAGTAGTCTTCCCCTTTCTATCAAGCATCCTATCATAGTATCAATCGAGCGGGAGATGTTCTTGTTGAAATAGTGATTTAGATCCCAAGTTCAAATTAAGATAAGACCAGAGGCCAGACAAGAATGAATGTCGTGAGTGACGAAAGTTGTTTCCTTTTTGTTCCTTTAGGAGATTGATGAGACTAATTTATCTTCTTCTTCATCTCTCGTTATTTATCTTCCTAGTTCAATCCAAACGAGCCACATGGGCATGACAAGACCAGACCAGAGACATGATCATTTGTATATGCTTCAGTACGTCCCGGACTATATATAAGATACGTCTTGGGAAAGTTCACTTCAAGAAATTGATAGTGGAGATAAGGTCAAAACTTGAAAAGCATGCCCAAGGAAAACCCTAGCGGCTAGCGCCATACACATGTTGATCAACGTACGTACGAAATGCTTCAAAGTAGGACAGTTGGGTTTCTATTGTAGAAAGCATCTCCGTACCTTAATTCGTCACGTGTGGTGTGGTCTCGACATTATTATTTGACCTCTAAATTAAAGCATGATTAAGATTAAAACACGGAAATACCTCGACCTGGTTTTGAAGGAATTTGATGTATCCAATAGCCTCCATCAGAACGGATGCTGTGTCTGTCTGCAATATAGAATTGGTAATTAAATTGAACTGAAACACATTAAAAAGAGAAAATGCAAGTGTTCTTTTTTCAATATTTACCTTTCCAAAGGGTGCCACCAATTGCTGAAGAGCTGCGATTCTATCTCCCAATTTCTCCTTCCTAACCTGCACAAATGCCAAAAACTGTTGACGGTACACATCAAAGAAATTAATTTTCAGCTTAATTTATCACAAGGTTAATTTGGCACCTTAAAGGGTGGGCATGCAGTGCGCGACTCCAATCGCGATTTCTTTGGTGCAGTTGCTTGATTTACCTTTGGCTCGATCGAACTGCCGGGTCGCTTCACCTCTGTTATTTCATTGTCGAAAGATGATATCTTTGAATTCCAAAAGACCAAAATTCAGTACTTGAAAGAAAGAAAGAAAAGAAAAGAAAAGCCTTCTGAAAAAAGGAGATGCACACAACACACATTGTATAAAGTTGAAGCTACCCCCAATGTTGCAAAAAGGGAAGGCTCTACATTTTCTTTTGATGCTATATAAGCAAATAAAGATTTTAGAATAAAGTGTATTAACTTTTGAATTTTGGATTTATTTTTCCTAAACCTAAATAGAAAAGTAACTTCTGATTATTAATAATTTTGTTTAGCAAATTGCCACAATGATATATGCTTTATTAATAATTTAGCAATTGCATAAGACTCTCGCATATCCATTTCAATTAAGCTATTTTACATGATTATTAGGGTTCAAATTTATATGTATACCATGAATTATTAACTACACATAATTAATTAGTGGAATGTGCAGAGTAAAAACTATTATTTAAAATAAAATGTATGCAGCTGGTTTGACTAGCTAGGTTAAGAAGAGAGGAAAACATACCTTATTATTATTGCCGCACGATAGCCTCTGAGGGTCAGTTGATTGATGCATCTGTTGAAGAGTAGCAAACGAATCATGCGTTTCCTTGTATAAGCCAAGGGTATCATGTGAATTAGGCTGAGTGCTAAAACTACTACTAGTCCCGGTACTAAATCTTGCAGAAGCGCCTAAGAGATCCATGGCCTGCAAGTTCATGTCCAAGCTAGAGCTTGAGATTGACGACGAAGACAACGACCGGTTCAAGTTGGAAACATTTATGCTTGGATAAATTTGGCTGAAGTGGCCTCCTGATCTGCTAGGCATCCCCGGCGGCACGCCTCCAATTAGATTAGAATTGTGGAGTAGATGATGATGATGATCATTTGAGTAAAACTCTCCAGCTGATGAAATTTGGTGGTGATGAGGATTGATAATACTGTTGATTTGACAGCCAGAAGACAAAGTCTTGAGCAAGAGCTTCTCACTGAGGTCATTCATGATCAATTGGTCTTTTTCCTCGTTCTTCATAAATTGGTAATACTGATCATGATCTATACTAGTCGACGCGGGGGCGCTGGTCAGCATTTCTGTTAATTTTGGGAAGGAATTATGATGATGGTGATGATGATCTGAGGAGGATGATGAAGTGAGCTCTTCTTTAATTTTAGCAAGGTCATGGGGAGACTGATGCTCACTAGTAATATTGGTGAGCCAGTGAAAGCCCAAGTCAGGTACCATGGAACTGTTGAGGGGATCCAAGCCTGAATTTGATGAGTTACCACTACTGCTCCTGCACAATTTAAATGTAATGAACACTATTCATGAGAAAATAAAAATACATAAATATTAATTCCAAATTAAAAGGAGGGTCAGCTACTAGTGCCCCCTTTTCTCATTAATTTTTTTTGTTTCATTCAATTCAACAACAAAATTGTTGATAAATATTTAAGTTTTTATTCTTCATTAATTATATATGGCGTGCATGAAGTTTATATTATATATATATATATACACACACACTGGTGCAAGTATATATTTGTACATTTCATCGTGAACTTTAATGATTTAAATTCCAAAGCAATATTCCAACTGGAAACAGCTTGAACCTATTTGAAACATTTTCATAATTAACAAGAAGCTAACAGAGAAGCAAATTTCTGGTTGTCATCTCAGCATGCAGTTCCTGACTGATATGAACATCAAATCAAAATAGAAAAAAGATTAAAGAAACAATATAAAAAAATTCCAAATTTTCTAAAGCACTGCATTTATGAACAGCCAAATGTTCATTAATTATTGAATGCTCAGAGAGAGAGAGAGAGAGAGAGAGAGGAGTGAGACTTACAGAGTGGCAGAAGGGGTCCAAGCATGCTTGGTTCCAACTGCATAGCAAGATGGGGTAGCTGCTAAAGAAGAAGACCCAACAAGATTCTCTTGGAGCTGGTGATGTTGGTGATGGAGATTTGCAGACTCCATATACAATGATATAAATGTTTTCGAAAAAGCTTGAAAATCCCAAGATAAGCAATAAATTAAGATTAATTAAGTAAGTAACTAGCTTTGCTCCAGGAATCTCTCACACAATTCAAAGAAAACCCAGTTCAGGTTGTGACACCCGCATACCTTTGGTGGTTGCTTTTAGCTAAGCCAGCCACTTTCTCAGTTTCCTCTTTACTCTTTCAAGTTTACATATCCTTATGTATTGATTAAAGTAGCCTTGAAAAGAAAGAAAGAAAGAAAGAGAGAGCGTGAGTACTTATTATTCATCTCCATATCTCTCTCTCTCTGACTTTAATTTGTTTTTTATTTTCTTTTCAGGCTTTCTCTCTTTCTTTTTCTCTCCTCTACCTAGCTATATATATATATATATATATTTCTTTTTGCACTCTCTCTGCAATTACAGGCGGATGATTATATACTTCCTCTACGCCATGATTAAAATCCCTGCCTTCAATCCCAAGGCTGTCAACCAGGTCTCAGAAGAGAAATGATGGTAACCACACGCTTTACCCTCTCTCTCTCTCAACCCCACATGTCCAAGGATGTTTATGTATATATCCCATTTGCAATGGTGGGGTATAAGTAGCAAACAGGAGATTTCTCTCATTTGGAATGGTGGGTATAAGTAGCAAATAGAACTTCTCTGCAGTGAACTACTCTCCAGTTCTATCGAGTGAATGCGATCAATCCAATTCTATCCAATGAAATGCTAATATTAAGCTCAAGTTTTGTATCATAAAATAAATGTATAGAAAATTATTAATTATTAGGACACCACTATGGATGGTTTAGTTCTATAAAAAGAGATTAAATATGATTAAACATTAATTAACAAACATATTCCAGACCGGTATGCTGAACTTTTTCACCTAGGCACGTTGATTAACAAGCATATTCCAGACCACTATGGATGGTTTAGTTCTGAAAATGCATTCAATATTAATGCAAATTTGCTAAGAAAATCTGTATGCGAGTGGATGATGGACTCTTCTCTAAATCGCTTATGAGTTTGTGTATGCTGTCAGTATTGTCGTGGCAATCAGTATTGCTTATCATGAATTATTTGCTTTTTGGTAAAATCTCTCCTTGGGATTTCGGTGGTGAACATCACTTCCGTCCATTAGTTAAAGTGCACGTACATGTTGGGCATGGTAATCTTCAAGAGGGACAATAGAGGACGATGATTGCAACCCTTTCTTTTCGGTGTTTCAGATGCACACGCAGACACAAATTAAGCATTTGATGTGAACCCTTGTGCCATCAGCAAGCATATCTACGTTGAACGCAGACTTCTATCATTCATCACAAATAGAAATAGTACTCCTAGCTACCAAAAGCCACAAACATATCTAGCCAAGCTTTACTTGTGTGAATTTTTGAATGAAGCAGGCTATCTTTTTATCTTGACAATATCTATATATAGTAATGCATGTGCGCTTGTGGCCCTTGTGTTCATACCCGAACGACATCAAATTAATCTCCTTGGAGGAATTAGGAGTAGTTCAAGTAATCAAAGATCGGTCATCAGAATAACCGATAAATAATAATAATAATTTAATTATACTTTACTGAGTGAGGAACGGCTGGTCCCAAAAAGAGATGGGGAGATTTTCATTTATGTGTAGGTTCAACGACAGTACAGTTGCTTGTTATAGTTGGTTGGTCAATATGACTGGTCTCTACTTTTTAGCTTTTGGTTTTAGATTTTTTAAAGCAACTTTGCGAGACATGGAATTGGAAGCTGAGTAGGTTATACGAAAATTGAAGATCACATCATTCGAAATCAAAGACTCGCTGTTATATCTGTACACAAGACTGATAACAAAGTTTGCATGCTTACTTAGCTGCATCATCTATCTTCGTAGGCCTACCTCCTTCCTTCCTTGATGATGACCATCAACACGCACGTCGGTCGGTCTTCTTTAGTAGGATCCACTTATTTTATATATGTGACAGAGTTAGAGGATTAAATAAACAAGAAAATTAGTTGAATTCAAGATCATTGCACTCAAAAACCTTATATTAAATAACCTCACGTACGTACGACAGACATTCTGGATGGCATAATATAAGTAGGATTGTTGCCATGCCCCGGCCCGGATCTTGAGGTGAGGAAGCAAAAATGAGAGAACCAGGGGCGGCAGGTATTCATTCCTCATTCAAGGGTAGAATAATATGACGGTTGGTTGCGATGAGGATTTATAAATAAATAAATCTGAGATCTTGTTTATTGTTCAATCATATCTCCTAGCCAGTGGCAAACAATTACTCTTGCCCAGACAAAATATAATTTTTATTCATTTATGAACACCCTGTAATTACATGACTTATTGTCTGCTACTTCTAAAGATATTTTGTGAATTTGCAAGTGCATCATTGTGCATGTATGTGCAATGGGGAGAGAGACTGGCTCGAGAGCTAATTCAACTGCAAAATGGGAGCTAATTGCGTTAGATTAGATTAGCCTCACTAATTAATCATAATTATAAGTCTAGGAAATAATATATTTTTTTTTGTGAATTTGGACTCTCCATTCAAATTATTTGAGAGAGAGAGAGAGAGAGAGCTTAAGATTAAGAATGAAATAAAAATAAAATTATGATTAAGTTGTCATTCTCCATCAAAGAAGGGGTTATAATTAATAATTTGATTAGCCCCACAAAAGTTCACATCAGACGAAAAAAGGGGAATGTGAGATCAGATGATCAGAGCATGGGCAAAGCTCCACTTTTCTTTTAGCATACCCACCCATCTTACAAACTACATTAATTTATTTCTTCCAACTATTTTTTTCTTTAAAGCTTTTCTTCTTTATCGAGAGCTTTTTCTTTCTCTCCTTCTTTCCCTTTGCTTGTCACCTTTTCCATATTTCCTAGTCTCACTATCTTCCAAGATTCATTTCATTAAAGCTGCTTCTACATCTGGTTTACAAAAGAAATTTCAATTATTATTTTCACTTTCATGATTCTTCAAAGATTCGTACATCTTAAGAATTCTTTTCCTTTTCTATATTTTTTTTAAATTTCAAAAGCCTTGAATTAATGTGTAATTAATCAATCTCCATTTTATATGTTTATGATATTATGATTGATTTGCAATACACTTAGGGCGGATCTAGCCAGTTTTTGGCTAGGTGGCCGCCCAATCCAAAATTTTCAACAAAAACAAGGCAGATATATGTTAGCCCAACCAAAAAAAGAAAAATAAAGGATACCATATCTTTAGCTGCTAAGCCAACCATCAACATATTCTCTTCTCTGTTGGCTTCAACCAAAAAAAAATATCTTATAGACTTTTTTGTTTTGTTAATAGGTTAGTTGTCAATGATTTTATTTATCAAGTTGTTAATAGGTCTTTTAGTGTGTTAATGAGTTGTACTTAACATGCATGAAAGTTTTACTGCAAAATTCTTTGTTTTAAAGCAAATATTTGTTTATTAATGAAATTCACTTGTATTGTCGAATTTAGTATGTAAATTTCGCCAAGCCAGCTTTCAAATCCTCAACAACTTTTTGGTGAGAGAATGTATAAAATATATAGACATACATAAAATTGTTTGTTTGGCGATTTAATAATTTTGTTTTGTAATCATTTTCTCATCAACCTTCGAATCATTCTCCAATATATCACGAAGATAATGACACGTGGGAAAAGAAAGCCCATCACGAGCTCTAGTAAAACAAATTAACCAAACTAGTGATCTTCGGTTGAAAGGTCAATTCTCTACCTTCTTTAATGCATGTGCAAAGGAGAGAAGCTAATTATAACTTGGTCTGAAAATGACCAAGACGAAGAAGAAGAAGAAGAAGAAGAAGAGGAAAAGAAATGTTGTGAGTGGGTAAGGATGCGGACTTCAATTTGAAACCAATTAACAAGCATCTCCTTACAAGTCACATATATGGATGGATGATGGATCCGTACATTATACATCCATATAATAATTCTAATAAACCATGAGCATTAATTATTAATTTAATCTTAATTTTCTTACAAAAAAAAGGTCCCATAACCCACTATAAAGCAAGTTGTTATCATTAATGACTTTAGGGTCCATCACCATCATTAAACTAAATAGAAATAACAGGTCTTTTTGTAGTCTTTGCCAGTCAACGCCATGGTCATCTGTGGCACTTACAGGTTACAAATTGCAATATAATATAATATAGACTTTATTGTAAACTTTTTCAAACATATGAATAATGTTTTTGTCTAATTACTTTAGTATAATTGGTACGTACATAACATAATGTTGAATTAGTTTCATTGTCTTGTAATTGATGTTTAAGAAGCGCATTAGAACCTTCGTAATTCACATCCTAATCACTTACCAAGGCCGTCAGCTTTACGTTTAGTGAAACTAATGCCAAACCCAAAAAGCTTCGATCTGCAATCTCTTCGAGTATCTTAGTCTAGTTGATCAGTAGCTGGTGGAGAGATTCCAAGGTCATATATATATATATATGTGTGTGTGTGTGTAAGGTCTAGCTAATCATACTTAGAAGATGCTAACACAACTTTAGTCGCTGCAAATAAGAGCACATTATCTTTGGCAAGTAAAGTTTGTCTTGACGTTGAGGTAAACATCAAAATTTATATGTTGATATTATTTATACAGATAAAAAAAGAGAGCACTAGTTCTCTTTTCCAGTCATAAAAGAAGAAGATTATTATTTACAATTATACAACTCTCGTGTTAAACACTTTATAGCTAGGTACTAATTAAGAAGTCGTTAATTAAGATACTATTTAATTTCCTTCAATTGTTTAACATGGATCATTATTTTGGTGATGCTTTCCTCCACTTGAGTATAAAATGAACTTTTAGGTCAAATACATGGCAAAACCCTTAAAAGGAGGTCTTAAAGTTGCAGGATTTAAAGGTTGTCTCGAGAAGAAGACAAATCACAGGAACAGGAGAATATATGCTTGTCAAGCTTAGGGGCTTGAAATCCAACACCAAGGGGCCATACACTTTTTTTATGTTTCATTGCTTTCTATGCCCACTGAACCATGGATAATAATAATTCCTTATTCTGTGCGATTCCTTCATCTTCCTAGCTAGCTATTTTAATCAGTCATCGATGTGAGTTTTTGGTTTTCAGCCACAAATCTATTGGTATGGTATCAGAGCACACTAGCACTATAAAATATTTCCTCTTTTGCACCCACTAAACCTCGCGACGTTCAAAATGGTTTTAACTTCATTTGGGGCATGGTAGCGACATGTTTCTGCATTTTCTACATTCAATTTCCTTCTAAGACCATACCACAAATTCATCAGTGTGCCCCCAATACTTTTGCAAAGGCTTCAAAGAAATCAAGAATACTCTGTCGCACGTGTATACTTGAATCTTAACATATGTATATGCAAGAGAAGATTCTGTTGTAATATGAGAGAGAGAGAGAGAGAGAGAGAGAGAGAGAGAGAGAGAGAGATCACTAAGATGATGAACTTGAATTTCATACAGCAGATGAAGCAGAAATACATAGAACCTACCAATGCAGATACGAGCATCAAATTTTGCTATATTTAGATTTATACGCAGGATAGTAATGATATTTATTTAAAAATTAATTAAAAGAATATACATTCTATTTGAATACTTACAAAATTAGGGGAACCAATTGCCAACTTAAGTACTCTCTGAAAATACACAAAGGAGGGTGCCTGTAATGGCATGAAAAACTCACAATCTTTGTTTCTTCTTTGCGGATGTATGTTCTAGCTCTACTCCATTTTCGAGCTCACTTTCTATCCAGGCTTCAGTATCTATCTCATCATCTGTGGTGTGCACCACCTTCTTATTTACACTTCTTTCACATCTTTTCCTCTTTATAGCATCTCTAATCCGGTTAATATCAATCTTAACACAGTTATTATGAACAGAATCAGTCTTGCATCTTGAGTTCCGATCATCCAATTCTCCTTTGATTTGTTTAATCTGAGCACTACCATCCTCATCAATACCACTTTGCTTTCTCGGTATGGTTTCAGATTCAATGACTCTCCCATTTTCAGGCGCTAGAGCTTGTTTTCTGTCTGGCCTCATCATCCGCTGAATGACCTCTGAAAGAAATTACACAGAAGTTATAGACATTTTCCATAAAGCAAACAATCCAAGTGCGATTGTATAAATAGAAGGGAGACACTGACAAGGGAATCTGTTCAGAATAAACTCATCCAAATCTGACACTATACTCCAACCAATAGGACCAATAGGTATACTAGTTGAGGAATACAATAAAACTCATCACTCCAAATATGAACCATACGCAAAGCATACTAAGTGAGGAAAAATACATTAAGACAACACCAACCATGCTTCTTATCACAGATCATGACTTATAAATCATGAAGCAGAAATAAAGAAAGGACTTCAAATCAACCATTTAACTGCTTCGGCGAAACATCAAACTCAAGCCACCAAACTTTTCCCTGCTGTGTAGGTAATTTCACTTTCTGAATTTTGGCAGCAAGAGCCACTGAACCAGCTGCAATATAATGGGGCTTGTACTGCAAGCACAGTGATGTTCGGACACTGCACATTCATTCATATGAAAGACCAGTTATGGAAAAGACAAGCATGAGATCAAATTTTACATCACCACTAGGATACATACAGAAAGCTCTGATAAGTAATAGTACAATCCTCACCAATCATTAACAAAATTCAACGCCATCTGAGCAAGGTCAGGGAGAATATTTAAACTCTTTAAAGCTGCAACAAGTGATGCGTATGGAAGCTGGATGTCAAGATCAAAACCAATTGTGGACAAAAGAAGTCTCTCCCCAACTATAATCAATTCCTTTTGCTTATTGAAAACTTCCTACATCCAGAAGGTGGAAGATAAGCAACCATCATTAGAAGGATACATGTAATGCCATTTTATGGGTGTGTCTACATACTCTTTGTCTGATGCTTTGTAAGGCAGAAGGATCCAATTTGTGCACCATCTCATATGCCACAACAACAACATCCTTCAGAAAGCATGGTGTGTCTCGTACTTTGCAAGCAAGAAAGAAGCTTGCAGTTGCAATTACCTGTGAAATGTTTACAATCATATTTGTTTAGATGAAAAAGGCATATCCTACTAGAGCTAAATATATGCAAGCTAGCCGGGAATCTATGCTTCTAAGCGCTCACCTTAGGTATGTCAAGAAAAGTTTCATTCATTATTATTCACACACAAAATTTTACCTGCCAACCATTCTTAGCATGAGACTGACGCATGTAAAACCGGTGGCACAACATCATTGCACATGCTATAGTCGTTTGAGATCTGAAAGATATGTAATAGCAATCACTTTAACTAGAGTAGCTCAAGCTAGCACACATCTTTAACAAAGATATACCAGTCGGTATAAAAAACTGAAAAGAGATGCAGAGAATAGATGACTATTCTATAGGACGGAACCAGCCAAAACATGCCATACAGTAAGAGAAACATCACATCTTCAGCACTACTAAACATCTGATACCATCAAAACACACGAATCACTTGGACTTACACTTTAAGCTTCATCCCAATGGCTTGAAGAAATGAGCAATAGGAATCCCGCAATTGTGACTCTTTCTTCAGGCTGATGCCATCCTTCCGAGATGGAGAATGATCTTCTATTTCCTGTCTCGTAAAATACCACTTACGCATAGAGCACTGAGGTTCTTCTGGTTCCGGAATGCACATACTAGTTGAAGCCTCAGCAATCCCTTGCTCAGAAGGATTCTCGGGCACCCCTCTAGCCATTGTCACCTTTTCATCATAAATTCATAATGGTATAGAAGAGATGAAATTAGACTCGCATTGATTGTTAGTAGCTCTTTCTCAAGATTAATCAACAACCTATAAAATAACAGTAAGGCGAATTTTACGTTATCATTCAATCTTCACCTAATTATAAAATAAATTAGTTTTTAAGAGCATGTACAAGTAATCATAATACTTTCCAGCGGAAAAGGTTAAAATTATTCCACAACCTAGACAAGCACAAAATTCAAAAGTAAACCAACATGCAATTCCAATGTTTTGGTTCACCTAAAAAACAAATCAAAATTGAAGATTCTCATGCCCTAAACGGTGATTATAGCAAGTCCAAGATTACAATTAAAAGGAACAAAATCTTCAGAAACAATGCGAATTCAAAATATCGAGAATTTGTAAGAGCAACACTCACCTCAAAACCACGATTCAAATGAAAAATTACAAAATTCGAGAGACCAGAGTGCAGAGATAGGCAAATTCGTAGCCCGCAGTTATGGAATTCCCAGGCTTTTTAGGAAACCTGAACAGTAAGTGGAAAGATTTGGAAGACGGCTGAAAGCTCACTGTAAAATATTGGTGTGTTCCCCAGCCCAGGACGAAATCGGAAACAAACCCAACCCTAGCCTAGCCTCGCTACCGTCAACTAATTCGGTCCACGTTGACTCTCTTTCTTCGCAAGCACGCATGGCGCGTACTTCCCACGCGCTAAATTGCCACGTGGTCAGAACATCAAGTGTTCGGCTGAACAAAAGCAATCCGCATCATGTCTCGTGTGAACAAAACAACAAAGCTGTCCCTCGTTTCCTCAAACGACATGTCGATTGTAGGGTTCTATCCAATGGATCAGCCCACTGTTTGAAAGACCTACTCCTCCAGTCCAGGCCCAAGAAAAAAAGGCACGCTAAGTGTCCAGTTTTGTGAATAATTAAGTGTCTGATTATGAATTAATTATGGTGGGTGACATAGTTTTTTTTATTATAAAGAAAAGCGATAATTGTATTCATAAATTAGGCACAAAAATCATCAATTACAAGGGCAAATACAAATGCCCACAAAGGGGTAATACAAATATGGAAGTATAGAAACCACATAGGGTTAATCCATATACAGGCCACAAAAGGCCAAATAAATTTCAGCATAAAAGCTGCATGCCTTAACAAATCAGATATGAATCACAGTGCCCAAATCTACCAATACAACTACAACTTTTAACTCTCACCGGTACAAAATACAAGTAGAGACTAAAAAACAATCAAACACCCAACTCACAAGGAGTTGATGTAATTATTACAAAATAAGAAAACTACAAACGAACAACCAAAAACCAACACATCAACTATTGTTGTTGTTGCCATCGCAACCTCATACGTTGTAGCCGTTTTGGAAACAAAGAACACCATCAAAATTGCAGCCACCAACTAACAAAACCACAAATCCAAGCAGATCTATACAAAAGTAGCCTCCTCACAATTAAAACCCCAAATCCAATAAATGAGGAAGTAACAAAATAAGTGGTGGTGAGGTAAGGAAAAGATAGTGAGGGAGGAGTGGCCTCCTCCCCGCTCCCCAGACACAGCAAAAGAGGTTTTGGTTGGTGACATAGTTTTGTTGAGTATGAATTATCAAATTTGTAAAAATGAACTGACCAGCACCTTAATTAATATGGGATTTTGTGTTGTTGTTGTTATTATTATATTATATGTCACTTCACAACTAACATTGCCTACTCATTACTGCCACTCACACTCACCTCCACTTATGTCTGAAAAGTTTTGAATTAAGACTTGAAATTTTTGGTTTACCAAACACGTTGACAGTTATCAAACTTTTTAACTTTTTATAGATCCATCCATTCCCAGCTTTATGCATAATTGGGTCATAAGTTAACTCTTTAATTACAACAAACGAAAGTGCGCCTATTAACTCTCTCTCTCTCTCTCTCTCTCTCTCTCTCATGCAAGCAAGTTGAAGTGACGCTCAGTGACCGATTGTCAATGACTCAATGAGCTAACTAAGGAAAGAAAATGACTTCTTCACCCACAGGAGTCGGGAAATATTGCCTTTCGTCGTCATCTAGCTCAATATTGCCCTAATAAATATTCTCATTTTTATTTTATGAACTTTTCAACTCGCATGCACAAACACAGTTACACATGGTCACATACATGTAAGAAATTGGAAAATATGCAAATGATCATGTAAATTGTGTTACTTTGGAATATCTCTCTAAACATCAATAGGCTTGTTGTAGGCAAGCAAACAAATCTATTTATACACGTCATCACGCTTAACACACAATCCCTAATTAACACCAATGCATAAAATCCATTTGCCATAATTGTTTAGTTTAGTGCAGCATCGATCGATGTCATCAATATTCAAGTGGAAATAGTTTATTGTTAATTATTCTATTAATTGTAGTACTCCTTGATAAGCCTATAATAATATTGACTTGTTGTACAAGGTCTTTTTTTTTTTTTTTTCCAAGTTGTACAAGGTCTTAAATATCGATAGTTTTGGAAATATCGGTGGTTCAAAAACATGGAAATATCAATGGAAATATGGGGAAAATATCGATATCGATACAAATTGGATAAAAACCACGAAAATTGTGATAAATACATGGAAATTTTTAATGAAACTTCAGAAGAAATTTATTTAGTCAATCATCTATTATTTTGACACAAAAAAATGGAAGGAAATGCATTGCATAGTGGGTTTGAGTGATTTAAGTTGATTATATTGCGAGCTAACAAACTCTGTGACTTAGAAAATATGGAGTAATTAATGAAGAGAATTAAACACCCCATAGTAATTTATTTATCAATTTTTAGTACAATATTTTATACTTTATAAATTGCATGGTAAGATACATGTGTAATTTGTAAACTTTTAATCCATTATGTTATTTTTAAAATTTCCATCATGTACACAACTCAACCTCCCATTCATATTTCCACCACTTTAGATATGTGTTATATGTACACCCTCTTGTAAGACTTCATTTGGATGAAGAGATTCTAAATCCGGGTGTAAGTTGGATTGGAAAATCCGATTCCGACTGGATAGTTGGATTGTAAACTTTTAATCCATTATGTTATTTTTAAAATTTCCATCATGTACACAACTCAACCTCCCATTCATATTTCCACCACTTTAGATATGTGTTATATGTACACCCTCTTGTAAGACTTCATTTGGATGAAGAGATTCTAAATCCGGGTGTAAGTTGGATTGGAAAATCCGATTCCGACTGGATAGTTGGATTGTAAACTTTTAATCCATTATGTTATTTTTAAAATTTCCATAATGTACACAACTCAACCTCCCATTCATATTTCCACCACTTTAGATATGTGTTATATGTACACCCTCTTGTAAGACTTCATTTGGATGAAGAGATTCTAAATCTATGTATGTCAAAATTAGCACAATAATGAAAAAAATTAAATAAAAAGAATTCAAAAGTCCGGCTTAAGCTTCCTTGCACACATTCTCTGTCTTTTATATATATGATATATTAAAATTAAAAACCTTTTATTTATCAGAAATTAAAAAACAAAAGTAAAAAGCTAAATAAATAAAATTAAAAGTAAAAAAAACAAAACGTTCCATCTCCCACTTATCTATCCCTCTTTCTTTTCTTTATTTAATTTCTCAACTTCCCACTTACTCTCATTCATTTCATTTGTTTATTTTCCCCCTCTCTCTTCCAATACTCACGTTCTTAACCCTAAGTAACACATCTTCTTTTTTCTTTTTTTTCCATTGCAGCTGCCGCACCCTTTTTTTTCCTTTCTTCCCTTTCTCTCTTCCATGGCTCCTCTATCTCTTCTTCTTCCTCCTCTCTCCTTATTCTTGTTTGGGTTCGATTGGTTGGTCGAGTGATTGGGTTTAATTGTGTTATGTTTGACAATGATACTTGTGCTCTGTCTTTGGAGATGTTGAATTCATGTTGTGTGAAAATGCTGAGTTATTAGGTGGAGGGATAGTGGATGGAGGGTGTAGTGGGTTTGACTGTGGTGGAGGCTATGGCGTTGGTGTCGGAGTGGGTCTCACAGAAGAAGGCAAAAAGAGAAAGGAAGAAGCAGCGGGGTGTTCCATTTTTGGGTCTGGGTTTGAGAAAGTTCATATCGCGATAATATCGATAATATCGCGATATATTGACCATTTGCACTACCAATTGAACGAAAATATCGTAACCGAAATATCGGCGAAATTATCGATAAATTGACGATATATATATGGAAAGATGCCAAAATATCGCTGTCCCAAAAAAACGATATTTTCACCCAAATATCGGTGAAAATATCAATTTTTCATACTGTAGTTGTACCATTAAAATAACGAACAAAGCAAACCAACCATACAACATGCCTCAAATTGACAACATATATGCACGCTTTTAAAGTGTGAACCAACAGAGTGTCACATTCGGATCCTAGATTGGTTTTCATGTGGGTCTATAAAGCAACTTTGCTAGCTAGCTAGTAGTGCCCTAGTTCATCCTTACAAAAAATTAGACAAATCGGAAACCATTTCAACATCCAATTGTGTCTTACAAAATCAACGCACATGGTACTTCAAGAAAGTACTAAAATTTCAATAACTCAATTGAGTAGTCAAATGATATCGGATTCAAGTGATTTTTTGTAGAGATGATCTTTAAATAAGTATCTACAAAATAGACGGTTTGGATTAGTGAAATACAATCCGGAGTGGGCCTTATAATGGGTGTCCCTCAAATAAGCTTATTTGAGGGATCCCTCAATGGAAGCTCTCTGTATATATATATATATATATATATATATATATATCAGTTCACCTGGTCATCATAGATCATAGAACATATACAAATTATTTTTTAAACTCTTCAATTAGGCCTTTAATTTCCTTATTCTCTCTTCCTTTAATCACTTCATTGAAGAGTTCACAATATTTGAAGTATGAGGTTTTTATTCTTGGTTACGGCCGAGCCTCTCTCTCTGTCCTCAATTTCTAGTTTTGTAGAGAGAGAAACAAAAAGAGGGAAAAAAAACGTCAATTATCAATTTGCTTTTAGGATTGCCCTTGGCTAATTTGGTTTTTATCAATTATCTAACTTTTTTCGACCAACAAAAGAATTATCAAACAGTAGTTGACCAAGGTAGTCCTTGGGATCGTGGACCAGAAACGGGACTGATATAACAGGACTGATATATATATATATATATATATATAAGTTTTTGGTGGACAATATGTTATCTTCCAAGAGTGCACTTGAAAACGTGGAATTGTAATCTTAAATCATATATATAAATTATAATGTCTCCAAATAAGGCGAAGTATACACTTGAGATTCCTCCAAAGATCACACCGACCTCACCTCAACCTCACCTCACTCATGATGTAGATCGATCGTCCGAGCACTCGGACAAAAGATTACGATCACAGCACCATCATTTACTTTATGAATAAATTTTGGGAAATGTTGTTTTCTTGTTTGGAATCGAAATTATTATTTTGATTTTTCAAATCTTTAGCTAATTTCATTTCTAAAGTCACACTACTGCTGTGAAGCTTTTTATTTCCTTCAAAACCCACTGGCTCGATCGTTTGTGAAAAGAATAATGGAGGGAACCCACTGGCTCGATCATAGGTCTTTTCAGAGATATATATATATATATATATATGTACACGTTTGGCATACCAATTTCTATTTGGTTTTGATGGAGCAAGTCATGAAGCGAACCAGGTTCTTTGCCTACATTATATTTAGAAGAAAGTCAAAATGCATAATTTCTTCAAGGGGGATGCCTAAAACAAACATTTTTCATCGCTTTAATTTGGAATAAAGTCGATGCAATGAAGGGGCAAATCATATGAGTTGGACGGCTTGGATTCTTATTTTAGCAGATATACCTAATTATATGATATCCTACTTTATTAATAACACTGCTTCTCAATGTTATATAATATATTAACTTATCTCTAGACCACGCATGATAAAGACTAATAAGGAGGATCTATGATAAAGACTAATAAGGAGGATCTATATATGCTTGCTATATAATATAATAGTAAGGGATTTTTGTAGATATGTCACCTCAACTTATACCTCAGTTTTAATTTGTCGTCTTAAAGAAAAATTTAAGAGAAATGTCACCTTAATTTTTCAAAGTCCATGATTTGTCATTTGACTTTAACACCATCCAAATTTCCATTCATTTTTAAGAGTATTTTCAATGGTATTTTAAAAATAGAAACTGATATATAAGTTCATGTGACATTTAAACAATTATCACTAATAGTAATTACTAAACCCCGTCACGAATTAATTGATGAGAAAGAAAGGATATTGGAGAGAATGGGCCAGAAAGCTACTGGAGGAGAGAGGAGAGAGAGATGATTAAATTCTCAACGTCCTTTTAACCCAAATTTGTGATCGGAACATAATGACACGACTTATGTGGATCTAATTATCACTTTCCCAAAATGCAAAAGCATAGTCTTGTATGCTTTAGCTTCTTTAAGAGCGATAGTATTGTATTGATAAAATAAACAAAAACAAGTCCAAACACAATTAACGTGCGAATATAGATATAACTTCTCTAATAACCAGAAATATATGTACTCAAATATGCAATAAAGATTTGTCACGCAATGACAGAAAATACAAATTCGTAAATATTCAAAGCCAAAAGGAAATAAAATATCATAAACAAAAAACAAACCACATCAAACTACTCTACATCCTCTCAAGCAACTTGAAGATAGCCATAGCACCATATCAACTAAACTCATCCTATCGCACCAACTAAATCCAAATGCAACACAACCCGACATTATCCCCGTTTTATAGCTCCAAATATGTATGGAATCCTGTTATCAAATGATAAGACTTTTTATTTATTTATTATCAAATCAAATGATAAGACTTTGATTTGCCTTTACACATTGTCTCACATGGAATTTTGAAATGGCCATTATTACCTTTCCACTACCCAATTAATATCTTATTGTTGACTTTAATGTTCGACTTAAGATACGTAAAGGAAATAAATAGTAGGTTAACAGCGTTTGGGATGTTTCTGTGTGTGTGTGTGTGTGTGTTGCGGGGGGATAGCCCACGTTTGGGACAAAAACACACTTAACTGTATTCTATTTTCTTAGCTTAAAAGGCTAATTTGAAATCTAAGGCTTTGCATATACAACTTTTTAGTCAGTCAGATTACAATTAAAATTATAAATACTCATGTTACAGTGAGCTGCTCCCTCTCCCGTTATGAAACTTACACACATGATGCAGTGGCTGAGAGTGAAAGACTTAAAAACCAAAAAACCGAAGCTCATTGATAAAATATTAATTTACTATATTTCCATTGTGATCTTCCACATGATATCCATAACCATTACCATTAGCATGATGATGATGATGATGATGATGATGATCTCCATTATTGTTTTCTTCTACACTCAAAAACTCTGTCATGTAATATTCAAACTTGTCAGCCATGCTTTCGGGCACCGACACGAGCACTCTCACAGCATCCAAATCGCCAACGACTGGTAAAAACAAGCAGTAAACGTCGCTTGTTAGAGGACCCATATGCAATGCCTTCCCTTCTCCAAAATCCAAGTCCTCTAACCCTAACTTAGCCCATTGCGATATAACCAAACTCCTACTCAAATCTGTCTTCAGCGTTTTGTCCTCCAATAAGTCAACCATTGACCTCACATAATCATCATTATTAACATCTGATTTAGCCTGTCGGACCAACTTAACCCCGTGGCGCAGGTTAGCACCGACCAAGTCCTTCACAGTGGTCTCGGCGCATCCTAGCACGAACCCGTTGCCGTAATAACCCTGTGGGATTTGTGGGTTCAATCTCGTCCGTACGCTCACGGAGAAAAGCAGCTTCACGCTGAGCAAGGGCGACAGATCCAATGATCTAACCCAGGAGCGCCACGTGTGAGCTGCCAGGGCTTCGAAGGTGGTGCATTTTAGTGACGGTACGCACTGTCTCTTGAGGTGAAGGGTATGAGACTGGGTGAAGGTTAAGGAAGTGGGGACGAGCGGCTGAGATTGAAGCAGTCTCAAGATGTCCACGCGCGTGCTGTTGTCCTCGGCGTTGTTGTTGCTTGTTATGGTAAATTGAGGATGAGGGAAGGTTACTTGTGGAGGACACCGGGATTTTAACACGTGGCGGACGTGTACGGGTGAGATTGGTGGATCGAGGTCGCGCTTGGCTGTTATGTGGGCCCACGCATGTAAGAACTGAGATGTGCCGATCCCGTCGCATAAACAATGATTGATTGCTGTACACATGATCATGCCACCACAGCGGAGACTTGTAACCTGCGAAATGGATTATTTTTTAGGAAAATTTAGGTTTTAGCTATAAAAAAAATTATCACTTTTGGAAAAAGCTAAAACTTTTTTAAAAAAGACAAAAAAATCTCTAAACTTTCAAATCAAAGACATGCAAATGTAAATGATTCCTTAGGAAATCTAAAAATAAATAAGGGCAATTTTGTCCATTTTGGCTTCTTTTACAAAATTTCTCTTTCCTTTGTGTTTTTCCAAAATCTCCATATTTTTTATATTTAATTTTCTTTTCTTTAGGAAACTACAGCTAATTTGAGTCCCATAGAGAAGGACGCATTAGTCATTACAATTCTATTTACAGGAAGCATTTTGCTCATCACACCCATAAAAATTTGTACCCATAATTTAATTATTTTAAATTAATATAATTTACGAGCTACGGGTTACAAGGAAATTCAAATTTGAGTGAAAGGGGGTGAGCTCAATTATCCCGCCAATTAATATAGATCACGTTTAAAAAAATTTAAAAGAAAGAAAAAAAGGAGTGAGGATGAAAAATAGAACGTTATGAATATGCTTTAAAAAGAGGTGGTGATGATGATGAATATGAATATGAATTGGATGATATGGATGCAAATGAATAAAAGCACTCTCAAAAGATAAAGAGAGATACGATGAGAGATGAGGAGTAGGGGTAGGCGTCAGTTGGCACTTGGGGTCATTTTCTTGGAGCAACATGGATGAAGGATATAGGCTCTCTCTCACTCACACCTTTTTAACGTTTGCCTAATAACAAAAGGACCAAGGCTATTGGCTACAATTGCTACCCCAATTTATTTCACTTTAATTTAATTCCTAAAGATTCTTTAATATTATTTAGAAATTACAATAAGAAACAAGAAAATTGAAGTAGCTAGCTAGGTACTACAATAAAAGAAACAAAAGATATATATATATATATATATATATATATAGAGTTTGCAAATTTGAAAAAGGTTTGGCGTCACCTTAACTGAAAAGACAAAAGTAGCCATGTGTTTTGGTGGACCAAGGGTAGATGTTGTCCACATTTCTTTTTCCCATATTTTTGTTAGTTGGGTTGGGTGAAGATGTCCTGCTGACTGTGTTGAGCTAATGCAGTGAAAATTGGTTTTATCTTGTCCCTCAGATAAAATGATTGAAAAGGAAAGTGCATGTAGAACAGAAGAACTTGGAAGTGTATAATATGTATGAATAATATTTTACCTATAATTGGTAATGTCAGAAGATATCGAAGCATCATCATCATCAAGTTAATTGAGAAAATGCCAAATTTCCCTATATTCAAATCGATAATAAATCTTTGAAGGAAACAGGTGAGAGAAACTTTCAAGTTTATTTATTTGTATAAATCGCATTACCCTATGACTAACTGTAGATGATGTTGAGGAAAGAAATATATGAACTCTCTCTCTCTCTCTCTTCCTCTGCCTCTGGGTTTAAAACAAAACTTCAAACTTTTTTTCTGTTTTTTTGTATCAGAAAATATATTTGTTTCGTGGGAAAGTTTATAATTAAGAAAAGAAAGAAAGGAGCAAAATTGTTGCATCTGAAATGGAACTGACCTGAACAACAAGAGGAGGAATATCCAAGAAACTCTGAGCTTCCACCCTGTACAGGAGTTTCCTCCAAGACCTGTTTGGTTTCCGGGAAAGCTCAAGAAACTCCTCAGCAGTGATATCCATGAAGGCCTCAGCAAAGAGAGCACCTTCTCCATTGCAGTCAACCTCAAGCTTTTGATCCTGGTCAGCACTGGTCCTCAACCTCCCAGCCAATGGGTAGTAGTCAACAAGGACTTTAGAGAGGGCATATTTGAGGCCATCTAAGTTGACAGATTTTTTGAAAAGGTAGAGATATTTGATGGAGAATCTGAGAAACTTCTGGTCATCAAGATTGGAGAGGGAGAGGCAATGCTTGGGGGTTGGTGTGTTTGGGTGGATTAGTACTGGTTGAGTTGGATAAAAGCAATCTGGTAGTTGTTCTTGAGATTTTAACATCTTTTGCTAATTTTTGTAGTAATTTATTGTGTATACTTGCTGATGGTTGATGGCTGAGGGTGGTGTTAAAAAGGCTTGAAGCAGACACAGAGAGAGAGGGAGAGAGAGAGAGAGAGAGAGAGATGCAGAATTGATTGAAAGACAAGGTAATTAAGTGAGGGGGGAGGTGGCTAGCTAAGTAGAGTGGAGAAAACAATCTCTACGGTTGGATATGAGGGACGGTACGATGAGATTCCTTCAGGGGTGAAGCTAGGAAGAGAGCATGTGCATTAGGCTTACTATATGCCCACACTTCTCAGTTACTCCTCCTAATTAATTAGTCATTAGCAAACCTGTAATTTGCAAATTAGTGCCTAAACTTCGAAAAGTTGTAACTTTAAAAAACAGGGTACCAGTTTTCTTCCCTCTCTTTATTATTTTTATTTGAAACTCATAATTAAGTAAACTCAGTGAGTGTTTAGCCAACATGTTAGTGCGGTTCAAATGATTGAGGTCATAAATATCATCTTCACATACATGTTTATCATTTCTCCTCCTTCTTTTTTTCCTGATAAAAATAAATAAATTTGGCATTAAAAACTGTAACTTGCATCCAGCATTTCTTTGCTGCAACAACACTCACCGACGCCGGTAAAATCACGGAGAAAATCACAAGCTTGTGCAGCAGCAATATGGTCCAACAATTAAGTTGGACTCTGTAGGCACAACAACAAAACGACATGATAAAAGTCATAAATAGATATGAAACAGAATATATACTTGCAATTTTTATCTTCTTCCTGTTTTTATTTTATTTTATTTATTAATAGAAGCGATACTTATGGAATGGGGGATTTGAACATAGGACCTCGAGTATAGGGGTAACTTGTTACAATCGCTTAAGCTACAAACACTTTGCCTTTTATTTACTATACAATTAATAGTAAGCCAAAGCTTAGAATATTTGATGTTTAGCGTTGGATTGATGCCCGTGAGAAAAAGGAAAAGGGAGGAAAAGAGAGATGACACATCTATTCCATTTGTCCCAAAGCCAAGACTCTCTCAACCCAAGGAAGAAGAGAAGCCGCTATTTAAATGTCTGGCTATTATTAGGCTATAAGCTAATGCATGCATGCATGCATGATGATGATGATGAGGTAAAACGACATTTTCCAGTTCAGTGAACTGACCAGAAAGCATATACACAATACACGAATGAATTTGTATGCGAAGAGATTAAACAAATCTTTAGTATTACTTGGGTTTGGGAAATAGACAAGCTGCACATTGTGCTTCCTGTTTGTAGGTTGGGGCGCACATTATCATCAGTTACAGTTGCCGGGTGGTGTCACATGTCAATCACTTGCATACCCCACGTGTTTCAGAGAATCAAAAGATTCCCATCACCTACACTTTTCTTCTTCTTCTTCTTCTTCTTGTATAAATAAATAAATAAATAAATAAATCTTAATTTTTACTTGTATTACTTGTACCTTGAGTACGGATCTCTTTTAATTTGACGATAAACAATTTTTGCTCCAATTCCACACTTATCTTTAAGAAAGAAAAAAGAAATTTCGATTGAGAGTGGGACAGGGACTGAGCGAGGTGTTTAATTGTTCTATCAGAAATTTCTATTTTCGTAAGAAGAAGGAAAACCTACGTGTAAAAGTGGTAGGTAGTAGGTAGGTACAAACTGGAGCTCATTTTGCCGCCAATGGTTGCAGTTGGCAGTTGCAGATGAGGTCAAATCCACAAGAAGATAAAACGCAAAAGTCTACGGGCATGAGCAGTCCTCTTATACCTGGCTGGCCGCTGGCAGAGAATTCTGACTATGACGGAATCCCAACAGGAATCATGTCTAAACTATTTTGTAAATTTTTCCAAATCCGTTCTCATATACTCGATTTTTGTTTTTCATACCCAACTCATTAGCCCCTAATTTGCAGGGAAAATTACCATCTTTTACATGAAATTATCTTTTTTTTTTCATTAATCAAAATTTGAACTCCTTTTCATTTTCATTTTATTTTAAAATTGTGATATTTCTTGATTATGGCAATAACGGTGGCGAAATTGCCATTCTAAAAATGTATAAAATTACAAAAAATAAAATATACAACGAGTTTGAAGAACTGAACACCTATATAAGTCTGCCAGTACGAGTACAAGTACATTCCAGTAACATGAAGCAAGTCCTTCACAAAAAAAAAAAGAGATAAAATTTAGTTCATATTTGAATGGAAATGGAACTCTGAAAGTCCCGGAATGAAATTTAAATGATGTGGCAGGAGGAGAGAGAAGAAGTCAAGATATAATGGCAGTGAAAATCCAAGTAGAGGATTTGGATCCATTCGAGTAACGTGAGGCTATCAAAGCTGTGCCATTCAGATGTACTTTCTTCAAAATCATCACCAATTTAACGAAGGATCAATGGGATAAGATTTGCCACTGCCTACAACCGGCAGCAGGCACTGGCTAGAATACAAATTCACGGGGTTAATTTATTTCAAGCTATTCTCGTTGAAGATGACTTGGAAAATGTTGATGATGGACAGGCATGCAGGAGGTTAGAATTTCACAAATTTCGTTTGCTATTTATTCCACGACAAGATATAATGCAAAGGTCTACCGGCATGAGCAGTCCCTATACCTGGCTGGGCTGGCAGGGAATTCTGCATATGACAGAATTCCAGCGAAGATGATTGCACCAAATATTCTTTTTTATAATAAATAAATACATTGCACACGATTCTCTAAAGTAACACTCATTTGGATGGGAATTATTCTTAATCTTTTCATCAATCAATATTCAATAATCATAAGTATCTCTTTCTGCACTTCCCATTTTACGAACTTATATGGTTTTTCTCTTGGCTTTTGGCCAAAGCTTTATCTGATTTTACAGTCATAATCATATATAATCACACTCATAAAAATAGAAAATAAAATTTTAAGCTAAACCACCTGTATGCTCAAAAATATTGTCGGCATGGATTTAATAAAATTACGTCTGCTTGCTGCGTTGAACTAACTAAAGTATCAACCAGCTTTTTATGCTACCAACTAAAGGAAAGGCTTCATATTTTATGCTAAAGATGAGTTTGATTTTTCCAGTTCCTTCGCTAACCTTCCGTGATGGAAATGATTAGACATGATTCCTGTCGTTGATAACAACTAGTCAATCACTAGGGAAAGGGCAAAAAGGCGAGTTTGGACAACAAAAGTAATGGAAATGGTATCGAATTCCTAAAGCAATATTAGTAGAAAATTGCCCATGCCAAAGATAATCAACAATTTGAAAATCAAGGGAGCCAAAAACTTTTCTTTTGGGTGTCTTTAGGTCTAGATTGGATGAATCTATGTATGGCATCTGGTGACTTTCTTTAAGATCGGCCATTTGGAATTAGCACTTGATCTTAAGGGCATTTGGATATCGGCTATTCCAAGGATAATCTAAAGATAAGACCATCCAGTTCTTTTCACCACTTCTATTCAGAATTTCAGAGATGATGAAATGGAATCAAGTTCCCCTGAAAGCCATCAATTGGCACTATATAATATATACCCTAATCTCCAGCAGACAAACTATAAAAAGAATTTAACTCCGAGTTATATCGTCAATCCGAACTTTCCCTAAAAGAACAGGTAACAATAATAACCAGCTGTCAAACACAAAGAACTCCAGTCAGTTTTACTAGTCTGGTATTCTCTCAAGCATCATGGGCAAGTCTGTGTTCCCCTTTAGTGAGTCATCATGATGGTACACAGGACAAAGATAAAATCTGATTTAGTAATAACAATCTAACTCCATTTTTTTTAACTGCATTCATTCTGGGTAAAGGTAAAAAAGAAGCAAGAAACACGCATAGAGGGGGAGAGAGAGAGAGAAGGAAAAACGGAAAAACAAAATAAGGTGATGAGGTATTACAACCGGGCAACATAGGAATTTGAGTGTGTGACATATCTCACCCATCGATATGGATTGTAGCTCTTCGACTTCTTTGTTATATGCAAGTATTTCACCTGCATCAAAACAAATGGAGAAAATAGCATCTTAAAATCACTGAAAACACATGATTATAAATGTATGTAAAACAGAAACAGAAAAAAAAAAAAAAAAAAAAAAAAAAAAAAAAAAAAAGTAAGGAAGAAGAAGGAAGTATTCTCAAACAAAGGTTAACTAACTCAACTACGATGCTAATTTGGCAGAATTTGCACAGCACATTCACTAGTAGGACTCCAGTTACTTTTTATTAGGTGGCAGCAATTTGATGGGATCTAAAGGCAAGGGAATTCGGGGCCTACACAATCTCATAGCATTGAAGAGAACTTGGAGCTCTGAGTTTGTACCATAGGTCCACAGAAATTGGCTGAATTTAGGTCCTTACAAGGTCAAAGATAAAATCTTTACCTGAAGTCTTGAAGCGTTAAACATGGGTATTGTGAAGGTCATGCTAACAGGTCCAGCTTCCTTGGTAATATTTCCTGCATTAATACAAGTGCATAACAAAGTAGCATTCACACACCAGTTTCTTTATTTTTCTTCTGACAGGGAAACGACATTATAAACAAAGAAAAAAGAAAAACAGAACAGTATATTACCATGTGATTCCTGTGAAAATGTCAGCTTTGCATGTAATGTATGTTCAGATCCACCTACAATCTACAACGTAAGGCACCTGTTACTAATTTTGGACATTGAAGAAACTCCTATTGAAAGTAATATGCAAACAAGGGGAGAACGCTTGCTACAAATTAGATAGATCAATATACTAAATCCTCAAGGTAGAAATAGAGAATGAGAAGGAATATTATAGAGAGGAGAAGAAATCCTTGCCTTCTTTAAACCCCACTCCATTCTCTTGTTTGCTTCAGTAAAATTGGTTGTGTTTCCAACTGTTCCAGGTTCCAACTCAAAACTAACTCTGAAATTATTCCAGAGCAAATAAGGTAACCAGTAACGCAGATATGGATGCGTAGTATGAAAAGAAAAGTTTATTTTTTCCTTTCCCTCCCATATGTGCTTACAATAAGAATTCTTGCTGAGTAAAATAACACAACAAATACCTAAAACCTAGCTACTTTATCAAAAGTTCATCTAAATTTTTTCGAAGCTTTCACCAAGTACAAATTGAAATATAATAAATAGCGAGTAATATATGATACAATGAATAAAGGGAGAGAAGGAGGAAAAAATAAAAATTCAGGAAAATGATTGATCTGCCCATCTAGAATTTTGTCTGCAAATGCACCATATCTTGCTTATTCAAAAACAGAAGGAAGTGAGAAGGCAAAATTCACATTACCTAGTTGTATACGTTGGCAGCGGAATCTGCACAAGAATTTTATCTGCAATAATGCTCGAGGGGAAATCAGCACGCACTTTAATAGTAACTTCGGCCTAATAGAACATAACATTCTTTAGATGGAATCAGATTTTACTATATTTTAGATAGGAAGAAATTTTTAACTTTTTATTCACCTTAAATGGTCCTGCTTCTTCAATTAACGCATTAATACAAAAGGGAGGCTTGAATTCCTGAGTGATGCGGTAATTCATGACAGGAAATTCACCATCTGTTGGCACCTATTAAACAGTACTGTGATCTATTAACTTCAACACTAACAGAAAAATAGTTATAGCGTCTCCACTCTTAAGAAAGTGCTAAATGTGATTATATAGTAAAATGTCCCAACCACACTCACCAATGTCAGTGTTCTGTCAACATCGAAACTATCAAGATGAACAGATTCATGGAAATTACAATCGTCCAGTATAACAGCTCCTGATCCAAGTGAACGACCATAATCTATTGGAAAAGGCAGCATGGTCAGATTAAGTGGAAAATGCTACTAAAAGTACATTATGTAAAAAGAAAGAAGAAAGAAATCGAAAGGTAAGGATCAGCACCAAAGGCGCAGATCACACTCAACAATACCAGCAGACCATACAAGAAGGACAGTTAAAGATGACTACTGACATCCGAAAAGCATTTTCTATGGTGTAAAGATTACCATAGATTGATTCTCCACCTCTTCCAATACCCACTTCCTCATTAAGAGCAAGTCGAATTTCTGGGTTGCCTGTAAGATAACTTTTCAATTGGATGGTACCATCAATCTCAGAAGTAAGTACATATCCCTGCAAAAACAACACAATAGTAATCAAAACTGCTCAAAACTGATTACCATCTGAGAGCTCTGTGACCCAAGAAGAAAAAAAGAAATTAAAAATGTTGAGCCAAACACAAGTGGTACTTACACTGGAACTGAATGTAACACTCATTTTCTCGATTACGTCAACAAAAATTTCCTCTCTTTTCCTTCCCCCACGCTCATTTGCTACAACAGATTTTGTGATTGTTGTCACTGGCATTCTTTTGGCCTGATGTAGACATGCAAGTTTAAGAAGTCAATCAAATCACAAAGTTAACGTGAACAACAAAAGGCTACCACCAAACTCAAATCTATCATATAAAGAATACCATAAATATTCCAGCAGGGCCCAACTGTGAAGAATCAACCACAACAGGCTCATTGAACACATATGACTTCAAAACCTCAGTCGAAGTTGTCTGCACATAACCAAAGTCCTGGAATTTATAGATAACGGGTTAGCCAGAGATTAGATACACACAAAAGTCTCATACTTGAGAATGCTGCTACATTCTTAGGACACTTACAATAATTTGGTCGAGCAACTCATACACAAGCACAAAGTTTTTTCGCAATGCATCTTCACTAAGAACCCCAAGGTAATCTTTAACGACTCTTGCAATCCTTCGCAGAAGTTCCAAAACAAGAGAAGGTGACACATTCACTCTTGTTGTCGCAACAAATAGCAACCCAGCATCCTTCACGTGAAAGTAGTTTACACCATCCGCATTCTAAAACGAATTAAGGACAATTAGCCATGCCAATTGATTAATACTATGCCATTAATACGTTAATCTCATTATTCGAATAAAGAAAGAAAATACCCTACAAAGACAGGTGGCGCATCCCCTTCCCCATCGTCCTTCCAAAATTTCACTTTGCGGAAGAAAATCTCAGCGCTCCCCTTCGGTACTTCACCGCGATCTGAAAACATTTGCAAAATTCACAATTTGAACCCTAAAAACCTATATATAAAAAAATCACAGATTTTCAAATTCGGAATCAGATGAAATGCGACCGAGCGAGAGAGATAGAGAAACTAACAGTCGCGGAAGACGATGCTGTCGCCTCTCTGCGATAGAATGAAGAACTGAGAGATCATCGCTCCTCAGCTCAAAGCCTCTTCCCGTTTTCCAACTCGTGAATTTTGATCGTTTCGATCAGACGATTTCAGATTGTTCCTTCTCAGAGTCCTTCAGTGCCCTTTGCGTCTGTCTCTGGCCCCATCTCCGCGTGGAAAACGGGAACCAACATTTGGCGGTACGGCGACCGAATTTGCGCCACGTTTTGAAAGTCACGAGTCAAGCACGTGAATGGACTTTTTATTGTTTATGTCGTTTTGGTCGTTGCAAGTCTCGTAATCTGACTAAACGACGATGTAAGTAAAGTCGTTGAAGACTGCCCTGCCCCGCGTCCAAAATGGGTGGGTCCCTCTGATTAAAAATATCCGTTGGTGCTCGCTAGCGTTACAAGAGCGAAAACCGGTGAGAGATGCTGCGATCCATCATCCATTCCATTAGACAGAAACAAGAAAAATAAAGATAAAATAATAAATCCACATAATTGTCAGTAGCTTCCTTCTGGTCTGATCGCGATGAGATAACGAATCTTGCTCTGCTCGTCAAACACCCTATTTTTCACGACACAGATCGGAATTCGAAATCCAATTTCAGAGCCTTCCATGACTTGATTCGTTAGCACCGCGGCAAATTCTGGCGCGAAATTGAGGCCATAAATGGTTTGGAGTTGAAACTAGGGCTTGCGTCTGTGAATTCGGCGAGGAACGATCTTCGGAGGTTCTGAAGCTTTGTTTATGGAGAATTGCAAAAATTTCGCATTTTTCCGGTGTATTAGATGAGAATTTGGATTGGTTTAACAAACACAGAAGTTAAAGAGGTAAGCTTTGTGGTTATGTGATTTGAAAGCATGGTACTTTGCTGTAATAGTTGTGTTTCTTTTCTGAATCTTTGATGATTTTGATGACATTTTGCAGAGAAAGAAAATATATGAATAGAATTTAATGTGAAGGAAATGGCGACTCAAGTTGAGCCTCCAAATGGGATTAGATCGCAAGGAAAGCATTACTATTCCATGTGGCAGACCCTGTTCGAGATCGATACCAAATACGTGCCGATCAAACCGATCGGTCGAGGAGCGTACGGCATCGTTTGCTCTTCCGTGAACCGGGAAACGAACGAGAAAGTTGCGATTAAGAAGATCAACAATGCGTTTGAGAACAGAATTGATGCGCTGAGGACGCTGCGGGAACTGAAGCTGCTGCAGCATCTTCGGCATGAAAATGTGATTGCTTTGAAGGATGTGATGGTGCCAGTTCAAAGGAAGAGCTTCAAGGATGTCTACTTGGTGTATGAGCTCATGGATACGGATCTGCACCAGATTATTAAGTCCTCCCAACCACTTTCTAACGATCACTGTCAGTATTTCCTCTTCCAGGTACTCAACTCATCATGACCATGCCCTGTTGTGTTTCTATAATTGTGGAAAATGCATTTTCTGAGTTGACATAAATTAAATACTTGTCAGATTATTTTAACTTTGTTTTGCTAGTGAAACTGTTCAATTCTGGTAATTTAGTCCAGCATATGCTCTTTTGTACTATATTGTTGATTCAGTTCACTTTCTTAGCTACTTTTCGTTACTTGGAAAATGAAACATCATACATTTTAGAATGACTTATAAATTTTATTACCTTTGAGAGAGGGCATATGAAGTTTCATAAAAACTGGTAATGCATAATTTTGTTTACAACTTTATGGAACTTATGAGGCTAGGCCTCTGTGCTAACGTTTTTATATGCGAACACCAGACTAATGCATGGACCTTCCCCTTGGAAGTTTCAAATAATGGTTCTGCTGTAGAATAACATAACCAGACTACGGTAGTGAAATAGGTGCAATCGTCTAGTATCCTTGAACCGTACTAATGAACAAACGTGTGCTCATTCATCTGTATGAATTTCGACTTTCGATTGGTTTGGACTAAGGTTTTTAAGAGCAGAATGGGATGGATGGATTGCATCACTGCGTCTGCATTTACTGTGCTACCCTATGCCTTTCCTTCTTTTTTCTTTTTCGGGAAAGATTCTTTTGTGTTCGCTCTTATTAATTTTTTTTTTCCTTCTATAGAATTAAAATTGTCCTCCACTGTTTTGATTTTAAAAGCCCTAAAAGATACATAACTGTTGTCTTTGCTTTAATCTTTTATCACTTGTACTAAAGAGAATGTTTGATGCAGCTGCTTCGAGGCCTAAAGTATCTCCATTCTGCAAACATTCTCCATCGTGACTTGAAGCCTGGCAACCTTCTTATCAATGCGAACTGTGAGTTGAAGATATGTGATTTTGGACTAGCACGTACTAGCACAGGAAAAGGCCAGTTCATGACTGAGTATGTTGTCACTCGTTGGTACCGTGCCCCTGAGCTCCTCCTCTGCTGTGACAACTATGGAACATCCATTGATGTGTGGTCCGTTGGATGCATCTTTGCTGAGCTTCTTGGCCGGAAACCTATCTTCCCTGGCACAGAGTGTCTAAACCAGCTCAAACTCATAATCAACATCCTTGGCAGCCAGAGGGAGGAGGATCTCCAATTTATAGACAACCATAAGGCGAAGAAGTACATAAGATCACTGCCATATTCTCTTGGGACACCCTTCTCCCGTCTCTATCCTGATGCCCATCCTTTGGCAATCGATCTACTGCAAAAGATGCTTGTTTTCGACCCATCAAAGAGGATAAGTGTCCTTGAAGCACTCCAACACCCTTACATGTCCGCGTTGTATGATCCCAGTAATAACCCTCCAGCTGAGGTACCAATTGATCTTGACATAGACGAGGATTTAGGAGAAGAGACGATAAGGGAGATGATGTGGAAGGAAATGCTTCATTACCACCCTGAAGCTGCTGCAGGCAATGCGGAACTGTTTTCCTGATCATCTTCTTTGTAGCTCTGGCATATAGGCCTTTGAAATGTGTTTTTGGTGTGAATAGAGACTAGGAAGGTTCTCTTTGTTATGGTGCCAGCCTAGCTTTTTATTTATCTCTCCCCTCTTCCACTCCAATAATCTTGAAGCAGCAGCATGCGTCAGCGGGTTTCGCCTTCAATAGCTTGCTTATGAGTTATGAGCTATGAGGGGCTGCTGAGACCTGCATATGATAGGCGGCGTCTTTGAGTTTGTATATACGTGTGTTTGTAAGTCTCTGGAACTTGTTTCCGTTTGTAATTAAAGAAGGACGAAGTTCCTATTTTATGTCTACAAGATTTTGTATGATATGATGGAACTTTTACCATTGAGGTGAAGTGTGCTATGCTATCAATCAAACAAAAAGCAAACTTGATTTTGTCTGTAAAATAAAATTCTGTAAAATAAAATTAACACTATTGCTGCAGCCTGCAGGCAGGCAGGGCATATGGCATTTGCTATTATTCTCTGTTTCTATCAGCCATTACGCCTGATTTTATCATAACTAATCAGGCGGCGGATAATGGAGCTGGGTTCAAGGTTGGACTGAGCCTTATCTGAACAAGGCCTATTAGTTCAACATGATCTCCCTCTGAGAGTGATTAGGGTTTCAGGCGACGCTGCACAGCTAAAAGCCCAATAGGAGGATCAGTTAATAACTCTGTTAGAAGCTTGTTGGGCTCTCGTTAAACGCAGCGTAGCCCCCAAAACGTGGAAACGTGCGTATTAAAACGGATGGTCTACAACATCCCTCCCTCAGATTAATGAAGACCAGCAAAGTCGTCATGGTCGTTCACGTGGTGATGTTCCCACGAAGCCACCAAGAAAATATAAATGCCCTGTGTGTGCAGGGAAGAAAAAGCAAAAATATTACGAGATCTTTCTTCTTTTTTTTCTTTTTTTTCTTTTTGGTGGATGGAACTCTTCTTTTCCTTTTCTCTTTTCAGGGAACTGAGAGTTCAATGATCTGTTAAAAAGTGTAGTTTGATGAGATGGGCAATGGGCATGCATACACGTACATGTATAATTGGATGAGAGTCGTCCTTTTTCAAGTCTCATAACACCAGTGCAATTTGCAAATGCAAATTAAATTAGGCAGCACCGACATATTTAACCCTAATTATCTGGCTCGCGCCAACAACAAAAATTTGCGCCACTGCTTTTCGGCTTGACGCCCAACCAACTAATTTGTTGGCACCTTTCAAGTTTCAACCATGGAAATAACCTTAGCTAGCTAATCTAGTGCATGAAATATTTTTGTTCACCACTTTAATCTAAGGTGTATATTTACTAACCTTCTCAACACTTGATACGTGTTCATTGACACAATCATAGTTAACTCTTTACTTTAATTTATATTTATGGAACTATGGTTAAGTCAATAGACACGTGTCAAATGTTGAGAAGTACAATGAGAATACACCTTAGGTTAAAGTGGTGAGCAAAAATGTTATATCTAGCATGGCCTTTCTTTCATTATATTAAATTTAAAGCTTATATATAATAAGAGCAACCAGCAAACATATATATATATATATATGCTTTGAATGAATATATACTAATACTACTTATAATTAACATCTAAAGTAGTCATGAGTTTCAATCCTTATATAGATATCTTTATCCAGACCAGACATTCAAATTTAATGGAAGAACCCCACTTGTTATGAGCTGTGATGTGCGTGCGCATATAAGAAGAAGAGAATAGGATAATGATATTGGCAGCAGACTTTGGAAGAATGGGAATGTTCTTGCGCATTACATTCATGCGTGTGTGTATATATACAGATTAAAGTAGCGAAAGTTCAATGGATGCTTTTGTCAATCTGTGGAGCTTTTATAGTTTTTGTTTCCACGTGCCCCCATCTCTTCTTATTAATTTAGGTCTGGCCTTAAAGTGACATCCGTTGACCGCTTTGATCGACTCACTGCACGTAATGGGGTGAATGTACGAACCCTTCATTACTATTTGCAGAACCAGAATATTAATCTTAATCTAAATATACATATACATATATGTACATGATTGCTTGCAAGCAAAAGCATATATATACTACACTACATACATATGATGAATTGCCTTCACAACGAAGGCAGATATTGCAAGAATATTTTAAAGGACAAGTAACTGAGTAAGTAACCCTCGTTTAAGAGGATTGAGAAAGGTGAGACGACAGCACTATATTATACAGGTTATCTTACCTTTTACTGTTCTTCCATCCCATGCTTGATCACATCGTTTTGTACATGTGGGGAAAACTAGCACGTGGCTTCTCAGATACAAGGAAACAGCCTTTAATTAAAGTTGTCACTTTTTGTGGTTGTTGGAACTCGGAACTCGGAACTCGGAACACACATCTGTTTAATCCAAAAATAATTATTGTTACTAAATATATATTTCCTCGGAAGATTATGAACCAGAGGTGTGCCAGATTTAATTCGACATCTGGTTGGGGGAGGAGGGATTGGGGTAGTACAACAAAATTGACCATAAACATAACCCTAGAAAAGAACTCATCATACCATTTCAAGAGATATATATTTATTATAAGCAAGCTATCGCATTTAATAAGTCTTGAGAGTAGGCGTCGCAAATGAAATGGAGAGAAAAAAGAAAAGGATGTGTCATATGGTTGGGTGTTTGATCTGTCCAACGAAAAAAGCACCAACTACCTCAAATGCAAGGAAATAGGAAGATGGACGAACCAAAAATTTTGCCATGTTTTATTTTAATTTCTAATTTTTTGAAAAGAGCGAAAGCAACAAAAGAAAAGGCAAGAATGTGAAAATCATGGCAACTATAACGATGATAAAGAAAACGAAATAAAATTTATTTTTGGGGACCCCTTGGCAAAAAGCTGAGCTTCTGTCCCTACGAACCAACTGAAAGACTGAGGAAATGGGAGAAAAGGCCACACCAGTAAC
>NC_024127.1:13439318-13450188 GCF_000346735.1 Prunus mume
GGGGGGGGCCGAGGTCGGAGGAGTCGCGGCCGCTGCTCGCCTGGCGGGGCAGGAGGAGCGGCGCATGGGACTCAGCCGCTGCCGCCGTCGTAGCAGAAGATTCCGAGGACATGTTTGTGATGAAATTATGAGAAAAAGAGGCAATTGAATTGCCAATTATAATTGAGAGAGAAATAGAGACATGATTCACAGAGAGAGAGAGAGAGAGTGTGCTCGCCTCTTCCTTCCTATATTACAACTGTTAGTATTAGTGAGGGATATGGAGATGGGTTTGGGAATTGTGTGTGTCTTTTTTCAAAGTCGCAAAGTCTCAACACTTTCTGTGTTTTGAATGGTAGATAGACATGGATGAAAGGTTTTTGCTGGTTTTTTCGTGATTTCAGTAATTGACTCCTCTGTTGAGTTTTTGCGCCAAATACCCTTCTTATTTGCCAGCGCACGAAGGCACACCGTTCAGTTTCTTTTTTTTATCTTAATTGATCAGCCTCAGTTTTTCTGCCCTTAAAAAATTTCAGCAGTAAAATATCTTTATTAAACATTTATATGAACCCAAAAAAAAAAAAAAAAAAAAAAAAATTTGTTGTTGCCCACTCTATTTAACGGATTGCTAATCATATTGTTGTATAAAGATGGAAATATTATGGATGGGTAGATGATCACTAAGTGATCTACAAAGGTACTACAAATGTTTTTTGATTGTAGAGATGCGGTCGCTTTCTTTCATTAAATTCTATTCGATACGTTGTCAATCCAATTTTCCCTTCACTCAACCTAAAAATAAAAATAAAAAAGTTCTTGAAGAATATATAACTAGTGTCCTTTCATATATATATATATATATATATATTGAATTGTTTTTTAATGAAGAATTATTAGCTTCCTTTCACTCACCTAAAATTCAAAGGTGGTAGCAGAACCCCTTTGTGCCGCCAACAACTACACGTGCTGGTAGGGCAGAACTACACGAGGTGGTCCTCCGTAATGCCGTCTGACAGACACTCTGATTGCGGCGCAACGATGTGTCGTCCACTTGTACTCAAGCACACGCGTCCTCCCTCTGCTCCATGAGATCCTCAGTAACAACATGAGTCAGCCAGGCTACAGACACCCTTGTTTATGCTGATGTACGTTAAAATTTTGACAGATGGAAATGATTTTCCATGCAAGCTTCTCATCTGCCATCCCCCAACTGCAGCAGAAAAACGCTGCTTCTTGGGATTTGTTTTGAACATCCATTAATCTGTAAGGGCAGTTGTTCTTCAAACAAATAGACACATGAAACGACTCCACTTGAAGATGATCCTCAAAATCTTGGATGTTCCCTTGAGAAAATTCATTTGACAGTTTTGCAGACAATTGGCGAAGAAGCCGAGAGCATGTCTCAGATTTGCAAAGCTGACCATCGTTTGTTGTTGAACTTTTGGTCTCTCCCAAGTTGCCAATATCGACAGGGCAGCAATAAGCAAATCGAACTTGGTGCTTCTTTTCTCCTAACATGAGCAGAAGCTCGTCTTGGTGTACTACCTTGGCTTTTTTGTTTCTCTCCATAACCAAGACCCCTTCTGCTACCCTTTCATCGCTTACTCGCAGTCGGGGAGTGAAATTATTGTTTCTCGAATTTGAACCGTGTTCATCTTCTTGGCTGCTTTTCGAAAACTTGAAGTTCGGATTTGAGCAGCTTCGGATAAATGCGTCCGAAGCTAATGCCTTCACATAGTGGGTTGAAGAAATTGAGACAGTCTCATTGTTTGCAGGGTCATAACATTGAATTCCCAGTTCGGACTGTATTTTTCCTTTTAGAGTAGCCATTTTAGGCTTCTCGCCATGAACAAGTATCACGTTCTTGGGGGAGAGAAATTTGATAAGGTCCATAATCCCTTTGGCATCTGTATGAGGACTGAAAGACAGATGATGAATCTGGCAATCAAAATAGAATGTATAAGAGGACAATCATGAAGAAATGCGAAAAACAGAAGAAAACTTCTTTCAATTTATATTTGTAAACAAATCACCTCATGTGTAAAACTATTAAAAATGAAAATTCAATGGAAACATTCTTGAAGAAGAATGATGTTGAAACTATACAGGGTAAGAGATGAAGTTGAACCTGGCATCGCACATCAATTTGCGTGTCCTTGTCCAGATCAATTTTGGTGGGTTTACCCGACATCAATTTATGTCCTATAGTTCCAGCCACGCAATACCTAGAAAAGGACAGAAAAAATTGATGACTAAAAGTTCAACTTGGCACCCTATTCTTTCTTTTTTCCTTTTTTTTTTGTTCCGCCTATCAAGTTCCAGCAAACCATAGCATCATATGGACATATGAACATGACGACGTTGTCTTTAAATTTTAAACATCAAAAGAGAGTTAAAAGTAGATCAACTCAACTGGTTACTGAAAAATATATTCCAGAATTTACTACGGCGTTTGTTATAGCGATCACCTTCTAGGTTCCAACTTCCAACCCAAAAGTTTCTTATTGATATCTGATAATAAATTTGAGGTTTAGAGATAAATGAATTCGAAGAAGGCAGTTACCCGGGCAGTGTAACAAGATTCATTTCCGAAGGAGCCCAGTGCTTGAAAACTTCAAGTGAAAAACCACCACTGATCATCCCTGGTGTGGCAAACAGAACACAAGGTCCAGGAGCATCGATCATAGAACGGTCAAACTTGTGAGCTGCAATATTCAAAACAAAAAAAAAGTAAGATGGAGGGCTCATTAAACAATTAGTTATCAAGCAATGAAATAATATATTCAATATCAATTCTTGCAAAGTTAACTTAAAATGTAGATACTCGTATGTCTATAATACTGCTGTGTGGTTCTTCCTTTTCACCAACATTTCAGTCCCTCAGAAATTTAATAACAGATAAAATAAGTACCATTTTTAAAATCAAATGCATTGCGCGTGGAGTACGTTTCTTTAACTTTCTGGCTGGTCCAACTGATAAGCATCTTATAGTACATGTTGGCTTGAAGGGTCAAACCTGAAAGAATTAATATCGTCAGTCAAAATTTGAAACACCACTGTATACCAAGAAAGAAATGAAGGCACCCCTAGACATGGAGAAACTGTACAAGATTTGCCACATCAGAAAATTTTTCACACCCGCAGATAAACATCCAGAATCATGTCAAAGATGAAAGTAATAACACTTTGATCCCTGCTAGATAGCTACTTCTTGTTTATACATTAATTATCACTAATCACTAATTTCTAAGATTTATTTACCAACGTTATAGGTACCAAAATGTTATCAGATCAAGATTGGTGCAAGTAAGTAACAAAACTTAGATTGCAAAGCATCCACTTTGATAAGTGAGAGCATAGCATACAGTTTGACCACATATCCTGCAAACAGTTAATAGATGTGAGAAGGAAGTACAGCAGCTAGTGCAAACCTGCTGAGAAGTAAATAGGAACCTTTAGATTCATGCGCTCCCAATAATCTTCCAGCAAGATACAGAGCTCCTACAAAATAATAGATTACATTCAGAACAAAATGTCACAGCCAGGGCTCAGAATTGGCTACGAAAATCATTAGCACTAAAATAAACAGAATCAAGATCAAACATAAAGATACAAAGAATTAGAATTGTTGTAGCAGTGTCTGGTGTCATGAATTCAAGGCGTTCTAGTTGGAATATGGTTGTTTATTTTTGTCATACAAATGATGGTTTTTTTAACTAGATACAATTTCCATAAAAATCTAAATCTATTAATACAAATCCATTATCTAACTAGCTTGAAAGGCATCAATACGATAACAATGCTGATTAAAGTATGAAAGCTTAATAAGGACGCACAGGATTATTCAGGACTTCAGAGGTCTCTCTCATTTTTCCTTCTTAGAACAGGAAGAACTTCCTTCCAAGAACAAAATATAAATACGAAGTCAAAGAAAAATGAAACTCTCTTAATTAGAGTACCTGAGCTCTCCCAAGAGCAAATGTTGGAATTAGCACTTTTCCACCACCAGCGACGCATTTGTGAACCTACATAAACCTATATTAGAGATTACCAACAAAACCACCTTCAGAGGAGCAAGATAAGAAAATCTTGCATCCAATTTTGACAGCCACCAGTTTCACAAAGGAATACATATATGTATGACGTGTATGACTTCATCAATAGAAATTGATTCTTACGGCAATGAGTTGCATGTTAAAGAACCAAGAGTTTGATAATTATGACTCTTTACACTAGTTTAAATTATAGTATGAAATGTTGATACTTCAATTTTGTCATTTACGTACAGCTCTGAGAAATTCTCTTTCCCGGGCATATTTTGAATCCCGGATGGTTGTTCCATATGTGGACCTGTAACAGGAAAAAATATCTATGTATAAGCAAGTGCATGGAACACAAAGGTTTCATACATTAAAAGAAATTGTACTCTGAGTTCATCAACAAAGGACATCCAATGTTTAACAAATGATAAGGTGCAAATTCAAATAATATACAAGACATAGATATCCCATACTCTGAAATAAGAAGGTCCAAATTTAGTCGTTCAATTTGAGCTGCTCCAAGATGCCTATCTGGCGTCATATTATAGTCTCCTGTGTATACCATAGCAGCGTCTCCCACCTTTGCATAAAACATTGCAGCTCCAAGAACCTTAAAAGAAAAATAAATATTAGGACTCAAGGAATGACACACGAAAGTGACAAACAGTATTGACTGTTCCAAGAAAATTATTAACGAAATAGGAGAAATATAATTCTTGTCCGGTGTGTATAAGCATGATATCAACAGACAATGTATTCTAGATGTGAGATAAACAAGACTTACATGTCCTGCATAGTACGCACGGATTTGAAGGTCTTTATCAACCTGCACTGTTTGCTTCAGATCCACTGGTATAACTGCATTGAGGAACCATAAAACAATAACAGAATAGCTGAATTTCAGAAAACAAAAACAACCCTTAACTTGTGAAAATTTTCAAGTAACTTATGACGGCTAAATCTTCAACTGGTTCAAGAAAATCATAAGAAATACTCAAGCACCTTTCTTCATGCATTCAGCAATGTGATCAGAAGAAAACTGTTCTTCCTCACCCCTTCGCTCAACCATCACTTTTCGATAGTCCTCCAACATTATAGGAGCCAATGCCTTTGTCGGATACTGCAGTACAATCACGAAAAACCGTTACAACAAGAACATCAAAATACCAATTGACACAGACATTTTCCCGAGCACCTTACCGTCATGTAAATGGGGCCACGATAACCGCAGACTTCCGTGAAATAAGGGAGGGCTCCAACGTGATCCAAGTGACTGCCCAATTGCAAAAGATCAACAAATATTGAGGTAAGTCTACTGAACCATAAGGAATTTAAAATATTAAGTTGGTTTTTGTTTTCTTTTCGTACAAGTGGGTGATGATGATGCAAGTGAGGGCGTGATCGAAGTTCGGGTTGGGTTCGGGTTTAGGAATGAGAGAGAAGTCGGGGTAGCGTTGGTGGTCTAGATGCCCCATATGCATTCCGCAGTCGAACATGATTCGCTTCCCATTGATTGTCACCACTACACAGCTCTTACCTACCTCTTGCCCAGCGCCTGATGACCCCAAAAAAAATTAATCAACTAATCAGTTTAAGGCAAAAAGTAAAAGATTCTGGGAGAGAATAGAATGAAGGTGAGGGGTAGAGTTACCGAGGACGAGAGAGTCGATGGTCATGAGAATGAGATACGCAGCTTCTTGGCGCGCTATTGAGTTTCGGCGTTTGATTCGTTTCGTTTTGTGGCAGAATTTAAATAAATAACAGCCGAATTAATGAAAAATGGATACAATTACGGGCTTTACAACCAATGGCCCAGAGAGATTCATGACGGAGCCCGCCATCGAAAACAGGCCAACCCAGCCAGCACTATTCAGGAAAGCATAAAATAAAATAAAATATAGGTTTTTTTGGGTCATTAGTAAGGGGAGGAAACTTGAACTCAAGACCACTTTGAAGCACACCAAAGACCTGAATCAATCCAACAAAACATAGGAATTTTAAGGGAATGAAAACCAACTAACACCCCATTGGTAAAACATACGAATGCAATTAACCCTACAACATAAGTCTGGCGTTCGAATCCCCGTCCATGCTCTATGCTCTATGCCTTTGGTTTCAGTTTTAGGTTTAATCTCAAGGAAATCACACACTGAATATCAATCACAATTTCTGCTTGCTGAACCCTACTCTTAATTCTTGTTAGAGAAGACTCGAGAGTGAAGCGCAACCCATTTCAATTTGTCAGAAAGTTTCTGCTTGTTTATTTCATTTCATACTACAAACGACAAAGAGAACAACTGCATTAAGTAAAAATGAAAGATGATGGTTTTGATATGAGGCTCCATTATAAAACTAATAACATTATAGCCCAGGCCCCTAACGTGAGCTTGATAGGGGCTATATAGGAATTTAACATTCTACCAGACATACATATATATAACCAACAGTGGACTATAGATGAATTAACACAACCACAAAAGATCTGATCTTGATCTGGTTACAAGAATATTAACAAACCCTGAACCAACAACAATCACACTAGCTGCAATTACAAATATAAACTGCAAAAGATAGAACAAAAGTAAAAACCAATAAGCTACCTATACAACACAATCATTGGCCACTCACGACACCACAAAAGGTTAGCCCAAAGTCAATAATCTTCTTCCCTTTCTCTTCTTTTCTGCTGATCTCTAAGCATGGGAATAACAATCTACGTCAGAAGCATACCGACTTATTTCTCTGAGTTTGCCCTCCTTTTTGGATTCTCTCTTGCCAGCTTTGGTGAACACAGTATCATCGGCATGCCAGCTACAATCTTTTAATCAATCACAGTAGGGGGAAAAAGGAAAAATAATAATAAAATGTGGAAAATGGAAGGAAGAACAAGGCCTATGCGGATTAACGCCTTTATGCAGCTGCACATTAGGATTTTTGTCATTGGGTGCTGCGTGTTAACCCACCTCGTGCCAAACCTCTGCACAAATATGTGAAACACGTCAACTTCTACAAGTTTTGTGAAAACAATAATCATATAGTGGTTGTACATTTATGTGAGAATGAGATTTTAAATGATCTGGCAGATTTATCTTTGGAAAGAAAAAAAAACATATGTTTCCTATATACGCTCTATATAATTTGAAGGTATAAATAGTAAGTACCAAGTGTAACAAATTTACACAAATGGGGGGGGATATATATCCTAAAGCAAGCTGATCCATCATCGCCAATCTCTCTATTACTAAGAAAACATAATAAATGGTACAACCATAGAACTAGTTTGGCCTAAGACATTACAGGTGGTAAGAGATTGAAAAATAAGTACCTTCCAGAAAGAACCTGAGCACTGTTGACAGAACCTTTGGCATTACCAAACCGCTTGGCCCTATTCTCATGTTCTTTGTCCACACGCATGGCAGCCACCTCTTTCTCCATGGCAGCAACTTCTCTTCTCATTTTCTTTGCCTCAACCTCCATTGCTTTAGTCAAGGTATCTACCTTCTTAGCCAACATCTGAAAGACAAAAATCACAAATGAATACTTAACCAAGAGCATACATTACAGAATAATAGACTGATAGAACAGAATATCGACCTCGATAGCGTCATCCTTATCTTTCAGGCTTTGATCTTTCTCATGACCAGCTTTCCTCAAAGCTACAACCTCTTTCTGTAGCAAATCATACAAAACCCCTGGGACACTATCCTCTATATCCACTGTTGAGAATTCATTTGGCTTATCATCTGAATTTCCCTTCCAGTTATTTTGAGGTTCACCATCCTTGGTTCCCTCACAAGATTGGTTAACTGAGAAACTTGGGCTTGTACCATTTAAGAGAACCTTACCCCTGTCCAGTGACCTTGTACCACCATCAAATGATTTTGATGTGCCTTTAGCATGCTTCAACACTGAACTGGTGCTAGAGGACAAAGACCTGACCGGTGTTCTCTTGGATAAATAGCCATTGGAAGTTAATTTTGGAATATTATCAGCCCCACCCAGAGACTGACGTCGAGAGGGCCCATTGCTTGTACTTCTTCCCTCAGCTGTGCTGCGATTAGTACTGCTAGAAGATCCTCTCACACTCTCCTCAAGCACTTTAAGTCGCATATGGTATTTTTCCTGTTAAATACAAGAGAGAACTTTTACTCTACACAACATCCCACCTTTAAATTACATACAAATTTGAAATTGATTGCAGAACTGGATTATTACTTTCAACTGAGCTTCGGACTTGGCAGCTCGCTCAGTTATGGCAAGCTTATCACGGAGTTGCTGCATTTCTCCCTGTCAGAACACAGTTTGGCAATTACAGTAACAGTAAAGCCAAACACTGAAAGCTCAAAGAAAGCCAGTAAGAAGCTAAGAGTTCGACCAAAAAAAGAAGATAAGAACCACTACCTGCAAGAATCTCCGTTCTTCAAGCCATTGTTTTACAGGCATCACTTTGTCATTAGCATCTTTCCACTCATTTGCTACCACTACAGCTACTCTGTTTGCTGTTACTTTTGCACGGGCCAACTCCCGGTCTAGAGTTTTCCTTTCCTCCTGAGAAACACAAAACCATACCTTTTCAATCTTAAGAATGCTTTCAACTACAGGTTACAGGTTAACAATAAGCAAAAGCCAATACTGAGCATTTATATATGTTTGGCATATTACATTCATCTCCTGGAATTTCCGCTGATAATCCCTCACAGCATTTGCCGCTGCACCTCCAGCAAGAACAGCCTCTTCCAACTCCCGCACAGTCTGAGTAAGCTTTTCAACCTCGGCAACCTTTTGTCTATGCATCTTGTCTAAAATTTTATTTTCTTCCTACCACACAGAAGCAGTAGAAATATAAATCATCCTAGTCGAACACCGAAAGCAGGAAACTATAATATTAAATTCCCACACCACCGCCAAAAGAAGAAAAAATATGTCTAATGCACTTAAAGAAACGAATATCATGCATGACCTGGCACTTACCTGACAAATTTCTATCTGTTTCATTAACTCTTGGTTTTTATTCTGAAGATCATCCACCATGGAGGCCTTAGCCAAAGCAACCTGAACAGTCCTCTCAGCCTCAAGTAAAGCTGCTTCTTTTGATTTGGTAAGGCGATCCAAAGCTTTGTTATCATCTTGAAGCTTTGCAATCTGTAAGCAGCAAAGTAACTAATTAATTACACTTACAAGTCACCATAAATTCCGTCTGCTAGGGTAACACACAAAGTACCTCTTGTCGAGCAAGCTTGAGCTCAGCCTCCAGAGGTGCAAGAATGGCTTCAATTGGAGGCATATCATCATCCTTTTGGGCGGCATGAACCCTGCGTAGAGTAGCTTCAGCTGCAAACTGAGCTGCCATGGAAGCTTTCTTCTCATCATTGATTTTTTTAATTTCTAGATTCTGCAAAACATTTTTTGACGAAGTAGAATTGTGATAACAAGTATATATAACCAAAGTGAAAATAAGTTAGCAAACTTTCAGATAAGTTGAGACGAGGATCAAATTCAAATAATACTTTGCTTTCTAGAAGTGATTCTGTTAACTTCAGCTTCTCCTCCACCTTCGATAGTTCATCAGTGAGCTGCAATGTAATCAAAACACAGAAAAATAGAAAAGTCAGCAACCATTTTAATGACATACTAGTTAAATGAGAGAGAAAACAAAGGAAACAAATTCCCCTAATATTACATATATCAAAATTTAAGATTTATAATGTCCAGCGTTCCAGATTATCAGAAAACAAAATTCTTTGATATCTCTCAAAGTGGCTAATGGCAACAAATGCAAGTGTCACAATAAAGGAGGAAACCATGAGCTATATTGCAAACATGAGAAAATGTACCAATTGAAGCTGTTAAGCATTTTCCTTCTCTCTCTCTTTTTTCTTTTTGTTCTTTTTTTGGTGAACAGGACTGTTGAGCATTTAAGCTTACATGCCAATAATATTCCTATACGAGTAATACATTACTATACATACCACAATTTTGGGCCAATTAAAATATGTTACCCCAGAACTAAAAAAGGAATACGAACTAGTTAAATTCTTTTTCAGGAAGAACAAGTCAAATTCTTAATAATCAACTAATATGCTAGTTAGTTCTCCAGAAATGGAATCCAAAAAATAAATTAACCCTTGCCTTGCCCCTCAGTTACTAGAAAACAGATTCCCCATTGATCATAATAATTGTTAAAATAGCCATCGTCTACTCCTGCAATTCCCAGGATCCTAAAATACGGGCTAAATGTAAATTTTATTATTAAGGAAGAAACACGACTAAGAATAATTCTTCAGACGTGACTGTTATTGCCCAGAGAAAAGGAAACTATACAAATTTCAATTTAAATATGATTTGAGATTCAAATTCAAGACAAACACATAAGCTGCTTGGCAAAGATGCCAACCTAAAAAATCCAGAAACCAATATTTGTATACACACACGGACACGAAAAAAAAAAGAGCAGCTCGAAAAATCAGCGTAATAGCAAATGACGAAAATAACCTCTTCAACAGCCTTTTCTCTGGCTCTTTCAGAGAGCTTAAGAGCCTTGATCTGAGCCTGTGCCTCTCCTAACTCCCGGTCCTTATCTGCAAAACTCACCCAAAACCAACAGTCAAAACGGAGAAACTACACTCTAAATCGAGCAAAACCAGTAGCAAATCTCGAGAAAATCAGCGGATCGAGCCGCATTCGCACCTCTGACTTCATTCTCGAGCCGATTGAGCTCGACCTTGACCGGATCCGAGCCGTGCAAGAGGTTAATGAACTCGTCGCCGTCCATGCTCGGCCTCATGAATCCTCTTCTCCGCGATGAACTCTTCCCCTCCTTGAACGATCCCGACACCGTCAGTGGCGGCGGT
>NC_024127.1:13456118-13473783 GCF_000346735.1 Prunus mume
GCCCGAAAGCTCGTGAATTCAATGCCGAGATACCGGTGCTTGCCTGATATTGTAACTTACAATTCTTTGATTGATGGGTATTGTAAATTTTCTGACATTGATGAAGCTTGTTTGTTAATGAAAGAGATACGCATAGGAGGATGTAGACCTGATTTGGTTACTTTTAATGTATTGCTTAACGGGTTCTGTAATATTAAAATGAAGAAAGAAGCTTTGGTTTATATAGGTTTGATGTGGAAGAGTTGTTCACCGAATGTAGTTTCATATAGTCACTTTATAGATATGTTTTGCAAAATGGGGGATTTGGGATTGGGTTATAGGCTGCTTGGTGATATGGTGAAGGATGGGGTGCTGCCGAATTTCTTCACTTTTACTTCTTTGATTGATGGATATTGTAAGGCTGGTAATTTGGAGGTTGCTTTTGAATTGCTTGAGAAGATGAGGCAGTCGTCACTTATACCAAATGTGGTTACTTATAATGCTTTAATTAAAGGGATTTGCATGAAGGGGATGTTGGGAAGAGCCGATTATTTGTTTCCTAAGGTGTGGGAAGATGGGTTTGAGCCTAATTCAGCCGTCTATACTTCAATGATAGATGGACATTTAAAGAAAGGAAATTTAGATGATGCCATGAAGTATATGAGTAAAATGCATGATCAAGGGTTCAGCCTTGATGTAGCTGCATATGCGGCGGTTATCTCAAGCCTCTGTAAAAATGGTCGGTTAGATAAAGTAATGCAGTTTATTGAAGATATGGTTGGGAGTGGATTAGCTCCAGATCAGATGTTGCTGACGACCATTATGGATGCATATTTCAAAGCGAATTTAAAAGCAGCTTCAGGTGTCTACGGGGAATTGTTAGTAACCCTCAAATTCTTTGCTCTCCTGCGAAGAACCTCACAGTTCCCAACTCCCTTTACCTGCAACAAGCTCCTACATAGCCTCATTAGCTCCAACTGTGGAGAGCTCTCAGTGAAAATCCTCTGCCACTTGCTCTCTAAAGGGTACAATCCTCATCCCTCTTCATTCAATTCAGTTATCTCCTTTTTCTGTAAATTGGGTCATATTAGTTTTGCCCGAACACTCGTGGATTCGATGCCAAGATATGGGTGCTTGCCTGATATTGTAACTTACAATTCTTTGATTGACGGGTATTGTAAATTTTGTGATATTGATGAAGCTTGTTTGATGATGAGAAAGATACGCATAGGAGGGTGTAGACCTGATTTGGGTACGTTTAATGTATTGTTTAACGGATTTTGTAAGGTCAAAATGAAGAAAGAAGCATTTGTCTATATGGGTTTGATGTGGAAGAGTTGTTCACCGAATGTGGTTACATATAGTACCTTTATAGACATGTTCTGTAAAACAGGGGACTTGGGTTTGGGTTATAGGGTGCTTGGTGATATGGTGAAGGATGGGGTGTTGCCGAATTTGGTTGCTTTTACTTCTTTGATTGATGGGTATTGTAAGGCTGGTAATTTGGAGGTTGCATTTGAATTGCTTGAGAAAATGAGACAATCGTCACTGTTACCAAATGTGGTTACTTATAATGCTCTAATTAAAGGGCTTTGCATGCAGGGGATGTCGGAAAGAGCCGATTATTTGTTTTCTAAGATGTGGGAAGATGGGGTTGAGCCTAATTCAGCTGTTTACACTTCAATAATAGATGGACACTTACAGAAAGGAAATGTGGATGATGCTATGAAGTATATGAGTAGAATGCATGATCAAGGGTTTAACCTTGATGTAGCTGCATATGGGGTGGTTATCTCAGGCCTATGTAAAAACAGCCGATTAGATAAAGCAATTCTGTTTATTGAAGATATGGTTTCTAGTGGGTTAGTTCCAGATCAGATGTTGTTAGCGACCATCATGGATGCATATTTCAAAGCTGGGAATTTAAAAGCAGCTTTGGGTGTCTACAGGGAATTGTTAGAAAGGGGTTTCGAACCTGATGGTGTGACTCTTTCAGCCTTGATGGATGGCTTATGCAAGCATGGGTGTCTGAAGGAGGCAAGAGGCTACTTTTGCAAGGAAAAGGCCAATGAAATTTCATACTCTGTGCTTATTAATGGGATGTGTAAAGAAGGAAACCTAAGTGAAGTTGAGAAGGTCTTCAGGGAGATGTCAGAGGCAGGGTTTATTCCAGACAAGTATGTATACACTTCTTGGATTGCTGGTCTATGCAAACAGGGTAGTCTGTCCGAGGCTTTTCGACTCAAGAATAAAATGGTTAAAGAGGGCATTATACCCGATCTGTTAACTTATAGCTCGCTTATTTTTGGTTTAGCAAATGCTGGACTCATGATTGAAGCAAAACAGGTATTTGATGATATGTTGAAAAAAGGAATCACACCTGACTCTGCAGTCTTTGATATTCTGATCAGAGGCTATCACAAGGAAGGTAATGATGCTGCCATTTCAAGCTTGTATGATGAAATGAGAAAGAGAGGGCTTGTAGATGGAGAACATTAATTTGTAATAGCATGTAAGGCTTCGCTGGTTCCATATGATCAAGTCAATTCCTTGCAGAAGGACCTAATTTTAGCCGCCGCTATGTTTGGTGAACATGTGCAATATGATTCGTACAAGGCTATTCGTCCCAATTGAAAGTCATGGACAAAGTGGTCTGCCTACTCTATATTTCAATCAGGAGCAAAGCTAAGGTTATACCTCTGATCTTGTACATATCTTTTCTTTTTTTGATCGGGCTGATCTTATACATATCTTTGTCTGTAGAATTGTTTGGCATCGTCTAATGTGCTAAGTCATTTCATCTTTTGTGTCGTCAGCTCTTTCTATAAGCTTGAAGGATGCTTGGCACTGCTGTTGAACATCGACACATGTAACGGTAAGGTCATCGCTCATTGATTCTGATTAGCAAGCTTTTCATCAAATGAAGGAAATGCTCATTTCTTATATTTCCTCTTTTTTTTTAGCCATTTGATTTTGCTATTGGTGTGTATTGGCCGATGTTTTATCGGCTCAGAGATGCTCGCAAACATATCAGGAAATGCTGCCATTTTCATTAGGCATGCCTCGTTCGTTGAGCAGCTGGCAACTAGCATGGCCTTGGCAAACTCTCGAGTGAATCTGATAAACTGAGCCTCAACAACAAAAAGACCCAAGACTAATGTGGTTTCTGATTGTTCTACTGAGACAATGTCCGACTGAGTTTGAATAATAAAATGTAAGGGTTGTGTCCAACATTTTACGCAATGGCGATTTGTATTACATGTATGTAATCAACTAAAGGCAATATTACAATGAAAGAAAAGGATCTTACTCGATTTTCAACTGTATATCTAAATTTGGACCACCCACCCTTCTTGTCATTATTTTTTTGTGTGGTCATTTTAGATTTAGATCTGATGTACTACAACATTATGCGCCACCCTTACCTAGAAAAAGAAAAACAAAAAAAGTAAAAGATGCAACTGAATAAAAGTAAAAAACAGAATCAAAATATATAGGAAAAAGAAGGATGAATTAACCATCTGAAAATTTTACCAAACCAAAAATAAATAAATAAATATTTGTAAGATAGGTTGTTTGTGAGCATCGAACTTTACAAGCCCAATTACATTAACGTTGATGCACATACGTCCACCAACCATCGCTGCTCTCGTAACCGTTTTTTCTGTTTATTCTATATTTCTCTCTCTCTCTCTCTCTCTCTCTCTCTCTCTCTCACAGATTCCATCTGTTAACCTAAACCCACATCAAATCTTTGATCTAAACACTCACTATTGATCCCGCATTGCCTTCTCAGATCCAAACCTTCTCCTCCCACTAACCCACATTTCCTCTCGCAGATCTTCGATCGTCGGTTTAATTTGATCTTAGATCAATGGCCAGATTGGAGAGCTTGATCGGCCTGGTCAACAGAATCCAGCGAGCCTGCACCGTTCTAGGCGATCATGGCGGTGAGGGTTTGTCACTCTGGGAAGCTCTTCCTACCGTTGCCGTTGTTGGAGGCCAGGTCTTTCTCTGCCACCACTTCATCCATGTCCTCTGTTTTGATAACTTCTAATTTTCGTTTAAAATAAAATTCACTTGGGTTTTTGATTTTCAATGCTATCATATCTTGTTGTGGAAACAGAGTTCTGGAAAGTCATCGGTTTTGGAGAGCGTGGTCGGGAGAGATTTCTTGCCTCGTGGATCCGGTAATTCGCACCTCTTCCATTTTTTTCAAAGATGTTTGCTTTCTTTTTTATTTTTATTTCTTTTACTTTGGTTGTGTTTATGGTTACTTGGAAACTAAGCAGAATGTCAGATGCAGTGTGGGTTTTTATTTGTTTATAACTTTATATATCAGATTCTGCTTAGTAAAACATTTAAAGCTCATTTAAAGCAAAGCTATATGATTTGCACTAAGCTCAGTGGAGTGGAGGCTATCCCTTCATGAGTCCCAAATTGATAAAATATGCCATATATTGCTTTTCTTCTTACATTATCTTTCTTTGGTCGCAAGGTATTGTGACAAGGAGACCGTTAGTGTTGCAACTTCACCAGACGGATGAGGGACGGGCTGAATATGGAGAGTTTCTTCATGCACCTAAGAAGAAGTTCACTGATTTTGGTATGTCAACTTTTAATGCAAGGTGCATTTTCTCTTTGGCTATTAATGTAAAGGTGAATTCTTTGAGCTAATGATAATTGCATTTAAGGGATAATCATGTAGTTTCCATAGGATTGGATGGTAGTGGTTTAAGTTACATTGATATGACCCTTTTGTCTTTCTTCTTCCTTTTTATTTTTTGGTTTCTTCTTGGTTCTTACACTGAACAATGAGTATTACTGTTTGTTATTGCAGCTTCTGTACGTAAGGAGATCCAGGATGAGACTGATCGTATAACTGGGAAAACAAAACACATCTCCAACATTCCAATTCATCTCAGCATATATTCTCCAAATGGTTTGTATTTTCATTTCCTGCGATGACATTATGGATGGAAATCGTTTAATAAGTCCAGATGCTTTTTATTTACTTATTATCTTCTGTTATTCCTTTGTTGACTGCTATTGTTAGATATTGTTAACAATACCTGTTAGTTTGAATTGCGTGGTAATAAGTTTATTTGTGTGGCAGTTGTAAACTTGACACTTGTAGATCTTCCTGGATTGACGAAGGTGGCTGTAGGTATCTATCTCTCTGTCTCTGTCTCTGTCTCTCTCTCTAGAGTTTGGTAAGAGCTTCGTGAAAATTTTCTTGATTTGCAGAGGGACAACCAGACACCATTGTTGAAGATATTGAGAATATGGTCCGTTCTTACGTTGAGAAGGTGAATATACTTTCTTTGCTTTGGTTAAAGTGTAACTAGTAAAGTATGCAGGTCAATGACAACGAGTGAAGTGACAAAAGTACCCTTACAAAGCGAAAAAAAAAATTCTTGGAACAATTACTATCAGATGATTGAGAATTCGATATACATCTTTGATAGCATAGCACGTGCCAAATTACATCTGATTGACGTACTAAACTATCTGTTACATCTGATGATTGGCGAACTTTCTACTATCAAGCATTGGGTAAACCACGACATGTGCCTAAGACCTCACAGGTCATTACTTCTCGATCACCTGATTGACATAAATCCGAAGAAGACGGGTGACATTTAGGTGGCCCACAAGGAATGACCTGTGAGGTCTGAGGTACACGTCTGGGTTTCCTCAGTACTGGTTCTTAAGGACATGACTATTCCTTTGCCGGTATAATGTTGTTTGCATGATCAATTTATCATTCATTACTTATCTTTTACCGCTACTGTACTCAGTCTAATGGACTTATTCGATTTGTAGCCTAACTGCATTATATTGGCCATATCACCTGCTAATCAAGATATTGCCACTTCAGATGCCATCAAACTTGCAAAAGAAGTCGACCCTACAGGTAATATGAACTATACCTGGAGAGGCTACAATACTTTTTTCACCTTAGTTCATTGTTTATCAAAAGGAATGCTTGGTTTACAAGGCAAGAAAAACTTACTTCTTTCCTATTATGTTTGGCATTTTTAGGTGAAAGGACATTTGGAGTGCTAACAAAACTTGATCTGATGGACAAGGGAACCAACGCTCTGGATGTAGGGATCCAATCATACTCACTACATAACTGACCAGAATAAAAGTTACTTGATTATAGAAGTGCACTATTTTAACTTTCATGAATCATGCTTGTTACCTTTCGGTCTTTCATGATTTCATGGTTGTTACCTTACTTCTGGTGGTGGCCATAACATCACACTAATGGGTACTCTTTTTGAATGTTGAAGGTTATAGAAGGAAGGTCATATAGACTGCAACACCCATGGGTTGGAATTGTGAACCGTTCACAAGCTGATATCAACAAGAACGTTGACATGATTGCTGCTCGTCGGAAGGAGAAAGAATACTTTGAAACTAGTCCTGAATATGGACACTTGGCGCACAAAATGGGCTCAGAGTATCTTGCCAAACTTTTGTCTAAGGTCTTAGTTATCAATAATTGTCTTTATCTGGCTTGATATTTGCACATGATAATGTTATTGAAACAGCTTTTTCCATTGCGTCTTCCTTATCAGCATCTGGAGATTGTCATCAGGCAGCGTATACCTAGTATCATTGCTTTGATAAATAAGACCATTGATGAGCTTAATGCCGAGCTGGATCGCATAGGCAGGCCAATTGGTGTAGATTCAGGGGTAACGTTGTTGACCTTGTAGAGTCAAGTTTTCTTCTTTATGACAGGTTTCACTTACTTGTGTTACTATATTTACAGGCCCAGCTATACACTATTTTAGAACTATGTCGTGCATTTGACCGTGTTTTTAAGGAACACCTGGATGGAGGGTAAATTTCATGACTTTTCTGCAACATGTATTGGTTGTTCAAGTTGAAAATTCCGTAGTCTCCGAGGTTCCATGTTGACATTGTGTGTGATTTGATTTCTCAGCATACTAGGGTTGTTCTTCTGAAAACATGTGCTTTTGATTCATTGATTGAGTTTTTGAACCAAACCCCTAGAGATAGAGAACTTAGTATGGTTCTATGAAGGAACATGCCATCAAGTTTAAACTGTCTGTTGTGTTCTACATCCAGTATAAAATGAGTTTACGCTAGGACTCTGCAGATTTACAACTAATGATTTGGCTTCATTTGCAATACTCTGCCCCTTCATTTCTTGGGAAAACTTAAACTATTTAGGCTTCACTAGACGTATTAGTAATTGCAAGAGTTGCAAGAAAAGTGGGTAATTTTTAAAATTGCACAGCGTGTGGTGGATAAAGAAAACCCTTGAAAGAGAATCACTACCCTTGTACTTGTTCATGGTTTGAATATCATGAAGTTATGATGAGTCCTGAGTTTGATTTGAGACAAGTTCTATGTAGTATAGGTTTGATATCTGAAAGAAAAAGTATCTTACTTATTTCCTAATATATATATATATATTAATTATATGTTGCTACTTCAGGCGACCTGGTGGAGATCGAATATATAAAGTTTTTGACCATCAATTACCGGCTGCCTTGAAAAAGCTTCCCTTTGATCGTCACCTCTCTTTAAAGAATGTCCAAAAAGTTGTTACTGAGGCTGATGGCTATCAGCCCCATTTGATTGCTCCAGAACAAGGATACCGAAGACTCATTGACGGATCTATTGTCTATTTCAAAGGACCAGCTGAAGCCTCTGTGGATGCTGTAATGTTCTTTTTTTTCTTTTACTTGCTAAGATGTAGTGAATATCAACAATGTATCCTGTGTTTATCTGAGTATTTTTCACTCCATTGCTTTCTAACAGGTGCACTTTGTTTTGAAAGAACTTGTACGGAAGTCAATAGCTGAAACAGAGGTATTTTTACAATTTTACACGTGATTTAAGCAGTTTTATGCAAAATCAGTCTGCACCAGTGCTTTTACTTTGCCACAGTTGTGCGTGAGTCAACTAAATTAAATTTTCATTTATCTTAGTTATGCTCTCATTCATGAATCCAGAGGGGGCTATCTACATAACTTTGGGATGCCCAACAGTCAACATTTGGATGGAACTTATTTGTAATGGTGCTACTTTATGGAAATTGCAGGAATTGAAAATTTCGTGACGAAAGCAGGAAAACAGTTACACGGCTGGTGGAAATGGAGTCTAGTTATCTGACAGTCGAATTTTTCAGAAAGCTTAATCTTGAATCAGACAAAGGTCCAAATCAAACAGGACCAAATGCGGACAAAAACTCAAAAGAACCAGTACAAAACATGGACCGTTTTGGAGATAATTATCTCAGGAGAATTGGTATGAAAAATTCAAGACTCCATACACTCTCTTACTGGCTAAGGCGTAAATTCATTACAATTTTTATTTTTATGTTTTGCTGAGATGAAATATATTTGTATCAGCATCAAATGTCAACTCTTACATCAATATGGTTTGTGAGACGCTGAGGAATTCGATTCCCAAGGCTGTTGTTCACTGTCAAGTTCGAGAGGCCAAGAGATCTCTGCTCAACCTCTTCTACACCCAAATTGGGAGGCAAGAGGTGAGTTTTTCACTTTTCAAAGCCAACTCTTTTTGGTGAGTTAAAAGAGAAGTTGATGATATATAATTTATGTGTTCCCCTTGGTGTGTGCAGAAGGAGAGGCTTGGTGCAATGTTGGATGAGGATCCAGCGCTCATGGAAAAGCGAACGAACATTGCCAAACGGCTTGAACTATACAAGTCAGCTAGAGATGAGATCGATTCTGTAGCATGGAAATGATGGAGCCACATTAGATTGCATGAGGCTGCTCATACTAGATTTGACATGACAAAATACCAGATTTGGACGTGCATATTCTTCTTTCTACTTGAAATAAGAAAAACCCAGAGGTGCTGCAAGAGCTTAGATTTGAATTGAACTTGCACGTGATTCTTTCACCGCTTTTTTTCTTCATTGAACATAAACTTCAACTCAATGTACAATTATATGATTCTTTCTTAACAGTTATTGTTTTTTTCCACACATTTTATGATAATCAGCATCTCATGTGATGGATCATATTATATGAGAGAAACATATTGAAAATATTTGTTCAACTTAAAATTCACAAATTAGAAGTATCAAAGGTAACAAAGACTGAATCGTATATAGGGCCATCTCATGAATCAATCCATCAATGATCTTTTGCAACGAATGAATCAATCCAAAATTGTAAAACCCAGTACTTCGTATAACCTTATAAAAAGAATAATGAGGCTCACATTCACATCCTATGCTCACAACGTAAATGTACAGCCCAAGTAACAAACCATGATGTTATCTTTATACATTGCAGTACAAATCTAAGCAGGAACAGCACACATACTTCAAAAACACCCAATTTCAATGCAAAATGAAGCCAATAACTTACGAGGAAGAAACTCAACTTGCACAGATCACGAAACAAAATTTTCTTCTAGAGTGGTTGCTGCAGATAATCATGTAATTCTGCTAACTCTGCTGCCTGGCTGGCCGGCCAACCAGACTCAAAATAAGTCTATCAGAGGTCTCAGTCCTGCCGGCTTGCTAAGCACAACTCATGTAAGTCATTAAGTATCCACTCCTCACCTGTGTGCCCACCCAATACCAGGACCCTAGTACCGCCAACCACGCAAGTGCTATGACCCCAAGCAAATTTAGGTGGTTGCCCCGGAACGTTGAGAATTCTCCATGATGGTTTCTCTTCCGAAGGATCCAAGAGGAAAAGCTGAGAAGGAGAATGCAGCCCAGCGATTGAACCACCGAAGATAATGATCCTTCCACAAGGCATGCTGACAGCAACGTGATCAAGTCTAGGAGGGGGAACCACAGCACTCTGGCTGCCTATGCTGGTGAACGCATTACACTCCAGTTGCCTCCACTGAGGGTTTTCATCTTCCAAATCAATAGTGTAAGTCTCACCTGATCGTAACCTCAAGTGCCCACTGTTGGCAAGTCCACCAAACATGAGAATCTTTGATCGACCATAAACTGAAAGTGAATGCCCCAACCTAGAGGGAGGAGCCCATGAAGTTGGAATCTCTTTCCATGTTGGGTGGTCTGTTGTGAGATCCAATAAGTATGTGTCACTAAGAAGTACCCCAGCATCTGTGCATCCACCTGACACAACTAATTTAGACCCTTCTACTGTGCAAGAGCTATGCCAGGATCTAGGAAGAGGGGGAGTTCCACCAAAAATTTCTTTCCATGTTGGCTGCTTGGCATCCAAGTCAAGAATGAAAACATCATTGAGCAATCCTTCCCGCCCACAGCCTCCAAAAACTACCAACCAAGTCACACTTACTCGACGCCACTCTGGATCGGCAGCATCAAGATTGAGAACAAATGTGTCATCCATTGGCTGCATATCAACTCCTTCCCCTCCAAACAGAACAAGTCGATTTCCTACAGCACAAGCACTGAAATTGCATCGTGAAGGCTCCACGGCACCTCCAATTGTAAATTTCCTCCAACAAACAGCCTCAAGAGTTGTCAGTTCCCTGGCCAGACGCCCCCACCCTAACTTATTAGTCATCAATTCCAATGTACCGGTGACTTCCCTTCCCCATGCATTTTGACATACCATCTTTCTTACATGCTCATTTTTTGTTAGTTGACGGATTCTTCTGCAGACAGAACCAATGGATGCCACATCCCTGGGAGTCAAGCGTGATAAGATGTTGTGAGCCAAGACTTCATCGGAGAGCTGAAGAATGCCACATATTTCTTGATACTGGGTGAAAGGTGTTTGTCCACTCATGAGAGAATATTTACCAGATTGATCATACCGCTGATTGCATGTCTCTTTATAAACTGGATATGATACACTGCTCAGATCTATTTTTGCTTCGGAAAATACTTGAATGCCTATGATGTGTGTAACAGTTCCATTATCATCATGTATAGGTTTCAGTCTTAGCCTATTCACCAAGGGAGTTCCATCCTTCCTGAAATTAAGAAGCTCGCCTTGGAACTCAACGCCTTCCTCGAGACACCTTCTAATCTCAGAAACAACAACAGGATCTACCAGAGGATGCCGTCTTTGAGCATGAGGGTCCCTATACTGTAGGAATCGACTGAAACAAAACATTTTGTTTAATTGACCAAGACAAATTCTGAAATAGTTTATCAGCAAAATAGATTATCGTATGACAGATATGCAAATGAATGCATACACGGATATTCGTTACATGAATCAGCTCAACAAACTTTAAAAAAAAATTGTAAACAACATTGAATTAATCCATAGAATCCTACGGAATCATTCCTCGAAAAATACAAAATCAGCACTATTTTGGATATAAGGTTCAAAGTTCTCCAGTTGACTATCATGACATCACAATCACTAGAAAGCAGAATTTGAATCAAATGTTTCCATCATAGATGACAATTTAAAGTTGCAGCCTCGCAGGAAAGTTTTGTATTGTCATGCTCAACCTAACTCAAAGAATTAGATCAAAAGGAACACATACAGTTCTCCTTAAAGTTCAAAATCTAGCAGGGGATTTTGCTGAAGAGTGCGGAATGACCGATACCTTCAGCAAAAAAAAAATCACCTCATCCAGAACAAATTCTAAAGGTTGATTTTGAAGCAACATTTCATCATTTTTGAGCGAGACGTCCATTTTGTTCTACATTTGTAATTACATATAAAATCCAAATCTACTCTCTTGCATATTTCCACAAATTCTCTTTAAAACCCTTAAAAAACAACTCTCTTGCATCATTTTCCCAAACACAGAAAACAAGCAAAACAGGAAAAAGAAATTAGAAAAAAATGACTACCAGTTCCGACCAAGGACCTCGTGGGCGCAATAGCCGGTGAAGGTCTCGAAGACTTTGTTGACATAAATGATAGGATTATCGGGCTCCAGAGCATCTGAGACCACAAACGATGCGGGTTTCATTGGGTAAACTACCATCCCTAGCTTCAACGCCAGCTCGCTCTCCTCCTCCTCCTCCTCCTCTTCTTCTTCTTCTTCTTCTTCTTGAGGTTCCTCGTATCTGCTACATTTCAGTCTCTTTGCGAAGTTTTGAATTTCCTCCGCTTCTTCTTCTTCTTCGTATTTATTTGGCATGGCCATGCTTCAAGCTCTGCTCTTTCTTTCTCTGCCTCTCTCTCTTGCTCCAAAGGATGGATGGTGTTGTTGGCTGTTGGTGTGCATCTACTCAAAATATCTCATTTTATTTTAATTTATAGCTTTAATTTGGAATTCATCTGACAAAAATGCTCTGTTTCAGATCCTTATTTGCAAGAATGCCACCAAGATATTTATGACCCATGTGCAAATAGTAAACCAAAGACTAAGCCGACCACATGGGGAGTGGCAGTGCCAGTAGTTTAAGAAAGATTGGAGGGTTGAAGTAATAACAATAGTCCACGTAGGTGGAATAGGCAATACGTGTCTAGCTGATATTTTCTAGGAAAATATCTCGGCCAAACTTGGCCGCCCTATAGCTTCCACGTCATCCGTTTGTTGTAGAAGATATTTTTGTTGCGTTGGGTTTTGCGTAAGCGATTTGGCGGTGCTCGTGCCAATATCATATACATGGACCCTACAATTAGACCCTTTTTTTTTTTTTTTTGGTCAACTACAATTAGACCCTAAGCATGCTTAAAAGAGTTACAAATTTAAATTCCATTGTCAAATTGTAAATATCTGTATGAATTTCAAATTCCTAATCTGCATTAACCTTTCATCCATTACAGTAATTTAAGAAATTTGAGCTCATAATATTTTATAATAAAACAAAAATTAATAAGGATAGCGATATAAAATGCTGTAAATTATTAAACATTTTTCAACTTCGTACATGATTTGTTTGACATTTACAAAACTATATTATAATGGCCGCCCTACGTTTGTGGTATAAACACGAAATAGTGCATTCTTAGGCCTTCTATTAAATTAGATCTCTTACAGACAATTTAAAATAAGGTTTACTTTGAGATTTAATGGTGAAAATTTAAACGGCTGATATGTCCATGTATGCATGGTGAATTTTGTACTGATGTAACTTCTAAGCAGTGCCTAGCAACTCTCTGACAAAACCTTGTTCTAACTAATCTAGTATGTAGCCAACGGGATCTCGCCTAGTGAAAAAGGCCATTGACGACTTACAGACTAGAAGTCTCAGGTTCGAACCTCCATGACATCATAATTGTGTGTGTGTGTGAAATCTTCATTTCCTATAATTTAGACTATCGCTTGTGTTAAAATAATAATAATAATAATAATAATAATCTAGTATGTGATGTGTCATGCAACCCCTTGCTTATGTGCCCTCTTACATGGGGCATGGCACTTGACTTTCAGTTCAGTTGAAGGAGGTGTTTGCTTGTATTTGATTAATTTGTTTGTAGATTTACAGGCACATCTGAATGTTATGTGCATTGTGTCTTATCAGACATGAATTGAGTATATATTTTGCAGCAGAGAGAAAGAGAGAGGGATTTCTGCATAATTATCGAATTCACATTTAATTTAGTAAAATTGGGCAAATCAAAGTAAAATAAAATCATTCATCTCTCTCTTTCTCTCTCTCTCTACTATATATACATTTGTAAATTGGGTGGTAGAGTAGTGCTCTTAAACGCTTCCCATGTTAGGCCCTTCTGCAAGTATTCTATATTGGAAGGGTCAAAAGGCCCTTTAACCCTGTCTATAGACTTTATCACTGCTCTTGCAGGAAGAATGCTCTTTGATGGGTCCGGTGAAGTCCTATAGCTCAAGCATGAAGAGAATCCCTGAAATAATTATCAGGTAAATGTCATCATAACTATTCATAAGCAATGTTTAGGCGGGCGGCAGACAAATGTTGCTACCTATCTCCTAGAGAAGTAATCGGGGCCAAAGTGATTTGCTTTCTTAGTAAGTGTGCTTAAAAATATAGGCAAAGTTTTAGACAAATGCTGTTACCAATCTACTTTTGAATATAGTGCCACCAAAACAAACCAAATATTGACCGCCATCCGCCACCACTAAAAAATAAAAAAAATTGAAAATAATTAGAAGCACACCTTGAAGATAAGCACTTGCACATCTTGGTCATCCACCACTGCATGCACAATAAGTGCTTCCCCTCTCACACTCTGACTGTATAATTCCAACACTGCTATCTCCTTGTGATGCCCGTACTCTTCCTCCTCCTCATCCTCACCATCATCATCATATCTGACGGCTCTCCGCCTGGCAGCGCAGCAAATGCTCAAGGCCCTACTTGGTCTCAAGATATGCAAAGCGTCAGCTGAGGCAGAGCACGTTCTGAAATATCCGCTAGCTGCTGCAGATTTGGAGGAGGTGGGCTTTGGAGAAAATGGTAATTTGGGTGAGGAGGAGATGAGCATAACCCATCTTCCCGATTGGAAGTGCTTCAACATCATAATTATTGGATTTGGGAAATTGATGAGTACACAACTTTGATCCTTGAATGAAGATAAGGGTCGGTCCCAGTCTCGCGGTTGGGTGCAATTTAATATCAAAGACAATCTGAAAGCCCATCTAAAAGATACGAAAATACAGAGGCCCAAGTCACTGTGGACCACTAAGTGTGGGCCAAGACCCCAACCACATTTGGTAAACTTACCCATCACATCACTGGATCAGCAAATCTTACTATATTTCCTCTTTTATTTTTCTTGCCCTCTACGCGTACGCGTCGGCTTTCTTTTCAACGGTTGAATCAAAATCTTAACAAAAAGGAAAGAAATGATTTCAGATTTTTCATTCCTTTTTTATTTCCTTTGATTGTGTTATTTTGAATATTGATCAACAATATTTTGACGTCTTAATTATGGTTAATTTTTATGAATCAAGGCTTATTACTCGTGTGTACATAAAAAATTATTGCATGTGCAAGTAAAAGTTTGTCCGGTTGGTCGAATAATATCGTGGTAATTTTGTTTAAAAAAATCATATCGAAGAAAAATAAAAAGGCATTTTCTTTGTGTAACACGGGTTAAATATGAATTCAACAAAAAATTGTTTATTATTTATGTGTTTTTACAGAAATTTATTGTTGACCAGAAAAGATGGACAATTTATGTTAATTCATATTAACTGTTAAATAATTTTTTGGGGGCCAATTCACATACATTGTCATTGAGCGCAAACCGGCTGTGACTGGGACAGAGCCGAGCGTCTTCACGGCCGCAAAGACGCACGCGACGCGAACGTAGCACTGCGAGCTGGGCCCCACAGGCCCACACACACTCTATCTCTGACTCTCATTAACTGCCCCCAACTTCAATTATTTCTCTTTTATTAAAAACAATCATTCAAAGAAACAAAATAAAAACGTTTTTTTCTTTTCTTTTCTTTTCCTAGCGTTATCTTCTTCACCCCCAATTGGTATAAACCCACCCTACTCCCCCTTTGCTTGTCTCTGACAGTAAACAATCATAATTCAAACACCATTTGGTCCAATTCTCTTTCTTTGATCGTTCCCCTGAACCCTAACTCCGAACTCTAAGGTTTCCCCTCACGGATCTCGTTCCAATTGATTCCACTTTCACTCTTTGCAGCCATTTGAAATGGGAAATTTCAGTCCATTAGGGTTTGATCATTAGTGTGTGTGTCTGTTTATCCTTGTGGTGGAGGTGGTGGTTATGGCTGCTTTGCAGAGAGTGGCGCAGTCAAGCGTGAGCACTACTGCGAGTAGCTACGGTTCGTGTAAAGGTGGTGCTGCTTCGTCCTTTTCTGCAGCCAACGAAATGGCGGTCTCCGATCGGTTTCCGGCGGGCTTAAGGGTTCTGGTGGTCGACGATGACACCACTTGCCTGAGGATTCTTGAGGTGTTGCTTGGCCGGTGTGCCTACCAAGGTATGTCGTTGATCTTTTTCTTTCTCAATGACGGGTTATACTTTCGTTCCCTGTTGGGTTTCCTTCCAAGTGTGGTTAGGTGCTATGAGTTGATTTTCTTATGATTGTGAATGGGTGGTGGTGCTACTGATTCTTGCTTGTTTACTTTGCAGTTTGGTCATTTTTGTAATACTAGTTTGTAGTTTGTGAAAAAAACTGCATGGCGTTTTTGTTAAACCTAGTATTTTTCTGGTCTGGTTCAGAGAGTAGAAAAAACAAAATTTTCCTGAGATATAATATATTTCTTATCTCATATATTAATGTTTCTTGCAGTTACCGCTTGCTCCCAGGCTACTGTTGCTTTGAATCTTCTACGAGAGAGGAAAGGCTGTTTTGATGTGGTACTGAGTGATGTTCATATGCCTGATATGGATGGATTTAAACTCCTGGAACATGTTGGGCTGGAAATGGACCTTCCTGTTATCAGTGAGTATAGGAATTATATATATTAAGAAATTTGGTCATCGAATTACGCTTATTTGTATTAACCTGCCGCTGTATTAACAGTGATGTCTGCTGATGGGAGAACAAGTGCAGTTATGCAAGGAATTAGACATGGGGCCTGCGATTATTTAATTAAGCCTATACATGAGGCAGAACTCAAGAATATTTGGCAGCATGTTGTTAGGAAAAAATGGAACGGAAATAAAGAACTTGATCATTCTGGGAGTTTGGAAGATAATGATCGGAATAAACGAGGAAACAGTGATGTTGAATACACATCTTCTGCTAATGAAGGAACAGAAGTAATATTGAAAGGTCCGAAGAAGAGGAGCAATGCTAAAGAAGATGATGATGGTGATATGGAAAACGATGATCCGTCTACCTCGAAGAAACCTCGTGTAGTGTGGTCAGTTGAACTCCATCAGCAGTTTGTCAGTGCTGTGAACCAACTTGGTCTTGATAGTATGATCTTTAACTTTTTACCTTGTATTTTGGTTTTATTACAATCACACACACACACACACACACACACACACACACACACACACACACATATATAGGATGAGGTGCTATAGTTCAGTAAATGTTATTCTTTATAGCATATGATGTGTTATGGCGTAAACGTTGTGTCACCGAAAACATCTTATATGTGGACCATTTGGGATTTCTTTTGTTTGTGCATGTTTGAAAATAAGTAAGTTCACCAACTTAATATCTGAGGAATCTGGGAAGTGGGGCGGTCCAGTGGAGACAGATGATTTTCAAGTACAAGTTACATATAACTAAGCATAAGTCATTTGACTCCAAAGTGATAATTCTTGGTGTAATTTGGATTTCAGTGAAATTTTACCTCCACCCTGCAAGCATATGAACGAGATTTATTTACATGATACTTTTCTTTTAAACGAAGAGAAAAATTTATGTCTAAGAGTGTAGCCTTATAGTATTATCTCAGAAATCATAATGTGAATGCTCAATCCTTCTTTCCATTACCATTGATCATAATTTTTTTTCCTATGTCAGAGGCTGTACCAAAGAGAATTCTTGAATTGATGAATGTACCTGGTTTAAGTAGAGAAAACGTTGCAAGTCATCTACAGGTCTTGTTCTTCCCTCATATTAATCTCATAGCTTTGATTGCTTTGGTGTTTTTGTCATTGTCATTGAAAGACACATAAAAGAATTGGAGGAATTAGATATATGCAATTATTAATATCATAACTGAAAGAAACTGAGTACGATTATGCATTACACGTATTTCAAAATCATCAGTTTATCTATTTTAGAAACCCAGTGTGAATTATGAGAACAACAATGCTAGTTATTTGATTTATTCTCCACAGGCACATGAGAACATCCAATCCATTGAATACTATCATATTTCATA
>NC_024127.1:13473822-13500057 GCF_000346735.1 Prunus mume
TTTCTTATTCTCTGACTATCAGTAATTTTGCATACAAGAATCTGACTCTGACTCTGATTCTAAGATGTGAATTCATATTTGAGAGTTTTATTCTAGCTTTTCTGTTTCATATCTCCTTTGCGGGATGATCATCTCTTTCTGAAAAGAAAAAAAAAACCATGTGAAATTTTATTTTATCTTGCATTTACCTTTAGACTTGCTCTTTTATACACACAGAATTTACTCGAATGCTTTATTGGTTTTCCTACCAAAATTTAAATGAATAAGTGAACGTGCAGAAATTCAGATTATATTTGAAGAGATTAGCGCAACAACAAAGTGGGATTTCAAATGGTTTTTGTGGGCCTGTGGAATCAAATGGGAAACTGGGTTCGCTTAGTAGATTTGACATCCAAGCTTTGGCTGCCTCTGGCCAAATTCCTCCGCAAACACTAGCCGTCCTGCAAGCTGAGCTTTTAGGTCAACCTGCAGGGAACCTTGTGCCAGCAATGGATCAGCCTGCTATTCTACATGCATCTCTACAGGGACCCAAGCGTGCTCCTGTTGAACATGGTGTGCCATTTATGCAGCCTTTGATAAAATGCCAATCGAATGTTTCCAAACATTTTCCACAATCCATCATACCTGCTGAGGATGTATCTTCAGGGTTTGGATCTTGGCGGTCTAATAGTCTTAGTACCGTGGCACCGAGTAACAATCTCGGAGGGTTGGCTACTCACAATAGTAGCATGCTGATGGACATTATGCAGCAGGAACAAAGACAACATAAGAAAACGCAGCAGCAATCTGTGCTAACTGAATCTAGCCGTTTGATTAATGTGCAGCCGTCTTGCCTTGTGGTCCCCTCTCAGTCATCAACTAGTTTCCAGGCTGGAAATAGTCCTGCTTCTGTCAATCAGAGTTGCAGTTTTAACAGGTCTACTGTTATTGATTACAGTATTCTCTCGGCTCAATCTAATAATTCCTCATTGAATATTGGACATATACCAACTGGAAATCTTAAAACTCCCAGCATTCTTGATGGGTACTCAGCCCCTGGTTCTGTTCCTTCCACATCTTGCTCAGTTAATGCTGACAATAACACCAGCCACCAGAACTCAGCTGTGCCATTTTGTGATTCTAGACAATTGCCTGGGGTTTTGCATGACATGTCAAACATCCAGGGTTTATATGTTGATAAATCAGGGGAAATGCTTGACCAGGGACCCCTTAGGAATCTTGGATTTGTTGGTAAAGAGACTGGCATTCCAAGTCAATTTGCAGTGGATGATTTTGAATCACAAGCGAGTAACTTGAACCATGGAAAGATCTATGTGGAGAACAATGGTAACCCAGTCAAGGAGGAGCCAAGTATGAATTTTGTGGATAATGCCAAAGTAGGCATCCCAATATTACAAGAATTTTCTTGTAGTGATTTCATGAGTGTGTTCACTGAATAGGTAACTTCTATCTTGGTATTATTCTATTTTCTTTTCTGCTCTGTCTTAGCACGTGCGTAAGAGTGTGTGCGTGTGTTTCTAGCTACCAACAGTTCTTTTCTTGGTGATTCTATTGAATGAGAATACACACATGGACTGAATTGTGTCAAAAAGATTTGTGCTTTTGCTTGTTGATATTGTTAGCAATGCTAACAGATTTTGTTGGTTCATTATCTAATTCTAATTCTCATTTTTATTTGCGCAGGCTTTTGTTGTGTGGTTAGCGGAAGTCTCTTGATTCCATGGCGCGTACAGATTATTTAATGTCATCAAATGTTCAGTAGAGATGGCAGTTGAGGTTGTGTATTATATCTATGATAGATCTAATTTCTGTGCCTGCACCAGAGTTGGGTGTAGAGCGGCCGTCCGTACCTGAGACTAAAAAACTGAGGACAAATCTCATTTGTGGGGGGTGGAGGTTCACTTTCATGGTAGGATAGTATTATTGGTCTTTAGGGGAATAAATTGTGTCAGTGTCCAATATGATCATGGTATCTTGCCAACATAATTGTGTAGTTATTTGGATGTAGTGATGTTGGATTTGACGCGTTAGTTTATCACCCTTTAAATCAAGAAGTTGTAGCATATATTTATATGAGTAATGCTATAATCCTAGTTTTTAGATTTTACCTTTTGTTTTAGTTTTCACTTTTTGTACTAGAGTATAGAGGAAAAACAGGGAGAATGGAAGCGATAATGAGAGTGGAGATGAGATTGAGAGAGAAGATGAGAGGGGAAGATGTGAGGGATGAGTAACAAAAGAGAAAACAAAAACCAAAAACTGAAATCTATTTGAAATTATTTTCATTTTCAAGTTTCTGGTTTCAGTTTTGTTACTCCTCCTTTCCCTTCTCATCCTCTTCTTAATCTACTCATTAATCTCATTTTCACTCTCATTTTTCTATGTACTCTAGCACAAAAAATGAAAATGAAAAACTAAAGTTAAAATAGTTATCACGCAACCCTAAATACCCACCACCTTCTCTACAGAGGAGGGTGCGAGACTTGCCAAAGGAGGAGGAGCAAGTGGCGGCTGAAAGCCTTGACATCGTCGATCAGATTTGGCCGAATAGAGAGGAGGGGAGTAGAGAGAGAGGAAGGCTTGTGCAATCGGTTTGGTGGGTGGGGTGGGGTTGCTTGGGAAATGTATTGGGATAGGATGGGAGTGGTCTGTTGGGTTGGTTGGTATGGGAGTTTGAAAAGAAAAATTACTGATTATCGTTGGTCACCAAACCCACACCAAATCTCTGCAATAACGGAGGATGGGGATGGGTAAATTTAATGGAGGAAGAAGTTAGTGCTGGAGACGAAGTCCATGAACGATGTTAGGTTTTTTTATATAATTTTTTAAAACTTTTTTATTTAATAATTATTAAAAAGAGAAATAAATAAAAATTAAATCTGCATGACTACATTACCTGCCATATAAGTTGGGAAGCTAATGTGGCAATCTTGTTTTTTAAGTAGCATTATTGTATTTATATATTGATATTGGCTAATCATGAAGTTGTAATGTAATTTGGTTCAATTTCACTAGATTTGAGGTAAGAGTTTGTTGGGCAATAGCCCCTTATGAGTACTTGTGCAGTAATTCAACAAAAGGAGAAATAAGCTACTGTTTCTGATAATCTGAAACTGGATATTCCATTCGAATCATGTGGCGTGTACATATGAAAATGGAAGTTTAGAATATCGCGTTTATTTAAATTTAAAAAAAAAAAAGAAAAAAAAAAGGAAGTTTGGTAGTCAATTTATGATGTCACTGTCTTTATATGTATAGTTCCTTTCTATACAAAAAATTTCAAGAATCCAAAACATCTATTTTTCACATCTTCATTCAGAAATCTTCCTTACACAGAGAGAGAGAGAGAGAGAGAGAGAGAGAGTTACATCCTTATAGGCCTCACTATGCATTATATTACAATAATCTAAACTGTCTAGTTTTTAGATATTGACTAAAAGATCATCTCTGCAAAAAAATTCACTAGAATATGAAATCATTTAATTACTCAATTAGATGGTTGTTATTATGATCTTTTCTTGAAGCACTGTGTTCGTATATTTTGTTGGTCAAGAGTAGATGCCTTAATAATTTTCAATTTGTATGATTTTTAACAAGAATTATCTATGAATGAAAATTTAAAAAATATACGGTTTAGATTGTTTAAATTTTTTTGTAAAAAACCCTAAAATGTATCCCTCAAATAATTTTTTTTTAAGAATCGCACAATAGAAAATGAATATATATCCGTATGCATTATTGCTAGTTAACGAGTATTTAACTAGTACCATACTCTTGGTGTGTACCGGCAAGACACCTAAACAAGGGCCATTCTTCATTCATAATACAATGCAGGTTGTTTGCAGCGTGTTGCTTGATTTTTTATTATGTTGTATGCGCAAAGCATGAGGATTTAGATTAGCTAATGAATATAATTATGGCATGTTTAGTAATCCGTAAGTAAATTAAGAGAAATTGAATTGATGAAGAGTTGGATTGAGGAGAATTAGATTTTGTATTTCTATTGAAGTTGTTTACTAAATCATATGAATTGAGGAGGAGTTGGAGTAAGGAGAGTTAGATCTTGATTCATATTGAAGTTGTTTACTAAAACTATATAGAATTGAGATAAGAATGATATTAGTTACTAAAATGTTCTCGTTGTTAGGTTAAAGTAGATTACAATTTAAAAAATGTAAAATTATGTGAGAATTTAATGGATAAAAAAAGATAAATTCTTAATGGATTAGTTATCCAGTAATTAGAATACCACATCTCACCCAATAATTGAATTCCTCCAAAATTAGGAATTCAGTTCTTAATTTTTTGTGGGCACCACTTACTTTTTAATTCTTTGATGTGAAGTAAATGCAAGAATCTTCCATAGGTAGAATTCAATTCTTAATTGGCTTTTTATTACCAATGGTTCATGAGGTTTGCAAAATTATCGCCTTTCGTCCTTAACTTTTTTTCGTGACACTAATGGTCCTTAAAGTTACCATATGCACATCAAAATGGTCATTCCATTAGCTTCCGTCAAATTTTCTGTTAAAATGTTGACGTGACACATATATGAAACCACCCATCCAATAGAATAGAGCCATGTGGCTTTAAATAAAAGGTATAATATTATATTAAAAAGAAAATTAAACTTTTTTTGAAAATAAATATTAACACTTTGAAAAACGAAAAAAATAATCAAATGACCTGCTAGTTCTACCACCAGCCACCTCCCATGATCCCTCCCAGCCAACCCCCATCCTACCTTCCTCCGACTGACAGCCTTCCGATCCAGCGCAAACCCACCGCCACCGCCGCTCTCCTCTCCAACACAACCAAACTCCACCTCGCCCAGATTACCACGAGTTGAGTCGCTCGAGTTGCCGCTTTCATTTTTAACTTACCCAACTTCAGCAGAGATTAAAATGGGCAGCAAATATTACCAAAAAGAAAGACAAGAAAAAAGGGCAGCAACATCACCTTTCAAGATGCCAAGATAGACAATTCAAAATGCAAATTTCAAAACAAATGTCCAGTATTATCAAACCAATTAGCTAGAATTTGAAATTTTATTCAAATTAAAAGGCTCGAATTCAAATTTCAGATACATATCAAGACACCCATGGATCTGGTGAAGGGGGAGATCCAGTGTTGGGATGTGTCGGATAGGAGAGAGAGAGGGGCTGGGGCTGTGCTTTTTCGAGGGAAGAGAGAGAGGAGAGGGGTTTGAGACAAAGAGCACACCCAACCCAGATGTAAGACAGAGAGAAAGAGAAGGGTGCCGAAAGGGATGGGTGTGGGGTGTCAGGGCTTAGAGGATGGGGGTGGCGCTGGCCTTTGTGATTACTTAGTTTTTTTTCCCTTCTTCAATTCTCTGGCTGGTCGTTCGTGTTAATTTTTTTTTCCTCTCTCTCTCTCTCTCTCTCTCAAATCTGTGCGATTTGGGGAGTTCAATTTTTTTTTCGTTCTTTTAATATTATTTTATTAAAATTTGTTTTATGTTTTAGTTTTTAAATACTTTTAAATATTTTATTAATATATTATTGGATGTGTGGCCCCATATATATGCCACATCAACATTTCAACAGAAAGATTCAAGGAAGCTAATGGAAGGGACCATTTTGATGTGCATAGTAAAACCTTAAGTACCATTAGTGTCACAAAAAAAAGGTTAATGACGAAAGGCGATAATTTGGTAAACCTCAAGGACCATTTGTGATAAAAAACCTTCTTAATTAGTAAACACACAATTATATCCAAATCAATCATATTCTTAGAGCAACTCCATCCATTTGCCTTTAGCCATGGCAATGGGGGAGCTAGGACAGCCACTATTCATGTGAATAGTGGTCGCCCTTGCAAATAGTATTTTGTGTTTCAATCCACTGCCATGGCTAAAGGCAATTATTATTTATTTTTTTTGTTTTTTTCACAATTTTTTTTACCTCAATAATTAATTTGGATAATATTTTCGGATAAAATTTTCGGGTTCCTACATGTCAAGACTATTCATAATCGGATAAAATTTCTGGATAAGATTTTTGGGGTTAAATTTCAGATGAATTTCAAATTTCCAGATAATATCTTCCATGGTGCTCCACGCCCCTCCGGTTTCAATAGAAGAAGCTATAAAAATAAGAAATAAAAATACAAAGTTGAGTAAAGAGTGAATAATAGTAGAAGTAGAATAAAAAGTATGAGAATTGGTATTGAAAGTGAAGGGTATTGATAGGTATTTATAGAAGAAAAAAAAAATCAGAATTCTTTTGTATTTAAAAAAAAAAATTCAATTTTTTTTCTTCATAATTTTATTGCCAAAAAAATGTCAGCCGTTGGATTGGATTCGGAGAAGTAGATCGGAGGAACCAGCGTGCGCCAACGGTAAAAAAAATTTAAACCAGCGTGCGCTGACTTCAGCGCCATGTCGCGCATGACGTCACAACACGTTGGCTCGACCTTGGGCTAAACTAGCCTTCGTGACAGGACCCGTCCTGAATTTCCCGGAACCCGAGACGAACCCTGTGGAATTCCCAATATCATCCCGATGTCGGGTCCACTTATGCAAACTTTAACTTCTTTCTCTTAAAAGAGTAAGGACACAAGACTTTTTGCCGAAATTTCGGCAGAGTCTCCCCTGTAAATTGAACATTTCCCCAAATTTCAACCTGCAGAAAATTCACATTTTAATATCCCAACCGACAGCATGCACAAGATAACAACATGCAATTCAACTAATTGGCCTCCGGCCTTCAAATACTTCAAAACAAATTACCAACACATTCCTTACGCCAAATAATATAATCAAACACACCTATGCAAGCCAAAAGTAATTTAAATCATTTAACTTTCCCAACCATTTAGCATACGAGGCTCCAACCTCCTAACACAACTGCATCTCACTTTCACCCAAATTCCGGGACCAACGACAAGGTCTGAACCAAACTCAACAAAGTACCTAATTAAATCTAATCTGCTCACTTAGTCCACCGAACAAGCCTCAATTCAACAAAGTTCCCGGACCAACAACGAGGTCCGAACAAATCTCAATATACAAGGCTAAAGTTTAGCTCGCGACTGCACCTAGTAACTTTAGGCTGCCTACGTACCTTTACTGAGGAATCAAGCCACACGTAGTTCTTTCTCTAAAACTCTTTTTCTTTAAATCACAATTCACCAAAACCTCCCCATACGTCGGAACATCCAAAGTCACGTATGGGGCCTGTTCGCACGCCGGATAAACCTGCGACACGTGGGACCTCATCATCACAATACAATATCACATATCACCCCTCATACGTCGAGACGCACCTGGCCACGTATGGGGTCTATCAACACGCCGGCTACTCCTACGACACGTGCGACCTCAACACAATATCACATATCACCTCTCATACGTCGGGACGCACCCGACCACGTATGAGGTCTGTCAACACGCCGGCTATTCCTACGATATGTGCGACCTCAACACAATATCACATATCACCCCTCATACGTCGGGACACACCTGGCCATGTATGGGGTTTGTCAACACGCCGACTACTCCTACGACACGTGCGACGTCACAAGCACATCACATAATCCCCTCATACGAAGGGACGCACCCGGCCTCGTCACTTGTGACCTCATCACAATATCACAATACCTTCCCTCATACGACGGGACGCACCCGGCCACGTATGGGGTATGTCAACACGCCGGCTACTCCTACGACACGTGCGATCTCATCACAATATCACAATATCTCCCCTTATACGACGGGACGCACCCGGCCACGTATGGGGTATGTCAACACGCCGGCTACTCCTACGACACTTGTGACCTCATCACAATATCACAATACCTTCCCTCATACGACGGGACGCACCCGGCCACGTATGGGGTATGTCAACACGCCGGCTACTCCTACGACACGTGTGACCTCACAAGCATATCACATAATCCCCTCATACGTCGGGACGCACCCGGCCACGTATAGGATTTGTCAACATGCCGGCTACTTCTACGACACGTGCGACCTCATCACAATATCATAATATCTCCCCTCATATAACGGGACGCACCCGATCACGTATAAGGTTTGTCAACACGCCAGATACTCCTACGACACGTGTGACCTCACAAGTATAGGGTGGTACTTACACGGGGGGAGAATCACTATCCAAGGAGGTACATAGGGTAGTGCGTATAGCACTCCAAACTGACATTCTAAACTCTTTTTATACCCTTATACATCCACACAATTTAATATATTAATTTCTAATATTGTAAACACCTTAACAACCATCTAGCATCCGATAATCCCCCGTAACCCACATAACATCAAGACCTGTCACTTCGGTCATTCTAACCCTCAAATAAGGGTAAAATTATCTCGGAAGTCTCACGGTCAACCTAGGGTCAAACGGGCCTGCGGGGCCCATGGCCTCCAAATTCCAATCCGAAAGTTCCTATAGGTTTTACAAGGTCTAAGATGCACGTCCTGCAAGTTTGGTCCAGATCGGACGGTCGGATCGCTCACGATCGCACGATCGGACAATTACTATAAACTTAACCATATGATTGACATTTTCGGAGTATCCGGGACTCCATTTTACAATCCATCGAATCCTACACGATCCTAGGAATGCCTAGATCAACATATATTAAATTGGAGTTAATCCAACGGTCCGAACCTATTGAACCCGGATAACCCACAATATGCGTAATCCGTTCGTGGTTCAAACGTCAACCGAATTGGAATCCGAAAGAACCCACGTGCTTATGAAAACCCGGAGATCACATCGGGACCCAAAGCCCTTTTTCTACAGTGCCCACGCGCAGCCACAATCGCCAGCAACGTGTGGGTGTCCAAAGCGATAACCCATCGCAGGAAAAACCAAAAATCAAGGCTCAAGACTCCTAGCCTAGGTAAAACACTCTATTTGGAGTCACTTTTGTTCTTAGGCATATCCCAAAAACTGACCGAAAGTGGCCGGAATCTCATCCCGAAATTCAGCCGAAATCCAATTCGAAGATCAGACATCCTACGCTCAAAATCGATGCAATCCTACCCAACTATCAGCTAGATCATGAGGAAGGGATGAATTTCCATACCTTGATCGCCAAAAAGGCAGCCGGATGACAGAGAACGAAGCAAGCGAAGTTTTTGTCAAAACTGAGCTTTTCCCTTCGATTTTCCGACGAAATCTTGACAACTGGGGACGGGACCTGACTGGGGTAGGAAGAGGACGGCGGCCCGGTCATTTTGGTACCGGCCCCATCAACTTTGGTGGCCGGATGAGCGAACGGCCGACCAAAATGTAGCCGGCTGTGGTGGCTGTCGCGAACCAGATGAGAGAGAGAGAGAGAGAGAGAGAGAGAGAGAGAGAGAGAGCGGGGGGGGAATCTGACTTTATCAAAAATCCCTTTTTCAAATAATTACGATCGTGCCACTGAGTTTCATTCGATCGTAACTCTCTCGTTACAACTCCGATTCGAGCCCACTACGTGTCTACGGACTCATCTCGTCATGCTCTACGCAACGGTACAACCGGAATTCCCAAATTCTTTTTGGATAATAAATGACCAAATTACCCCTATCCCAAGGGTAAATTCATAATTTCACTCAAATTAATTAAAATATGAGATAAATTTGGAGTCGGGGTGTTACACTTTGGGCTAGCCCGATTTCGTGGGACCCACTCCCAGTCAGGGCTTGAGCTCCCCGCTGGAACGACATTTTTTTTTTCTTTTCCCCCCAAGCTTTGGGCTCAGCTGACCGGTGGAACTGCTCTTATTGTTTAAAAATCATTTTGAATAAATTAGATAGGTTAAAATATGAGATATATGAAAGGAAATGACTCGGTTAACACATGACAGTGATAGTCCAACTTTTGGGCTGTGTAAATTACCAAAAATAAATAATTATATATTAATATAAATAAAAGCCTATTTGGAAGTATATGAATCAAATTTGTGGTTCCTGGCCAAAGTCTGTTGCTGTGTATTTGTTTTTGACGTTCTCCCAATTTTCCATGAGAATCAAAAGATCAGAGATGCTTGTATTAGACGAGAGCCACTAACGACGAACCAGTATTGTATTGTCCATGTCATAATTATTGCCGTTCTTACTTCTCCCTTACTAAATTACTAATACTATTCAGCCCCCTGCTCCGCTTTGTCTTAGCTTCTAGAGGAGTACTCAGTAGGAAGTCTGTTTCGTCAACGCAAATCTCCATCAGACTGATACACAAACACAAAGTTCCACCAGGCACCTCCTTCAAAGCCTCTCTCTCTCAAATCAAGTTTGAAGCTTTGATTGATCAAGGTTTTAACCTTTTGAACCTGAGTCAAAGATCCTTTTCAAATGCTCTTACTTGAGTGCAAATCATTTTTTCTTCCTTTTTGAATCTCAGAAACCAAAAAGCTCTCTTACCCAGAAGTCCAAATGGAGAAAAACCAGGAAATTGCACTGACTGAGATGAGGAAATCAGTTCAAAAGCTCGGGACTTCCACAGAGGTAGGAATGTTTTGCCTTTCTCAAACAGTGTAGCATATACATCATTCACTTTTAGTCCTTTATTTCATGGCTTTTTCTTGGCAGAAGTATGAAGACCCGACACTCATGAGGTTCTTGATTGCAAGATCAATGGACCCGGACAAAGCAGCAAAAATGTTTGTTCAGTGGCATAAATGGAGGGCCTCATTTGTTCCAAATGGGTTCATTTCTGATTCCGAAGTAAGTGATGCATTGGAAGACAGAAAGATTTTTTTGCAGGGTTTGTCTAAGGATGGATACCCATTGATGATTGTGAAAGCAAGCAAGCATTTTCCTTCTAAGGATCATCTCCAATTCAAGAGTAACTCGCTATTTCTATAACCTCATTATTTTCTTCTTGATTCAGTGATGCCTTTTGATCTAAAACTGTCCCTTTGTGTACCATCTTTAAAATGCACTAAAAGATAAGTTCAAACATAAAAGCTTTACTGAGTTGGAAAAGATGACTTTTGAATGTTGGCTGGGGTCTTTTGTTTTCTCATCGGCTGTAAGTATATACTGTCAAAAGGCAATAATATAGCTCGCCAGAACTGTGGTGAAAGTGGGTTTTGCTCCAGGCAACACTGTTTGTTGGTCACAGTTTTCGAAGTTATAACAGGAAGGGCAGATCTTCGACTTTTTATTTTTATTTTTCTCTTAACATATATCCACTAGGACTTTGTCACCTGGATGGTGGGGACTGATAGGTTTAAACCCCACAACCGCTGCAATTATTTGATTTAGAATACACTACAGTAATAAATATTGTGGACCAGTAGAGAAAGTCAAGCATGAATAATAGAAAGAAAATATTGGATGCAAATCGAAATTTTAACTTTTCTTTTCATGACAAGTCATTGGTGAGTTATTGATTCACTTTTGTTCTTCTCTTGTTGCAGAATTTGTGGTTCATCTGCTTGACAAAACAATTGCAAGGTATCTCTCAATTTAACTAACATTGATGTCTCTTCAAAACATAACTAAAGTAACCTTTTAATGAGGTGCTTGAAAGGCATGATTGATGAAGCAAGAATGCCTGTCATACTCAGGATTATGATTCTTTAGAGCCATTATATGATAGCGATTGTCATAGAAATGTTGTCAATGCTCCTTTTTGTCCCAGTATTGTCTTTTAAAATAGTATACATGTTCCTGCAATGCCAGTGCGGTCAAATTGTTGATAGGAGGATTCGATGTTAGGCGATATGTGAAATTTATGTCAGAAATATTTATAAGTGATCTACTAGATGAGAAAATTTGTTGCTCTAAACCTGAAAATCCATTGACGGATGGAAGCACTGTTAATTTTAATTGATGTATCTTTGTTTTGCTTGTCTAGCTCTTTCAGAGGACGAGAAATTGGAAATGAAAAGTTGATCGGCATTCTTGATTTGCAACAAATTTCATACAAAAATGTTGATGCACGTGGATTAATCACTGGATTTCAATTTCTACAGGTGACTCTAATACTTTTCTTTTCTAGAATTTAGTGTGGGAAAACCTTTTAAGAGGCAGAGAACAAGAATAGTTTAAAAGGAAGTAGTCAGGAAAACATGGTGATGGTTTACTTATATGATTTTTCCTGTCAAACTTGCACAGATATTTAAAGGGTGCTACAGCTGCATGCATAGTGCAGTGTACAATCCTAATAAGTAAACTATACATGTTCAAGCAATTGTATCCAATAACTTCAGAGTTCTTTTGATACATTTTGCGCTTCTCTTTTCCTGCTGCTAAGCTTCTCAATAAACTGATGTAGCTGTCATCTTGCTTCATTATCTTCTTACATAACTGTCGACTATGCATAACCTTAAATGTCCACTTCAAAATTCTGGTGTAAATGTGATTAGAATCCCTCCATGAAGATTAAGACGCTATTTTGGGTAGGGAGACAAACCTGTGTGTGTTGTAAGAATCCCCTGGTCTGCGGAGAGAATTTTTTTGGCTATACAATAAATGTTACTTAATTGCTTAAAATTTGTGCAGTCTTACTACCCTGAGCGGTTAGCAAAGTGCTTCATCTTAAACATGCCATGGTTCTTTGTAAGTGTCTGGAGGATGGTTTCTCGCTTCCTTGATAAGGCAACAGCAGAAAAGGTATTTTTTACTGCCATGGTTCCCCATAATGTTAAAGCATTTGAAGTAGTTATCTAAGTTTGTGATCGTGACTGCAGATTGTAATTGTGAGCAATGAGGATGAAACAAAAAACTTCATAAAGGAAGTTGGTGAAGAAACCTTGCCAGAAGAGTATGGTGGACGAGCAAAGCTTGTACCTCTCCAAGATGTTGTACTGGCACCAATGGAGGATTTACTCTACAAATAAATCGGGCCGCTCTAGCAGTCCATCTATCTTCGAGGCAGACTCGGAAACCGTTAATCCGTTATACCTGTCGACAAGACAAAGATAACCGGTGGTAGGCAGTTTCAGCCTGGTTCTCCTTGTGACGAGTAGCAATTAGTGGTACATGTATGAGGGGAGGGCTTCCTTCTCATACTCTCATGTTCATGTAATACAACAACGAAAGGTACTCCATGTAAAAGATAATATTTGAGCTTAAATATTTCTTGTTAACCTGTTATGTTTACTTGAAGACTGATGCTTCTGTCCAAAATTCAAAATGAATGAGGACATTGGAGCAATTGAAGTATTTAATGATCATGATACTCTGGGTTCCTAGTCAAACTTTTCTTTCTTTGTTTCTTTGATTTATTTATTTGTTATTTTTTGGCTTTTAACATTGCACCCACTCCACACTTGACAACCAACTCTGACCGGCGCATATACAAGGAAGGAGGACATTCTGTTCAGGCTATGACATTACTGATATTTTTCTCAAAAACAGTCGTCCAATATATAAGCAAGCACACAGGACACAGCTGTGAAATGAAAAAAGATTTGATTTTATTGCTGAAGGGTAACTGACCCAAAAAGAAAAGGAAAAGGCATAAAGAAATCTATTTTTAGCTTGACCGTTAAACTAATTTATTATAGTAAAGAAGTAAACTGAATCCTGTGTGCATATACCACGTGCTGTTTCAACTGCGACAGGACACCGTATATATTAGGAAGAAGGGGTTTAAGTGAACACAACAAAACTCAAAACCCCACTCCGCCGCCACAACTCTCTCCTCTGTTACACAACAAAACTCAAAAATCCTAGTCCGCCGCCACTAGTTGTCTCAAAATGGCCACTTTTACTCACCACCACCACGGTGCCCTTCTCAAGACACCCCTCTCCGGCCGGGCTCGGATCCCCGGATCCAAGGCCAGGCCCGGCCCATTTAGAGTCCGAATGTCTCTGCAAGAGACCGGCCCTTCGTTGGCGGTGGTCGGCGTCACCGGCGCGGTGGGTCAGGAGTTCCTGTCGGTCCTCCAAGACCGTGACTTCCCTTTCCGTTCAATCAAGATGCTCGCATCCAAGCGCTCCGCGGGTCAGAATTTGAACTTCCTGGGTCAAAACTACGTCGTTGAGGAGCTCACCCGTGACAGCTTTGACGACGTCGACATCGCTCTCTTCAGCGCCGGTGGGTCAATAAGTAAAGAGTTTGGTCCCCTTGCCGTAGAGCGTGGCACCATTGTCGTTGATAATAGCTCCGCTTTTCGTATGCAAGAAGGCGTGCCGCTTGTGGTCCCTGAAGTCAATCCGGAGGCTATGGAGGGAATTAAGGTTGGGAGAGGAAAGGGCGCGCTCATTGCGAACCCTAATTGCTCCACCATTATTTGTTTAATGGCTGCTACCCCTCTTCATCGCCATTCTAAGGTTGGCAATTGTTTGGCTTTTTGTGATTTTGGTACTTGTTTTGGAATGGGTTTTTTGTTGGATTTGGTTTTGTAGCTTTTAATTGGTTGCTTTGTCATTTTACTTGGATTTTGTTGAACTTTTTGTTGGAGCTACAATGTTGGTTGCTTTGGTGTTAAATTAGAATTTTGGAATGTGACTTCTGTGTTGGGATTTTGTGCAAATACTGGTGTTACATTGGGTTATGGATGGTTTTGCAGGTATTACGTATGGTGGTTAGTACGTATCAGGCTGCTAGTGGTGCTGGTGCTGCTGCCATGAGAGAACTTGAGCAGCAAACTCATGAGGTTTCTTTTACTTGTTCTCTTTCGTTGTCTTGGTTGCCTTTTTTATATTGGATTTTATCCTTGAAGTAATGCAATTTAATTTCTGTATTAAGGTCCTGGAAGGGAAGCCGCCAACTTGTAAGATATTTCAGCGGCAGGTCTGTCTATTTGTTGCGAATTTTTCAAGCTTGTTGTGGAAATTTAAATTTGTTTTCCATGAAGCACCACTGAACAACCCATTTGCCTTCACTTTTTGCAGTATGCTTTTAATTTGTTTTCACACAATTCGGCAGTTCTTCCAAATGGATATAATGAAGAGGAAATGAAATTAGTCAAGGAGACACGAAAAATATGGGTTAGTTTCTTTAGTAGTTTTCTTATCAGTCAGAGCAATTTGATTGGAAGTCAGCTTGTAAGTATGAAGATGTTAATGTTATAGGGATATATAAGATGTATTCTTTGTTCATTGCTTCAGAATGACACCAATGTCAAGGTAACTGCCACATGTGTACGAGTTCCTGTCATGCGGGCACATGCTGAGAGTATAAATCTTCAATTTGAGAACCCCCTTGATGAGGTAATACTACAATGCTGTCATATTATGTAGCTTTAAGTCAATGGTGAAATTTCCCTTTTCTCAATAGTTCTTGTTTTGGTGGAGGCATTGATGATTTTTCACTTTGTACATCTTGAGTTTTTCATTTGCATGGCGATTCTTTTATATTTCCTGGGATTTTGGACGATTCTTTTATCCTATTTATAATGGTTTGATCAGGTGAACTTATTTGACTCTGCTTTCATTCTCTCTCCAACTTCTTCCCTGCACATAAGTACTCTGGTGTAGCATTTGGTTTCGCTCGACTTCTGTATTTACCTATCTACATAGAAAAACATTGTTGAAGGTGTAAAATGCATATGTGACATTTATCCCTGTGTACTGGTCATATGTGCATGCCTTTTGGAACTCGGGGCCAGGCCTCATTGAGATAAAGTGATTTTTGCTGAATTCTCTAATGGTCGAGTGATTCTTTGGCAAGTTCTCCTTTGAATTTTAAATTTATTCTCTGTCCAGGACACCGCGAGGGATATTCTGAAGAAAGCTCCTGGGTTGGTGATTATTGATGACCGGACATCTAATAATCCGTCGCGATGTATCCCAAGAGGGGAACTATGGGTAAGACTACTGGTACAGATTTTTCTTTCTAACTGTATATTTTAACAAGCCACTAATGGCATTCTTTAAGCAGGTTGGACATCTTTGTCTGTGGTGATCAAATACGCAAGGGAGCTGCACTTAATGCTGTTCAGATTGCTGAGATGTTGCTATAGTTGAACTTTAATTCCAACCGTGAAACAGGTTTCACAGTATAAATCTATTTGCGAGAAGAGATGAAGTGATTTGAGTTGATTATACTTTAATCTGCAGATGTGGACACGAGATGAGCTCCAGCAAATTCAAGCTGTTTTTGTAGAATAAGATATTAGGCTTATTAGTAATTATTCTAATTTTTATAAAACAATGTCATTCTCAAGTGTTAGCATAATATCCTTCCATTTTGAGGGGAGTTTTGTTATAATAATCTTGTATTTAAAGATAACAAATTGTATGTGTGCTGTTCCAAATGTTGTATGCCAAAAGAATTTCACTCTCTTGCTTTCTTGAAGTACACAAACTAGTGTAGATTTAATTAGCAAGGGAAGTTTTCAGGTTTTTGGAATTCAATTGGCTTCTGATAGGCTGCAGATATAAACGCCTTAAATCACCAGCTTAGTTGATCATGAATAATTTAGATAAAGAAGTTTGTGACATGAGAAGCTCACTCATATGAAAGCACTTGCTAGGTGGTTAACAATTTGTTAAATATTCATATGGATTAATTGTCCAAATTTCGCAATCAACCCATTTAACAGTTTTCTTCCCAAATGCTGCATGAAAAAAAAGAGGCCTACTAACTAGGATGGTGAGTAGTGGATGGCTCCATATAACTCCTTTTGGAGCAAGTTCCATCTTTCCAAAAAGTACCCTAAAATAATCTAGTCTATTAGTGCTTTTAGACAAAGCACTTATTCTAATTCATCCTCACTCAGTCTCAAGTATATGCTCTCTCCTTCTCTGGTCCAAAACCTTGCTCAGCAAGGGGCAAAGTTCCCCAGCCCATTTCCCATGTGAGATTCTAGAACATTCTTTGCCAAAACTTCTCATAAGGACTAGCACATCATGATTGGTTCAAAACTTCAAGAAGGTTATTGGCAAATATTATACTTTAATTTAAGAACAAAAATTGCCAATGCAATTTTAAAACAGTCCCAACTAGGATGGTGAGTGGTGGATCATGGATGGCTCCATCTAACCCCTTTCCAAGCAAGTTCTATATTTCAAAAACTACTCCATATACTCTATTCTATTGATACATTACTGTTTCTAACCTTGCTCATCAAGGGGTAAGGACAAGTATTCCTAATCACGGAGAGTATAGGTGCCCACTGCCAATTGGCAATGTGAGATTGTAGAATATTCTGAGCAAAGACTTCTCCCAAGGACTAAGACCTTATGTCTGGTCCGGTAAAAAACTTCCAGAAGGTTCTTGGCCAAATGTTCAATTTCATTTTAACTAGCAGCTTGATTCACCATCCTTAAGCTAAATTAAGTGTTACCACCACAACACAAATTTGATTTATGAACTTCTAAGTACACTTAATCTCAAAAGTTTCTTTAATGCAAAAGTTGTACACATATATGAACAACATTATTGACTATCTTATAAAGCTAAAACTTACACGAAACATGATGTATCTTATATGTCTCTCCTCACGTGATGTTACATTACAAGAGAGACAAACATTTAAGTCATAAAAATGAAATAAAATTCAAATCAGTAGTGAAAAAAATATTTGTCAATATTGTGTAGCATTAGTTGTCTATCATGATATTGCCACGTGTCACAATACAAAAGTATTTTTAATGCAAATAAATGTACAAACATATATGAACGACATTATTGACTATCTTATGAGGGTAAGACTTATACAAAGCAGGGTGTATCCCATATGTCTCTCCTCACGTGATGTCACGTTACAAGAGAGGCAAACAATTACGTCATATAGATGAAATAAAAGTTAAATGAGTAGTGAAAAAATAAATAAAAAATTGTTAATACTGTGTAGCACTACTTGTCTATCGCTATGTTGCCACGTGTCACAATACAATTTGATACCTTCCCCTTTTTGAAAAAAGTGGCTCCTCGCCACGCAATCTTCGCCATTAGAGCATCAACAGTGGGGGGCACAGCGGCAAAGGAGGAAATGAGCAAAATTGTTCCAAGATCGGGGCGTAACATGTGGTGGCGGCGAGATTGCAATGATGAGAGGCCCAGGGGCCCCCGGGCCCAAGGCCAATCTTTTGATTAATTACATATATATTAATTAACCAGTGAACACGTAATTCTCACATATTATTGAATAAAAATGATATATACTAAGGGAAAAAAATAGTATAGCCGCCCGGCTATACGCAACAACCGTTTCATCATTTACGTTGATAGTAGACAGGAGGGCTGTTTATAATGCACTGAGTTATTGTTTGGATTAGCCCTTTCAAATCTTGCTCATACACTAGACAGATCCCACACAGTTCAACCTCCACACCTTCAGTAACGGAGCTAAAAGCAGCAATAATAGCAGTGCCCTGAGAAGGTTCAATGGCCAGCCGACTTGGGCTCACCACCACCACCTTACTTCAATGCTGGCATGTTTATCTATGAGCCTCGTCTTCCGACTTACTATGATCTCTTAGAGACCGTCAAAGTCACCCCTCCTTCCTCATTTGCCGAGCAGGGTGTATGTTAAATATACACCCCAAGTCACTAGAATTGTCTCTAATGGAGAGATGTAAATTGATGTAAATATACATCACCACCATGGGAATGTAAAATAAAATGTATATTTACATATATTTTTACATCTCTTGCACGCAGGACCCACCCGAGAAAAGAGAGGAAAAATGAAAAAAAGTCAACATAAAATGCTGGGACCCACGGCTACACCCTGAATTTACACCCTCTCATTGGAGCAAAAAACATATTTACACCCCCCGGAGGTGTAAAGGGGATGTAAAAGTGGCTTTACACCCCCGAATTTACATCCCCCCCACTGTGGATGCTCTTAGGATGTTATGTCATTGCTGCGAAGCAGGGGATCGCGGCAGTCGTTATTCTACTCATTGGCGCCAATAGGACAACTGCCATGACAAGTTTTTTTTCTTCGCTGCTAAAACTGCCATGCCAAGTTTGAGATTTTATTTCCCTGCTACAACTGCCATGGCAAGTTATGTATAGTGTGCTTGTTTTCCCTATATGTATAGTGGTATCATGAGCTTTGCTTCTTACACAGCAGCCTTTGGTCGTATCTCAGTATCTCAAGTGCTTACATTCCAAAAATTCAAGGTCAGACTTTTTTCTCATTTACATTTGCTTGAAAATTGAAATGCCAGGCCCTTGCTTTCTGTTCTATATTCTGTTTACTTAATTTTTTTGAGCTCAGTTATTTACTTTGGAGAATTGGTTTTTCTTTCTGCTTTATTTATATCAATTTGTACGTTGAATCTGCAGCAGTTGCCATCAACATTACGAAAATGGTTAAGACAATTCAATTGTATGGATTTTTCTCCAGCGAGTCTCCAGCAGCAGTGACAGAATTTCTGGAGGCATATACTGGAAAAGGAACTGTTCATGCTATAAAGTTTCTTCCTCCCAAAGATGGAAAATCAAGAACACTTGCCATAGTTCAGTTCACAGATGCAAAATTTGCTGGTATCATAATTCCATTAGCCGATGCTAGAAGCCTGTGGTACAATAAATCTTATCTGAAAGCTAGAAAAGCGAAGTTTGACATGGTGCCCAACTCAGAAATCTTTGAGCACTGCATGGAACTTGTACAACTTCACTTGGGATGCCTGATTTCTGAGGGACAGTTTTCTGTGCTTTGGACAGCATTGGATGTTTCAGTGAAATTCGGGAAGGAATTTAAAAAGATCTACTTATTGTTATCTCTTGATGCTGTTGAATACAAGCTAGAGATCTCCTCTGAAAGTATTCGCCAGATTGAGCTACATCATCCACGTGGCGAACTTCCAAACTTTCTTCTAATCCAGGTTTGCCAGTTAAACTACAGAATTTGTGAATCATGACTTTGCATTTTGCCATGAAATATACAAATTTTAAATATTAAATTTAGCAAGTGATCAACGTTCATAAGTTGATTAATATGTAAACTTAAGTCATCCACATCAAGAAGCATGAAACCGTGGCATTTAGCTCTGTTTAATATGAGATCATTCTTCAAAAGCAACAACAATTAAACTTGGATAATTATTTAAAGTCTTGTCAAGGTTGACCATTTACCAGTTGCAGTAGATACTTGAATAAGATGTTTTCCATTCTCTAGTTCTTACATGATAATCTGATCTCATGTCAAATTTCTCAAACACTATAACTTCATTGTTTCGGCGATTTCCTTGTAGCATAGCAGAATTACTATATTATGTCTGGAACTTGGGGCAAATGACTAACATTGTGCTCCTCCTTTCTTCTTTTTCTTGCCAGTTACTTGGTGCCCCTCGGATTTTCAAGAAAGCTTCTCAAAATGGCTGGGTTCGAGAAGTTGATTTCACTCCTTCACGCTGCATTGGGCAATCTTCTGTTGTATGTTTGGAGCTTCCACCTACTTGTGAGCTTCCAAATTTACACAAGAATTATGCTTGTTATAAAGAAAATGAAGGGCAGTTGGTTCTGGAGAGAGGCAACACTTTCTCCTGTACTTCAGATCTGGTTCCTATCGTGGGTCCACCCCTTGGCATTAACTTGCCATACAAAATCCTTTTTAAGATCAATTCCTTGGTTCAGCATGGATGTGTTCCTGGGCAAGCACTTGATGTCAATTTTTATAAGCTAGTGGATCCTAGCATAATAAGAACTGAATATATAGAGTGTGCCCTGGACAAGCTGTTTCGGTTAAAAGGGTGCTGCTATGAGCCTGTGAGTTGGCTTACTGAGCAGTACAAAGAGTACATGGCATGCAAGCGAATTCCTCAGTCGCCAGCTATTTCTTTAGATGATGGGATGGTGTATGTGCACAGAGTTCAAGTAACACCATCTAAAGTTTACTTCTGTGGTCCAGAGGCAAATATATCCAATCGTGTTTTACGAAATTATCCTGAAGATGTTGATAATTTCCTTCGTGTTTCTTTCGTGGATGAGGACATGGGTAAGATGCGTTCAGGAGATTTATGTCCACGGACAAATTCTACAACTTCAACAGAAGAGGAAAGGAGAACTGGAGTTTATGAAAGAATACTTTCTACTCTAAGAAATGGCATAGTCATTGGTGAAAAGAAGTTTGAGTTTCTTGCCCATTCGTCGAGTCAATTACGAGAGCATTCTGTGTGGATGTTTGCTTCTAGAAGTGAGTTGAGTGCACAAGACATCAGAAATTGGATGGGTGATTTTAGTGACATAACAAATGTAGCAAAATACGCTGCCAGGTTGGGTCAGGCTTTCAGCTCTTCAAGGGAGACTTTTGATGTTGGTAGGGATGAAATTGAATTCATTCCTGATGTAAAAACTGAAAGAGATGGAGTCACATATTGTTTCTCTGATGGAATTGGGAAGATATCTACTGAGTTTGCTGGAAGCGTGGCAAGCAAGTGCGGCAAAAGTACTACTCCATCCGCCTTTCAAATTCGACTCGGTGGCTATAAAGGTGTTGTGGCAGTTGATCCTACATTGTCAGCGAAGTTGGCACTGCGAGATAGCATGTGCAAGTACCAATCCAACAACACAAAACTCGATGTTCTGGCATGGAGCAGGTACCAACCTTGCTTCCTTAATCGTCAACTGATCACCCTTTTGTCCACCCTCGGAGTCCCCGATCTTGTTTTCGTGAAAAAGCAAAACGAGGCTTTGAAACAATTGGAAGGTGTTTTGGCTGACCCATCAAGAGCACTGGAAGCACTTGAAATGATATTCCAAGGAGAGATCACCGACGTTTTAAAGGAAATGCTTGCGTGTGGTTATAAGCCAGAGGCAGAACCATTTCTGTCATTGATGCTACAAGCATTCTGTGCATCCAAGCTTGTGGAGTTGCGGACCAAGACGAGGATATTTGTTCCAAATGGAAGATCCTTGATGGGATGCCTAGATGAAACCGGGACACTGGAATATGGCCAGGTATTTGTGCAGTGTTCTCAACGTGCCTTCTTCGGTGGCAATAGCAATAGCAGCGCTACTTCAAGCGAAGACAATTTCATTGTTGAGGGAAACGTAGTGGTTGCTAAAAACCCCTGTTTACATCCGGGAGATGTTCGTGTTCTTAGGGCTGTGAACGTGCCCGCCTTGCACCACATGGTGGATTGTGTAGTCTTCCCTAAAAAAGGAAACAGGTTAGTGACTTTGTCAAATCTTTTAGTTGTTGAAATTTTAAATTTGTTTCAAATTGCACCTGCAAGAATTAGTGTTTCTCTGTTGACTTTAAACTATTCACGTACTGACTGTGTTTCTTTCCTTGTGCTGTATTAGGCCTCATCCGAATGAATGCTCTGGAAGTGACTTGGACGGAGATTTTTACTTTGTCAGTTGGGACCCTGATCTGATTCCTCGTCGGCAAGTTCGACCCATGAATTATATCCCAGCACCAACTATTGAATTGGGTCATGATGTGACAATGGAGGTATTTCTCAATTCATCAAGTAAAATGTAGTCAATGATATTTGAAAGATACACACTTCACTTGTCGAATCTTGTCTCTGCCTTATTCATTGTGTTCTGTTGTGTTTGTTACAGGAGGTTACAGAGTCATTTACCAACTACATAGTGAACGACAACTTGGGGATCATTTGTAATGCACATACTGTCTTTGCAGATATAGAGCGAAAGAAGGCTACCAGTGCTCCATGTATCAAGCTCGCCAAGCTCAGCTCGCATGCTGTTGACTCTCCGAAAACTGGTGTGGTAGTGGAAGTGCCACACTGTCTACGTGTCCACAAATACCCAGATTTCATGGAGAAGGTTGACAAACCCACCTACGAGTCAAAACGTGTGATTGGGAGGCTTTTCCGACAGGTGAAACATGTTGAGCTTGCATCGGATTCACCTTCAAACTCGGGCTCAATTAAATCCTTCACCATGGAAGTTGCTATGAAGTTTTATGACCCTGATATGGTGGTGGATGGATTTGAAGACTACGTCAAAGATGCCATCAATTACAAAAGTGACTATGACTACAAGCTGGGAAACCTGATGGATTACTACGGCTATAAAACTGAAGCCGAAATACTAAGTGGGAGCATCACTGCAGTATCAAAAAATTTCAACAGGGGAAAAGACTTGGAGTCGATTCATTACGCTATAAAGGCATTGAGAAAGGAAGCTAGGACCTGGTTTGATGAGAAGCTGGGAATGCAGTCGGATATGAAGCCCGATATCAAAGATGTAGAAGCAGCAAAAGCATCAGCTTGGTACCATGTTACATATCATCCTGATTACTGGGGTCGCTGCAACAAGGGAATGGAAAGAGATCATTTCCTGAGCTTTCCATGGTGTGTGTTTGACAAGCTCATCCAGATCAAGAGGAGAAACTCTTCACTTAAGTAATCATTGAAGCGCCATGACACTTGAAAAAGTCAGCATTGGGAGTTTGTTGGAAAATCGAAAGACGTTGTTAGCTAGCTGTTTGTGTTTTCCCTTGGAACAAAGTACATAAATATGATTTGTAATGTTTTCTTTAAGCTATTGAAGAGTGTATGTAAGTAATTTAGTTTATTAGAATTGCTTTCTGACTGGTTGTAAGTGGCTACCCTGTCTGTCATCACTTAGTCCTTATAGTTAGCTTCATTGATTTTGACTGACTTTTCGATTCTTTCTTTATTTTAGTAGGCATTATGTAGTTCTAGATCTAGTGAGTGTATATGCATCATTCAGAGTGTAATTGATTGGTGCACACTGGATTGGTGCCTGGAACTCCTTGCTGGGGAAGTTCACTACCTGTAGTCAAAGTGCATAATGCATCATTCAGAATAAAATAAAATAAAGTGGAGAAAGTAAAGTATAGTGTCTGGACTTTGGAGTATTATGGTATGGTGCTTGGAACTCCTTTGCTGGGGAAGTTCACTTCCTCTAGTCAAATGTCAAATCTATTTCACTTTTTCTGATAATAATTCACCAAAGATAAAAAGTATACGCTGGTCCCACCAATAATAACTCATTCAGAAAAATCCACTCCTAACAGGATAATATTATTTTGTTATTCCTAATTAATAACATAATCACACGTTAACAAATTATCTCAACAAAAAAATATTATCCTCGTTGCATGAAAATTTTCCTCCTAGCAAATAACATGATCATCATCTAATCTAATGGTGGTGGAGATAAAATACTAGTCAGTTATAGTTTAAATTATTTAAATTAATTTTATTAAGCGACTCGTTTCTTTTTTCTTTTTTGAGAATGCAGCACTCACGAGTCACATCCTTGATAAAGAAAAGGGTTATTACTTTCACTCATATACATATCCTAATTTTCTGATTTAATGAATAGATAAGGGGTCCTTCCCCGGGAAGTTCACTTCGCGGTCCCACCACCACCACTATATTCGATAATTATATGCCGGTCCCACCAAAGCTTTTTTGATCAAATTTTTTTTAAAAAAAAAAGAAAAAAAAATGCCTTTTCTTTTCTGGTAAAGCTAAACTAGAATGCGTTTAGCAAAGCTACAAAAGACACAAATCCTAGAATGCCAACGTATGTTTCTTGTTGTACTATTAGAGGAGGACTTGAGTTGAGCCTCATTGAGTCCTGCAATCCTAGCATGTAGAGTATGATAGCCCATTGGGTGGCAAAGATTACTCCAACGTCAGCTGCACACGTCATCATAAATATATATAGGGCAGAGGAGATAATACCTTACTTCGTCTACTGTATTTGGAGTGAGTGTAGAGAAGACTTGAGCGTGTAGAGGCAGAGGATGTGAGTTTGTTGACTGAAAAAGGATAACTGTGAAGTTGACTACGGATTGACTACGAAGAGATTCTGTGTTTGATCGAACTTGGAAGTTGGCTAAGGTTTGGTTATCCTTGATTTTCCTTTGGGTTTTTTTTTTTCCTGATCACTCCTTGTTCTGTTCTGTTCTGTTCTTTCCCTGCATCATTGGAACAATGTGAGTTAATTTTCGCTACGATGTTTTTTGCTTTTTCTTTTCTTTTCTTTTTCACTCTGTTCTGATCTGAGATATAAAGTTTATGGATGTAATGGGTTTTTGATACTATAATTTTTGTTGGTGAGTGATAAGTTTTGTTTGATCAAGTTTTTGTTGGTGAGTGATAATTTTTGTCTGTTGTTTGATCCTGTTTTGCCTTTTCTTTTAGCTTCTCCCTGATAACTCTGTGTCCCTTAAGCTTCCTGGATCACTGGAACAATTCGAGTTAATTTGCCCTGTCTCATTTGTTTTGAAGTCTTTAATAAATCTATGGGTGGTCAAGTTCTTGGATGTGTTGGGTATTTGGTGCTTAGTTTTGTTCAATTAAACATCTTTACTTTTGGTGTGCTGCTCTCAACTGCAAGTGCATAACAAGTTGTCATGTTGTTCTTTCTGATTGGCGATCGTCTAAAACATAATCATATTTTTACTTGTTAGGTTGCATATATTTCATTCTTTGTCTCTATTTTTGGATGAGTTTGTTTCTTGCTCGGTAAACCCTAATTACATGCATTATCAATCTTTGGTGCTTTGTGATATGAGATTCATATTTGTTCTTAGCTTAGTAATCTCAACAATTTAATTTCTTTACCTTTTCTTAGATTCATAGAGGCTTTCTGGTTCTTGACTTCTCAAGTTCCATAAAATTCTTCCAGTACAGTTCACTGTTATGCATTTCTAATGACTGAAATGTTTTGGGTGCATAAATACAGTGACTATACTCACATGACAAGATGGTTAAGACGATACAGTTGTATGGATTCCCTTCTGGTTTATCCGCAGAAGCAGTTTCGGAATTTTTGGAGCCAATTACAGGAAAAGAATCTGTTTATGCTGTGAAATTAAGAGAAGCCCAAAATAAGAGAATGTATTATGCTATTGTCCAGTTTGCCAAGTCCAATGATGCTGAGGATATTATCTCCATGGCCAACAACAATGCCCTGAGGTATGGGAGGAACTATCTGAATGCTCGGAAGATGGAGCGTGACATTGTACCGAGGCCAAGAACCTTTTTGCATAGGTTGGAAGACATAGGATTGCATTTTGGCTGCAAGATTGCGCATGAAAAGTTACATGTTCTGTGGACTGCGAATGATGTTTCTGTGGACTTTGGGATTAAACTGCGAAAATTTATTTTTCTTCTGAAATATCATGATTTGGAATATAAGCTTCAACTCTCCTATGAGAACATTTATAAGATCGAGGTGCATTCTCCACGTGGTCGTACTGCTGCTAAGTATCTTCTGATTCAGGTTCTTCACCTACTTTTTAGTTATTGTTGGAATCCAAATTATTTATTCTCTGAATATTCTTGGCATTCATTTAATCTTCTTTCTGTTTAAGATTGGATAGTTTAGCGGGTCATCCACATGGTTAATTTGCTGCTCAATATATGCGATCTTTGTTCTGTTTTTTTATATTAAA
>NC_024127.1:13506860-13532192 GCF_000346735.1 Prunus mume
TGGCGAATTTTTAAAAAAAAAACTGCGTTGGCCAAAACGACGTCGTTTTGAACCAGCAGCACAGCACCGAATTTTTTTTAAAAGACCTGGCCAAAACGACGTCGTTTTGGTCCAGGTCTTTTAAAAAAAAAAGAGAACAGATTGTATATACATAGACCCTCCATCTCTCCCGAGTTTTCAACTCCAAAACCCCCATTTTCTAAACCCTCAAACCTAAATCCCCAATCTCCACCCCCCCCCAAACCTTTAACCCTCTCCCCACCAAGCCTTTAAGCCCCAACTCCTCCATTGCCGCTTTTTACACTATGACCCTACGACATAAAATTCCTGGGTCCGTCCCTGCATCCAGCACTCTGATAAATCAGTGTGGATATATATAGTGGAGGAAGGTGAATCCAAAGAAACCAATATGTCTGATTCTTAATATATCTAAACAAATATTGGAATAGGTAAATAAGCAGCAAAACTCCCATATTCCATAAAAATAGATGGAAGGAAAGAAGAGATGGAAGAGAAGCTTGAGATGAAAAATAAAAATAAAAGGCAGGATAGTCAGGGCTCAGGGCTCAGGAGGTAGGGCAAGTAGCTAGGCTTGTAGGGAGGGAGGGAGCATATATTCCGCTGCGTATAGAATATTAAACTGAATTGTCTGCGTACGGTTCCACTAAAATTAGTCAATTCTTATATCCCTAGCTGCTTATATTATTATATGCAAATGAATATAATTCGGAGCATTTTGGGTCTAATTTGGAACAAAGTCATAAAAAGGAGAGACGAGGCCTTAATTCACTCGTGTGAAACTCGATTCTCTACAATCACATATACTGAAACTCATATATATACCTGGTAGTAGGAGTTCTTGGAGTAGCTGTAAATGCCATTTCCACCGTTCATCGGGAGCGAACTTGTGACCGGTTTTGCCCTATTTTCATGATCTCCGTTGATGATATTCAAGAGATCAGCTGACTTCCCTTCTTGGTCCCTTTCTGCCATATAGCTGCTATAATTATTAAGGAAGCAAGCAAGTAGATTGATTGATTGATTGAATCTTCTAGCGTGGTGGCCTTATATAGAACAAATTACGGTGAAAAGAGATGCTCATGCGACGTGGTGGTACCACCACAGATGCATGCCTTCATCAATTAATTAATTAATTAATTAATCCTAGCTAGTTATTAGTTAGTTAATTATGATAATTATTTAATATCTATTGGCAAATTGACATGGATCCAAAGGCTGGCTTGACTTCTATACAAGTTGACGTGGACTAGCTGTTTAATTAAAACGAGATCTATCGTTCAACTACTTTTTATTTTTTCGATGCCCTAAATGAGAATTCAGCAGAAAGACAATGGCCAGTAGTTATTAGTATTATTTACTTAGAGAATAAGACATCAATTTCATCAACTATAAAAAAGGATCAACCATAGATAATATATATTTAAGGATCTAAACGTATGGATTTCATGTTGTGGTCTAGAATTTTCTCCTATAACGAAAGGAAAAAGAAACTGAAATCTTTTTTATTACTGATTATTATACATAAAGCCAATATTATTTCCTCCATTCATTAGGTATAGGTTCTTTCCTCCACTTTCATTAGGTATGTCTGATAACATTCTTCCAGAATAGTGAAGCATGAATCGGCTGGATACAATTTGAATTCAAATTCAAAACTTAAAAAACAATAAATAAATCAAGCTTGTAGGATTTAGATTAACAAAATAATAGTAAATTTAGCTTAACCCCTTCAAAGTTATTTTTCCTCAACTACAACCCATCTCCTTTTCTTTTCATTTTTTTTGAATAAAATCCTGTTTTTTCCAAATAAAAAATTTAATGACTAGGATCCAACTTGGCAAGTTACCTAATCCGCAAAATCGAATTTATTGTACTTTTTCGATTCCTAAAATAACCCCAACTAAGCCATTATTGGATGTTGTATATTAATGTAGGAACAAATATAGAAATAATTTTTAATTGGATTGTAACTAATAACACACTTTTAATCTGGTGTAGGAATTAATTTGGTAAATGTTTTAAATTTAACAATAAATTCAAATTTAACATACCTAGTCGGTTTATTTAATATAGTTAAAGTATATGTGATTAATGATCTATTATATGTGTACATGCAATTTTATGTTGAAAAAATAAGGGAGTTTCACTATTATGCCCAATATAGGTACCCAAATTATAAAATTTAAAATAAACAAGAAAACCTACATGAAATGGGCTTTAGAAACACCCAAAACTCATTTACAACATAACAAAGAGGCTTCGAATTCCAATAATTTACAAAACTGTCATCGGTTTTCTTAAAACAAGCTCAACCTCAACAACAACAAAAAAAAACCCCAAAGCACTCAAAACAAAATAATAAAACCATAAATTAGTATATTAAGTAAACTCAATAATAGGACAACTGGCAATAGTAGGATGTTTTTTTGGGTTTGTTTATAGAAATTAAATGGTACAGTGTTTATCTACAACACTAGTTCTAAGAATGGGTATATAACTAAATTTCTCAAAAAATAATGTACCTAGTACTTCTTTTATGAAAAATAATGTACTTAGTATGAATTTAATTCAAATAATATACTCAAATTTTATGAACACATTTTGGATATAATTTACCTAATAATTTCCTATTATGCAATAATATAACTTGTATTTTACCTATTATGGATATATTGTTGGTATATTAAAGTCAACACATTTATACGTATATTGTGAAAATAATTTACCTACCGTATTAGATATATACAAGATATATAGGTAAATTTGTAGGTACATTATATTCTATTATATTGATAATAATTTATCTTTTATATATTTTTTTTTATAACCAAATCTTTTATATTGTATTGGACATATACATATTGTAGGTATATTAAAGCCAGCATATTAATAGGTATATTGTGAAAATAATTTACCTACATGTATTGGATATATACAAGATATGTAAATTTGTAGGTACATTATATTGTATTGATAATAATTTACCTATTATATTTTATTGGAAAGAGATTTAAGGGATTTTTTATTGGTAAAAAAGTTAAAGATTTTTTATTGGTCGAAAATTTAAGGATTTTTTTTTTATTGGTCAAAATTTTAGAGCATCCGCAATGGTAAGGGTCATTTCAATTTTATTTCAATAAATTAAACTTTTGAGTTATAGTGGTTAAGTTTAGTTTATTTCAAAGATCAATATTTCATTTCGGGGATTAATAGTTCATTTTAGAGATCAATAAAATGAACTCTGAAATGAAATTCATTTCAATAAGCTGGTTCACCATAATAACTTTACAACCTCTCTCTTACATATAGATAACATTACTTTTTACTTTTTAATTTTTCCATTACATTTAATTAGTGTAAACTAGCCGTTACTTTTTCTTTTCAAAGAAATTAGCCGATTCAATGACCTTTTATATCTTACGTGGCATTTTAGTTTGAATTTGAATTTTATACATAAATTTTAAAATTAATGAGTTTTTGTCTAAAAAATAGAAATTATAGGGGCTTATATTATAATAATATGTCGTACATATATCAAAAACTACTACAGTTATATTATTTCTAACTATAGTACTCTTCCTACTTTGACAAATTTGTCTTTTTCTTCCCTCTTTGAAAACGTACGTCTACTTGCTCTCTCGTAAGGTTTCCTTTTTCTTTCAGTTTTTGGTAAAAGCTAACTTTGTTAATTACGTATATATATATATTGTATTATTCTAAATATATAAAAAATTGTCACGCATAGGCCCCTGTAATCTATGCAGGGTAAGCAAATCTTTTGCGGGGCCATTCATCTATCTAGCTAATGGGTATTTGCTTTATGATAGGGTAGGAAATGACATTTTGTACACAAAAATATAAAGCTTGTATGCTACTTGCTCACTGGACAGCGACATATATATATATATATATATATTGATACAAGGAAACGAAATGCAACAGGAAAAGGAATTGTGCCTACCTATATCTCATACAAGAAAAGGAATCCCATAGTTTTCATGAATTAAAGGACCCAAAAAAAATAATTAAGCTTTTAGAGAAAACTATGATTAATTAATTTTAAAGCACATTGACGAACACGATGACTGTAAACTCTTATCCTTGGACCTGACTCTAATAATTTGAAGGATGAGGCAACAATATTTGTCCAAGTGGTTTCTAACCGATGACATTGGCAAAGTATTAATGATAATTGACATATATATATATATATATAAATATATATGTAACCAATCATACGTTAAAACAAACATAATATATATTATTGTTTATTTACGTACCAGAATTATAAGCGAGGATGGATGCAGAAGAACTTGATGATATGCTAATATAGCTTATAAAATTCATGCTTAGGTACATTTGTGAGTCTGTCATTTCCGGTTTGACTGTATAGATGTATTGGAGGACCACTTCCAGGGTTTGTTGGGTTTCGTTAACCAGAAATGATTATTGAAACAAATTCAGTACCTAGTTTTTCAAATAACAATTGAATTAACTGTACGAAAGCAAATATATATATTGGCAATTTGACAAAGTGAAATTAAGATATAGCTAGGGCTCTGGAGGGAGGACCACCCTACGTATGCACATGCGACAGCACTGTTGAATTTCTGTCTTAACTTTGATGAGGCATGCACACCAATTACCATTTACCATTTACCATTTACCATTTACCATTTACCAAGATGTGATGTGTGATTTGTGTAGAGTGCGAATGGTCCTGTCCTGTAAAGCCTGAACATGAAGAAAATATGCCCTTTTCATTTTCCCAGACATTTCCAGCTCTCACTTCACCTGAGCTTTAGTTTTGTTGGAATGGGACTCTCTCAGTCTCTGTCTCTATCAGATCTTTCGCCTGCAAAATGGTGTATGTATATATGAAGATTTGTTGACTTTAAGGAAGCAGGTGAAATAATTGTAAGCCAGCAGCCCAACAGAAGAATATCAAGTCGAATTATTACTAAAAGAATTCATCAGCTTCAGCTTCCGAGATTATTAACGGTTGTGTTGTGTGGTTATTAGATCAACTGCAGTCTGCATGCATTATATATATATATATATATATATGTAGATGTATGTAGAGGTCTAGTGGTCTAGTGTTGTAGTGGTCCTCTCCTCTCTATGATCTGTATTCGTTGCTGTTGTGATCTGAAAATAAGGATTGATTAATTAAGAATATTAATGTTGGAGATAAAAGATTCGCTAGCTTAGTCCAATGGCTGATCGATATACAAGTAACAAACAACTGCATTGCATATATGCTCTCTCACGTTTGAGCACATGCAATGACACTTCATTCACATACTGCAGTCTGCACCTACGCCCTTAGGTATAGGTAGGTCCCCCTACCCTTTATCCTAGTGTTGGCCTCATATACGTATAATTTACACTTTTATTAAATTAGTAATCTTACATTACAATTTACATGCATAATGCATTGCATATACAAATAACAAATTAATATATTTTCTGAAGATATATGCTATACATATACAATATACTACAAGTCATAATATTCAAGTCAAGAGTCAACACAATCAATAAAAATTACAAAAGTCATAATATATTTGTTAAAATATTGGACTTTATTGTCATATTTATTAAACAAGTATGTGTGTGATTCGATTGTAAAAGTTGTTGCATTCACCCAATATCTAACTCGGAGGCCCGTACCTACCTACCTAGGCCCATTACATTAAAACCTATCCAGTCCACCCACAGTATTCCATAGAACTGGGCCTTGGTATGGGCCCCCAAACCCAACAAAGGTAATGACATTGACAACTGTATGTACCCATAACATTTTGGGGAGCTTCTATGATGGAGTCGTATAATGGGGGGTTACAATGAGGTGGTTCCGGTTCTTCAATCCAACAGTCCAATAATAACTTTGCACTGAATCGAACAGCTATTAAGAACCCCTCATTCTAGCCTCCATGTAACATTTTGACATAGAATAATTGAAGAATGATAGAATCTGATTAATCTGAATATACTTAAAAATACTACCTCCTCCTGAATCCTGATATAAAACTCTGTCTAAGTACTCTGCACATTTAGAGTGGCGACCAACTTTGAAGCTCTCTTCTCTTGAGTCTTGTCTCCGATATAAGCTACCGAAGAATGAAAATAATTAGGCTTCCCCGACATTAATATTGTACATGAGGTATCGAAGAGTAGGAGAAGTTGCTGGAGAAGACATGTTGAGTAAAGAAAACTTGACTTGCAAACTAATCTTGCCCTTCACCAAGTTCAACTTCGCTCCAGTGACCAACCAATACCCAGGACTATCCTGTGGGCCCCTACACAAATGTGACATGTCCACGTATTTCACAAACTTCTGTAACTGCAGTGGCACCGGAGGCCCCGTAGGAAACACACTTGAGTCCACAATCACTTGATCGTCATCAGGCTGCACTTTCTCCCTCACCCAATTATTGCCCGAAATTGATGTGCTTATTGCACTGAAGAGGCCAGACGAGGTTGACTTTTGAGAAAGTTGAGAAGGGCTCTCTGTCCAGTTTGATTGGACGAGAAAACAATCTGAGACTTTGGTGAACAAAAGCCGGAGATGGAGAACACTCTTTGTCTCATGTTGCTTCACGACAAGTTGAGCTCCGGAGACTACGAAGGCCGCAGTTTTGTTGGAGGACGTCCATTTGGGGTCGTATTTTACTGGCACCGTGCAGACATGGGAAAATCTTTTCCAGTTTATTGCTTCGAAGTAGCGGTCGTCCCCGATGTCATCTGATCCTCGCCATGTTGGTGGCTCAGGATCTATCTTGTTCTGCTGCAACATAAATGGAGTGTTTGATAGATGTTGGAGGTGCACAGCTAGCCTGAGATAGATAGATAGATCAATAATATTAAGCTACATTGTTTTATCGAAGGGAATTAAGATGATAAATCCCATTGTTTTTTTTTTTTTACCTGTTGCATTTCCTGCCCTCGAGATACAAGCGCATTCCTGTTACAGGCCTATTTCCAACTCTAACCTGATGATCATAATATTATATTTAGCATAACATAATATATAAGATGGATCAAAAGAAAAACAATGGATGCATAAATAAATCGAATTCAGTTTTAGAAATGGAATATAGTGTACCTGTGCAGTGTTTATATATAGTTTTGAACCCATCAAGCTGAAGTGAAGAGCAGGCGCCTGCCTGGCCCTATTTGTGGCAGGACCTAGAGCCAGGTCATTGAGAACAGGAGCCCAAAGTTTGTGGGCTTGAAAGTCAAGAAAGTATTCCAAATCACCTATAGGAGGCTTGTCTGCACGCGTGTACCAAATTAACAAGAGGTTAACTACGTAATTATAACTACTTTTTTATTTTATTTTTAGAATTAAGAAAAAGATAGCATGGGTAATTATATTTCATAAAAATAGAACCTATTATCTGATTTTGTTTTTAATTTTAATTTTTTAATATAAAAAATGTGAATTTACAATATTATCCTCATTTAATTAATAACTAGCCCCTTGGCACATGCGTTAAGAAAAGATAACATTGGTAGTTAGTTATGTTCTATAAAAGTAGGACCTATTATATGATTTTGTTTTTATTTTTATTTTTTTAATATAAAAAATGTGAATTTACCATATTATCCTCATTTAATTAATAATTTCAATTCTTAATGTTCGAATTAACAAAGAGCATGTTAAGAGTTTTAGTTAAGTTTTTCAATTAAATAATGCTGACTAATTATGTAGAGACCTAGTCAAGCATGAGTCCTAGTTTTGTAGGAGTCGTGGATGAGGTGTTCACCACAATTCAGTTTGCTTCCGTTGCTTAGGGATGAGAACTCACTACAAAATATGTATGTGATCGTGGGAGAGTTGTTTTGTTATTTGTTTTCAGTCTTTCCCTTTAAAACTGTAACCTTCCTCTGAAATTAATGAGAATAACAGTTCAATATCTTAAGTGTGTTTTTATTCTTTCAAGTGTTCTGGGTTTATTAAAACCAACATTTGGTATACGAGCCAGTTTTAGGGATCTCAGCAAGAAACAATGTCAAGTGAGAAGTCAACTGAAAGCTTTGTGCAGCCAGCCATTCCTAAGTTCGATCGTCATTACAACCATTGGAGCATGTTGATGGAAAATTTCATGAGGTCCAAAGAGTACTTTGACCTTGTGGAAATGGGAATAGAGATACCTGAAGGTATTTTGACAGCAGCACAACAAATATTTAAAGGTAAAGAATTACCTATTCCATGCGATTGATAGATCCATTCTCGAGAAGGATACCTGCCTCCAAATATGGGAGTCAATGAAGAAGAAGTACCAAGGATCAAGAAAGGTGAAGCGAGCACAGCTTCAAGCCATAAGAAGAGACGTGAAACTCTTCAAATGAAGAACGGAGGATCTGTGAATGGGTACATTGGAAAAGCTATGTCAATGGCTAACAAGATGAGAATCCATGATCACAAGATTGAAGACAATGAAGTCGTGGAGAAAATCTTAAGATCAATGGCTCCCAAGTTCGACTACGTGGTCAGCCCAAGTTCGACTACGTGGTCTGCTCCATTGAGGAGTCGAATAACATAGAGAATATCTCAATTGATGAGCTAGAAAGCTCCCTGTAGTTCATGAGCAGAAGCTCAACCGTGGAGGCTCCTAAGAGCAAGCTTCGAAGGCTTCCTCCTTCACTGAATCTTCAAGTTCAAGAAGAGGAAGAGGACGTGGAAAAAAGGGGACGTGGTTGTGAAAAAGGAGGTCGAGGAAATCAAGATGGTGGATGGTTTGGAAATAGAGATGATAGCAAATCATCTTATGTTTCCAAGAAAGATGATCGTCAAGGCAAAGGCAAAGAGAAGTTTGACAAATCACAGGTTGAATCTTACAGATGTGGTAACTATGGGCACTACAAAAATGAGTGCTACACCAAGCTTCCTAAGGAGAAGGGAGAGAAGTCAAATTTCATTGAGAAAAAAGAGGAAGAAACACTGCTAATGGCGTTTAATGTCATGGAGAATTTTGACCAGGAATCTTGGTATGTGGATACTAGGTGCAGCAATCACATGAGTGGGTGTAAACCATCCTTTGTGAATTTGGATGAAAGCTTTCGTACAACTGTAAGTGTTGGAGACAAGTCAACAGTGAACGTGATGGGAAAAGGAGAGATTCAAATCAGGACCAAAAATGATTTCATTGAGACAATTTCAAATGTCTTTTTCATTCCTGATTTGAACACAAACCTTCTAAGTGCTGGATAGCTTCAAGATAAAGGGTATAGGATCACCATATTTCAAGGAGAATGTGAAATATATGATCCAAAGAGAGGCTCCATAGCTGTGATGAAGATGTCACCAAACAGGTTGTTCCCGTTGAAGCTTAAGAGTGTAAACACTTGTATGGTTGCAAAGGAAAATGATGAAACATGGATGTGGCATCACAGGTTTTGTCACTTGCACTTAAATGGACTAAGAACACTCTATGAGAAGAAGATGGTGACTGGTTTGCCTAAAATCATAATCCAAACTAAAGTCTGTGAGGAATGAGTCATAGCAAATCAGCCAAAAGAAACATTTCCAAGTGGGAAAGCAACAAGGGCTCACTTAGTTTTGGAATTGGTTCATTCAGACCTATGTGGTCCAATTAATCCAAGTTCGAATTGAGGGAAAATGTATTTTATCTCATTTATTGATGATTTCAATAGAAAAACATCAGTGTATTTTTTGCATGAGAAGTCAGAGGCGTGTGATGCATTCTAGAGCTTCAAGGCTTTTGTTGAAAATTAATCTGTGAAGAAAATTAAGTGATTGCGCACTGACCGTGGAGGAGAGTTCTGTTCAAAAGAATTTGAAGCTTTGTGTGATGAAAATGGAATTAAATGGCAGCTTACTGCAGCCTACATGCCACAGCAAAATGTGGTCTCAGAGAGGAAAAATATAACCATACTCAACATGGTTCGAACCCTTCTAGCAAAGGGAGAAGTTCCAAAGCAGTTCTGCCCTGAAGCAATTCTTTGCGCAGTTCATGTTCTTAACAGAAGTCCCACATTTTCTGTTATAAATATGACACCCCCAAGAAGCTTGGAATGGAAGAAAGCCTTATGTAGAACATTTCAAGTTGTTTGGGTGCATAGCATATGCATACATTCCAGAGGAGAGAAGGAAGAAAGTGGACAAGAGTGAAAAATGTGTGTTTCTTGATGTTAATGATGTGTCCAAAGCTTACAGGTTATACAATCCTGAAACTAAGAAGATCATTATTAGTCGAGATGTGGTGTTTGATGAGAATGCAAAATGGAGTTGGTCTACAAAGAAAACAACCATGCAGCAGATACAAGTTGATGATGTCTTTGATGGTGAAAACACCACGGCTCAAATCTCACCTCAAACTGAATAAGTACCACAGCAGGTTGAAGAAGACAGATACAATCTAAGGGGTGAAGATTCAAGAAAGAGGCCAGCTTAGATGATGGATTACGATACAAGCTACACTAGCTCAGATGATGCCAATGCTCATTTTGCACTGTTTGTAGATAGTGATCCGATTACTTTTGAAGAAGCTTCAAAGGAGGTGAAGTGGAAAGATGCCACAGAAAGTGAAATAAGGTCTATTGAAAAAAACAATATATGGGAGCTGACAAGTTTACCTATGGGACACAAGACTATTGGCGTCAAATGGGTCTTCAGAACCGAAGTCTCGTTTGGTGGCAAAGGGATACAAGCAAAAGCATGACATTGATTACAAGGAAGTGTTTGCTCCTGTGGCTAAACAAGACTCAATAAGATTGGTAATCTCACTTGCAGCTTAAAATTCATGGTTGATTTATCTATTGGATGTAAAGTCGGCGTTCTTGCATGGAGAACTGCATGCCAAAAGGTTATGAAAAGAATGGAGAAGAAGAAAAAGTGTATAAATTGAAGAAGGCACTTTATGGACTAAAACAAGCACCCCATGCTTGGTACAGTCGAATTAATAATCATTTTGGAAGGCTTGGGTTTCAGAAATGTCCTTATGATCACTCACTCCATGTCAAGAGTGAAATTGGAGGTAAAATGTTAATTCTTTGCTTATATGTCGATGATTTAATATATACTGGTAACAATGTTGAGATGATGAAAGAGTTCAAGAAATCTATGATGGAGGAATTCGAGATGACTGATCTCGAGTTGATGAGTTATTTTCTGGGAGTTGAAGTGATTCAAAAGGCTGTTGGGAATTTTATTTGTCAGAAGAAATATGCACAGGAACTCTTTGAGAAGTTTAAAATGGCTGATTGCAAGAAGATTGGAACACCATTAGAGCCTGGACTGAAGTTATGTAAAGATATCAATGGAGTAGCAGTGGACAGTTCATTCTACATGAAACTCGTGGGAAGTCTTACGTATTTGACTTTCACACAACCCGATTTAATGTATGGTGTGAGTTTCATCAGCAGGTACATGGAGAGACCAACTGAAATGCATTTGAATGCAGCAAAACGAATTCCAAGATATGTAAAAGGAACAATTGACTATGGAGTGTTCTACAAAAGTCAAGAAGGTTCAGATTTTGTTGGCTTCAATGACAGTGACTACGCTGGGGACATCGATAATAGGAAGAGTACTTCATGACATGTTTTCATGCTAAATTCTGAAGCAATTACATGGTCCTCAAAGAAGCAGCAAATTGTGACCTTATCCACTACTGAGGTTGAGTTTGTGGCAGCTGCCTCATGTGCATGTCAAGCTATTTGGCTAAGAAGGATGCTGGAAGCACTTGGTTATAAGCAAGAGGGTTCAACAATCATTTTCTGTGATAACATTTCAGCCATAAAGTTATCAAGAAATCCTGTAATGCATGGAAGAAGTAAGCACATTGATGTTCGCTTTCATTTTTTGCGAAATCTGTGCAATGATGGTGTAGTTGATCTCGAGTATTGCAAGATTGGAAATCAATTGGCTGATATACTCACAAAGTCACTCAAGCAGCTCTCTTTCGAAAAATTGAGGAAGCTACTTGGAGTGCGTTCACTCAAACATCTTGAGAAGGAGTGGGCTGAAAACTTGGCAGAATATGTGATGGTTGAAGAAGCTTATGAAGATTTCGTGATGGTGTCTAAATCCTAAACTGTTTTCAGTAGAAATAATGGAGGGTGTTAAGAGTTTTAGTTAAGAGTTTAATTAAGTTTTTCAATTAAATAATGCTGACTAATTATGTAGAGACCTAGTCAAGCATGAGTCCTAGTTTTGTAGGAGTCATGGATGAGGGTGTTCACCACGATTCAGTTTGCTTCCGTTGCTTAGGGATGAGAACTCACCACAAAATCTGTATGTGATCGTGGGAGAGTTGTTTTGTTATTTGTTTTCAGTCTTTCCTTTTAAAATTGTAACCTTCCTTTGAAATTAATGAGAAGAATAGTTCAATATCTTAAGTGTGTTTTTATTCTTTCAAGTGTTCTGGGTTTATTAAAAGCAACATGGCATTTTCTGGTATTTTGAATGTTTCACCATTCTCTGCCTTTTGCTTTATATATATATATATAAATATATATATATTTCAATTCAAAATGTTTGAATTAACTAAGGGTATTTTCTAGTATTTTAAATGTTTTACCATTCTCTTCATTTTGCTTTATATATATAGATACAATATAAGACATCGGCGAGCGATAAATAATTAAGTACCTGAGAAAGAATTAACTTACATCGAAGATAGAGGTTGATGGCATGGGATAAGAAACCTTTGCCGGGCACATCTTTAAGTAGAGACGTGATAGGAATGAAGCTAAATTGAATCGCATCCGGCATCGATCCAACGGTTTGAAGCCACTCGCAGTGGCTACTGGCCAAGGGATCTCCTCCTCTTTTATAGCCTATCACGCTAATACCCTGCAAAAAGTCATCTGCCACATCGTCATTACAACTACTGTTACTTCTTTAAACCCAAACAAGAACAATTGAACCCTAGTTTATTTTGCCATACATCTTTTGTGTTTGCGGTGGAGAAGCCATTAGGGGCCACAGACTTGGGATCATGATGAAAGACATTGAAGGGCAGTGGTGCCTTGTGTCTTTGGTCTTTTGCTTTGGAGTGTAAAGGAAAGAAATTGCATGTCCCTGTAAAGTGCTGATCTCCAAGCTCGTTCAAGTGATTTTTGAGGTCAGATGGCTCCATGTCAGAAGATTTATCTTGCTTTACTAACACCACATCCTCGCCCCCAATACTCAATCCCACCACGATGTGAGTCCCATACTTCTCTATGAACCTGTCAAATGTGTACGTAAGAATTTATCATAAGTCTATAAATTATATTGGTTGACCAAAATGCTTTCCAACTAGACAGCTAATTCATCGAAAACCAAAGAATTGGTCAGGCCAAGAAAGTACCTTCCACAATGGGAAATCAAATAATACAGTACCACCGCCTAATTATGTGACTTGTTGTACTTATTATTATGTCAAATGGAAAACCAAGCCTTCATGTGAAAATGGCAGGCCAAAACCAGTTTGAAAGGTCAAACAATACTCGCAATCTGTATAAAGTAATGCTATATTTATCATATTTTTACAGGATATATTTTAATAATGGTTAAACACATGATCGATCGATCCCCACAAGGCACAACATATAGAGATCCTAGTTTGAACATATATAGAGGGGAAGACACTCTGTACTTTTATATTAAGAGTGTTAATTATGGTGAGATTGGCAATTAGCAGGCATTAAAAGTGAGGATTTTATAAGGTTTGAACGTTCCTACGTGAAACGTGGTCAATCACCAATAAAGGCCAAAACTTTTGACGACGTACGGGGTTACTAGTCTTCTCGCATGATTATGACTTTTAATAAGAAAAAGAAAGAGTGCATACAAGGAAAGGAAAGCGACCTTGTATATTTTTATGTCCATCCTTTTGCCTCGAAATTCATGCCCCCTCTTCAGGAAATAAACCCAGGATTTGTTACTAAACCAAGCTACTAATTTTGATTTGCCGTCCAATATGAATTTAATATTTTTTTGTATGCTAAGACTATTTTATTAATTAGCAGGCAGATGCCAAAAGATAGAGCTGCAATCATTCCGTACATTATTGTATTATCTATACAAAATATATATTTGCGCCTGAAAATTAGGGATGAAATTAAGTTGGACAAGGTGGACGAGTTAGGAGGCCAACTCGAACTCAACCCAAAACCCACTCAATTGGTTTCCTTGATATGAAAAGAAAAACAACTTACAAGTAAAATAAAACTAAAAATCCATATGATCGAAGTCTTGAATTAATTCATACCTTGCAAGGGCAGGGGGATCCCAAGTGGACGGAACAGAATGACGAACTTGATCGGCAAGAACAAGAGGGTACCTATCGATATGAACATTGAAGAAGATGATGAAGTAACCATCCACAGCCAAGCGTTTGATGTTGGCTGCATCCGCTGCCCACGAACCACTTTCGAAACCAAACATGGCATTGAACAACCCTGATGGGATTTTCCCAGGCACACTCGCCTTTTGGTTGAAATATTGCGACATCTGCATGAATTATATTCATTTCATGCACAAATGTTATTAATTCAATCGATAATATTATTTGTAAAAGAAGAAACATATCTAATATTATTACCTGATTGAACGTGAGGACATCGGATTGGTAACGTGTACGGTCGCCTTTGTCACATTTAATATCGGTGGAGACTTGTTGAATGGACCCGAAGCCGGGGACTGCGAGTTCTTTTTTATCAGCGTCGTTGAGCAAAACCAGTCTTTGTTTGCCTTTGCAGTACTTGAGCCGGAAATCTGAGGTTAAATCAAACCCTTTGCCTAGGCTGCTTACAGCCATCTCCACGATATCATCACCGCCACTCATCTCTCTCTCTCTTTTCTGATCTCTGTATCTTCTGACCCTATCTATATGAGATGAGATGAGGTTTGTATATCTCTTCCTGTGTTTTAATTGGATGATAAAGTTGATGGGAAGGAAGGCAAGAATAGAGGTGTGAAGAGATAGAAGGAAGGGAGACGATTGGACGAGAGAGAACAATGTCTAAGACTTGACTTGTAACATATGGTAAGGTCTGAATATGAAATGGGAAAGAAGAATGTGATACTTTTTTTTTTTAATAATAAATATGGTAATAATCAAAAGGTCGTGAGAAGATGTTTGACCGTTCTCTTCTCTCTCTCTCACACACGTATATTTTATTATATATGTCAATATTTTGTTTCTTTATTTTTTCAACCTCAATTATTACTAATTATTAATTGATTTTGTTAAGCAAAGACTGTTGGTTTTTAAAAAATATATATATAAATCCCAGTCCCAGGAGACAGGTATAATCAAAACAATTTATAATTTCTCAAATTCTCATACTGCTCTGGCTCTTTCTGCTCTACCCATTTAGTCGTGCAATATCACAATCACTTAAATAAAAGAAATTATACAAATAATATATATATATAGATTGATGATGCGACTAATAATTAATTGGGACATGTAGCGTGTGAGTGACAGAAGGTGTGGGTTTCTTTCTTTCTTTTGGTCGTCGGTCCTCAAATAATTTGAATGAATTAAAGTATGGTATGCAATAATGCAACTAGTCTAATTACAAATTGCATACTCTTCAAGCAATGCTAAATCCCTACAATACTGCTGGGGGATTGGCCAATTAGTCTGATTACTAGTACTGGTAGCACTGGTAGTACTGGTAGAATTGTCTTCTCCCTCCCTCCAGTGACAGTGTGAAACCGAAAAGGCCAAAAGGTTTTGAATTGAAACAGAGACAAATTTTAGACCCAGTTTCAATGCTATCTCTCTCACCTTTGTCGTCCGTATGACACGACACGTAACTTCTTATTTGCCGTGTATGTGGTCTGAGACTCTGATGACGTGTCCTCGCCCACCAATTACACTTGACTTAGCTAGCTGAGCTCTAAGCTACCCGCTGACTGACGATATGCTGACCTTCTTCAACAATTGTCTGTTTCGATGACTGACTTTTAACCAGTTCCTACCTTCATTTTGCTGAGTTTATTTTATAATACACTTGTTCCAGTTGGTGCGTTTATCTATTGATTATATGGGGTTCTTTTTCTCAGTGCAAATTGAATCAGTTACGTATGAACTAGCCAAGTGACTTTTTTTTAGTCTCTCTTTGACACGACCACAAGTCCTCAAGTTTTAGAAAAGCCTTTGTGTTCACAAGGATGTTGTGAGAGTCACAAGAGAGGCCTAATTTGTGTACTTGGTCAAATCAAATTGAACATAAACCAAACCAGCTATATTATTTTCTAAATGAAAACACCAAAGTTCAACGCGTGCGCTCTGCTCTTTCTTGGTCTGGGCTTGGGACTTTGACTGGGCCACCCAATGGTGCGTCGGGAGAGCAAATTCTTTGTTTTTTCACAAGCGAGCCCAGTTTTCTACTCCAAACCAAAATAGACTTCCCATCCCACAACATAAATGGAAAGACGAACTAAAAACCCGAACAAGAAAATTATGACAAATAACACGACAAGGCTTAATTAGCATCTAAAACAACAGACAGGACAGAACAGAACACGAAGATTATCCACGACGGGCAGGGCGGGATAATTCTATTCAAAAACAGAAATAAGAGATCAGCATGAAAAACACAGCAAGAGATAACACAGAGACTTAGGGTATAAGAATTGTGCCTGCCGAGTTATCAAGGAAAGCACCGCACAAGACATTGCCGCTTCGTAAAATTGCTATACTGATGGGATCCGCATAATTACATTATTGCCCAAAACACAGAAAAAGCCTACAGGTCCTGGTTTCACTTGCTTTGCTACGTGCTGCTACCATTCACCAACTTCAAATTTCAGCAGCATCTTGGTCGTGACAAGAGCATAATTCCTCCAGTTAACTGCGCTCTACAATTCTAGATTCAAACTAAAAGTATTGAGTTCTACACTCATGAACACAACCCACCAAAAGGATTCAAAGTTCAAACGACATTTCTGCCAAGGTTAAAAGGTAAAACAAAAAATATGTAATATCATCAATCCGTGTTGAAGCAATCCAGACAACAATCTCTTCGTAAGGGGGGTTTACCCTAGAAGATGGGTCTTCCAAGAGAAGGTAGCCTAGGCAACAGTTATGAATGAACTGCAGCAAAACAAAGTTTGGATTTCATGCTCAAACACATTTACAGCTTTACAACAACAAATGCAAAAGTCTCGGATTGCACAGCTTCTCTTACCACTACAGTAATTTACATGATGAACAAAAGAAGTAATAAACACGGCAAAGTAATGCAAAATACACCACTCACCTACATCATGGCAGTTACAAACAGAGAAAACAAGGTGGTGCCCCATTCTTTATCTTTGGTAAGCCTACAGAGGTACCGTCTGCTCTGACACAGATGCCAACCCCTGCAACAACCTAACAATTTCCCCTGTATCATCCAGATAATACTTGGCTTTGCTGGGTTTTCGTCCAACCGTACATGCAAATACTTCAGCTCTGGGTGCGATGGATGGGCCTGCTATGGAACTTGTGATTACCTCAAACATGTCTTCATCAGATCTGTCATCACCTATGCAGAGAACAAAATCCGGTGACATTCCCCTTTCTTGCATGGTGGAAAGTAGACGTTTGGCTACAAGTCCTTTGTTTACACCCTGCACACACACACAAGAATGTTCAGTTTATCGAAATATTGTAAGTCCAATTGAGCCATGTGTTAGCTTCTGTGGTGAAGGCAGCAACGTTCACAATTTATATGAAGAAAAGAAAAGTTTTCACACCTAACCCAACAATCTTGATTCTCAATGGGCATCAACCCTATGAGTGAAGAAGACTTGATTAATCACTTATCCTTGGGGAAAAAAAACAAACAATACCGCATCTGTTGTCATGGAAGGGCCATATTGTTTTCAAAATTTTCATTTGTCAAACAGTATGCAATACCTATGTAACATTAAGAAATTTGTATTAATAATTTTGGTATGACCTCTAGTTTGAGCGCAGTCACTCTCTAACCCTCAACCCCCTCCAAACTTCTGATACCTTGACCAACCCAATGTTAAAAACATCGCCTTTCTCCGTTTCACACATGCTACTAAGCTTATGTGAATTTGGATACTGATCATACAGGTTGGAGAAATCAAAAACGAGATTTTACAGAACAGAGATAGCAACTTAACAAGGAAAGGGGTATCAAACCTGCGGCTTAACCTCCACTACATTCTGCCCGCTTTTAACATTAACTGGTTCATTAGCAAGCACACTTTCAAGATGATCAAGAAGTTCCTTAGCTTGGCATGATCCAAAATCTGGATCAGCATCCTCATAAGACCACACAAGTGCAGTTTCCTTATCTTCAATGGTGGAACCATCAGTTGTTTCAGTGTAAAGCTTCATTACTGGCTCTGCAATCTGCTTCCAACTGCTATCTGCAACTGGTGCACACGTTTCCCATTCTGCATCTCGCTTCAATCTGAATCCATATAATCATTAGTTTTAATCTAATCAACATTTTGATTGGTGTAAACATAAAACTTGAAATTTGCACAAATTTACCGTAGAAAGTAGCCGTGTTCAGCAGCAATTCCAAGCTTCTCACAAGGAGAGAGCCATTCAGCAAGTACTTTACGGCTTTTTGCACTAACAATGAAAACCATGTTGTTCTTGTCTCTGCACAAGTTATTGAGGATATCGATGGATTTAGAAGTTGGGCTCTTATCAATGGAAGCCTGAGGCATCAATGTACCATCATAGTCAAGCAGGATTGCCCTAGTTGTGGTCCTTTTGTAAGCTGAAACTATATGCTCCATAGAGAGCTTCCTGAAGTTCGAATCAAGGGCCACAACTCTGAAACTCAAACCGAACCCAATACCCCAGCACCTCTGACGCAAATGGCCCCTACATGTTCTTTCCAGATCTTGGAGGAAACTACGAGCCCAATACCCAACATCATGGGTACTGACATATCTATAATGCTTCTCATGTCGGAGCTGTTTTTCTGGCTCCGCCATCTCTAGGGCACAGTCCATTGCATCTGCCACAGCATCAATATTCCAGGGGTTCACACGAATTGCTCCACTCAAAGAAGGGGAGCAGCCAATGAACTCGGAGACAACTAACATGCTCTTCTTCGGGTTGGAGGGTTCCAACTCCAAAACCTTATCCAATTTCGCATTCCGTTGCCGACTGATTATGTATTCATATGGTATTAGATTCATCCCATCCCTGACAGCTGTCACCAAACAACACTCGGCAACAACATAATATGCAATTCTCTCATAGAACTTGAGTGGCTCATCAATCAACACGACAGGCTTATACCCAGGGTTCCCAAATGTTTCATTAATTCGCTTCACAGTTGAGGATGTCTCAGCCTGAACTTCTTTCACGTCTTTTCCCCGACCCCTGGCTGGATTGGCTATCTGCACCAATACAACCTTCCCTTGCCACTCTGGATGCTGAACAAGCAGCTGCTCCATTGCCAAAAGCTTCAAACTTATACCCTTAAAAATGTCCATGTCATCTACCCCGAGTAACATTATCCTTCCTCGGTCACAGAACTGTTTCATAAGCTCAACAACCTTGGCTTCAGTCTCTGGGAGGCTCAAAACCGACTGCAGCTGACCCATGTGTATACCAACAGGAAGAATCTTGATGCTAACAGTCCGACCGTAATACTCGAGGCCTATGTAACCCCGCTTGGATTCATAGGTAAGACCAAGCATTCGACTACAGCATGAGAGGAAATGCCTTGCATAGTCAAATGTATGGAATCCAATTAAATCAGAATTCAAAATGGCTCTCAGAATCTCTTCCCTGACAGGCAATGTCTTATAAATTTCAGACGAAGGGAACGGACTATGGAGGAAAAACCCAAGTTTCACGCGATTGAATCTCTTCCTCAAGAAAGTTGGCAACACCATCAGATGATAATCATGTATCCACACAAAATCATCTTCTGGGTTAATCACTTCCATGATCCTATCTGCAAAAATCTTGTTCACTGACACATATGCTTGCCATAAGGACCGGTTAAATCTACCACCGAGGTCCGGCGAAAGGGGTAGCATGTAATGAAACAGTGGCCACAACTGCTGCTTACAGAACCCATGATAATACCGGCTGAAAAGATCTGGTGGGAGAAAGGTTGGGACACATTTAAAGGTCTCGAGAAGAATTTGGGAAACCTCGTCTTGTTCATTTGGGTGAATTTCTTCCTTAAGACAACCAACATAAATGACTTCAATCTCATCATCCCCCAAACCATCTTTCAATTGGAGAAGTAGTGAATTCTCATCCCAATTGAAAATCCAACCCTTACTGGTATCTGATTTTCTCTGCGCCCTTATGGGGAGCTGGTTAGCCACTATTATGATTCGGTCACGTTGGACTGAAGATGAAGACATGTCTTCGGAGCACGCACTCTCGGACGGATCATCATCAACATCGGATATCAAACTGGCAACAGTCATAATACGTGGAATTCGCCTGCCAATTCGGCCAAACGAAGGAGCCTCGCCTGAGGTAAGCTCCAAAAGATTGGAATACGATTTGGACACCATTTGTTTCTAGACTGGAACTCTAGTTCATCAAAGCCTCTCTATATCTATCCCCTCGCCCACATAGATGAAACAACCCATTAAAGATTACGTATTTTCTATGACAAGCAAAACCTTTTTGAAAATTTATATCGCAGAAGCAGACTACAATAAGCTTGAAATACAAACAACCGGTCTGAGTTTTGAGTGAGAGGTTACTGCTAGTACTGATAATTTCGAATGAAATCCTAGCTAAGGGATAAAGAGATTATGACAAGTTAAAGGCTGACTGCAAATATCTTTGAAGATAAGTGAATCGAAACAAGGGAAGTATAAACCAAGAACTTTCTTGTTGTCCGGATAAAAGGAGATGGTAAAAGGAATGGAATACATTCAGATCACACACAGCCCGGAAATATTCGGCAACCAAACATTCAACTAGACATTCTTTTCTTGGTGAGGTTCAACTAGACATTCTCACACATGCACTGCTGAGAAAATATGGATTCAACTGAAACCAAACACAACAACAGCAATAACAAAACAAGAACAAGAACAACAATCACAATTTCAAAATTCAAACTTCCAGCAATAAAATTGAGAACAGTTTAAGATGTTACCAGTAGCTGAAATTGCAAAAACCCACTTTTTATTGAGTGGAATTGAGAAAGAACGAAGCAAAACGAAAGGTGAACAAAAATCTAATCAAAGATGGGGAAAAAAGGAGACCCCAAAATTTGGTTGCTTTTCATGGGACTTTCTCACAGTCTACCCTTGTAATCCTCTCTCTCTCTCTCTCTCTCTCTCTCTCAGGAGGATCAACCCAACCGAGGCCAACATAAAATAGTGGGATAATGTTCTGGACAATTTACTTTGTTTTTCACACATTTATTATTTTGTGGATTTCTTTGTTTCTTTCAAAGAAGAAAAAACATGAATAGAAAATGACGAAAGCTTATGAGCCGTTGGATGCGGTATTGTAACAGAATGGGACGGCTAGGAGAGTTTACGACAGAGATGTTGAGAGAGTAGTGGATGAGGTCTCTAGGCCTTATCCCTTGTCCTTTGGTGTGTCCGCCACGAGGCTTCCTACATAACGGTGGGACCCACACCGAGGGTCTTGTCCGAAACTGGATGTCGAGAGCGTGCGACTCTTTACGTGGCGGACTATGAATCGGTTCCGTGACACGTGTCGCTCTGTCCATGCTTCATTGACAGCTCGAGACTAGGCCCCAGGGAGATGCGTCTCGTTTGACCGATTTATCGGATTTGTCCGACAGTCATTGCAACAAATATACTATTAACAATAACAAAACAACTAAGCTACACTCTCAGTGCAGATAAAAAAATATATATATTTCCAACCGAAAAAAAAAACAAAAACAAAAATAATGCTCATTGTGAATGGTTTCTGAATCAATTCACTAAACAAGCTTTAATATAAATTGCAATTAGGCTCGGCCATGGGAAAAGATAGGACCCAGGATTGGCTAAACCTTTTTGTAGTAATCAAATATTAATAAATAAATAAATAGAATTTCTCAAACCTGTAATTACTTCACGATATCATATTAAGATCTTCCACAACAGCTTTGCAATCCGAAGAGTTGTTGACAAGCATAATTGACTAGTGCAAATCTGTAATTTGATAAATGACACATCAAAATGATTTTTTATTAAAGAAAAAAAAGACAATGAGAGTTTGATATTTACTTCAAATTGAAATTGAAGAGAATGAGATTACCAATAGCATATTTGAGTGACAAAGACATTGAGGAATTCAATTGAGATTTCTTTTACATAGAATTGATAGGAAGTTTTGAGAATTACGATAGTTCTTATTAATTATGTATTTCAGTCGATGATATATAAAATAAATAATTTCGAACACGTAATACTTCATGATAGCAAATTAAGATCTTCCGCAACAACTTTCTACTCCAAACAGTTGTTGACAAGCACAAATTGACTACTGAAAATCTGTAATTTGATTAATCACACATCAAAATAAATTTTTATATTAAAAAATAAGAAAAAGCAATGAGAATTTGATACTGACTTCCAATTGAAACAGAGGATAAAGAGATTACCAAAAGCATATTTGAGTAACGATGACACTGAGAAGTCTGATTCAGAATTCGAAGGTTTTAGTTATAATTCGATGGGAAGCTATGAGAGAATTATGACAATTCCAACTAATGATGGATTTCAGTTGATTGCATGAGCATTTTTCGGTCGGTGAAATGAGAGTTTTTAGTCGGTAGGTAGAATGAGTGTTTTCAGTCGATAGTATGTTTGAAGTTTTAGTATAAAGGAATTCAGATGTTTGGGTGGAGGATTTATGGAAATTGAAATAAAGATGATGATAACATTATTTTAACTCCGAACATGTGAAGGTTGAAAAGGAATTTCCACAATGACATTAAAATGATATCAGCAATTGATATCTTCTTTTTTCAAAACCGTAATTGCAAAAAAAAAAAAAAAGAAATTACGTCATTTATACTCAGAGCATTGGGTCTCTCAAATAAAAAATATAATTTGCTCAGGAAAACTTACAAAAATAACATATGAATGTGCAATTATTGGTTTGAAATTTATGGGAAGTACAATTTTGGTCAGGAGATGGTGCAGTTGAATACAAATATCTAAAGTGTAAAGTGTAAACTATAAGGCTTCTTATTCACTTAACCTATAACCATCCATTTAGAAATTAAACTCTGAAATCTCGATCCTTAATTTTCACGATTTGTCCACATTTTATTTAATAAATTATGTTCTTAAGTTGCCAAACAGTAAAAATATTAATTTTTTCTCTTCAATTCTCGACTTTTAGTTAAATCCGAAGTTATTTTCCTCCATCATTCTAAAGTATATTTCTTCTAAATTTTTAGAGTTATGTTATTTGTAATATGGGTAATTTGAAATATACTATATATATATTTTTCATTTATTAAATGGAGCCTCGGATAATACAAAGTGGACAATAACTAGTTTTTGTTGTTGGAAAAGTGGACAATAATTAAGGATTAATTCGGATAAGAATATAGCAGACGTGTAAGCCTCGGGGAAGAATACGCCATCATTATCTGCGTTACATTTTATTTCCGGATATTTGCGAGAAAAGACAACAAGCCGGCGGTTTCAGCCCTACTTTCCGTAAAACGGGAAACGATGGGCAGATAAGGTTTGTGTCAGAGTGCTTACGCTGTAACGCCACTGCATGACAAATACAGTTGAGCATTAACAGCTGAAATCGCGCGGTAGAGGAAGTGCCACGTGTATGCTCCGTAAATTCTTCTTGACGGTGGGGAAACATCCAAAAGATCGTAACGGAATGGTTTGATTTGGAAATTGGAATGGACAAGAGGAAAGCAGAAAAGGATTCTTCGCGGAAAGGCGTACGGTGGTTGGTGTACCTATATATAAGGGACCCACGTAAAGATTGAGGGTCAGAATTAATCTTGGACGTTCAAATTGGGGACATGTGAAAATGGCCAAACAGGCCGGAATATGGAATAAAATAATATTCTCAATCTTATAGCACCAGATGCGCTTCAAATGTTTTATCTTTTTCCAACCAATAAAAACAATAGAAAGTATTTACTTTTTAGTTGCTGTGATCTGCTGCATATGTAATTATCCAAGTTTAGTTGTCTCTCTACCCAATTAAAAAATTCTGGACATTTTTTTATTTATAGTTTTTTTCTTGGGTGACTTTGAAAAGCATGATTCTATTTCTATGTACATATATGACATAATTGAAACTCCTCCAAATCGTTGCCCTTATCAAATTTGTACCCTCTTCCGTTTACCAAATTTTGATTGGTTAGCCTCTATGTGGGCTTTATGCCTTTATGTATGCCTTACATATTTTGTTAGTTTTATTTATAGTAGGCTATGTCTGTATGCATTGCATTTTGTGTGAACTCAATTATTTGAGTTTATTTTGATGTAATATGGTGTTTGACCTTCTATTAAATGAAACAAGATTTCGTCCAAAAAAATTTTGATTGGTCAGCGGTGGTAGAATCGATCCATGTAGATTTTGACTTGCCAATGTATACAACAAGAGTACTTTTTTTTTATAATGGTTTGCAGTGGTTTGTAACTAAAGACGATGTTGTGGTGTCACGTAAAATTAGAGCTAAAAATATAAAATCGAAGTAAATGACTCACTAATGTAGTAGTTTGGTATATAACCGCCTCAAGAAAATATTCATACACTTAAGGTTTTGTTAGAATATTTCCTTCCCTAATATTAGTTGAATTTTAAAAAATAAAAAATAAAAGAATAGATAACATTGAGGATAAGATAACATATACATTTGCTCTAATTAGACATATATCTAAGGTGTGTGTGAACATTGAGATGGTGAAGATAATTCATCAATTAATTTCTCATGCTATATATATTCACTGTACACACATCCGAAAGAAGAAATAATTTGCATGTTTCATATATTACGATTTCATGTGCTACTCTTCAACTAAGTACGTAGGTGTTTCTAGATTGGAATCCAAAATCTGCATAAATTCAATCAACAAAAGGAAACGAGTGCTCATAACTTGTTTGGTTGTTTCCGCAATGAATACGTGCAGTTTGAATTAAGCTCCCAACTAAACCACACAAGAACATGTATGATGCATAAACTAGCTATTGATTTGTAACGGTTCTTTCGTCTCTGATGATCTCATATACTTGTACTTTGTATGTATCTCTCTCTCTCTCTCTTTTCTGTTTGGTCAATGAGTGACACAAGAACAAAGTAGAAAACTCCAAGTTGGTCAATGAATGACGCAAAAAAGAAAAAGAAAAAGAAAAAGAAAAAGAAAATTTGTTG
>NC_024127.1:13532227-13544170 GCF_000346735.1 Prunus mume
CTGGGTGAAGCAAAGTACAAAGTGAACATCAAGTATGTTGCGAGACAGACAGCTTCGTCTTTTATCGAGGAGGGGAGAAATAAAACGTCGATAGGTTTCTTTCTCGGCATACAAGATGAAGCAGAGAAACTATTTGATCAAGTCAGTAGTGGTCACTCTCCCAGCTTTTATCGTGATTTATGCATCATGCACATATATCTACAAACTGATTTGCTTCACATATTTTTAAACTAGCAAAAACAACTACTGTTCATATTTGTTTTAGTACCCATCATTATTAATACACCTACAAGGGGTGGCTACTTATCTCATCATCATCTTCTATGTGGTGTGTTTGAATTTGAGAGAGATTTCAGAGAGAGAGAGAGAGAGAGCTGGTGAGAGATGGAGGACAACTACAATGGTGATGATGATCAGAATAAGGGTGTTTTTAGTGTGTGCACAGAATCCCAATCAGATGAAGGTGATGTTGTTGGTGAGGAGGAGTTGGAGCAGGAGGTTCTAAAAAGGAGGATCTCAGGCCATCCACTGTATGGGCTGTTGACGGAGAATCACATCAACTGTTTGACGGTACTTCCTTTTTCTTTTAGTCGGGTTTTCTCTTTTTGGTTCTGGAAGTTACTTGTTTATGATGCAGAATTAAACTAAGAATGATACAAACCTTGACTCAGCTGCTGTAATTTTACCAATTCCTGTGAATCTTTTTTTTATTTTATTTTTTTAAAAGATTGTACACAAATATGATACGGTCAGACACAGATGAGGAAGTCCAAAATGGCGTCTAATTTGCAAGTGTTTTGCATGGTCATATATAGGTGCAGATGGGTAGCTAGCTAGGTTTAAGAACACATATATCATCACAATATTAGATAAGTGGTTAGGTAGGTCAATGGTTAGATACGCATGCGCAGGTCAACAATAACGATCGATGTGAATTATTGTCAGGTGGGGTTGGGTGAAAATATTGGAGAAATTGGAGTCACAAGTACTGAAAAGGACAAGCTCAAGGCCGCTGCCATTCCCACTTCTTCAGACCTTGATCAATTCATGGTAGCTTTCTTCTTTGTATAATTATAAATTATTATGTTTAATTATGGAGAATTAATATGTTCTGTTGGAATTAATCGCAGGAAGCATACTGCGACGCCCTAAACAAGCTGAAAGAAGCCATGGAGGATCCTATAAAAGAAACGACCTCTTTCATCACTGCTATGTATGCTCAACTTGAGGATCTCAGTGCCTCCAAAAAAACCACATTAACCCGTACACCTCCACTTGAGGAGCTGCATGCGTGGCTACATTTGACCGATTATGCTGATGAAAACTGATGATCTTTGATCACTAAATTTGGTAGTTGATGAGTTATAATAATGTTAATTTGTCCCAACATGAGATGAAAGTACTTGCTATATATTAAAGTTTCTTAATTAATTTTGTTACATCAATTTATAACGTTACTTACATGCATACATTTTGTCTGGTGGATTTTACATCTCAGTCACACTTTATTATTTATGACCGCAAAGGCAATATGAAGATTCTTCACTTCATAAATACGATATAGAAGTGTAAAATAAACATGACTAAGGAACATTTAAAACATAGACAACTTTCAAGTTTCAATATGTTTTACAAGCTAGCCAGTGGGTCAGGTCTAGTAGAAAAGGGATTTGACCATGCATACTAGTGGTTTTAGGTTCGAACTCTCATGTAGAGACAATCCTTATAAGGAGTAATTTTTGGGTGTTCTAAGTATACTACTTAGCTGGTGTACCATCCAATAGATACACGGCATGTGGAATATTTTCAATGCAGCCAGTCACATATCATAAAAAGCAATAAAGTAAGTTGGAGAATAATTCTACATATCATATGTGTAGTGGATGATACACCAGTCACGTTGTGTACTTGGAACATATAAAAATTTCTCCCTTAGAAGGGACCAACATGGGCTATAGCCCATATGAGTTTTTATTTTATCAGCCCAAACTTTAATTTAGCCCACTTAAGCCTTCTTATGACAATCATGACACACTTACATCCAAAGACTCACAACAAATCAAGACTACTAGCTTATCCAACAATACACTAAGGACCCATTTGGTGGGCCGGATAAATTAGGTGGATTAAGATTTTAAATACAATATGGTGTTTGGAGGCCCAAAATGTAGTTGGACCAAATTGTGTGTAATCTGGTCAAACCCCAAATTAGGTGGATTGTGCGTACATAAGTGTAAATTTAGCCCATTCCATTTGTATGGGGCTTTTTCTTCCGGCAGCTGTAAATGGGCTAGGCTACTATAAAGGGCAGATTGATGAAATTGTCCCCCTTTGTCTGAGTTTGAAAATCAAGCTCCAAAAATGCTTCGAAAGGGCAGTAGAGCCTTAGGAAGCATCTTGGTTACCTTCACCAGCCAAAACAACAGCAACTTACAGATGATTTCTTAATGCTTACAGATGAGTTATTAGCTTGGCATGAGGAAATCATGGCATGAGAGCAAAATTAACATGAATTTAGCACTAAAGAGAGAATTATGTGTTTTGGAGAGTAGAAAGGGTGTCCAAGTAAGAGAGGAAGGGTTTTTAAGTAGGTTTGGCTGAGAGAGAAGGGGGCAAAAAGGAAATTGTGGCTTGGGTGCTTCTTCCGGCAGCTTGATAGTGACTCTGTCACTGTTAGAACAATATGCCAAAAGAGGGAAAACGGGGAAGAAGGGTGAATAATGCACGAAATGGCTGGATTTTGCAAGTAAGAGAGGAAGCTTGTTCTCTGGTTGTGGATGATTTTTGTTAGGTTGAAGATGCCCTATTTATAGCCGCTGGAAGCCATCTTTTCCCAAGAAACCCTAATGGCTTCCATCCCATTTTGCCAAGTTTTTCCCTTCCTTTCTCCCCTCATCCCTTCAATCATCCTATTTTGGTGAAATCTACTCTGCTCTTTCGCACAAAATCAGGAGATTTGGGAGATCAAGGCCTTTTTTCCCGCAGTCTCCCTAGTGATGAATTCCTATTTTCAGATATCTCATTTTCTCCCTTTCTTTTCCTCTTTCATAGTCAGATCTGATAAAAGAAAGAGCTTTAGTATACTTGCTGGTTCGAATGGTGGCTCATTGCGTGCCAATATCTTTTGTTTCTTTGGATGTCTTGCTTGAAAACTTGTTCCTTCCCTCTCAGCAGCCTACGTGGTCTTCCTAGCTCCTTCCAAGGCTTTACCTTTCAGTCAAATGCTGGAGCCTTTGCTGCCCTCTTACTTCTAATTTGTATGAGCTTTCAACCTACCAAACAAATAGGCTAATCTCATCAAATATTGGGCTATATGGGTTAATTTTAGTGGACCATTTTGGTTGGGTTATTTTGGTTGGGTTACTTTGGTTTGGTTATTCTTCCTTTTTGTGCTTACCCATATGTTTGGGCCTAAGAAATGGGCTTGGGTTCCGAGGCTCCCAAGCGACTCGGAACGTCCATTTCTCGGCCCATCAATGGGTCTCATGACAACTTATTACCATCCATACCACAATCCACTCAAGCAAGCTTCGGGCATTTAAGTGGCTTGGGCCCACTTAGGCTTGTAACGTGATTGGGTGTGACATAATAATGTTTTGCATGACATGTAGCTTGACATGTCTTTCAATTATGATGCTTGACAGGATAATTAGCATGGATTTATAGAACTAACGTATTTCACAATCTTAATTTTGATTCCTAGCACGATAGATTATTTATTTGGCATGGCACGCAAAATGTGATTCGTGCACGGTAAATCTTTGCGTGCTCCAAATTGGGTCTTTTCTCAATAATATATTGTTTTGGGCCGAGAATATATTCGGGCCCAATTGTGAATTTTTTGGGCCTCAACACCATTTTAAAATTCTGGGTTTGTCCCTACTCCGATGGCATCTCGGTAGTGTATGTATGAGAAACTCTCATACCCTTGTAGTTTAGACATTGCTTGTATATTTTTTTTAAAAATGTTTTACAATCTTCATGCTCAACTGGTGATTTACCTTCTGAACTTGTACCTAACTTTCGATTGACCCCATATCCTTTTTTTTAAAATATAGAAAATTAAGGATATTAACTTCTTCTCTTTTCGCCAATTCCCCCATGTTGTCTAAATCCTCAACATTTATGAGGGCAAATTGGTCATTTATATGTTAAAATAAAATTTGAAATAATAATCAATAATGATTAGGGGTGGGTATCGGGACTGGAAAATCGAAACACCGAACCGAACCGGTGAAAAAAAATTGGTTGACAAAAAAAGTCAACAAACCGGACCGAACCGATTCCAACCGGTTCCGATTTCGATTTTACACCCCACCGCATCGGACTGGACCGAACTGGACCAGTTATATATGTATTTTTTTATTTTACAAAATTTTAAAATCTATGGTAAACTACAGTAAACCCCTCAACCTATAAGGTCATTTACGAGTTCATACTCGATTTTCGGGACATTTACGAGTACATACTCAACGTCGCGGAAAACCTATAATTTGCCCCCTCCGTTAGCCAAACCGTTAGTGAATTTGTTAAATGTTGATGTGGCAAAAGTGAGACCTATTTTTTAATTGACGTGGCCTTACAGGTGGACAAATAAATAATAAAAAATTATGTATATATTAAAAAATGATTTTTAAATCATTAAAAAATGAAGAAAAAAAAAATATCATCTCTCTTCTCCTACCCAGCCAAACCCTCTCTCCCTCCCAACTCAACCCCACATCTCAGCCACTCCTCTCCCGTCGCCCACCCCCACCCCCAAACCCAACTCTCTTTCTCTCTCATTCTCCTTCCCAACTCACCTCAACTTCTCCAAAAAGCTGTCCAGAAAGCTCATCCTTCTTCTCTAGAAAGTTGTCTGTAACAAAGCTCGTCTATAAAAGAAGAAAAATGGCTTGGGATATTTAATATATGAAAGAGAGAATAGGCCAGGTTCATCCTTTTTGGTGTGAGGAATATTTCTTTACAGAGCTTTGTTTTTGGACGTAAAAGTGAGATCTGGACTTCAAGAATCAATATTGAAACCCATAATCTTTACCCATCTGAGAAATTTGGGATTTGGGTTTTGAATATAAGTCATGGAGTCACAAGATCATGGTGATCAAAGAGAAATCAACAGTGTAAATATATTAAAGGGCAAAACATAAGGAAGAACTAGAAGATTTTGGGCAAGAATTGGACAAAATCTTTACGCTTTTTTCAAAGCACCCATTTTGTTTTTCTTGACGATTTTCACTTCCCAAATCATATTTTTCTCTGAAAACTAGAAAAAGCATCAATGGTAGATTTGACGAAATCGCTATAGGCGCATCGGCAATCTCTTCGGCTTCGGGCTGCATCGTCTTAGTCGGTTTGTGCAGATCGGAGGCTTTTCGTTACGACGATGCTGGCGGTGTTGCTTGGGGATATCATGAAAGTCTCGAACCAAGCATGACAGCGACTACCAGTTTTCCAGATCGGAGGCTTGTGGGTTTGGTGGTGTAGATCGCAGGGGGGGGGGGGGGGGGGTTTGGGGGGTAGGCTAGAGTGAAGATGATGCAACCCGAAGCCGAGGAGAGAGGGAGAGTGTTATGGTCTGGGTTGTCAGAGAGAGAGAGATATTTTTTTTAAAAATAATTTAAACAATGAAATAAATTTTTTAATTAATATTTGGTCCACGTGGAAGTCCAAGTCATCAAAAAAGGGTCCCATTTTTGACATGTCATCATTTAACAGACTAACTAACAGTTTGGCTAACGGATGGGGCAAATTGTAGGTTTTTCGCGACATTGAGTATGTACTCGTAAATATCCCCAAAATCAGGTATGCACTCGTAAATGACCCTATAGGTTAGGGGGTTTACTGTAGTTTACCCTAAAATCTAATGTCATATTTTAAAGGGCAATGATTTCCCCACTCCTATTTTATCCACTGGCACTCCTTTTTTAGTTATATAAAAAAGGAGTGTAAGTGGATAAAATAGGAGAAAAAGGAGTGGGGAAATCACCATTTTATAATCACTATTTTTCCAAGTTCAACTTCAAAAAATTTCTAAATGTATGAATTGAATTATTTGTTAATTTTTAACCCAAAAAAATAAGTTTTTTATTATAATTTTTTTGAATTTTTTTTAAAAATAATAAATTAATAATCCGATTCAAAACCGGAACCGGTCAGAACCAAACCGGTTGGTTTTTGAAATTTTTTTTACCTAAACCGGACCGAACCAGACCGATTAAATAGTACCGGTTTCAATTTCGGTTTGAGGTGAGAACCGGACTGCGCTCCCCCTAATAATAATAGAAATAAAGTTTTTATTTTTTTAAAAAAAAGAGAGAAGGTCATCCTCAGACTAACCACACTTCCTATTAGCCTGTGAATTTTTGCTTACCAATTCCACTTCCTATAATCCTCAGACCAACCCCCTTCTTCCCCAAAATCGAACACATCCCATACAACAACACCAAAACCACCACCATATATTTGAACAAAAAAATCCATATGTACATATTTGGACACAAAAAAATCTATTTGATCAAAAACCGCACAAGGGGCAGATGGGTTGTGGCAAGGTGGGTGATTTTGTGGATGTCGAGGATGGACCTGGGCTTTGGGGGAAGAGAGAGAAAGTGTGTGTGTGATGGTTATGGGGTGGTGGCTGTGGAAGGGTGAGCTGTTGAGAGAGAGAGGGAGGCTGCGATGGGTAAAAGGGTGGTTGTGGGTTGGGGGGTGTGTTGCGAAAGGGGAGGCAACGACGATGGTGAGGGGGGATGGGTTGCGAATTAGTCTTGGGGTAAGTTGCAGGTGGGAAAGGGGTAGTCAAGTTGGGGGAGAAAAAGAGAGAGGGGAGAGGGGGTCTATGGGTATGATGGTTTTTTGTTTTGTTCATTTTTCTTTAATTTTTTTCTAAAAAAATAATTTATTTTTAATGATTTAACAAAAAATTGAATGAAATGTTGATGATTTTGACGGCAGAGGGAAAATTAGCAGAAAAAAAAGTTCATATTCTTAATTTTTCTTTTAAAAAAAGGGATAGAGGGTAAATCAAAAATTAAGAACAAATTCAGGGGCAAATCACCAATTAATCATTTTTATTTTCTTCCTTTAATCTTGTTGTAGAAAAATAACTGAGTCCAATAGCCCACATAGAAACGGGGATGAGTTGGGCTCAGTTTCGTCGGAAAAAAAAAACGAGTTGGGCTCGGCCCGTCAAGTTCCATTTTGTCCACGCGGCGATCTTCTGTGAATAACTAGCTTAACCACCACTTGCACACCAAGCAGCGGGGAAAGTCCAGTTTGCCTCTCTCTCACCAAAGAAACAAAAAAGAGAGAGAGAGCGAGAGAGAGAGAGAGAGAGAGAGTAGGAAGGAAACTTCGCCCAGTTCTACACTTTTCCCTTCCGCTGATTCTACTCAATTGTGCTGCTACTTCTCTTGGGTCTTTCCAAAACCCTATTCCACATCGAATTTTGAGGTCAAAATCTTAGGTTTTCTTTGAAAAGGAAGCAGCAGAGTAGGGGCATGTTGAAATCGGCGGGGAAGAGTGGAGATGGGTCTGGGTCTGGTGGATCGGTGGCTCCTTTTCTGAGGAAATGCTATGAGATGGTGGATGATAACGATGCAGACTCTATAATCTCGTGGAGTGAAACCGGTGACAGCTTTGTGATATGGGACATGACCCAGTTCTCGATTTTATTGTTGCCCAAGTATTTCAAGCACAGCAACTTTTCTAGCTTCATGAGGCAGCTCAATATCTATGTGAGCTTTTCTGGGCAATTTTTTACTTTTTCTTCTATCTCGGTTATTGCATTTTGAGGTTTCTTTTTCATTATATGGAGGCGTTCTTTAGCTGCGTTACAGTTGTGGGTTGAATTGGTTTTTGTCAAATTGTGCTTATATTTATATTGGATTTTTAGACTTTTTTCTTCTTGTTATTATTGCGGCAATCCCAAATATAAATAATAAAAGAAAATTGCGCATTCGTAAATGATTGTAAACTAGAAGAAATCTCTTAAATCAAGTTTTCTTTCTTGCGTAGATGATTAGTTTGCTCTTTTGAGCCTAGACTTGTGCTCAATTGGTCCAAATCAAGTTTCGTATTTCCTTCATTTGGAAGTTTTCTGTGGTTATCCATTTAGGTGGGACTCAAAAGGGAAGGGTCTGTCTAAGGTGTAAGCCTTGGCCATGAGTTAAGACTTTGTAAAATATTTTGAATGGTGAAGTTCTCTTTTCGAAGCCTGATCCGTCTCCCTTCTTTTTGTCTCAGTTGGCCCTGAGCTAATTAAATGGTTGTGCTTCAGTCTCAGTTGCCCAGAAATGCTATATTGAGAAAATAGCAATGTATATAACTATATGCATTGTATATAGTATATAGCTATATGCATATGTATGTATATATCTGCACTACAGGTGCACTTGTGTGATTCTCTGTGAGTGTAAATGTCATGTTATGTTATTTGAATTGTCAACCAATAGTCAAGTATTCAAGAATCTTATTGTTTCAGGGCTTCAGAAAAATAGATTCAGATCGTTGGGTGTTTGCAAATGAAGGGTTTATTCGAGGTCAAAAGCATTTGTTGAAGAATATTTCTAGAAGGAAACATCCTCAGGGCACAGATCAGAGAAAAGCATTACAGCAGAAAGACAATCCTGATGGGCCTTTTGAAAACATTGTTGAAAATGGTCTATGGAGGGAAGTTGAGAACCTGAAGACTGATAAAGTTGCTCTGAAGCAAGAGTTGGTCAAGCTTAGGCAGCACCAGGAAATTTCAGAAAATAACTTGCTCCTCCTGAGGAACCGCCTTCGTGGAATGGAGAAGAATCAGCAGCAGATGCTGTCATTTCTAGTTATGGCCATGCAAAGTCCTGGGTTTTTAGTTCAGCTTCTTCAGCCAAAAGAAAACAGTTGGCGCATTGCTGAACCTGGAAATATGCTAGAACAAGGTGTAGATGATGGTATACCAATAACTTCTGATGGTGCGATAGTGAGATACCAACCTCCTGTGGATGAAGCCCCGAAGCCTATCCTCGCAGCGAATTCAGGCTCAGACAAACAAACTGAATTTGATTCTTATATAGATGGAATGAACGATTTTGTCGTGAATCCTGATTTCATGAAAATGCTAATGGATGAAAAGTTGAGCTCTCTGGAAAATCAAGCCCCATATACCCTACCGGATATATCTGATGATGGTGCATGGGAGCAGCTTCTTTTAGCTAGTCCTTTCTTAGAAGATATTGAAGCTACAAAGGAAGATGGAAAAGAGACTGTTGACTCTAGAATGGAGGTGGAATCAACCGCATCGGAGCTGCAAGAATCACAGAATTTTGATACTTTAATAGAGCAAATGAAGAAATCTCAGAACTTTGCATCGGAATCAACAGTTTATGGATCTAATGTGGAGAGCTCTCAAAACTTGGAACATATAACCGAACAAATGGGATATTTAGCTTCTGACTCTAACAGCAAACGTGGAACACAATCAGGAAAGTGAGAGCTTCTTTTGGGATACCTCATACATGTAACGCTCTTTCTCAGTCAACTTAACAAATGTAAGTCGCTTCGCTTCTTATTCTTCAATCAATCTTTTATACTGTCCTAGGAGAATCATATTTTAAATATAATTGAGGCTACCTGGAGTTCTGAAGTAATTTGTGTTGTTGGGTTGCATGCTGTAATTTGAACTATATCTACTTACCTTTCCTTCATTTTGCTTATGGACAGATTTTGGTGGGCGGCATGACCGTTGGGAAGAGTATTTTGCTTGCAGTTTTGCTCTGTTTCTACATGTAATTCGAGTAATTTTCCTGTGAGGTTTAATAGCTGCTTGGTTAAAGAGCATTGGAGAATATATGTCATCTACGCCACTGCAGTGGCCTTGCTTTTTCTTAACTTCTGCAACCTCACTTGGTATAATTTTCTTGTACCAACCTTGTAAATTCACGGGACACCGTTCTCATTTTCTCAATATAAATGAAATACACTTTGCATATGACGTTCTTCTCTCTCTCTCTCTCTCTCTCTCTCTCTCTCTCTCTCTCTCTCTCTCTCATGGCAACTAGAGGCGTTCTCTTATGATATTTATATAGTGCACATGCAATTTGAATATTCGATTTCATTTTTCAAGGTTGTTAGAGATTCTAGGTAACGTCTCTTTTATCTAAGGCTAGTTGTGGTAAGAGGGTTTGGCTTGCTTCCCTCGTTGCTCTGAAGAGGCTTGCCCGCAAATGAAGGTGAAAGTACCATTTTTCTCAAACCATTCCCATCCACAAAGGTACAAAAACTACATAACCTTGTTTTTTTAAAAGAAAAAAACTGCATACTTATTAGATGTCAATAAGGAAGAAACGAAAGTTCATGTAGGATCACGGGATGAAATTATACCGAAAATAAGAAGCAACATTGAAATTTCCATAGGAATAGGAAACACAGAATACAGTAGCATATGATATATAGGAAAGGACGAATGTTCATGGATGGATAGCCTTTGCCAGGCCAAAAGCGGCAGCGGATGCCACGGCTCCGATGAGAGCAGTCTGGAAGGCACTCTGGAAGGGTTTATTGCCGGTAAACTGGCCCTTGGCAAAGCCAAATATTAGCAACGCCCCCAAGGTGACGACAACGGAGGCAACCAAAGCTTCTCTAGCCCTCGGAAAAAAGACGTAAGGAAGGAGGGGCACTGATCCACCCAAAACGTAAGCAATGGCAATGGTGAGGGCGCTGTGCAGTGCTCTTCTTGGATCTGGCTTTTCCAATCCCAGTTCAAACCTGAATCATCATCATCATTTAAATTAAAAATAGCTTGCTTGCTTAATAATGCTAGTTACACAATTAACATAATTCCGAATTCAGAGGAAATAATAAAGATGGAAGTCATGACGGACGGAAAAACATAACCAGGCTGAGGACCACATGGGTTTTGTCCACAATTTCTAAAGTAAGCATTTTCAAAAGAGAAAGAGAAATTGGATTCTATTATTGCATTTGATAAGTGATGGATCTATTCACTTGTCAACTAGTTGGCCCACTGGTGCACAGAAGAGAATATCCACAACACTAACACATTCTCTCCCTATCCTTTATTCATCATTCATCATTCATCATTCATCATTCATCATTCTAATTCTAAAGTTAATTAAATTTGTATTGTTTAGGAATATGAACAACAACTTACTTCATCATGAAATCCACCCACGCTTTGGGATTCTTCCTTAGAGCGTTCACCACAGGCGTATACTCATGTGGCTCTACCCCGTACTCTGCCAGTATCTCTGCTACCTCTGCCGCCTCTGCAATTTTCATATGAATAAACCCCTTCATACTTCATAATTCATATTCAATTCTAACTAAGCATACCAGAGACACACAGAGACTTATAACAAAATAAAAAATCAACCTGTATCAGGAACGTTTACTACTTCCTCTTGTTCTCTCCTCAGCTCCCTCGTATAATGATCAGCCTCGCTTTTCGCCGCCAGATATCTGCGTCAGAAATATTGACAATAACAATAATCTACAATCAACAACCCTAATAATTTTCGCATTTTCTCAGTAACCAAACAAAACAGAAAAAGCGATAAGCAGAATTGAAAGTATACCCGCCGAGTCCCATGGAGATGGCACCGGCAGCGACTTCGGCGATGCCAGCAGTGAGAACGATAGATGACGTGGCATTGGCACCGGAGAGTCCTGCTGCGAGAGCGAAGGGCACGGTAAGACCGTCGGATACGCCGATGATGATGTCACGGACGATCTCTCCAGCGGTGAAGTGTTTCTCTGTGTGCTGACTCAGGAGTGTTTGCTTCTCTGGGTCCAAGGTCCTTGCTTGCCCGCGCCCGTCATTAGCTGCCATTGTAAAACGGAAAGGGTTTTGGAGTCAAGTAACCAAACCCCGGATTTCGGAGCCTTTTATTTATGTTGCTGTCTTTTTGTGTTTAAATTGGGTCTGCTATGCTTTTGCTTGCT
>NC_024127.1:13544891-13564640 GCF_000346735.1 Prunus mume
CTAAAAATGATGGCTCATTAAGTCAATATATACTTCATATTAAAATCCCATAAAATCAAGTTTTCTTATTTGATGTGTAAGGAATAAAAGCCGCCAAAAATTTTCTTGAGAAAATGATTATTTCAAAAAACCATTTTTCATACTTAGTCAATATTGCACCCCCGCTAAAAATCTTGAGAAAATGATTTTTCATACGTAGGAACCCAAAACTCTTATCCGAAAATATTATCCAAATTAATTGTTTAAGTAAACAAAGTTGTAAAAAAACAAAAAAATGAATAGTATTTGCCATGGCAAGCCTTGCACTGCTGGAAACACAATTTTTTTTTTGGTGCTAGGGCAGCCACTATTCACGTGAATAGTATCCGCCCTAGGGCTCCCCTTGCCATGGCAAGGGGCTAACTGGTGGAAGTGCTCTGACACCCTACCTATTTATACACCCACCGACGTCATTATGCTCCAGTGCTGTGGATAGAAACTCTCAACGGGATTACCATTTTTTGTTATTTTCGGTCAATAACGAAATGACATGTAGTATAAATTTTTCAAGTGTTATTGTGTTATTGACAGAAATAACAAAACAATATTATTCCCGTTACATGTAAGTACTTTTGCGTGCTGTGCGTTATTATGCGTTTTGCCGCCTTCATTATTCTTTTCCTCGTTTTTTACAATTGCATTCTGATTTCATTTCATTAAAAATAGAAGGATGACAATGACTCATTTGCTACTATTTTAGTAATATTTATATTCTCAAAATTGTATCAAGTTTAAATTCGAATCTCCAAACCAAATGCCAGTAACAATGGGAATCATAAAGTTGTGTTGTATCATGGTCAAGTCACGCGTTTCACTTATTATTAATTCGAATTTAAGATGTATTCTAACATTATAAAGAAAAATATCACTAAGCTAGATTAACGAACGTTTTTTTCTTTCAAAGAATTTAAGGTAACCCGTACTCAACTCGAAAATGGCTTGAATATAAAACGAGTGGTGTGCTTGGGATTTGTGCAGGATTAAAATGTGCGATTTGATTCGAGTTGTATTTTCCTTATATGAGCTAAAAACCATTATATATATATCAATCAATTGATTAATAAGTTAAGAGATTTGGTTCTATTGTGTTATTATACTAGTAATTTCAAATTCATTGAATCATTACAAATACATTGCATGTACTTCTAGTTGATCCGGAATTAATGTCCAAACCCAAATTCATTAATCTCCTAAATCCCGCGCTTGCATCTTTCCCAAAAGAAGAAGAAGCCAAGTTTGCATCTCTGGGTGAGGAAGGCTACATTTAGTCCTTTATAAAATAATTTTATAAAAAATAGTGTCAAGTTACATTCAACTGTCTTCAACAGCGACGAGTTGAATTTAACATTTTAATAGTTTTTAGTATATTATGTAAGACACAATATGTTGTAAGTGGAACTTATTGAGTCTTACCTCTTTAAGTAGAACTTATTGCAAGACACAACATGTTGAACTGTTATCCATTTTACAAAATCCAGTCCCACCACCAAACAATAATTCATCTTGGTTGGATAACTATATGCGCACGTTCCCGCTCTAATGGGGTTGGTGAAAAGGATGCTCAAAATTATAGGATATTTGTTTGGCTTTGGCTGGTAATTAACAATTACAATGATGGCAACATAAAAATAACAATTACTCAAGAAGTAGCGATCAGAAGAAGGAAGAGCAACCTGCCTTCCAACATGCAGAAACATATCCAAGGGTTCTGCGGATACGTGGCATCTATGGAACTGGATGGAAATGGAGGTGGATGAAATTATTAATTAAGAAATGATGTGCTGATAAAGACAGTCAATGTAATATTGGTGCAGGCCTTGCAGCCTTTGGCATTGCAGGTGGTGTGGTGTGTATGGAATATTACTTCGGATTCTGCAGCTCTGATTTATTCAACGATATTGTTTGAACACCAATTAATATTAATATTATTAATTATGTTGATGTAACTTTTTGTTGTTGTCATTTTCCAAAGAAAGGAAGGAATATTTCAAGCTATATATAGATTAATTAAACCATGGAACAACCAGTACACTAGCAGCAAATTAATATTGTACCACGCAGATTGAGCTAGAAATTAACGGATATATAGGAGCAGAAAGATGAAGTTAATTAATAAGACATGTAATTTAAATGAAAAAAACAAAAAAAGTTGAAACTAATTAATATTAATGGTGGTATGCTTGGAAAAGTTTAGCAATGGAATAAGCAGCGGCAGAGGCAATGGCCCCAATGAAGGCAGTTTGTAGGGCACTCTTGAAGGGTTGGGTGCCCGTGAAGTGACCCTTTGCAAAGCCAAAAATCATCAAAGCCACGATGGTTAGGATGACAGATGCAACCACAGCCCTTGTTGCATTTGGAATGAGCATGTATGGCACGAGGGGCACCAGCCCTCCAATTATGTATGAAAACGCAATTGTCATTGCACTCTGTACGGCTCTCATCGGGTCTGGTTTCTCCAGTCCCAGTTCAAATCTGCACCCACCCACCCAATGATCCCGGCCATATAATTAATTAATAAATAATTAGTTGATAAATCAGTGAATTAATAAGCTTATACTCAAATTAACCTACTTCATCATGAAATCAAGCCAGGCTTGTGGATTCCTCCTTAGAGCATTCACCACAGGCCCATACTCATGTGGTTCAGCCCCATACTGTGACAATATTTCCGCAACCTCAGCAGCCTCTGCGTTTCATTCATAATATAACAACTTTATTTAATATGTTAATTATGTTCCAATCATATATTTAAGCATATATACACATAATTAAGGAGCAAATCATTTAAAAAAGTAAAAAGAACCCCATCAATCATATTCAGATACAGTGTAAATTTAAAAGAGGTTCACATGATCTTAACCTGGCAGGCAGCCTATAAATAAATATATATAGCTCGTGAATTCTGTCTGCACACTCTCAGAGTCAGAGAGTCAGAGCTAAATAATTAATATATAATAATATGGTAAAATTATAATGTTGATGTAGAGAGACCTGTATCAGGGACAGCGATGATTTCATCTTGTTCCCTCTTTAGTTCTTTCATGTAATGATCAGCTTCGCTCTTAGCAGCAAGGTACCTGCAAAGCCATGCATCTTGCTTTTATTACCAAAAAAATTAATAATAAATGAAAAACAAAATCTCTTTGAAAATTCATTTAAATAATATTAATTAATACCCGCCGAGCCCCATGGAGATAGCACCAGCGGCAACTTCAGCAATGCCAGCAATGAGAATGATGGAGGAGCTGACATCCGCACCGGACAACCCGGCGGCGAGGGCAAAAGGGACGGTGAGACCGTCCGATACTCCAAGAATGACGTCACGCACAATCTCACTCGACATGAAGTGCTTCTCTTCATGGTCATGCAGGATCAGCATCTGCTTCTCCAAGTCCGCATACCCATTTTGATTTTGATTTGCCATTTTTGTTTAACTAGTTTAGTGAGTCTCTCAAGCTAAGCTAAAGCGATTCTATTGAAATATCTCTTGGCTGCCTGCCCCACGGGATGAAGTCTGAGAGTGAGGAAAAGGCCGGGTATTTATATATAAAGGAAGACGAGGGGGTCAATCAAAATTAGTGATATACTTGTAAATTGAGATTATTATTATTAAGAAAAAAAGGGTGGTAGGTAGGTGCTGTGGAGATTCCAGATAAAGAGAAATTAAAGCGATATGTGTTGTTTGGGTCCACCGTTTGTTCTCTGCCCACCCCGCCGAATAATTACTAAAATAACAAAATGAAAAAGTTGCTCTCACTTTTGACCCACCTATCATTTCAGTGGCGTGTGCGCACCGTAGGCCTCATTACGGGTCGAGTTAAGAAAGAAGGCTGAAATTTTGGGTGACATTGCGTGTGGCTGCCACAGGCCTCGTACGTATGCTAAAGCTAAAGTATACGGCGTGTGTGAGACACAGGCCTTATCCAAACGCATGCTATGCTAATTTTAGTTTAGTTTCTTCACCAAAGTTTAATTAAGAGAAGAAAACTACGAACGCAATTCTCAACTATTGACTACATAAAATAAAGAGTCAAATCACTTGTGAATCTCGTTTCTTTCTTCGTGCTTACTTTTGGATCAACTTTATTCTGAACATATGGGTTTCTATTAGTGATATTCTACGTTAACCACTTCCACTGATAGGGATTCAATTCATCTAATGAATCTTCCCGTTGACAACTATTGTATGTTCGAAGGTGCTTCTTAGAAAAACACAAGAGCCTCTAAAAGCGTATTGTTAGAAAAATCAAATGTACTTGGGAAGCATTTTTCCTACCTATGAAAAAGCATTTGAAGTTTTAAACTTAAATGCACTTCCAAGTTTCCTTAGAATATGTTCGACCAAAAAAAAAAAAGTTTCCTTAGAATATGAGCTGCTCTTTCATTATGTGAGTCATAAAGGAAAATTTCTTTTTTTGGGGGACTGCTCCTTCTCATCCTCTTCCTATCTTCTCGTCTTTTCCTTTTAGGTTAGTGAATAAGTCAATTGAGGTGTGTTTGAATAAAAAGCTCATTGTGATGGTTTCTTCTGAGCCATGGTTAGATTGAAGTTACCAATCACCCCTTTTAGTCTATGTTTTCCATCAAATCCTACCTCTAAAACCTGCTCCCTAATGCCACTCATGTTCTCTAAATTTGATTATACATTGTCTTTGACAGAGGTTACTGCAAATTATTCAATTGTTCTTTGGCAAAGTTGTTTTTGTTTATTTGTTCACTCTTATGCCCAGGTAAATGACTGGAAATCATATTTTCCCCAAATTTGTTACAAATGCAATGGTGGGTGGGGTCACGATGACGTTTTTTTAGGTGGTGGTGGTATGGTTTGTTTAGGCTAATGAGTTGTTTTAGGGTTTTGGTTATGTTGGGTTTGTGGGATTTGTTTAGGCTTATGACTAATTGTGGTAATGTGAGCTAGTAGTTTTAGTGCGGCTTTTGTCCTTGTTAGTTTTGCTTTTAGCATGTTAGTTTGTGTCCTCTTGGGATTGGTATTTTAGATGTCTTGTTAATGTTTTTAATTGTACCGTAAAGTTTACCCAATAAAGTTTCATTAAAAAAAAAAAAATTCCTTAAAATATACTCAACGCACCTAGTGAGATCCAACATAGGAACATGATTTATGCAGCACATGTGTTTCACATTTAATAAACATGTGCCCATTCTTTTGTCGAAAAGAAAAGATGCGAACTTAATTTTAATTTTGCTTTGACAAAAAAGATGCGAACTTAATTTTAATTTTGCTTTGACAAATCGAATAGTTTCACATTTAATAAACATGTGCCCATTCTTTTGTCGAAAAGAAAATATGCGAAATTAATTTTAATTTTGCTTAGAAAAATCGAACAGTATGAAGCATGTCCCGGCAACACCATTGGTCATGGTAAGTAATATTGCTCATTTATTCAAACAAATATTCTGCCCATCTTCTTATTTGATTGGAAAAATATATCTTGGCTCTTTGTTCATCATCATTACCGCGGGTAATGTGGGTTTCTTGGATTACAGAACATATTATTTCAATATTTTTTTTAGTGTTTTCTTCACCTTATAATCCATCTCAAACATCTTTTCATTCTTAGCGAAGTTTCGGATTTCCGTTAATTTTCTATTAAACTGCAAATTGTAGGGGACAAAATAAAATAAAATGTGTTTCATATGGCGTAAAAAACGACTGAATCCATGAAAACTATAGTTATGAATTTCTTTGATTGCATCTCATAGATATCAGGTTTTATATAGTTATGAATTTCATTTTTTGAACCAAAGTGAAGGCAAAAGGACAAAGTAAAACCAATAGGAAGGAAGAAAAGAATTGAAACAAGTGAGTGAGGTGAAACAAGTGAGTGAGGCAAAAGAACACAACGCATGAAATGAATCTTTGCTTTAACATTGTTCTTCCCATCTCATTGGCCATTTGGCATTGTATTGTAGACTTGTAGGTGGGTAGGTACCAAGTGACACGTAAATAGTAAGTGGGAGTTGTGGATGTGGTGTGGAAGTATACCAGTTAAAACATGGAATCTGATCTGATCACTATGTATGTCTAGCATGCGCCACAAATAAAGAAGGCTTTTGCGCCAACCTTTTTGCTTTACCTTTGCTCGGGCACAGCGAGTCAGTGACAGTGCAATTAAACATCAAAGAGAAGGAATCTGTAGCAATCTAGATATGAAAAAGAAAAAAAGTCACGGAAGAAAAGAGGAACAGAGAGAAGGAATCTGTAGCAATCTAGATATGAACTTGTCCATCTGTAATGCCACTAGCAAAATAACATTACAGATAGTAGTACGGATAACAATAATTATAAAGTTGGCTTTATCTTCGCTTTATTTTTCAGATCATACCCTCAAAGCTCATTCAACCCATTTTACATAAAAAATGATTTGCTGAAAGTATTTCCTTTCCATTTCATGCCTCTCTCTCTCTCTACTGTGCAAACAAACACAAAATTTCCTTTGTCATGATGGTCTCTGTGTGCAGAGGCACAGAGACTAGAAGGGGCTATAGTGAGGGGTTATAACGAGAGGGTACTTAATACTTGTATGATTCAATGCAGAATTATTGAATTGAACCCCCTCGTTGTATGTTGTAACCCCTCGTTATAGAGGCTCCCCTCTCTGTGCGTGGCCTCGGGGCTATGTTTCTAGGCAATGGGTTTGAAATGTTTTTTGAGCCCATGGGTTGCCTTGACCAAAGCCTTATTACGCTGCTTCTTGGGGTTTTAGATCTCTTTCAGCTTCGTTTTTAAAATTTTGGGTCCAATCAACTTTTCCTTTATTAATTAGTCCAAACGCTCGCTCATTCACCAATCTGGATTTTACCGTTCTCAACAAGTTTAGCAGAAAAATGCATCAGATTTTGGAGGGGCTAATTTACCGTACATCAATCACAAAAATAGACTCAACGAAAGAAGCACAAACGATTAAGGAAGAAAATAGCAAATCAACGATTCAAAGACAGCAGATGCTGATACAGAACGAATTATATAAAGAATATCTTCTCGTGATGTTCTTCAGTTCAGGTCTCCAGATTTTCAGCATTAATAAGCTCAGGAGAATTGAATGTTTCATCATTAGAAACAAAAGAAGATCTTCTTTAATAAACACAGCAAAGTTACTCGGAAAACCCACAGCTAACAACTATTAACAAAAAGCAAACAAAAGAATCAAATTCAAAATCAAGACGAAAGAAAAATATATATCTTCTTAGAATGCTCTTCAGTTCAGGTCTCCAGTTTCTCAGCACTGATAAGCTCAGGAGAACGAAAGTTTTGTAGAAACATCATCATTAGAAGCAAAAGAAGATATCATTTCATACAACCTCAAAACCCAAACTAGAAAAATCAGTCACTCAAAACATCCACAAACCTCCTCAGCGTCGGTGAGAGTCTGCAACGCTGTTCACCTAAGATACCCTTTTTATAGCGTGGGGCGGCTAAACCCTAGCCCCTGCAACAATGGACTGGGCCAAGAAGATTTATTGTACTGGGCCATTGTCATTTAATTTTTATTTTGGGCTTTATTTGAGGCGAGTTTTTCACTGGGCTTTACTTCAAAATAAAAAGCTGGGAGCCAAAAAAAGAGATTATGAACCGAAAAGAATAACAAGGGGAAGGAATAGAGACGAGAAACAGACTACGGGTTCAAAATCTCACAAGGAAGACTGAAAGAGAGAGAGAAGGAGCGGTGGAGGAGGCTGACGACGTCGTTCGTCTTGATTTCTGGTGAGTTTCTCTTCTTCCTCGTTTCCCACTGGTTCTTACTCAGGGAACTTGCTAACCTCCCCGTTTCGAACCGAAATTGAGGAATAAAACCCTCTTTGTTTGAATTGGGGATTCTTGTGCTTAGTCAATTGCAGCATTATAAAATACAACAAAAAAGTTTTGTTCTTTTCATAAAAATAGTAGGTTTGTCGTAATTTGTTTGTTGGTCTGGCACTTGGCTTTGCTTTATGTTGCTCTTTGTTAATATATACATGCAATTTTGTTAAATTTTTGCTGAACTTGTGCCCGGAACTCAATTGAAGCTCATAAATTTATACGTTTCTTCATTGTTTTTCCCTGACGTGTCTTGAATCTTGAATACATCTTTTTCTTTCTTATCAGATTAAGTACTTTTCACCATGTCTTGGTGCACGATTGAGTCCGACCCAGGTAAATTTCAGAAAAATTTGTTGTTTGTGTGTGTGTGAAAGTTTAGGTGAGCATCTATTCACGCTGATAAATTGTAATATCTTTATCACGTTCTGTTATACTTCCTGATGTTGCTCCTACATTAAATGCCTTTCATATCTTGATATCAGCTCGCCAGTCCCTCTTTTGAGCGTAAATCTTGACATGGAGCTGTATTCACTCTTTGTTTCGATATAGAAATTGCACTGGCAGACCTGACATGCTTTATTGAGTTCAAAGAAACTTGGAGAAATTCCAATTTGACTTCTAAACAAGCTTTTCTCTTGTATCTTTACATGTATGAGTGGAAGCCTAAATTGTTGACAACACTTGCTTGATGACCATAATTTTTGTTTAAAAAAAATACATTTGGGATTGTATGGATGATGAAAGTTATGATTTGATGATGCAGAGTGATAGTGTATAGGATTTGGATAATTTATAACGCATTTATTATTTTCAAAAAATATAAACAGCTATAGTATAAATGGACTGTACTAGTATTTTGAAGGTTCTACTTTGCATTTCAGGGGTGTTTACAGAACTTATTCAGCAGATGCAAGTAAAAGGCGTGCAGGTAAGCCTTCTTTGTTTCCTTTTTTATTTTATTTTTATGCTTACCCTGCACTGATCTTAGTTTATGGGTTGATTTCTACTGTTACTGCTTGAGCTTAGGCTGCAAGTGCTTCTTGGAGATGTCTTCGCTCCTTTTGTTGTGATATTGATTATATCCAACACTTCATCCTTTATCTTTAACTAAAAAATGTAAACTATATCCAATGCTTAACCCCTTTTTCTTCACTAAGCTATGTTGAAGTATTACTTTTCAAAGAAATTGTTTACTTAATTTTCATGGTTGTCAGAGTCCAAGTGTAATGTTGTGACTTGGATTATAGTTCACTTCTTTCACGTATGCCATGATGCCCTTGGTGTGGCCTTGCAGGTTGAGGAGTTGTATTCATTGGACCTTGATTCTCTGAACAATCTGAGGTACATAAGGGCCGTTTAAGCTTCCATCTCCCAGGCAGATATCCTCATTTCCACTATAGCAAATGTTTAAGTTTAAATCTTTAGTATCGATGTTGTAGTTACTCTTTTTTCTCTTGCAACTTACAGGCCGGTGTACGGTTTGATTTTCCTATTCAAATGGCGTCCAGGGGAAAGGGATGATCGCCTTGTAATTAAGGATCCAAATCCTAATTTGTTTTTTGCAAGCCAGGTTGGTGTTCATGACAATGTATTTTTCTAGAGTAATGAAACATTTGTAAGCTCTTCTGATCTTATACTTTTTATATCCTCATAGGTTATTAATAATGCTTGTGCCACCCAAGCAATCTTGTCTATCCTCATGAACTGTCCAGATGTTGACATTGGTCCTGAACTGTCAAAACTGAAAGAGTTTACAAAGAATTTTCCACCTGAACTGAAAGGGCTGGCGATAAATAACAGCGATGCTATCCGTGCAGCCCATAATAGTTTTGCAAGGCCTGAGCCGTTTATTCCTGAGGAGCAGAAGGTAGCTGAAAAAGATGACGATGTCTACCATTTTATAAGCTACTTGCCTGTTGATGGGGTCCTGTATGAGCTTGATGGATTGAAGGAGGGGCCGATTAGCCTTGGACAGTGCCCTGGTGGGCAAGGTGACATGGAATGGCTGCAGATGGTACAACCTGTAATCCAGGAGCGCATTGAAAGGTATTCCAAAAGTGAGATAAGATTCAATCTCTTGGCCATAATAAAGAACAGGAAAGAGATGTATACTGCTGAACTTAAGGAACTCCAAAAGAAGAGGGAGCGTATTTTGCAGCAGCTGTCTGCCATACAATCAGAGAGACCGGCCGACAGTAGCAAATTTGAAGTGCTGAACAAAGGTCTTTCAGAAATTAATGCTGGGATCGAGGGCGCTACTGAGAAGATCTTGATGGAAGAAGAAAAATTTAAGAAGTGGAGGACAGAAAATATTCGCCGGAAGCACAACTACATACCCTTTTTGTTTAACTTCCTCAAGATTCTTGCTGAGAAGAAGCAGCTGAAGCCTCTTATTGAGAAGGCAAAGCAAAAATCTGGCAACCCTAGATGAATGAGAATGATGGTTTGGTTAACTGTACTATGATGGTATTGTGGATTATTTTTCGTGATGTCAGTTGTAATTGTGGGTGAACCTAACTGGGGGTATACATGCTTTCTTTAGGTTACTCGTTGAACTTAATTTATTTTGGTGAGACATTCCGTTGAATTGACTTTGTTCCTACTTTGCTTTAAGCCAAGAAGCATACATGTCTTTGAATTATGTGGAATAATAAATGGTTGAACATCATTAGCATCTGCAACAACTCAAAACCCTCCTCCGCTCATTTGCATAAGAAAAGGAAAATATTAAAACAAGAACATTAGTCGCCCACCGTGGGGCTCGAACCCACGACCACAAGGTTAAGAGCCTTGCGCTCTACCAACTGAGCTAGACGGGCTTTGCTGATGCAGAATCGCATGCTAAATTAATTGTATGAGAGATTTATCTTATGAGTTATGTTTATGAGCGAACGTCCTTTAATTTGCGCCTAAATCATCGTCTATCTGGGTTTTCCTTTCGTTCAGACAGAGTTAGTTACTTTCATCAACCGTCAAAGTTGAAAGTTGAAAACAGACTCTCGTAGGCCGTTAAATATATGCGTCGCTATGTTTATATATAAGAGAGAGGAGGCATTTTATTCTCAACTCTGCATCCAATTATTAAAATAAAAGATTCAAGAATTTCAAGAATCTCTCCCTCCCTCCCTACCAGAAGAAGAAGAAGAAGAAGAATTCGTTGAAGAAGAATTAATGGCTGAATGCAGTGACCAGAACATTAAGAACCCACAACCAGAAGAAGAAGAAGAAGAAGAATACGCAGCGGTGGTTGGCAAACACTTGTCCATGCTCTGCCTTGACAACAGCAGCAGCAGCTTCAAATCTCCCAATTCCAGTCCCCAGCCCAGGAGAACATTGAAAAGGCGATCCCCGTCCCAATCCCCACCAATATCCCAACCCAACCCCAAGAAAGAGAAGCTTGATCTCCCTCCTAATCCTCTTCTTCGCCGCTGCAGTTCCGAACGCTTCAACCCAACCTCTCCTCCTCCTCCTCCTCCTCCATTTTATTCTTTTAATTCTCATCACAATCAGCTGCAGTGCCCCAACGCAGCCTCTCCTGCCTCTGCCTCAACCGATAAAGCCTCTGGCGCGGCCGCTTTCTCTGCCTATGCCTCCACACTCCGCCGCTCCGTTTCCAATCCCAAGCCTTCTTCGTGTTCGCCTGCTCTCAAAACCATCTCCCGTCAATCCTCGTCCTCCTCCTCTGGTGACGAAGACGATGACGACGACGACGCCACTCCCAATTCTAAGGTTTTCTTCCTTCACCTCCATCTTTCATTCTCTTGATGACTTCGAATTTCATCCGTATCTTTCATATGAACGCATGGTTCTTGAAAATGAATTTTTATTATATTTGCAGAGGCTTAGAAGGATAAAAGATCGCGTCAGAGAGATGAGCCTGTGGTTCCAACAAGTCATGCGTGAAAATGAAGATGATGAGGAGGAAGAAGAAGAAGAAGTGGAACTGGAACCTCCTCAAGAACAACATCATCAACAAAATGGAGACACTACTGAGGTTGGTAACTCTAACTCATCATATTTTAATCATATCTTTACAACAACTAGTTGGTTGGTTGGTTCACAAGAACTTAGAAATTACAAATCCTTTTTCACAAGTATTGGGTTCGGACTTAGAATTCCATTGATATCATCATCATCATCATCATCATCTCTTTCTTTCCGTTGATGAATTTGATGTTGCAGTTGCAGGTCGGTAGTGACATAAATTTTGCAGAATCTGTGAGCGTGGAGAGGATGGGGGATGGCTTAGTCATTCATTTCAGGTGCCACTGTGGCGTCCCCTATCAGTTCCTTCTTGCTGGGGGCAACTGCTACTACAAGCTCATGTAGATTTGTATTTCACAACCCCCTTTTACCACTAGACTAGTCACCAAAACCAGTTTTTATTCTGCCTTTCTTTTTCCCTTTTGCTCAAGTAGAAGTTCAGATGTGCAAACGATGGCATTAATTTGTTGATTCTTCTGGCTATATGGTTATTTTCTTTCTGTATTGCTGTATTTCACTTACTCTTGGCAAGAAGAAATGTTCTGCTTTTTTATTCTACTTACTAATCACAATGTTATCAACTTTACCACCTGCAGTAACTAGAAGGGCTTACATAATCTTTTTTAAGGGTATTTTCTCATTCGAGGTATGAATATTACTTTTTCTAGAAGATCACATAGTCGCACATTGTAACAAATTTTTAAGTGACAGTACCATATTATTTATTTTTTTAATTTTTATTTTTGAAGAGAGACCTTGCGGGGAGGGGGAGGGTTAAAGTTGAAATGGCCTTGGTATAATATTATCAATAATATTCACTTTGCAAAACAGAAGAGTTGCGCCTTGCGTATCAAGTAATGCTAAAGAGGGCGGCCCATATGCCACATCAAACCAATCATTAACGTAAAAAGAACGCACACAGAATATACAAAAAGACCAAAGAGGACCTCGTCACACAATGTAGAATGTACGAATTCATGGGAAAATTTGACATGAGTCGTGGGGCCACGAAAGGACGAAAGAGGACCTCCAGTCCCCAACTTCCGTAACCGCTTACTTGAACACACTCTCCTCCCTTCCCTCTCTTCCATTTCTCACTCTCCACTAAAACCAACCAAACAGCCCTCACACTCACTGCAAATAAATTCAGAAATTCGAATTTCAAAGCTAATTCCAAAATGAAGTTTAAATCGATCCAAGCGATGCAAAACCTCCAAACGGCGCCGTACCTCAAGACGAAGAAGAAGCTCCGGTCGGAGCTCCCTCGCCGGAGGCGATCTCAGATCTCTCCGGTTCTGTACTCGTCTCTCAAGTTCAATGCCCCCAGTGAGACCTCTGGTTTCTCTTCCTTCTCTGTGAACTCGAACTCGTGCTCGTACTTCGGCGGTGAAATTTCGTGCGAGTCAAGCAGAGTTTCCGTTGGATCTGAGAGCGAGGCGAGGTCGAGTTTGAGGAAGAGACACTTCGAAGAAACTGAGAAACACCGTAAAATACTGTTTCGTAGAGTTACTAGATCGTATTATGGAGGAAAGGCGGAGAAGAAAGAGGTCGGTGGAGACGGCGAACCAGAGGTTTCTGAGTCGTCGTGTGTGGAGTCCAATTCTGGAGCTGATTTTGGGGGTTTCGTAGACAGAAAGTTGAAGCTAAAGAGTAAGAGAGGAAAAGGAAGTGAAATTGTGAACGAAATTGGAGGAAACGAAGGTTCTGAAGCAGTTAGTAGACCAGAGATTTCCGAGTCCGATAAGGTCTCATTGGAATTCAAGGAAAACAAAGTTACGTCATTCAACTCTGGCATCGAATTTTGCTCTGAATCGAAATTAGCAGAGAAAACGGTCGAAGACGGCGAAAACAGAGCACCGGAATTTGAATTCCCTGGAATTTCGGAAAACTACTTCGGTGAAAATTTCGTAATTTCAAACTCTGAATCGAGGATAGAGCAGAGGCCAGACAGCTTGCAAATCGATTCTGACCTTGCTTGTAAGGAGCAGTTCTCCTACGACGACGTCCCAGAGTACTCTTCGAGTCAGACATTGTCGGAGCTCCAATCGAATATTTTCGACGAAAATTCCGAGCTCAGTCTCTCAGAGTACACTCCGTCTATTTTCTTCAATTCTGGAAGCGAATTCTCGGAGCGCTCGGATGAAGATTCAACTCATTCACCTACTTTCACCTTGCTCCTTCAATACAGAGAAGAATTTACGAGATCGAGCACTGCTTTATATTTCATTGCTGCTTCCTGCGTTAAGGAACTGTATAAGGATGATTACACAGTAAGTTTTATCAAGTTTAGAATTACGATCTTAATTTTCCCTTGATTTCCTGCACTTTCTCGCCAACCAAACAGAAATAGATTGTTGATTTTTTTTCTTTTTTCATTACTGCTTCTGTATTGATTTTTGTTATTTTAATAATATTATTTTAGTTTCTTAAGTTCGAAGACGAGGAGGACGAAGCGAGCTATCAGCTGCTTAGGAACAGAGAGAGGATACAAGTATTTTTGCAAGACTACACGGAGGAGTACTCTTCCACGACGGAATGCGGCGATCTTATCCTCCAGCAACGGTGGCAAATGGTCCGTTGGATCGTCGAGGTGATTGGCTTTACCGAAATTCACGTTTCACTGATTAAGTTCAATTAATCGTCGTTTTCTATATTTAAATAAGGTCGAAGTTCAACTAATCGTCGTTTTTATCTATTTAAATTTGGTCGTAGTTCAATTAAGCGTCGTAATTAGTTCTGTTTGGAAATTGGACCTGCACGCGTTTATGGAAGTACATGCCGTTAAAGTAGCACATACTATCTACATTGACGATATTCTACAACCATTTAACATCCAATCAAATCTGTGCCACGTCATCGAATGGATGTGTTTGGCACTGAAACTGAATGCATTACTAGTTTTTATCTTAGGATCATTCATGTACTTTTTATCACAGGTACTGGCACATCACTAGTTTCGCTTTTCTCCTATTGGCCAAAGTAATACACATTTGTAATGTGTAGGGAGATTAATTTGATACATTTGTGCGAAAAATGATTTTATGTAAATTTGATACATTTACGTGTCCAAATTCAATTTTGTGGTAATCCTTCTTAGCTTAACTACTTCCACGTTGCCCCACACTTAGAACGCAGTAGTAGCACGTGCATTCGCACCAGTGATGGTGCGTATATAACATTTGTTGAGGGGCACTTGTTACTTGTTGGACAAGTCTATACACTCCACGATTTTTTGAGTAGGTGCGATTAATTTCAAAGAACTTGCACACAGCATACTGACTAGGGTGGATATCCAAACGGCCAATTAAGTAATTGGATCGATTTGGTTCCATTTCTATAAAAAAAAAAAAAAAAAAAAAAGGAATTAAATTAATTCATAATTAGTTTGGTTTAGTTCAATTCATTCTATATAAGAACAAGCTAAATCGAACTAAACTGCATATTATTATTTATTTATTTTGGCACAAGGAGTTTTATATTGGTAATGATCATTTACTATTATGTTTCTTCCCACTATTTATATCAACATTTAATATAATTGTATTGTTAGTTTGTTACTTTAATGGAATGTTGAATATTGTTAGTGTACAAGAGATTTAAAAAGTAAAATGGTGAATGCAATGTTTGCTTTACATGTGCTTGAAATTGTTAAGATTGTTATGTTATTTTGACTAGCATGTATAGAATTGTTGTGTTGCACATGAGTATATTGGGTGGTGGCTATGTTTTTTTTTGGCTAAAACCTAAATTTACTTAGTTTTTTTTTTAGTTAAAAATAGTGTTCACCCTCATCATTATAGTGGTTAATTTTCACGTAAAACTCCAATATTCCGTTTCCTGTGGGGGAGAGGGTGCATAGGCTAGCTCTGTATTTCTTATAATTAACGTTTTATTATCTCTTGTTATTGCGTTAATGCGGTGCTTCTGATTGGCTTTCAACAAGCAGCGATCGAATCAAACGAAGCTACAGCAGGAAACGAAGTTTCTAGGAGTTAGCCTCCTTGACCGATTCTTAAGCAAAGGATTTTTCAAGAGCAAAAGGATCCTTCAGATTGTTGGAATAGCCTGTCTAACTCTAGCCACCAGAATAGAAGAAAATCAGCCCTACAACTGGTATATCTTTATACTTTTTATATCATTCATGCATTTCTACCTAGTCTATTTCCTCATAAATCTGGTGTTGAGGTGTTTTTTAGCCCCTTTTTTTTGTGTGGAAATTAAAGCATTACTATAGATGAATACCAAAAATCAGAAGTTCAGGCAGTCCAATTCCTTCTGTTAGTGATTTGTCTGGAAATGAATGTATTAGAGAAACTGCGAAGTTGCTTAGAGCTCAAACTTAAAGCTAACCCACACCCCCTTTTGGTACTTCAATAAGAATGTAATTGAGACATGTCAAAGCAGGACGCATCATAATTACCTTCTAAATAGACCTTTGTGATGGCCATTTCAGCGTGCGGAAAAGGGATTTCCATGTAGGAAGCAATGTGTACAGCAGAGGTGAAGTGGTTGCTATGGAATGGCTAGTTCAGGAGGTCCTCAGCTTCCAGTGTTTTCTGCCCACCATCTATAACTTCTTATGGTAACTCTCAGTCTCCCATTTTCTCCAAAGTACTACACTAGACAAATGCATGCTGCTTCTCTTGCATTGACAACCTGGCAAACTCAGGCTCCTGATCTTCTTTCTCTGTATATCTAGATTATCATTCAACTTATGTTTTATTTTTATTTTTTATGGGCAAAGAAAATGTCTCTGATTTGAGAGGTTCATGACATCTTCATTCCATGAACTAATTGGATAACATAGGTTCTACCTGAGAGCTGCTAGAGCTGATGCCCAAGTGGAGAAGAGAGCCAAGTACTTGGCAGTGCTGCAGATGTCTGACCATGTGCAACTTCGTTACTGGCCTTCAACAGTTGCAGCTGCGCTTGTCATCCTTGCTTCTTTAGAAGGCAATCATGAGGCGTCCCGCCAACGAGTCATAGAGGTAACTGCCAGCATTTTTCTTTTAAACTACATTGAATTATAATGTAGAGGGATGCCATTATGTCATCATGAAGAACACCTGTGGTTCTTGATATCTCATTGATGCGATCTTATGGCTTTGCAGACTCATGTGAGAACAGAAGGTGATGATTTACATGAATGCATAGAGGTAAGGATAAAACATGAGATATTATAAAGTTCAATAATTTTACATTTTCATTTCTCCAATTAACTTACTAAGATTTCTGGTTGCAAGTCAACTATCGCGCCATCTAGCACAGCATCATTTCTTTTCTGTTTTTCTTAATATTTTGAATATATTGTCATTTTAAGATAGTTGATAGGTGCTGATGATGTGCTAACTTTAACAGAGCCTAGAGTGGTTGTTACATTATGTGTGACTTCTGTTTGCCGACTACCTCATCAAAAGAGATGGATGGAAGGTAGATCAATGTAAAGCCTGATCAATAGGTAACAAAACAAATCTGATTTTTTGGTCAATTAAGACGACCGTGCAGCTACTTGTAAACATTTCATATAAGTACAGAATTTGTAATAATATCTGATGGTCTCCAATGACCAAAAGTAAACTGTATGAATTTATGTTTGAAAAGTTCTTCACTACTCACCACGAATGTTTTACTGCTCTGTTTCTAGCATGCGTCATTATATACCATACAATAGCTGCTTTGCTAAGAATTTAAGCATCATGATACCTTGAATGTCTATGCAGACTATTTTTGAGGGCTTTGACATGCCCCCCTAAAGTTGGAAGGTTTATATGTCCTTAAGCAAGCAAACGAGTAAGCTTTATAATTCTGTTTGTTGACCATTCAAAATATTGTTCCAGCCAGACCAGTAAAGATAAATGACAGAATTTAATAGGATCGATACTGCAGAGGCATTGTTTACTCAGTTAACGTGTGATTGCTCTATTATTAAAAATAAAAGTAAAATTAATTTGAAGTTAGAAAGAAAATAAATGAACACCTGCATTTCATCTAGTTGCTATACAGTTTTGTAAACAATTAACTTAACTCTCACCTCGAACCATAAGCATGACTTTACAACAGGCTATGTAGTGTACAATTCTTGTATGCAACAGACTCCTTGTACAAAACCATATGATACAGCAAACAGAACAATAATTCATCCATTTTGTCCAGACCGATCATTTAACTCCCAGCTTCGTGTCATCGGGATAACTGGTTGAAACTGCAGGAGGAACCCTACCAGAAGACTCATCAAGATGGGTCTGGGCAAAGTCGGTGATGACCTCTGTCCTCTGCCGGTGTTCGATCTCCTTTTTCTCCTCCTCCGCCCTGTCCACCTTCTCCTTGGTCATCATGCCCACATCCTCAGCTACCTTTGAAACTGCGCTGAGTGCATTTGAAACCCACGAAGCTCCGGTCAATATGTAAGGGTTGCTCATGAGAGCAGACCCTGCACTGCTTGCCTTCTGCTCAGCAACAGCAAAGGCAGATTTGGTCTTTTCCGAGACCATGAACCTTTGATCCATCTCCCTCACCTTTTCATTGACAACAGCTGTTCCAGCCCTTAGCTTCTCCATCAGACCCATCTTCTGGTCAATTGTAACAACTGTGGCAGAGGCATTTGACATTAGTTGATGCCTCTCATCAAAGGCTTTTGCCTTGTTAATGGCATCCTTTCCTAAGATGTAACCCTTGGCAAGCATAGCGCTGGCCACAGCTTCTGCCTTCCTTACAGCAGAAATAGCCACAGCAGGCTTTTTCTCCTTCAAAGGGGAATACATATTTAGTAAGAAACAATTGCTTTCTGGGACCAATTAAAACAAGAAATTCACATGTATTTGTGTACATGCTTCAGGCTATTAAGCAACAGAAAATCTTCATAGGCTAAAAAATTAGTGTTGCACTCTTGAAACACCACTAGACTGAAAGTTTGACCTCCAATTTCACGCTACACAAGACTAAATGGTTGGAAGATAATACAGATATGGATGCATGCCATGGTATTTACCGGGCTTGATGGGAGTGGGACAGCTTCAGGTGGCAGCTTATAATCGTCAACTGGCGTAATGGTGACAGAAAGATCAGCTACGGTGGCTCCCTGAATTTTAAAATTTACAAAACACATTACTAATCAAATGACAGAACCCTGCAACTGCCTCACAAAACATTTACTGCATCAAAAAATTCAGAAAAAAATATAAGAACAAACGTCTGACCACCGTTATGAAAAAGTGAACATACCGAGAGGAGAACTGCTGTATCTGCTCCTTGTGAATCCTTGAAGGTAACATAGGCAAGCTGGGTGTTTTCAGTTTCTCTGCAAAAAGATACCACCAAATTTTTTAGAATAACAAACCTAATAACACTGTCACCAATATAATTATAAAAAAATGTGAACCTTTGCATTTCAACATATTGTATATCTCCAGAGAATGAAAAGAATTCTTTGATATCCCTGTCAGAAATAGCTTGAGAGACATTGCTAACTTTGACTGTTTTTATCTGCAGAGGAAAATCAAGTGAGTGAATATGCATGTTTTAATCACACCAAAATCAAAACAAAAGGAAACTTTTTAACATTTGTGCATAATATTAGAAGTTAGAACACATACAAAAAAAACCAAAAAAAAAAAAAAATTACAAATTTTCTCACATCTGAAACATTGGTTGTGGAGTTTGGTGTTGCAGTTGTTGACTGGGGAACTGCTTCAATCCCCTTATTTGCATGTTCCACCGGAGTCTGCACACAAAATTCTGAATTAAATAAATAATTCCAGGGTGAAATGAATGAAATAAACTCAAAATTCATAGAGTGATGATGACAACAAAGGAAATGTAGAATGGTAATAATATCAAAAGGAAAAGAAAACAGGCAAGGCAATGAGGCAAAAATACAGACAGGAACATGTTGAATAATTGAAGTTTTT
>NC_024127.1:13564650-13593459 GCF_000346735.1 Prunus mume
AGACTACCCCATGAAACACAAAACCCTAATGTAACCAAACAGAGCAATCATTGGATTTGGAGGCAGCAATTATTTCTAAACTTCATAATTTTTCTTATTTTCCCGCATTAACCCAGCAAACAACAAAGCAAAAACAAGAAGAAAACCAAGCACATTGCGTCAAACACCCTAATCAAAGAGAATGAAAACCCAATGGATGTGACACGAAGAGTACTAAGATTAATATTTTCAGAAAGAAAAGAAAAGAAGAAAAAAAACTTACCGACATTTCGATAGATTTTGCTTGAGAGGGAATGCACGTCCTTCCTTGTGTTGGTTGTAGTATTTTGTTCCTGTTTTCTCTTATTTTTGGTTAATGCTTTCTTTGTTAATGGTAGTTTTATCTTTTGCTTTTTTCTCAGCGGGAAGTTCGCTAATCACCAACTCGTTTTCAATTCGGCAAACTCCAACTGCATTTCTTGGGCTCTGTTTTTGGGTCTTAACATTGCCTGGATAGATTTTGCGCTCCAATTAGAGCTGTTACTTATTTCTCTTCTGTTCATTTTTGGGAAAAAATGATTCTATAGACGACTGGTTTGCCAAGTCAACCATGTCTATTTTCCTTTGGTCTAACGTCAACCATGTCAACAGAAAAAAAACAAAAAAAAAAAATATATATATATATATATATATTTGTGACGCCTGAAATTGTGCTTAAGATTAGTTTTTTTCTTTGGGGGTCAGTTTTGTTTTTAATTCAAAGTTGGATTGAATTGAACTTTGACCAAAAGCTTTTCTACAAGACAAAAGCAAAGATACTGAAAGCCTGGCAAGCCGCAAAAAATATATACATTTGGTGTTGTAATTTGTAACATATGCTGCTGACCATTTCCAAGCAAAATATAAGAAAAGTTGATGGTCATCCTTGTGCAACATAAGATGCACGCATTCCAGCAGTTACTTGTGTCACTGCATCGATTGGATTGGCGCTATTCTATTCTCTTCTAGGATATATTCCATTCACTTACAAGATAGACGACTCAGTGTATAATGTATTGCAGCCCTTTCCTTTCCCTTTCTGTCTGCCACATCCATATAACAAGACATAAACAAAAGATTGTTGCCATAATGCATAGGGAAAGCAGAGGGCCCAACCAAACAACTGACTACACACCACACCACAAGGAACATATGGCCATCACCAATCGGACATTGATTGAGACAAAGCTAATCAAATCTCCGGCTGCCAACAAGATAGAAAAAGTAAAGCAATAAAGCAGCCAGCCAGCCACTCATGCTTGCCAACAAAGCGAGAAACATTCCCACCAGACATTTTTAAAAAGTTTTCTAATCTTGTTCTGTAAAAAGATATATATATATATATTTCATCCATGAGAAAATTAACAAAAGTATGGTAAATCCCAACAAACCCCTCAATTATCAACCATATGCTCTGCAGCATTACCACCTCTCTTATGCTGTACAAACTAAATCCCAATCAGAGATATGAGACGGATTTTCTTCAATCTAGATATAATACTAGCTGTGGTTTTATGGTTTTAATACTTAGATATAAACCAAAACTTTTATGACAGGGGAAAGGAAGCAAAAATATCACTCATCTTGTCTACCCATCTCAACAGAGAGGAGCTCTGTGAGGGATGCCTTTCCTCTTATGCAAAAGCTTTCTTGGCTTCAATGCTGAACATACCCAAGCAGTCATCTCCTCAGATGACTCAGCCAACGAGATCGATGATTCCATTTCGCTCATGTTTGTTTCGGAATTGCACTTACCTTTTAATGAAAAATCACCATATTGTGGTATAGTAACCGCGATGAACTTGTGACTTTGGTCTTCAGGCTTCACTGGGACTATAGATGCCTGCAAATGTGTAAGCATGCACACACTTTATCATGAGAATCATGTAAAGAGAAATATACAGCACCAAAATGGAGCCCAAAAATTTGGAAATTCAATTACCTTGCAGGCAATGGAGCAGTAACGATTTGGCATGTCCTGCAGATATCTCCCACAAGCTTCACAGGAAGCACCAAACTTTGCTTTTGTTGATGGCTTGGCATCTTTGGCTAGAGGGCGAGGATTTAGATGCACAGCTTTCTCGCCGTTGATTTTATATGTCTGTAAGACGTCAAGTTGTCATTATTCGAGAACCAACAACCTCACCAAGAAAACAGTTAACAGTGATCAATCAAATCAACTATCCTAGGATTCCAGCTACCAGCAGGATTAAACCACATGAGAAATAAAACTGATGAATTTTGTTGTCTTATAACACTGACAGAATATGTACACCAATTAAAGCGCATTCAATTTGACTTGCCTACAAACTACACCACAAACACAAACCTTGAAATTTAACATCCCAAAACTATATAACAATCAGAGAGCCGACTTAAATAATCATATATTAGTCAAACTGATGAGCCGTTCTTCTTTGGTAATTATACTGGTGTCTACTAGATTAATAGAGGAAATTCAAACAACAATTGTTCTTGACTAGAAACAACAAAACAAACACAGTTTAGGAAACCCAAATGCCATTTTATTTTGTACCTGCAATGAAATCACATCCAATTTGTAAGAGTTTTATGATTGAAGACAGAGAGTAGGGAAGAAACCTGAATTTTAGAACAGTCAAGATGCTTCTGAATTTCTTGAAGGCGAACCACATCATGGTAGACGTATTTGCAGATCTGAAGCTTTGTGTGGAGGCAATGAGCCGTCATACAGTGCCTACAGAGGCGGATATTGCAATCTATGCAGAAGACATTCTTCTCATTTTTGCGAAGGTCATGATGAACACCACAGGAACCGAAGAATTTGCTAAGCAAAAGGGTATTAAGCCAATCTGTTCTGTTTTTCTTTATACAGACTTTGCAGCCTCCCTACAAAACCAACGCATTCACTATCAAAATAAGAACAAACCATCCAACATCTAGACTTTGTCATTAATCAAGACTCAACATTTGATTGTTTAGCCTTCAAACTCAAAACCATTCAATCAAATTCACAAAACCCAGAACCAAATATCACAAATTTTATCAATTTACACCATATGGTAACATTGATACATAGAATCCAATAAAAATTCATACAATCAATTTGGAAATAACAAAGCAGTCATATGCTTACCATTTCTTCAATTTACTTATGGACTGGATTTGAATTTGGTGTTATTGCAGAAGTTGATACTTGATTGATAGGGTGTGTGAGAAACATGAAAAAACTGCAGAACAGTCCACAAGGGTTGTGGTTGTGGGCAAGTTAAAGAGGAAAAGAGTATACAATGGAAAGTAAGTATAAATGGGAATCCAATTACTCCAGGGAGGCAACAGAGAGCTGTGTCCAATTTTCACATAATTATTATTATTATTATTATTATTTTTCTTCAATTTTCACAGAATTATTGGAAAAACAAAGCAATCCGCGGGAAGCTAAATATTTAATTTCCGTTGGATTAAACTTAAAATGCATCTGACGGTCATCGTTTGAGAACGTTTTATTAATTATGTACAAAATTAGTAAACTAATGAAAGGGTTAGGTCAGTGGATTTTCTCATGGGCCATCTCTAGGCAAAACCCTAGTGTTTGTGAAAGGTAAGAGCCAGACGAGTCGCTTTATGTCTTTTCCCGCCGAAATAACCGAGATTTTCGGAGCCGTTTTGTCCTTTTGATTTTAATTTCTTTTGGCATTAATGATTATTGGGGCTCTTGCTGCTTCTCTGACTTGGACTGAACTCATATTTGCTAGTTGCGATAATAAAATCAGTTATTTCAAGTGAAAAATATAGGGGGTAGAACAGTAATCAGCCAATTTTTATTTATTTATTGAAGGCACAATTGTGATTTGGTAATGGTCAACTGAAATTAAATAGGTTATTTGCTTCTATTGGAAAAGCAAAATATCGCCTATTATCACCGAAATTAAATGCATTATACCGTTTTACCCTTTGTTTTTTTCCCTTCAATTGTTTGATGAGAAATCATTGTGCATTGTTTGTGCCTTAATTATTTCCATTATATAATAAGTCAGATCTTTTCATATAGAAAGTCAAATAAAAACATATAGGTCTTTGACTTTCATAGCCTCATTAAACTTTTTGTTCAAAACCCAAAAAAATAATCCTCTGCTGCTTCTAAAAGAATTCCTAAATTTACTCCGAGAATATACAAAATCTTGGCATAGATTTTATAATCTAGGACTGACAGTAAAACACGATAAAAGCTAGGAATATATATCTTTTTTCTTTTTTTTATAGTCAAAACAAATAATATTACCCCTCTGTGGACAGAGTTCTAGTATTTTGCTTTCCTTTTTTTAAACCATTTTGGTTAGAGGTGCAGTGTTTGATAGGCAATAAAAATGTACAAAAACAGTTATGCACAATTATCTGTCTCCAATAAACTTTCATCTTTATCTGTCTTCACTTCAATTTAACCTCATCATATTATATTTACCAAAAAGAAAAACAGAAAAACCTCATCATATCATCTTTAGATTCTTAGCTTAATCAAGGCCCGAGAAAAAACCTAAAGGATGATGGCAAAGTGGGAAGAGTCCCCTTTCATTCAATTACTACTAGTACTACATTTCGATGGGCAAGGCCCAATAATCCACCACTTTTATAAAATTGGAGAATGATATTATTTAATTATCCTATCGTGGGAATTAAACTCGAGTGCATAGTGAAAAGCATATTATCGAGGGAATTGAACTCGAGTGTAAAGTGAATGACACATTATCTTGGCCAATTGATACCCAAACCGAACTTATTATGTTTTCAAAATCACACAACTCGCAGTAAAGCCAAATTCTGATTGGAAACATAAGACAAGCATAGAAGCCCAAGCTCGAAAGTGTCCAGTCTCAACTAATACAAAACTAAACATGAGGAGGCTATAATGAGGAGTTTAAAGTGAGGAGGCTATTTGAGGAGGCCAATCCCATCATAGATTCGTGATCTCGACGAAAGAACCTTGATAGCGCCCCATTGGTGGTACTCCAGGCGACCCCAACCATGAAACATTGGAACTCTATCTCAGCAATCTTGGTGGAGGGCATTTCAAAAACCCTAGAAAATGAGACGGAGGCTGAGCAAGAAATGGGGATCAAAGTAGTACAGCCATCAGAATGAAGTAGGTTTTTCAAAAGTCGCTCTCGTCAGTAGTAATCGATTAGAGTCGATGCGTAATGTAGCGTAAAATGCTAAAGAAGGAAATGAAAGGCGTGGTCTGAGAGATTTTTCCTACATTCTAGAATTTACATTATGAAGGGTAAAGTGTTGGAATTACCGTCTGATTAGATTTCTAATACTTGTGTTTTAGCGTTTGATGTAGGCAACAAAAATGCACCTCATAGTTTTTCAACATTTATCTTTTGTCAATTAAATTATCATCCTTTATCTGCCCTAAAATCTCATTGTATCATTGATCAACTGAATCGACCACTTAATTTCAGTTTCTAAAAATCTTTGGAGGCGAAATGCTCTATGATCCTGATCATAGCATTTAGTACCAAAAAGAAAGCGAAATGCTCCATTTATACTTCATCTGTGCATGAATGCCTCAAGTTGAATAATTAGAGTGCTTTCAAATAGGCATTTTATGTCAATTAGAGACACGACGATAGTTCATACCACTCCTTACATTATAGAAAGGCTTATTATCACAAAACGTCCCTAAGGTTTACGAAACTATCAGATTGCATCCTTAATGTTTTTTTTGTGTCATTCATGGTTCTCAAGGTTAGTACAAATGGTCCCTGCCGTTAGATTCCGTTAAAAACTCCATTAGTTTGCTGACATGGCATATACATATATCACAAAACATCCCTGAGGTTCACGCACCTATCACAAAATGGTCCCTACAAATTTTTTTAATTTTTTTTCATTTAAAAAGTTCATACCACTCCTTACATTATAGAAAGGCTTATTATCACAAAACGTCCCTAAGGTTTACGAAACTATCAGATTGCATCCTTAATGTTTTTTTTGTGTCATTCATGGTTCTCAAGGTTAGTACAAATGGTCCCTGCTGTTAGATTCCGTTAAAAACTCCATTAGTTTGCTGACATGGCATATACATATATCACAAAACATCTCTGAGGTTCACGCACCTATCACAAAATGGTCCCTACAAATTTTTTTAATTTTTTTTCATTTAAAAATATATATATTATATTTTAAATACATGTGACACTATATTATTGTAGATGTGGGCTCCATATATATGCCACACTAAAAAACTAATGGAGTTTTTAAAAAATAATTTAAAATTCATAAAATTTAAAAATGAAAAAACTAAGGGTTTAGGGTTCATAAATGGTCCTTAAGATTAAAATCCTTCTATAAATGATTTTTTCATTTATAAATAATTTTAAAAAGAAAACTACAATTTTATGAATTTTAAATAAAAAAATTAAAAAAATTCGTAGAGACCATTTGTGATAAGTGTGTGAACCTCAAGGATGTTTTGTGATATATATATATATATGTCACGTCAGCAAACTAACAGAGTTTTTTACGAAACCTAATGACAGAGATCATTTGTGATCGCACATACTAACCTTGAGGACCACGAGTGACCAAAAAAAATATTAAGAATGTAATCTGATAATTTCGTAAACCTTAGGGACATTTTGTGATATTAAGCCTTGTAGAAATGGAAAGGTTGTGGCATTTACCTTTGTTATACACAGTGGCAACTCGAACTGGCAACCAACCCTTGTTTTGTAACAAAATTAGATGGTTATAACCATGCATAACTTAGACTACAAGGCTACATGATGTTCTGGCCAAAAAGAGAAATTACCAAAATATGGGTTTCTCTAGCTTATGCTGTCCTAATCACCACATATCTTTGGAGCCCTCTGATGGTCTAACACATAATTCCACAGGAACCTCGGCCTTCGACTGCTTAGGTGAGGTTCCCTTGAGCAGAATTAACAGACACTTCTGCAGTGAGAGAAGTTGAACCTGATATGTGAAAATCTAATGATTTCCCTTCTTTACAATCAACCTATCAATCATAATGAAGATGGTGTTTCCTCCTCCTGCACCTATTGACATACCAACTGGCATGTTTCTGGAGGCCCATGCCTATCAACACCTTGAGGCTTGTCAGCATAACATAGGTCATGGCAAACAGGACAAGAATCCAAAAGAGTTTCCACGGAAGGGGACTGTAGGGAAGGCGAGCAGCATATACTGGAGTAAGCACTCGGATGACCTAAAACAAAGATAATAATACTGATAAGGATTATCATTTAATAATTAATATTAATAACCATATTCACACCCAAAATTCAATATTTTAATGTGTTTAAGAAAACTCCATTTCAACCCATCTCCCCCATTGGTTCTCACCAAAATGGATGTCATACACATTGATTGCCTTTTTATTTTCAACGCAGCACAAATCTTATATCCTAACCCTAATTCTATGTATAGTATCAGCAACTAGTGAACTTTTCACACCACATGTAGCATTTTCTAGATGAGTAATTCGGTGCTGCATTTAAATGGAAAGGCTATATTGTCTTAAACTACCTGTTTCATTCTATGCATAAATTTTTTTGGATTTCTCAATCTACCATAGAAAAGTGGGGATGAGTTCAATCATAATAAGAAAAGCGAAGGTAAGTATTAACAAGTGTCTTACCACACAAGCTGGTGCCAGAGGAATGAATGTGAGATTTTTCTTTGAAGCCTCTGTTTGTATATTTAAAGTCTAAGGATAAGAAAACAGAGGGTCAGCTTTTTAGAACACAATATCCAGAAGGGGAAATAGTATTCAGTGTTTATAATGTTGTAATGGACATCATCTATATGTATAAAGCAAAGAAATTATATCTGTATTATGGTTCACTGCACAGCAGTTAAACATTCTCAAGACTTGGCCAGCATGTGAGCACACAAAAATATCCATTACTTTGAAGTGAAGTGCAATGGACCTATATTATTTCCCCCTGGTATATAGATATAGTCACACCAAAGATACATGTAGAATACCTGCTTGCAGAGGTCTTCAAGAAACTCAGAGTATGCAATGGGCTTTATGTCATTGAATTTAGCAATAAATGAGTGCTTTATGATATCAATAATCATTTCACAGACGTATACCAAGAGAGCATTCTGCAGTACCCAAATGTTAAAACAGTTGCTGATCAAAAAGTTGCTGTGCATAATTTTTTTTTTTTTATAAAGAACAATTTCTCATCAAAATGTTTAGGTAAACTTACAGAAAGAAAACTTTCAAACCAGGGACCCTCAGCCTCCAGAATGTTTTGAGCTAAAACGAATAAGACAAATGCTGAAATGTGGAATCTCTCTACTGAATCTGTTCGCAAGAAAACAAATATAAAATGAGTTAAAAAAAGAATGTCAGACCAAATGAAAAGATTGAACCTGAGAGAGAAACTAGACACCAAATATAGCGAAGTGGCATCCTTTCTTTTTCTCAACCACAGAATGCAGAAACATGAGGGAAATTAAAAGCATTTTAAATCTTTTGCACCAATGTGTATACTGGGATTCTGTATATTAGCCTCTTCCCAGACTGGAGACCAATCAACAATAGCCATCATTTCGAATAGATATGAGAAATTTATACATGCATCTTGAAGTTTAAGAAATTCATAGGACATGTTCCTTGGGGTCATACAAGAAAAGCATACTCACACAGAGATTTGGGCCTGTGTTCTTTTCTGTAATCATCACATAATATGGGACTCCTTATACACATTCTATTTTCTCTATGCAACAACATTAGCTTAATAATCATTGGTGAACTTGGGACACCATACAATGATCTTACAGCTTTATACATTGCTGTGAATGCATGTTAATCAATCACTGGTAAAAATGAAGGCAACCAATAATTTATTAAATAAAGAAAGAAAGCAGCTCAAAGACTTTTTATGAAAAATATAGCAAGTATGATGACTTGTTATTAATTGGAAAAACGAGGTAAAACTTTATGAAACCAAAAAGTTCCCAAAATCTTGTCTAGCCTCTGCAATATAATAGGTCTATAGTAGTTTAACTAGGACAGAAGACACAAAATCACTGACACTAATCAATTCATGTTCATATATAACCAAAACGTTAAAAAAAAATTACCCAGCATATGAGCTAAACTTTAGTTGTAGAAAGCACATTGTAGCAAATGATAAACATTCTTCCTACAGCAAGCTTGCAATGTTTTCAGTGGCTAAGACTACAATATTTTGTTTTATTTAGCTACTGAAGACGCAAATGAAAGCAAATAGACCATAAAATATTGGCAATAAGCTAACTCACCAAAGTATACCAGACTATGAATGTTGTCCTTGCTGTATCGCTTAAATACATTGCTTTTTATCTCAGCAAAGTTATTGGATACCAGCAAAGCCAACAAGGCATTATTGTGAGCAACTATGCAGGTTGACAAAGTAATTGCCTGAGCTAATAAGATAAATGAATGAATAAGTACGTATAGTCAAGGAATCCATAGGTTATCCATGAAAAATGGAGGGAATTTTTGTTTGAGAAAATGATAATTTACAAATTAAGGATATTTGAGGCTGCCACAGCTAAAGCTTGGTCGCAAATGAATCTCCATATCCAGAATCTCATGTTTTCTGGTGGGCAACTGGCAAGCCCCTCTGCCGAGTTAAATAGAGTTTGCAATACATCTGGGTTAAAACTTTGACAGAGTTTATCAAATATCTGTATGGAGAGACAAAAACTGTTATGCACGAGTTACAGGTAGAACACAATAACAAATAATGCACTCAAGAGCATATCAAGTTGACAGACCACAACCACCATGGCCTGTTCATCATAGATTAAGCATCCTAAGTCCTAACAAGATAGAATGTATGAATGAGTCAGACTATTAACCCCAGCTTAAGGTAATAACTGTTTACCAGCCAGGGCATAAGATGCTATGTTTCATCTATTTTAAATTTTCCCTTTGTTGGTCCAACTGCAAGGTACACAGAAAGTAACTCTCTATAGACACAAGTATCACAAGATCATAAACTTTAATTACCTCCAACACATTGTACACCACATATAATTTGATTGTTCCTTGACCGCGGATCATGTGATATATTAAGCTGATATCTGAGGCAAGAAAATAAATAAATAGTACAATTAGTACACTACATCCAACTCTTGCTCTAATTAATGGGATCAATCATCAGATTGTAAGAATGCCAGGATATTGGCTGCAATAAGACACTACGTGAGAGAATAACATAATTATATTGTTAACTAACCTGTTTGCTCCAACAGAGTGACTCCACATGCCATTATAGTAAAACACCCAAAATCAGACAGCTCTGCTGCAGATGGCCTCTTAAACTGCCTGCCACAAGTATGGTTAGGTTACGTTTTGAATATCACATTTATTATGATTTAACCAAACACATGAAGAAAACCAAAATACGCAGCATGGAAACTGAGTTACACTAGTGGCTCGGACTTCGAAGCACTGGAAGGACTCAGATTGTTTAAATGGAATGACCAAATTTTATGACATGAATGGAGAAGGGAAGAGTGAACAAAGAAAACTAACCTTGAGTGTAGAAGCCTCCAAAGAGTCATTACAATTCTTGTTGGCATGATAGTGAGCAATGACAGAAATGAATCAAAACAGACGAAAAAACCAACGTCTATAAGCTGCAACAAAATTGGTCATAGTTGAGACACAGTTTTATAAACATGTTATCAAATCAAGGGTCCAGAAAAAAAAAAATAGCTGCTTAAAATACCAATTCACATCTCCATGGTAAGCGGAAGATGGTGTCATAAACTCTCTCTCGTTCTTTCTCATTGCCAAGTGTTGTTGTGCTCCGCAATGAATTCCCATTAGACATCTCTTCCATGAAGTACTTGACTGGCGACTTGTCCACTGAAAACAAATCTGAGGGAAATGTTTTTGAACAATTATTTTGAAAGACAGAGGAAGAAGAAGAATTTAAAATGAAACACAAATTGTATGAGAGAAACAAATACAAAAAAAAAAAGGCTCACAATTTGGATCTTCGGCCATGAGTCGCTTCCAATCCAAAGACTCGGCGGTCTGCAATTTCGGGACCGCGTTCCCATTTGGCTCGCTTCTCTGCTTACTCACCGAACCCGCCTCCACTCCACTGTCCTCCTTGTCGTCGGCTTCAATGCGGGACGACGTCGTTTGCGTTTCACCGACAACTCCTCCGGCGCTCCCATTGACAGGCCTCTGTCTCAGTTCCGCTGTGCCACGCAATTTCTGAAACTCCGGATCGCTGAGCTCCGTAGTGGCAGGGCACAGCACGGTCTGACTGTAACTGAATTCCAATCCGCTTCCGTTAATCCCGCTGGTTTCTCCGTTTTTGCTACTGGAATTGTGAGGGAAGGAATTCGAAACGGTTGCGTTTGTCGGGATTTCGGGTATGGAGCTGTGGGTGGTGGTGGTGTTCTTCTTCTTCTTCTTGCGTTTTCGTCGGGCGGGCTTGTCGTTGTTGTGGTGATTGGATTGGATTGGATCTGAGTTGGATCGGTAGAAGATTGCTTCTTCTTCCTCATCGAGAGAGCCGTTTCTGCTCAGAACATCGAACGAGAGATTTCGGCCGGTCGATTTCAACGCCATGACCTTGAGAGCTTCTTTTTCTCCTTCAGTTTATTGGGACATTTTAGAATCGGAGAGATTCATACTGGAGTTGTTTGTGAATTATAATAATAGGAAGTGAAGGAGCGAAAGAATGAAGGACACTGAGATTCAGAGACAGACATTCTGCTTTTCTTCTTTTGTTAGTTTTTGAAGTTTATTCCTGTTTTAGGTGCCGCTGGGCGCTGCCATCTAAATTCTTCAATGCTGGCTGGCTCAGGCTGGCTCAGGCTGTCGTTGTTATGTTACACTGTGCTGTGCGTCTGGGTTGGGTTTCATTGTTTTTTTTTTTTTGGGGGTAAGGGTTTGGGTTTCATTTCATTTGCGTAAATTTCCCAATTTACACGCTATCCGATACACGCTAGCTATATGCCACTGTGACATGCCACATGTTTAAGAAATATTTATGAATTATTGGGCTCTCTTTTTTACCTTTCTTTATGAGGAGAATTGGGCTATATACCTCTCATTTTTAAGGGTGGCTTTGGAAAAACACAAAAAAATAAAAATTGTAAAAGAAGTCAAAATGGACAAAATTGTCCTTATTTATTTTTGGATTTCCTAAGGAATCCTTTATATTTGCATGTCTTTAATTTGAAAGTTAAGAGGTTTTTCTGTCTTTTTTGGATTTCCTAAGGAATCATTTACCTAAATTTACTCATTTTTAAAACTTAACTTTGCATCCAGAGATCTCTCAAATAAAAAATTGTTTAAGAGATTCTCTTTAGAATATTCTATGAATTTTTTATCAACGATCCAAACCGTTTATTTTTCAAATATTCATTCATGAATCATCCTTACAAAAAATCAGACAAATTAAAAATCTTTAAGGCACTTAATTGAAATTAACAAAATCAATGAATACGGTGCTTCAAAAAAATACTTAAATTTTAATAATTTAATTGAATGGTTAAATGATATCGGATTCAAGTGATTTATTGTATAAATAATTTTTGAATGAATATCTACAAAACAGACAGTTTGAATTAGTGAAATACAATGTGGAGTGAGCCCTACAAAGGTATCCTTCAAATAAGTTATTTGAGAAATCCCTCAACATAAACTCTCTGTAAATAAACTTATATAAATGAAATACCTTTCAAACTTAAGGCCAATTTAAGGCCAACAAGTAATTATTTTTCTTTTTTCTTTTCTCCTCCATTGTTGGGAGGCTGCCGTGATATGTTTCCTTACTTTATGTTGCTTTAAGTTTTAATTTTCGATTTTGATTTTCTGATGTAGGATGATGATTATATTACTCATATTGTGGTTTCTGTGTGTAAATTAAAGAGTGTCCAAAATTTATTATTATTATTTTTTAAATTTTAATAATTTATTTTATTTCCATGTGTTTGATTTAGGCCTCAAATCTTTCTTCTTTTGGGCAAAATGGTTGGAGGATGGCAGTAGGACTTTGTCCTTCCATTATATATGATTTTATTTTATGTAAAATAACCTTCAAGCTCAACATATCTTCTGTATAAAGCCAATGGCCATGCTAGCGGTTTACCTTCATTCCTAACTTTCTATTCATCCTCAGTTATTTCTTTAAAAATAAGAAGAAAATAAAACAACAAACACAATTTGGTTCCATCTGTCTTTTATTTTATAAAATTCAATCTGATTTATAAGCATAATTGTATGTAGCTTTATTCACATCTTGGACCTTGGACTCTTAAGATTTTATTATACAATTTCTAAGGCCCAAATTTTGGGTTGGCCACTAAAATCACAACTGCACAAGGACGAGTGTATTACAACAGGCCCAAACTCGATCCACTGTCCGTGGGAATTGGGAGTGAGACGGTCAGACAGCAAGCAACTACTCTACCACATTATTCTAGTCCGGAGACTAGTCGTCGGTGAGGAAAAATATTGTGGGCTTTTTTGGTTCAGTGATATCCACCGTCCCCTCCAACATCTTAGCCACCTTCCCCATCGACGGCCTCAACTCCGGTCGATCCTGCAGGCACCACATGGCCGTTTTCACCATGCGATTCACCGTATCAAAATGCAGCCGGCTATCATAAGAATGCTTGATCTGACGGTCTAAAATGTCCTCCACGTTCATCTCCTTAAACACCTTATCAAAAGCCCATCTCGGAAAATACCAGTCCTCGCTCTCGATCCTTGACCCTTGGATCTCGTTGTTTCTGACTCCACTCACAAGTTCCAACAAAACCATCCCGAAGCTGTACACGTCTGCCTTGGGTGTGATCGGGTCCATCTTCACCCATTCGGGCGCCATGTACCCGCGGGTCCCCTGCATCCGAGATATGGTCACCATGTCCTCTTTCTTCTTCAGCTTCGCCAACCCGAAATCCGATATCTTGGGGCAAAAATCGTCACCCAAAAGTATATTCTCCGGCTTGATATCACAATGCAAAACCCACTCCAAACACTCCTCGTGAAGATAAGCAATGGCTCTCGCCACTCCCAATGCAATCCTGTACCGGATCCCCCAATCCAGTATCGGTTTCTGACCGTTATCCACCAAAACACCCGTTTCTTCCTCAGGCTCCGAAGACACAACCCGACCCGGTTGGAAAAGGTACTTGTCGAGGGACCCGTTAGGGACGTACTCGTACACTAGGATCCGTTGACCTTTCTCAGCGCAAAAGCCCCATAGGCGTACCAAGTTGAGGTGGTGCATCCGAGCAATAATGGTCACCTCAGCCCAAAACTCAGCGTCGCCGCCGGTGACGTGCTTCAAACACTTGACGGCCACAACGCGCTGGTCGCTCAGCTCTCCTCTGTAAACATCGCCGAAGCCTCCTCTGCCTATGAGATTTGAGAAGTCTTTCGTGGCGGCTTTGAGCTCGGCGTACGAGAACCGCTTGGGCCCGCCAGCGGGAAGGAACTCGAGACCCAGGGTACGGGCCATGTCTCTGTACTTGATGTATTTCTTTATGAAAGCCCAGAAGAAAAGCACCCCGGAGATCAGCTCAGCTGCAAAAAGGGTACAGATGATCACAATGTTTCTTGTCGTTGCGTTGGATTCTTGAGGCGGTAGAGGGAGGCTTATCTGAACGGGACATGTCGTTTCTAGCAACTCCGTCATCCCGGTGAAGTTGGTCCGGTCGACTTCCGAGTTGTCCACCCGAAGAAACATAGCGGTTTCTGAGTCCGGAGACCAGTACCCGTATAATAATCTATCGAGTTGAAGCACACAGTAGCCTTTGCCGTCGTATTTGAACATGAACCCGAGACAATTGTTTTTAGCCAAACACCTCGATTCACAAACACTGAAATTAGTGGCTGGCCAATTGGTTTGGTTCGACCCACCTGTGAAATTGACATAATCAAGCCGTAGAAATTTGGTGTTGGCGAGATTCGTGAGCTCAATTTTCCTTTCGCATCCACTATCTTTGATTCCACCGTCGGATTCTTTAAACCCAGGTGGGCATACACAGTATGAAGAACTCGAACCATCGCTGACACATATGGCATTAGGCCCGCACATGCCGTGAACTCTGCACAATTCGTACCCTGCTTGCCAAACGACGGTCCATTCTCTAGGGCTCTGATCGAAACTGTAAATTCTGAGATTCCCGTCGTCGTCTATGGTCAATCTTCGAGATCGGTTCAGCCCGAAATCGGACACAATGAATGAATCTCCATTTTCCTGCTTCAGTGTTCCGGTGGAGTCCAGCATCTGGAAAGCGTTGTCTATGGTTTGATAAACGTCGGTCTGATTGAAAACTAATTTGCTTGCGTTGACGAAGCTGAACTTGCCATTCTTGGAGAAGAGAGTCATGTTAGTCCCTGACATACTCTGGTTTGGCAATATGGTATCGGTTGGAAAACTAAAACTCTCCCACTTGCCAAAGATCAAATTACCGTCGTTGCGGAGGACGAGTCTGGTGGTGTTTGAATTCTGTGAGTGAGGTCCTGGCCACAAGTTTACATTTCCACCAGCGGAGGAGTTGCTGAGACGGAGCACGCCGGCGGCGGTGACGACAAGTCTTGCCGTGAGGCCAACCGGAGTCTTTGCGTTGGTGGACCAAACGACAGAGTCTCCTATGGAGATGTTGCGGTACCAGACTGAGAAGTTGAAGAGATTTGGGGAAGTGGGTAGGGGAAGAAAACCGGCGGCGAAGACCGAGTTTGGGGAGAGGAGGGTTTTGTTCTGCTGAGCTGGAGTCCATGGGGGGTCTCTGATAGAGAAGGCGGACAGTTGGGCTGAGCATGGTGGCGGGTTTGAGACAATGAAGGTGATAAAGAATAGAAGAGGAAGGAGGAGGGGAGACATGGTTTTGGGATTCGTTAATTCATTAATTCCATAGATTTTCTGCGCGGATTGAGATGATGTGGGGATTGGAGGTGGAGGGGAAGTTTGGTTGGTGGTATTTTAATGGCGGCCGACGCAGGTTTGAAAGACTTGTCTGCGTTGACTTGGAAATTTGGAATTGGGACTGACTGCGAGGTTTGGCACTGAGCAATGGGAAAGCCGAACTTTCCAACAGTGATCCCGCCACTAGTTGATGTATTTATTTGTTAATAATACAACTAATCTTAATTAATTAAACACACAAGTTGGAAAGCAAAGCAACAAAACAGAAAGGAGTAACAAATTGGAGGTCTAGAACTAGAAGGCGTGTCTAATTATCTTTGATTCTTGGGTCAATCAATTTCGTGTTTGCCGTAAAACTCACGATCTTCAATCGAGAGGTGCCTTGTTGACCTCGGCTGGACTTGTTTCTTCTGCACAGCCACACATGTGTTCTGGTCAGACATGCTCAACAGGAAATGGGGATATTTTGAAAAAAACAAAAGGGGAGAGAAAATTTTTAAAAGAAGCAAAAATGGACAAAAATGCCCTTATTTATTTTTAGATTTCCTAAGAAATCCAATACATTTGCATGTCTTTGATTTGAAAGTTGAGTGGTTTTTTTGTCTTTTTTAAAAAAAACTTTGGCTTTTTCCAAAAGTGAAAAAAAATTTATGTCTAAAACCTAAAAAACCTCAGAAAATGCTGTCTAAGGAAAATATCTTACACGTTCAGACAGAGGGTATGGGCATAAAAAATGATAAATAAATTATTAAAGAGTGTTTAATTTTTTTTCATTAATTACTCTAGATTTTCTAAGTCACAGAATTTGTCAGCTCGCAATATAATCAACTTAAATCACTCAAACTTACTATGCAATAAATTTCCTTTCAATTTTTTGTGTCAAAATAATAGATGATTGACTAAATAAACCTTTTATGAAGTTTCATTAAAAAATTTCATGTATTTATCACAATTTCAGTGGTTTTTATCTAATTTTTATCAATATCGATATTTTCTCGATATTTCCATTGATATTTCCGTGTTTTTGAACCACCGATATTTCCGAAACCCTCTATATTTAAGACATTGAGTCTAACCAATATATTGAACTTTAACTTCTTTAGGGAGAAGAAATCTATGCAGGCAGGATAGATCATATAGAACATTACCTTGGATAAAATCATAGGTGGTCAATCAATATTAGAAAATGTGCATTCCATGTTGAATTGATGCCTATATATATCTAATACGTGTGGATTGCACATTGAGTAGATGTGCTGCTGGATGTTTCACGGTCAGGCTCATTTGTCCCTTCTTCTTTTTTTTTGGTCACATTGGGGTTTGACGGGTGCGAACGGGGTGCCATGGTGGGGAGGGGGAAACTACAACCACTGTGGAGGAACCCATTGGCCCAGGCTCCTTTGTCTTTCATTTCTGTTTATATCATTATCTTCTAAACTTTTGATGCATGACTTAATGGAAGAGAAAAACCTCATGCAATTTCCATTTTTTGCCGTCAGAAGCACATGACATTCCTCCATGGAATGGAACTAAAACCTTTTCTACATCTTCTCAAGCAGTAGCACAAGCATCTTTGTCAAATATTCCCCCAAATGCTTATCCCCACAGGAATTCACTAAGACCAATGCAAGTGCAAGGCCATTCAACACTAACTCCATCCAACAAGCTATAATAATAGCCTACATACATACATTACAAAGTAGAATGCTTAAAGCTAACAACTATTACCATTTCTTTCAGATTTCAACAAGGCCTGCATCCATTGCAGTAGTTTGTGTAAACAGGGCATGCCAACCAGCGGCGACGAGATTAAGTCCTCCCCTTCAAATTTGAATATCCTTGAGGCTGCTCCATCACCTCCTCATCACCCTTTGGTAAATCTGGTTGCTTCCTTCTACTAAATTTGTTGCATTTGAATGAAAACAAAATAAAAACGAACACTCTTACAAATCTGTCGCCAGCTTAGAAAATCAAACGCAATCGACTCTATAGCCAGATTTATACATGACCAGTGGAAACAACAATGGTTTCTATATCAGAAACCATGCCTCAAGTAGAAACAAATCCTCTAATAGTCACTAAGTTATGATATAAAAAGTCAAGTACGAAAATAATTCTTATCGATACAACTAATGTTTACCACACAGAGAATAAATTTTGTTCAAATTACAGATGCACTTGGGATATGATATTTTATTATTAACTTACATTGTTAGCTCTGGCTTACTGGTGTATGACAAACACAAAAAACCAAGTTCCTAGCTCTGAATGATGTTGAATTTTCTGTAGAAGAATCTTTTGCAGTAAACTAATCGACCGAAGATGAAATCAAGAAACCCCTTTGGAGTTATCTCAGTACATCTTTCTGCATGCATCACAGAGTTGTCTCTTGTTGCATATATTGATTAGCAGCTGGCCTCCTTGTAGTTGTAGCGTCGATCTTACCAAAGACAAGATTGTCATTGTATACACAGAAGCCAGAAAGCAACTCTAACTCCCAGGACATGTGGTGTGGTGTGGCTATATTAATTTTAGGCAAATTTCTCATCCTTGAATAAACAAACCCTCCTCCTGCCGCCCCAAGCTGTCTCTCAACATGCAGAGGCGATTTCGGCAAGTTTGCACTGCTCTAAGAGAGCACAGCTCTGTGAGATATGCCAAGATTGCCACTGTTGGAGGGTTCTGCAATGTTGAACTCATTATCGTAAAAGCTACAGCTCCTGACGACTTGCCATTGCCTGAAAAATACATTCAGGAGCTCTTGAAAATCTTCTCCATCTCTCCATCTTCATTGAGAGAATTTTCACTCAGCTTCACTCGCCGTTTTGGCAAGACTCGCTGCTGGCGGGTTGCACTCAAGTGTCTAATCCTCCTCCATCGTCTGCTTCGTGCTGTCCCTGAAGACAGCCAGTTCCGGTCTGAGCTCCTTTGGAGACGATCCAATGGCTTGATGTCTCTCAGTCAGTGTCACTTCCGTGATGATTCATCCTCGGCATCTGAAGATTACACAGCCTTTATTAGATCCTATGCTCGGCTCCTTGACGAAGCTCTTCATTGCTTTTGGTTGGATAGCAAGCCAGCCTACAATCAGCAAGAACATCACTGTCAAGAATATGCAGAAGAAGAAGAAGAAGAAGAAGACGAAGAAGAAGGGCAATTTGGGAGCTTACCAAATAAAATGGCAGAAGTTGGTCGAATGCTTGAAGTGTTGCCACAGCTGCAAAGCCTCATTGACCTTGTCATGGACTGCCGTCCCACAGGAGCAGCAGCGAAAGCTTTCCTCGTCCAGTTGGCTATGAAGCATATCATTAGAGATAGCTTTATGTGCTACACAATCTTTCGGAGGGAAATTGTTATGGTTCTGGACAGCCTGTTTCAGATGCCATACAGGAGTTGCATATCAGCATTTGGTATTTACAAGAAGGCAGCTGTCCAAGCAAATCAACTCTGTGAGTTTTATGAGTGGTGTAAGGCAATGGGGTTCTGTGGAGCATATGAATATCCCTTCATAGATCAAATCCCACATATTCAAATTCATGCTCTCGAGAATTTTCTCAATGGCATGTGGCAGCTGACAGAGTCCTCTTCTACACCAACTTCTTCACCAACTTCATCAGCATCAGTGCCATCATCTTTCGTCGAGTACTCTAGTTCGACTTCAACAGAGGACGACATTAATAAGGATCACATCCTCGTTACTACGAAATGGGAGAAGCCCTTAATTCAGTTTGATAGAGGTTCTAACGAGAAGAAGCCATTAATTCAGCTTGATAGAGGTTATGACGAGGAGAAACCATTGATTCAGTTTGAAGATGATACCGACGAGGAGAGCTGGGAGAGCCTGCTAGAAGCTTCCATTAACATGTCACCTCCTGCTGCTCAACAGAATAATATGTGCTTCAACAATAATGGAACTTATGGATCATATGGATATTGTAATTACAGGAACGTGGTCCAACATGGAGATCAAAAGGATGCATCGCAGATGCAAATATACAACGCAAATTCTCTTAATCCTTTCTATATCAGCCACTCATCAGGCCAAACTACTTATTTATCCCCAAATCTAGCTGAATAACACTCATCACATGTAATAAGGAATAAATTACACTTTCAGTCTTCATTTTAGAAAACTCTTTGTAGGAATTAGAGTGAATATTTATTACATTTTTTTATGTGCCCTCTTTTTTTTCTTTTTTTCTTTTTTGGGTGTGGTTCAGAAGTTCAGCACTGAGGCACCTTTTTATTGGTTTTACTTCCTAATTAAGATTCAACAAAGGAAAATGATCCAAGAGGAAACTTCTCACAAAGACAAAGCATTTATACTTCATCAACATATAAATGCAATTTTCCTTCTCAAAACCTGAGTCTAACACGAGCCGTCTTCCAGACCCTCTCTCTCGCTCAGACATAACCCGCGACCTCTCTTCTTCAATTACTCTATTTTCCTCGGTGAATTTGCAGGTGAAAAATAGCATAAGCCTTGGGATTGCCAGCTTATACAGGGCCAACCTTGTACTCAAATTTTGTTATAATTTTTTCTTCATGAACTAACCCCAATCCAATACCACAACAATAAGGCTGCGGTTGTTCTTGCTTGTTCCCTTGCCATCATATACTGGGCCAACCTTCTTCTAATATATTTTATTTTCTGGGCATGTTGTTTGGGCTTCTATGAAAATGATCTTGTAACCAAAAGAAGAAATATTTTTTCAAAGGGCCTTATATGGCCCTTAAAAGATGCCTCATTTTTTAACCGTTGAATCAAGTTAACCAATTTGAATCCAACGACTAATAAATCTGATCCAACAGTTAAGAGATATAGTCTCATCAAAGGGCTATGTATAAGGCCCTCACTATAAATCTTGAACGAATTCAGCCCCTAATGTTTCTAGGCTATGTTTCTATTATATACTAGTGGTCCCCAGTCAGTCAAGCTCTAGAGCTTTAGCGTGACTTTGCCTAATCTTTTACACCTTAAGGTTAGCTTCCCACACAAAAAATGTGCGCCATTTGTCCATGACAGAGTTTGGTCTCTTCTTGTTTTTGTCATGTTTTATTTGTTTGTTAAGATCAGTCAATTCAGGCTGCTAGTAACTTTGCGGACACGCATGAAGATGATGAGATGGTTTTCCATATATTTCCAACCATTTTAAGTATTCCTCTAAAATAATTCATTGATCCGGATGGTTGATACACAATTTGCCAAGCCTCTAATTAACTTGATAAAACACACATCAAACACAAGTACTCAATTCGACCAAAAAAAAACACAAGTACTCCAAAGGACGAATTAAGAGACCTATACGTACTCAATATGCTCATCACCATGCACTAAATTGTTGTTGAATATTCTATTATCTACATTTTCAAGTTTGACATGTGCCAATAGTATGTCTAAAATATTTGTATTTTGTACAATGAACTGTGAAAGAAAAAAAAAAAGATCGAAAGCGCCAACCAATGACCCTTGTTTCCTATTCTCATCCTAACATTTTTATAGGTTGATGAATCAAAAAGGCCTCTTGAGCGCCTTAAAATCCATAGTCAATGCACTCCAATCTCTCTCTGTGAATATTCAACACCTTCAACAACTCGGTGGCCTTGTCTTTGGTCCTCTCCGCACACCCTACTTGCAAGAGCAGCAAAGCTTCTGAAAGGCACCCACTTGAGAAGGGCCTCCACAGGCACCCCTCCATCTTCCCTTTCCTCGTATTCTTGCAAAGCTTCCGAAAAATAGGAATTTCTCACACACACACTACGAAGATGCTATAAGGTTATGCAAGTTAATGCCCTTTCTTAGTAAATGGGTTCAAATTGATTTTTCCCTTTGTTTAAATCCCTTTTGTAACCAGCTGATCACTTTCTATACTTGGAAATAAAATTATTCAACCACATCCCTTCATCTTTAAACCACAACCTAGAAAATGTAAAAGGATGTTGACCTTTAGGTTTACGTTGGTTTAAATTTGGGCTATATATAATAAAAACTCAATTAAACAAGGGTAGGATTGAAGTGTGCCGCAATGGTAGAATGGTAGATGGAGAATAGGAAAGAAGTGCCCCAATACAGTTTAAAGAAAGGTCGTGTTTTGGAAGGGATAAAGATGGAGATGAGTTGTTGAGCATGAAAAACAGAGAAGAACAGAAGAGAGAGTTGAAGGAAAAAAAAATAAAAAACGTGTGAAAGTGTGTTGGGAGATGTACTGAAGCTAAAACTCACATCAGTTTTCTTTCTGAAAAATTGATTTAAAAATTATTTAAAGAAAACAAATTGCATTAAATAAAAAATTTGGTTTATTGTTTAGAATTATGTCCACCGTTGGATTTAATCTAACGTTAGTTGACCAAGACAGTCCCTCCCTGGTCCCCTTGGACCAGGTGAACGGGAGTGATATAATAAAAACTCAATTAAACAAGGGTACTTTAGGGTTATTCTAAACTTTAATCAAGCTAGGGTTAATTCTTCTTCATCTTCCTCTTTCATCTTCATCACTGAACTGTCAATCATAACTCCAAAGTCCAAAGTATTGTATTAAAACTCTGAAATAACTCTCTCTCTCTCTCTTCATTTTTTTTTACAAACAGCCCTAATCCAAAAGTTGAATACAAATCCCTAAAATAACCAATCAAGTAAGGCTGCTCGAAGGTCAAACTTGAAGAGAACAGCACTAATGATGCATCCAATCATGCTAATATTACATCCACTCACGACGACATTAGAGCCTTAAATTCCTCATCCTCATATCACTCTATTGATCATACGTGATTTCAGGAATTATATCAATCTCTTGTAATCTTTGTTATCTTGTTACCTTACCATATGTGTTGTATCAATAATCAAACTGTAATTGTATAAAGCAAGCATGAATAGAAATCAATAGTCATCGAGCTATTCCCCAAATATCTGCTCTGTACTAATTCTTCTTCACTGTTCTAATTTTTCTATATGGTATCAGAGCCCATCTGGGCTAAAGCCACTCGATCCTAGATTCTATGACTCCCACTTAGTCTTCTTCTATTTCCTATTCTGCAGACTCCCTAATCTCACAAAACAATTCATCCACAACCATGACCAACCAAACATCATCACTCCCTACCTCATTCAATATTTCTCATCTTTTCCCCACACCCATGGATTGTAATAACTATTTGTGCTGGAAGTCTCAATTTCAGGATATCCTAGAGATTCATGACCTCGAGGAAGTTGTGAAAAGTGATGCACGGCCTGACAAGAAACTAGCAGATGGCTCCATCAATCCCGCCTACTCCAAAGACTTGTGTTGAGTTGGATCAAGTCTACTTCAAAACTGGGATGCGAACTCAGCTGGAGGCAAGTTTTATTTTTGAGTTTCTAAACAGTTTAGGGGTGGTATTGATTTGAATTTGTTTGTTTTTTGAGTTTGGTAACAGGGTTTTGACATATTTTTCTTTGCCTGCAGGTTTAGATTCGAGTTGAGGGAACGGGTTCTTGTGTCGTACTGGGGTTTTGTTGTTTTTGCTTTATTTGTGTATTTGGACCGTATATTTACCATGTTCCTTGGTTTACTGGTAGGGTTAGTGCATATCAAAGCATTCTTATTCCATGCATCACATTAATGTATGTATATGCATGTATTATCTTCCCAGCCGTTACTTCCTTGTTCTTTTGTTTCTTCGTAATACTTTCATTGTGATGTATGTACTGTTACAGGTCTAGCAACTAAGAAGCCCTATTGATAGTAGGAAACACGGTTGTTACCTCGAGCACTTTCCTGTCTGGAGAATGGGCAAGTCTTCCTCTACCCGTTGGGCTTTTGGTTCTGGACAAAATGTTAGAACCCATTGACCATGTCCATTTTGCTGCTGTTTGCAAGGAATGGCGTGCTCTTGCAAAAGACTATAATCACGCAACGCCACGCTGGCGTCAGCTACTTCCTATGCTCATGATCCCTACAAGATCCCAAGAAATTAAGTGAAGAATGCATAGCGTTGCTGAAGGAAAAATGTACAACATTGAGTTGCTGGTGCCTTATAATGACAAGAGATGTTGTGGCTCTTGCCGTGGCCATGGTTGTTTGGCAACTATAGACCTACTAAATCAAGATCAAATAACTATAACTCTAGCAAACCCTTTTCTTTAGGGCTGTTCACGGGTCGGTTCGGGCCGGTTATGGGCCCAAACCGCACGCTGAACCGGGCCTTGTCGGCAGGCTCCAATGCTAAACCATGGACCTCTCTTTTAGGCCCATTTTTCGAGTTAAGTCGAAACCCGAGTTAGGCGGGCCGGGTTGGTTCGGTTCGGGTATTTGCCGAGGCCCAACAAAAGCAACAATTGAAGGCTTTTTTTTATTTATATTTTCCAGGCCCATTCTGTTTTTTTGGACATATTTCAACAATTCAAGTTTTGACAGAAACTGTACAGTTTTTCCAGTTTCTCCAACTCTGCATATCTAAAGTTTTTTCATCATTCAAATACTTAAAAAAAACCTTAAAACCATAGCAAATCATCCACCACACATCTCAAAATACAGAAATTAATAATTACAGTCCATAGCAAATTGTGAGAGTAATCTCAATCACAATTTGCATATTTGGTGGATGATCTCAATCACAGAAATCATTATTTACAGTCCATAGCAGATTGTGAGAGTAATCTCAATCACAATCTGCATATTTTCGAAGTTAAAAGAAAATCCAAATCAAAACAAGTAATTCACAAAAATTAGTCTTGATTGAGAAGCATTCAAATCTTCAATAGTAATCTCCATGTTTAGCACCATGTCTCTTCATGAGCTGCCGAACAAACAAAGATCAAGCAAACCACTAAATAAATCAAAGAGAACCCACATCATATATGATCAAAAAGATTACTTTAAAATCCACCTATAAAAAGAGCACTTAAGAATCCAACATCTATAAATGAAAATTTTAAAGTTCACTTGTATCCTAAATCATAGGATATGGTGAAATTGAATTGCCTTGGGGAAAAGACCCCACCCTGACTGTAAGATAGTGACAAAACCTTTGAGTTCAGTTTAAGCTCATTTTTTTCAAGCTGGTTGCACAAGATATCAGTGAGTGTCTGCACTACACAGAAAAAAGAAACAGATCTGCCACACAGATCGAAACCTATATTATGCTCTATCATCGAAACTAGTACACATACATGAGCCTGGGAATTATCAAAGTCAAATAAGCATAAAACATCAAAACCAAAAGACAAATATGCAGAAATCTAAAAATCATGAAAGATCCATGAATTTATGAAGAGCATAAATGACAGCAGCCAAAATCAAATAGCAACAAGAAAAAACAACCAAAAACCTGACAGTGCTAAATCACAAGAATCCCAGTTGAGAAGATCTGATCTCTTGAACAAGATGACCTTGAAACTTCCACAGATCTTAAAGCTTCTGATCTGCACCGTTTCCATATATTCATACCTGAAACATAAATAAAAAAATCGTGAAAGGGAGATTGAGAATGACTGAGAGAGGGAGAAACTGGTTGAGGGAGACAAGAATGAGTGACTGAGAGATAGCGTGCGTGATTGAGAGAGAGCGGCTGAGAGAGAGAGAGAGAGAGAGAGAGAGAGAGAGAGAGAGCGACCGGTTGAGAGAGAGAGAGTGACTGAGAGAGATCTGGTGAGAAATGTTTGAGAGGAGGAAGAGAAGAGGCGAGAGTTCTTGAGAGAGGCAAAGAGTTTGAGAGGAGAAAGAGAAGAAAGAGAAGAAAGAGGCGGAATAGAAAAAACAAATCGAAGCCCTTAACATGTATTAGGGTTTCGCTCGATCGTGTGTAGCGGAGAGTAGGAAATGGCTTACACTCGACGAGTCATCATTTCACACGTGTATTATTTTTAATTTTTAATAATATAATTAAAATATCCGGTTCGATCCGGTTTTGGGCGGTTTGCTGACAATTAAAACCGATCAAACCCGATTCAGGTACGGTTCGGCCCGTTTTTTTACCGTTTCATCAATTTTTCAGTCTAAAAACTGAACCAAACCACCTTAAGCGGTCTGGTTCGATCGATTCGGTCGGGTTTTCGGTAATAATGCCCACCCCTACTTTTCTTACACTGATGATCATTGGATAGATTTTGGTGACATGCGGTTACCTATTCCGCACTAGGCGATATGGGCATCTTCAATTTAGAGGACGGAACTATCACGAAACATTACTCTCTAAATCCTTGGCATCTGGATATTCTACCCGCACTTTGGATTATGCCACCGTTCAATGGACTCCACTAGCTTCTAGTTTAGTTTCTCTTCTTTACAATTTACAATGGTGCCTCCATCGTGTAATGCTCTACTATTACCTATACGTGCGATTAAGCCTCAGTTTCTTTTTAGGGCTTGTCCAATATAGATCCCTACATTTTCTATTTCCTAAACATATACCCATCACTCTATAAATCTATGTGTAAAACCCAATTTCAAATTTAAATGACTAGTAGGATATAAGAGGTCGTAGTATTTCTATGTTTTTACATCATTGCCATCAAACTTCATATTTTATTTATAATTTATTTCAAGCATTTCATTAACTGCCATAATTGTAATTAATATACTCCCTATTAATAGCATATCAATCACCCCATTTCTTTTAGTTGTCATTCCCTGTCACATCTCGCCCCCTAAAATTACAACAACAAAAAAAAATCTGTAAATTACATATCCAATAATGTACCTATGAAAAATATAATATAAATATATACATATAAAATAGGGAGTTTCACTAAAACACCCAAAATAGAGGTTGAAATTATAAAAAAACCCAAGCACTATTTAAACATATCAACATAATTAGTATGTACAGTTTTATTCATAAACAATTATAAAGTGGATTATTAGTCATGTATAATTCATAAAAAGAAAATAACATAAACATTTTATTAAACAAACCAATTACCTAAATTTGAATTTATTGTTAAATTTTTTAAAAAATATTTCAAAATTAGTTCCTACATCCATTACAACCATTTGGAGATATTTTTGGAATTTGAAAAGTACTATAAATCAGATTTTATGCTTAATTAGGTAACTTGCTGAGTTGGATCATAGTAATGGGTTTTTACTTATACAAATTGGGTATTATTTATAGGAACAAAAAGTGAAGGGTTTTAGGTACGGCAAATTGAATTTGAAGGGTGTAAGCCAAATTTACTATTCTTTTTATGCCATTACATCATCACATGTGGCGGCCTTCGTTTAGTTGGACAACCTTTTTCTAGGGTTATTCATTTCATTAGTTCCCGAATTTTCCCTAAATTTAGACTCGATTTGCATTTGAGTCTCTCAATTTCCAAAATCATTTTCGTGGTCCTTCAACTTTAGTTTCGTTAGGATAAATGGTCATGATGTCAATTTTGTTTACTTTTTATGTTAAATGCAGGGATAAAATTGTATTTTTATATTTAAAAAAATGAAAAAAAAATTATATCTTAAAAATAACAATAAAAGAAAATCAAATAAAAAACCAACAAAAAAAAATCAAGTTTTGGGGAGTAGAAATCTGGATAGAGGGGGAGAGAGAGAGAGAGAGAGAGAGAGAGAGAGAGAGTTTAATTTTAATTTTTTAGTTTTTTTAAATTTTTATTCATATTTTAAACAAAATAATACAAAAAAATCATTTCGCCCCTGCATTTAATAGAAAAGTTAAGAAAATTGAAGACATGACCATTTGTCATAACGAAACTGAAGTTGAGGGATCACGGGAACGATTTTGGAAATTGAGAGATTGAAATATAAATCAGGTCTATGTTCAAGGACTAATAAAACGATTAACCCCCTTTTGCTAATATATTTTAGTATATTATGGGACTTTGTTCTCTTTTGTTTTGCTTAAATTTTTATTTTTTTGGTTATGTTATTTATTTATTTATTCAGGTCAGTCCATTCAAGCTCCTGGGAACTTGCCAACACATGAAGATGAGGAATCGTTGTCCAGATTTCCAACAATTGATGATCGAGTCTATGTTTTACATCCATAAATCACAGAGTCGACACGCGGGGTATTCATCCCAAAAAAAATCATTGATTCAGAGGGTTGATTCATAATTGGCCAAACAATTTTATTAAAACTCAAGTTAAGAAAACACACACCAATCACAAGTACTCAAAGGACCAATAAAAAGACGTACAAGAGCTCAACATGCTGATAAGATTGTTGTAGAATATTGTATATCTCTAAATTTTCAAGTAATGGTATTTTGTACAATCTGATTTACTGTTAATATATATTTTTGAAAGGACCAACCAATGACCCTTATTTCCAATTCTCATCCTAAAAATTGTATAGGTTGATGAATCAAAAAGGCCTCTTGAGCGCCTTAAAATCCATAGAATCAATGCACTCCAACCTCTCCCTGTGAATATTCAACACCTTCAACAACTCGGTGGCCTTGTCTTTGGTCCTCTCCGCACACCCTAATTGCAAGAGCAACAACAGCTTCTGAAAGGCGCCCACTTGAAGGACCTCCACAAGCACCCCTCCATCTTCCCTCTCCTCATTCTTGCACAGCTTCCAAAGAATGGATACCGAAAACTCAGTCGCCAAATCTGAAACCCGAAGTATCTTCTTCACCACAACGGGCAGGGTCAAAGCATGATGGTAGGCCTTTTCCCTCCCTCCCTTGCTTCCGCAAAGTCCATCAAGAACCCCCAACGCCTTCTCGCAAATGCTTCGTTCGGCATCCACAAGGATTTCCGAGAGCAACGAGACCAATCCCATCTCCACAAGTCTGTCTTTGATTTTATCTTTCGAAAGAGGCGACGTGAAATTATTGTTGACCATGTGGTACATGACGACCAAGGAGGCTTTTGTTGAAGTAGGACAAACGGGTTCTTTGATCAACTTTACCAGTGCCTCTAAAGCTCCTTCGATCTCCAGCAAA
>NC_024127.1:13593838-13621294 GCF_000346735.1 Prunus mume
ATCGGAAGAAAGAGTCTCTTTGAGCACCAAAGCTGCGTTTCTTCTGTGGGACAAATCTCCACTTTCCAAAAACCACACCATGCAATGCAATGAAGCAGCCGAGCCAAGATAAGAGCAGGCCTCCCCATCCAGTGGGAAAACCAAAGTCAAAGCCGACAAGATTTCTTCCAAGACGGCAACGTTTTGACGTTGAGAGGATGAAAGTGCAGCAAAAGCAGCGGCTAAAACGCTCCCCGTGCCACTAGCAACAACGCACCGCTTGTTGCGCTCGCTTTCTTTTGTCAAGGCCTTGATCTTCCGCACCAAATCTCTGCAATCATCCTGCTTTTGACCATGGCTGGCTGCGGCTGTAGTAATTCTGTAGAGAATCTCGGAGACCTGAAGAGAAGTGATTGGGATGCGAGGGGTGGGAATGCGTTCAATGCCGAAGGACTTTTTCTGAACGCACCAATCTTGAATCATCTTGCGGATGGTGTGGTTGGGAATGGGCTCGAGACATGTGAGGGCTTGGTTGGTAATTGGGCAAGTCAGGTTTCTGGCTTCGATCCACGTCTCTATGCTTTGGCGGTCGTACGTAATTCCAGTGGACAAGGTGACCGGATCTTTCATGAGGTCTAGTGAGATGGGGCAGCGGAAATGGTTTGGTATGGTGAGCTCCATCTCCACGTCGGCGGGCTCGCCTAGGTGCAGCTCCTTGGAGGCACGGCGGCCGGGCCTCAGCCTTCTCCATGACAAAGTCATGATTATTGAATTGAATGTGGATCTGAATTAAGTTGAGTAGGTATAAAGAGGATGATTGTGTGTTTGTGTTGAATGAGAATGAGAATGGGTTTCTATAAATATTATGAGGCTAGATGTTGTACGTGTGCAATGTTTAAAATAAGGACGCGGTTCAACGTTGAAACTGGGGAAAAGGTTTTTAAAATAAAATGAGGAGGAGGAGGAGGAGAAGGAATAATAAAGGAGCACAGAAGCTGGGTTTTGAATATTTGACCGTTGAATGTTTGAAATGGTATAAATGGAACACCGTCCGTCAAAAGAGTGTGCTTGGGTTGGGTACTGTTTGGAATTGATCAAATGTTTGACTCAAAGCCAGTCAGCGCGGGTCGGTGGACTGACCGACTTATAGCCTCACCCCATTCGTATGGAATGGATGTAAGACGGGATATGCGTTTGATTAACATTCATATCCGTCTTCAACTACTTGGTCAAACCGTGGGTTTAGGCCTCCCCCTCGCTCTTTAAGTCTTTAATTAATATTTGGTAAATTGACTGTTATGTATTTGAATTGTCACCAGCTAATTTAAAAAGGAGCAACTGATGATGCCCGTTAATAAGCCCTCTAATATTTTTGAGTACAAGTTAAATCCACTAGGCTAGGCTAGACTTTGAGTGAAATTAATATTAAGAAATTAACTGCCACCCACCCCATTGTGTCAACAGTCAATCCCTGCCACCAATTTCCTTCGCTGGGTTGGATTAATGTTTTAATTTCTATTTCTTAAACAGATCTGTTTATAAAATAAATAAATAAATAAAAATTGAAATTTCTATTAAAAAACCACCGGATTTTGAAAAAATAAATAAAGCAATATACATGGACAATGCATTTAATAGGGATAAATTTAGAAAATAAAAATTAGTTTGTGGAATGTATTAATGATATTGTTCTATGTGTAAGCAAAATGACATGTGTAATGAGGAGAAGGAAGAAGATCCAAAAAAAGGATTAAAGAGAATGTTTCTATAATTATTTTGAGAGAAATTAATCATACGCTATTTGTCTGCCCAAAAATTGAAAAAATAATTTGGGGCTTGAGGTAGCTAACGTTGGGATGAGATGAGCCCAATAAGCGTAGATGTGATTAGAGGCCCATAAGGAAGTGCCAAGTGTCATGATTGATCAAATTTCACAGCCCATTGCAGGTCATAAGCGTCACATTGATTTTTGAAACCAATTTGAATGTTTCTCAAAATCCCGTGTAAGACAAGAATGACACAGCTGGTGTCGCATGGAGACAGAAAATAAATATTTTAAAAAAATAAAAGAATTCCCAGTCTAACCAACTAGCGCATAGAAAAGCTAGTGCAAAATTTAGAGTTAAAGATGAAGACAAGGATAAAAAGAAAAGTTTAAAAGGCAGATGATGACTTTCGACATAAACCAAACAAAACGAACATCTAGAAGGAGAAACCCTTGTGTGCTTTTTTCTTAGGCTATTATTTTTGTATTCGCATGGCAACTTGGCAATAATATAATATAAATAATTGGACTCGAACGTCAACAGCATAATCTAAGAAAATAAAAGTAGCCCATAGAAAAATAAATATTCAATTAAGCAATCAAATGATAAGTCATTTGGAAGAGGGTTAATGACGATTTTGGTACAATATAAAAAGTTTAAGGACGTTTGAATTGAAAATTTTAATTGGTTGACCAAAATGATAATTGAGTGATAGTTGAGGAACCATTTAAGTCATTAACCTTTCGAAGAATACAGACGAGGCATGCGGGATGTGCGGTGTACCCCACATTAGTCACTGTCGGAGTTGGAGAATATTCTACAGAGAGAGAGAGAAGATAAAACAAATGCAGCTGGCAAGCGTATCTACTTCCTTACATGTCGGACACGTGTCATTCATTGCCGCACTCTACAGCCTAAAAGAACAAAATAGAGGCTGAGCTGTGTCTTGTTGTTGTGGTTGTTCTGGGTTGGTTGGGCTTCCCCACCCCCTTGTCACCTGCTGATGGAAAAATTAGCAACATTTTTGCAAGTTTATGCAACTTTTTACTATAAAATTAGAAATCAAGACGTGACATTGATTGAACCAAACCAAAAACGATTTAGGCAAAGGCTCTCTCACTCAACCAGTCATTTTCTCAACTCTATTCTAATTACTAAGGTTTAAAATGTCAATGATTTTGATAACATTAGTAGTACAAAAATACAGAAATTTCGATGAACATATCGGGATATTATCAATATCAATAAAAATTGAATATAAAACACTGTAATTATACGAAAAACTTGAAAAAATTTCTTGAAACTTTGGAGGATGTTTATTTAGTCAATTATCTATTACTTTATCATAAAAAAAATTAAAAAGAAATGCATTGCATGATGAGTTTAACTAATTTAAGTTGATTATACATTGAGCTGACAAACACTATGAGTGTATAAAAATATGTAGTAATTAATGAAAGAAGATTAAACACACCTTAATCACTTATTTATAATGATTTACTATAATATTTTACACATTATACATTGCATAGTAAGTTACATGAGTAACTTAGTACCACATAGACTTCTTATAATGTTCAAATTTGAGTTATTTACACTAACACCTCCTGTGGTTTTCAGCTTTTTCACAAAACTCTTTGAAGTTTTAGAAATTACAAAAATACATATTGAAGTTTTAAATTGTTTCTACAAAACTCATTTTCATTGATTTTTCATCCAAAGATTGATGATTTTATACCCAAAAAAATTCTCAAAATGACAAAGTTGGCCTTTGAGATGAGATTGCATATACTTCATTGAGGTTAATTTTGTCATTTGCATATGTTCTTTTTCAATGAAATCATCAATTTTTGGACAAACAATCAACAAAAATGAGTTTTGTGAAAACAAACTGAAACCTCAGGGTGTGTTCGTGTAATTTTTGAGACCTAAGGGGGTTTTGTGAAAACACAACAAACCTCATAGGGTGTTGGTATAAATAACTTTTCAAATGTCTTCATCATCTCGATATTATCGATATTTTAGAGATATTTTAGCCAAATATTGTTTAACTGTGAGAGAAATTATCGACATCAATATTTTCTAATATTATCGATATTTATACGATATGTGTATGGATATGTTCCAAAGTATCCTTGACCTAAAAAAACAAGGGAGTTTCACTAAAACACCCAAAATGGGAGCTGAAATTATAAAAAAAACCCAACACCTAAAACACTTTATAAACACACCCAAAACCCATCATTACACACACTCAACCCATTTATAAACACACCCAAAAAATATACAATTGTTGACTTTAGGGTTGATTTTGGTTGTGTTTCTATGTTTAAATAGTGTTTGAATTTTTTTATAAATACATGTCTAAGATTGGGTTTATTTATAAATTTGTAAAAAAAAAATAATATCCTCGATATTTCGTCTATATTATCGATATTTTAGAATACACACATATGTAAATGTAACAAATATAAACTAAACCACCAAGCCCAACAAGAGGTATGAGCACTAAAGATACTCTTTCTTTTTAGTATTTCTCTTCTGTCTCTACTAATAATCTCCACAATTTCTTAAATACCAGAAATTTAAACTAATCTCAACATATATAAATAAATAAAAAAAGAGAGCAAAAAATATATATATCCCCTGTCAGATCGGGAAAAATAAGCACAAACCTTACAAGAAGAGCAAACATGAAGCACATGAAGCACAAGGGTGAAGGAATAAACAGTGCACTACAACCACTTGGAACCTTCAATGTAACTCAACTTCTTTTCTCTACCTTTACCTCCCATCCGATGATGTAAACGAATCTGCAAATCCAGATGGGCGAGTAGGTATGCTGGTTTGGGTATTATCGCCGCTGGCAAAGAACGATGAAGATGAAGAAGATTCATCAAGGTTGCTATTACCCTCAAAAGCCTGCCACTTCTTTAGTGCTTGTGGCAGGGTAATTTCGAGGTCAATTCCATACATATCATCATAATCTTCGGGTTCAGATGGTTTCCAATGCTCAACAAGCGACGAAAGTACATTGACTGCATGACCCATGTCAGGCCTCTGGTAGGACTCCCTTGCGGTGCAATGCCCAGCAAGCTCAGCAACCGTGCTAACACTAGAAAGGGTTTCCTCACTAATATCAATTGTTGGATCGATGGCCTTGCGGAGTGCATCTTTGTTAATCAGCATTCTACGGAACCATGTGACTAGGTGCAAGCTCTCCTCAGGCTGGCTTTCATCAATTGCTTTTCTACCTGTGATCAGCTCCATTAAGATCACTCCAAAGCTATACACATCTACCTTGAGTGTCATCCGTCCAGTTGCTGATTTATCACAAAATTGAGATTTTAGTGCCTTGAAAATTTATTAATAGACTCTACGAGGAAATAAGTACAATAAACCTTATGCATGAATGTTGTGAGGCTATTAGCAGTAAAAAGTGCTGCACTGGATTAGAGTGTTTATGCTTATTTTGTATGGAAAAACAATGTTGAGACATTTGATCATTCCACGGAGAGGAAATTCCATGAAAGCCATTCCCTTTTTTCCTTAACCATAACACTTGGAAAGATTGACAAGGAAAACATTCAATTTTAACAAAAATATAGAGTAAGAAGAAAATGCATGTACAATGAAACCATAAAATAATGAACTGACTGGTTTTGTTAACCTTTGAAATAACTGCCATGTAAAATTTCATACAACATGTTAGAGACAATAAATGCGTTAAACAGACTCAAACTAACAATATCATTCTTTTCTATATTCTTCGCATTCCTTGACTTTGAAAAATATAAACTACTTACTACTTAGCATGCCAAAATATCCTTGAAATTCAAAGAATGGGAACATATGTGCAGAGAGCAGTTGAATTAATTTAGTCCTACGTGTGTTGGCAAGCATACCAAAGTTTCATCCAGTCAATGTAATCATGTAATATAATGCAAGTCCCAACTTGGTGACATCATATTTTAATGATAAAGAATATCAGTTCCACAGTTCTCTCATGATCACTGATTTTTCTCTAGTGGTTTAAACTTTGCTTGTTGCTCAAAAGCATAATCATTGCAATATAATCCCATACTCCTATTTCACTGAACAAAACCCTTCACAGGACTATATATATCATAGATTGTAAAGCAAACACTTTGACACTTCAAATTTGAAAAGAAGAGCGCATATAGAAAAACTTACCAGCATATTCTGGAGCCAAATAGCCAAAAGTTCCAGCTAGTCTCGTCTCAATTGAGGCTTTCCCTTCTGGAGCAAGACGAACTAGTCCAAAGTCCGACACCTTAGCACGCATATCATCTCCAAGTAAAATGTTTGAAGGTTTAAGATCCCTATGAATGAAAGTCTGGTTGGCTAAACCGTGTAGGTACTCAACCCCTCTTGCAACATCCAAGGCAATGGTCAGCCTTCTTGTCCATTCAAGTGGCTTCAGCCCGTCCTCTTTCCAGTTAAACAAATGTTGACTAAGAGTTCCTTGAGGCATGTATTCATAGACAAGAAGCCTCTCGTTTCCATCCAAACAATAGCCAAGAAGTCCAACCAAGTGGCGATGTCGGACCTTAGTAAGGACTGCAATCTCAGACTTGAACTCATTTAGACCCTTCCCAGCCACCACACCAGATTCCATCCTCTTCACTGCAATCTTCGTCCCATCATGCAATTCTCCCTTGTACACAGTTCCAAACCCTCCTTTTCCCAATATATCATCTTCGCTGAAATTATTGGTCACATTCCGCAAAACTTGGATGGAAATTACCATATTTCCAGCCTCAACCACATGAATGTCATTAGGTCCACTACTTGTGGGACTATTATAGGACTCATTTCCACCGCCATTAACCCTAGAGCTAGCAACCGTGACCTTCACTGCATCTTGATCACCAGAGTGACGAGGATGAATTACCAATGTGTTTGGACTTTGCACTCTGCCAGAAGAATGCTTATGTTTTCTCTTAAGCAGACAGAAAGCAACAAACCCAAGTACAACCAATCCACCAACACTTCCAATGACGGCCCCGACAACCACGGCAGTCCTAGATTTCTTACCTGCACCATCTGACGGTGGGCCAGGTGTAGGATTAGGACCCGGAGGCGTGTTTGGCGAAATATGATCCTTGCCAATATCAGGGTTTCCCTCTGTTTTCACAATCACATTACTTTTAAAAGACGGTATTTTACCATAAAGTTGATTATTCATGAGATCTATTTCTTGAAGGTCGGGCAGTTGCGTAAGCTCCTTTGGTATGGTACCGGTGAGATGATTACTATCAAGTCTCAATGTTCGCAACGAAGTAAGCAGCGAAAAATTTGAAGAAATCGTGCCCGCAAGCCCCAGGTTCTGAAAATTGATAACAGTAATGTTTCCTCCATTACAGGTAACCCCCTTCCAATTATCACAAGCATCATTCTTTTTCCAACTATCTGCAAAAATTGTAGGGTAACCCATGTCTTTGACGATGGAAAGCAATATATTGACAAAGGGATTACAATCAGAACCAGGTTTATCATTGCAAAAGCTATTAAGCCCAGTCATATCCACCTTAACACCATCTCCAAACTTGGGCATGGGTCCTTGAAGCATATTGTTGGTCAAATTGACGGTAGTAAGGGAATTAAGACTCACCAAAGACGCGGGAACAACGCCCGTGAACTTGTTATCCCTCAAACTCAAAGAGGCTAAGTTACTCAATTTTGAAAAGTCCGGTATAGGACCCGTGAAGGAGTTACCATGTAACCAAACCTCATGCAAGTTAGTCATATTCTGTAACACATCAATGGTACCATTAAGCTTATTGGTACCCTTTTGGCCATTCAACCAAAGAGACTGAATCATAGAACCGGAAAAACTGGCAGGCAATTCGCCTTCAAGGTAATTGAAAGACATGTGCAAATCAATCAAACTTGGGAAATTGGTGCCAGTAAAAAGGTCGGGGATTTTACCGGTGATGTTGGCGTCAGTGGCGGAGAAATCCTTCAGCGCCGTGGCGTTTGTGATAGTGCCCGGAATCTGCCACGCCGAGAAGGGGTTGTAGTCGATGTCGATGCTGACGAGGTTAGTGAGTCCGACGAAGAAATCTTGGGGGAAGGAACTGAAGTTGTTGTTGTGGGCGAGAAGGACCTGAAGCGAAGTCAGCCCAGAAAGGCTTGGGAAGGGCCCGGTGAGTTGGTTGGACTGAACTTCCAATTGTTGCAAATATGCGAGGTTTTTGAGTTCCGGTGGAAGTGAGCCGGTGAGTTTTTGGTTCCCTATTTGGATCTTGAAGACCTTGCTGTCGCTTGTGCAACTCACTTGGCTCCATTTACAGTGATCGGAGCCGGACCATCCCAGACTGTTTGGGCCGATGCTTTTGCGCAGAGCTTCCATGGCTACTCCGTCGGGACCCGACTGGGACTGCACTGGCGCGTACAGGGGGAACAAAAGGAGCAGAAGAAGGAAAGAACCCCGGAAACCCAGATGGGGTTCCTTCATGTTTTCCAGAAAAAACCCGCGAGAAAGTGGAGGAAAGGGAAAAAAAACACAGTGTGATAACAAAGAAGGAGAAGCCAGAAAAAAGAAAAAGGTGTATAATCCTCTGGTGTTTATGGGTTGTGTTTAAACAATGTTGGCGTCAAATTATTTGGAGAATTAGTGAGAGGAAAAGGGAGAAGAAACGGCGGAGATTGAGGGGGGAGAGTCGTTGAATTGGGAAAAACCAAAAAGAAAGACGAAAAGGTGTTATTGGTTTAATTGTGGTGCAGGCAGGGGGTTGTTTGAATGATATTTTGATTAACGTTATGGCGTTTGGAAACAGAGAGAAATAGTTGGCATTAACAAACGATTTACGTGTGGTGTTTTCTTCTTTCCTTTTTCTCTTTTCCTTCTCAGTGCCGGAATATCTTTGGATGATAAATATATGGAGATATTTTAATAAATTGATGAGCTGATGACACCTTACATATTTCTAGTTTTGTTATTTGAGTGCTCGCGACGCGCACGCACCTTAGCCCTTACGGGTGGAGATACTCTTACACCTTACGTGTTTGCTGTCTTCCATTTAAATTTTCTGCTAAACAACAAAATAGGAAAACAAAATCTAGGCCAATATTTATTGTTTTAGTTTACGCGGACGGAGGGAAGAATAAAAAAACAGAAATTCATTAATAAGGGCATAATTGAAAATTTCATTGCGCGTGAATCCAATCACAAGCCAAAATCGAGCAGTAACGTAAGGGGATTTGGGAGGAAAAATTTGGGGGATTTTGTTGCCTTCTTCTCTCCCCTGACGTTTCTGATTACCCTACCCACTCACTGTCACTCTTATTTATTTCCTTTTATTTTCTGAACAACTTTCTTACATATTTTATTTTTATTATTTTAAATTCATCAGTAGTGGTCAACTCCTCCAACTCAACAGAGGGCTATTTATATTTATTTTTTAAACTCCCCCCTTCATTTTTTTACTATATTTCAGATGAAATATTCAATCTTAAACCAAAGTTAGGGTTGGGTGGACCGTCGTGGATGCTTATATTTATATGGTAGAGATATTGTGAATACGATAACGTCGAATTATTCTTTTTTTATTTGGGCCATTATAAATAAATAACCTTAATGGATTACAATCACTTGGTCCGATGTGACTTGTCCACATGTAGCATGTGGGTCCTCACATTTGTTTCCTTTTGCCACTTGCCGCCTGGAATTTGGGAATGTGGTCTCATAATATCGTCTTCATTTCACAACTGTTTTCAACTTGTCCCAAACGTATTTCACTCGCCGACCTATATTTTCCAACCCAAAAAATGGTCTTAATCGTGCTTTGGTTCACAACCGAACCCAAAATAAAAAAAGCCGTCCTTTGGACCACTTCTTTTTATTTTTTTGGGTGATAGATTTGGACCACTTCGTTTGGCCCAAAATATTAACCCAATCTTTTTTCTTAACTAAAAATGATAAACGGAAGCCCAATAGAATTATTGTTCTCAAAGCCTACAATAATACAAAGCGGAAAAGCCCATCGGAACTCTTTTTACTTTACTTTCTTCAGGTCTCATTGCAAAACACTTGCTCCCTTAATTTCTTGTCTGTGTGTTTAATCTTTTGCACTACTAAACATATAAATTAATGATGTGCAAAAGTGGATGCCATATATGTATAATGTATGTATATTGTGTGATTAATTAAAAAAATTAGGAGCTAATTAAGGTTGGTTCACTCCTGATAATAATTTTCTTGCTACTGTAATAGTAGCTAATTGTGCTAATTTATCTGCTAATTAATAACTAAGATCACTCAAATTTGGTGTCCAGAAGTTGGTGTGTGCAGTATTACTCCACTACATACAACTCAGATTCCAAAAATTTGCATTTAAATGTTTGTAATTCAATAATATTAAAACAGGAAAAATAAAACTAGAGTTAAAAAGAATGAAAATGAATCATATATGGACATATGTCACGTCTCAAAATTTTTAAGACTACTTACTGAAGATAGATATAGAATTGGCATAATTTCAGGTCAATTGGACTATATCGTTTAATTCGATCACAATGAATTGGGTTGGTCTAAAAATGAGCGGGTCTTGGGTTTAAAAAATTATAAACCATTACATACAGGTTGGAACTAAAATTTAAAAGTAAGCTTAATTTTGAGTTAACTCAACCGAACCGGTCAATCATAAAAAATTTGAATTGAATTGGGCTTGTCTAATAATGAGTGAGTCTTGAGTCCCAAAAATCATAAACCGCTATATCAAATTGAGTTACGAATTGAGACTAAAACTGACCCAACCCAACCCATGGCCACTGCTAGAATTTACAAAGGAAAAAGCTCTTCCATGCTTTCAAATATTCAGCCACAATTAATATGATAATGTACAAAGATCTACCATGAAAAAAGAAATGGAATTTTAAAAAGGACAATGCTAGGCTCTTGATATATCAGGAGCCATCCCTCCTCCACAGCTAACGTGGCTTCCTTAGAAAATAGCACTTATACACTCCACCACCGGAACGCACCACCTATACACTTCACCACCAAAACCCATGTGGCCAAGCCACACCCAGACACACCGTCGTCACTCCAAGCCACCCCTAGCCAAACCCAACCCATTACTGTCACCTCTCTGTTCTCTGTATCAATTCCCATCTCCTCTCTCTCCTCTGTATCGATTCCGGCCCAATCCGAAGGAATTAATGGATTTAGCCCCCTTTTGAACAATAAAATGCAGACAGACAATCGATAGCCCCTCTTCCAATTGGGAAGCCATCTGTTTCAATAAATGCTTTTGAGTTTTGAGCTTTGGCCGTGGTGGTTATGGAGGTTGTAATGAGGAGGGTGGTGGTGATAGTGATCGAAGTCAGACCCTAAAATCGGTCAAGCTCATGTCTTTTGTTGTGATGTGAGAAATGCTCTGAAAATCAGCTTCCCAAAACCCTTCAATTGGCTACGGATTTTAAAATTTCCTAAATCAGCTTTCTTTTCCAACTTCCAAGGTTACAAAGTCAACGAAGAAGCTTTCCTTTCCTAAAAATTTCCTCATGGTTTTATATTTGTTCCTGTAATGGTTTTATATTTGTAGATGTTGGTTATGATGAAACTCATAACTTGTTTATCTGTAACCCATCAACCAGATTCGTCCGCAAATTGCCTAACCCAGATTTTGTGGTTGTGGCAGAAACAGATTTTGTGCTTGAGTTAATGGAGTTGAAAGAAAAACAGTAAAAATAAAAAGAAGAAGAAACATGTGTTGTTTTTTTAAGATAGTGCAAGCCTTCTGTAGGTAATGAAAGTGGAATTCATTAATCACCAATAACCTGACCTCTCATGTTATTCAGAAAATATTAAACCTCTCACTTTTTCAACAAATAAAAACTTTTTAACAAATTTGTACATAAATTATTGTTATTGAGAAACCCTTTTTTTTCTTCACATCCTTTATTTATTATGAGAGCATATAAATCATCAAAAGTTCCATAACTATTTAGACTGTCCTTTTCAGCTTTCTGGTCGAGTCTCATCTCTGCGGTTATGCATATCCAGAAGTACAAGAGAATATTTCATTACATTCCCAGAAGGTGAAAACGTAAACAGGTGTCCATTCATGACACTTTGTTTTGTAAGAATGATACAAATCAAGGTATTCGAACCTTTTCCTCAGAAGAAAGATGAACTCGAACAAGGCATACAAAAAGTATATAAGATTTACACAATTTTGCTTCTTCCCCTTCTAAGGATCCTATACATACAAGTGGGAATGGAGGAGGCTCTGTGGTATACATGTACGTGGATGCTAATCAAGTTAAAAGTTGGGAGTTGGTTAGAAATGGTTCTTTAAGAATCATCAAAATTATAGGACCAACTGTTGCCGTTCGCTGCAGGAACACACTTACACCAGCAGAATATCGAAAAATTGCTGGTGGTGACACCAGACCAACCAACCAACCAACCAAGATGTCTGCAGACTTTGATTTTCCAGCTTATGTCAAGGAGTGGACAATCTTTGTCATGAATCTGAGCCTGGTTTAGATTTGAAGAACTTGGCAACGGCTTGATAGAGGTTCTCTTCCTCAAAGGGCTTTGAGACGTAACCATCCATGCCACACTTTAGGCACTCATCATAGGTGGCATGAATAACATCAGCTGTCATAGCTAATATTGGCACATGCCAATCACCCTTTCTTGCAAGGCCTTCAAATCCTCCATTCATCTCCACATTTGCCTTGCTCTCCATCTGCCGGATTCGACGGGTTGCCTCAAACCTGCAATTAAAGAAACATTTGATAAAGCACAGAGGCTAACATAACTAACAAATGAGAAGAACAAATATATCTAAAATAAATTACTCAAACACTGAAACATACCCATCCATTTCCGGCATTTGGATATCCATGAAGCAAGCATCAAAATTGTGTGGTAGTTGAAGCAATGCCAATGCAGCTTTGCCACTCTCAACACACTCTACATGAGCTCCAAACTTCTTTAGTGCACCTTCAGCAACTCTCCTGTTTACCCTATTGTCATCAACAACCAAAATTTTCTTTCCACAAAGCAGGCTTTGAAGGAAATTGCATCCATTGGGCACTTCCCTCCCCTGTTGCCTCTTCTTTCCTATGCCCAGCACCTGTTGAAGACATGCAGCCACCATACTAGCCCTCAAAGGTTTCATAATCACAGTATCTGCAAAACCTGCTGCCCTTGCCTTATCCAATTCAGCATCACCAATATTGGTTGCAAGAAGGATCATCTTAGGAAACTTAAATATATGCCCGTTCGCGTTCTGTTTCCAGTCCAATTTCTGTATATTAAGATCGCCTTCACCCGAAACCCATGAATCCTTCTCAACTAGAATTATGTCTGGCTGGATGATATTTCTGCCATATACGATAAAGCAGTTCAACTCAGTTAGTCAAATTGTACTTATTTCCAAAAGTCTACATGCAAACTTCTTTTGGGTTCCTCAAACAAGAAATTTGGGAGGAATCTTCAAGTTTCAATATACAGTCAGTTCAATTGTTTTTTTTTTTGAGAGCCTATACAGCCAGTACATTTAAATGTTCACCATAACAACAATGATGAGTTTTTCGCATGGCAAAACTGTACTCTCGCAATTAGGAGAGATTTTTATTTTATTATAATTTTGTTACCAAATTCTGGTTTTCAAGGCTTTTCCTTTGAATCAACTCTATTTCTAATTAATTAAATATGGAATTAGTTTTTCCATGCCACAATAGCATCAAATCATTGATTCGAAAAATATAAAACTATAGGTTCAGGATCAACTAATTATGAAGGGGAAAACAAAACGGGCATTATGTCATTCAACCAGTAAAGCACATATCGATGAATGCATGAAAATTCGAGACCATCAGTAACAGCGGTAAACCAATATCAACATATAAAAAGAGGGTAGTCTCAGGCTACAAGTAGCTACCCTGCCTGAAACCACAAGCAGTAGCATGAAATAATGATTTGTATTGGCATTTAATTTCTATTGACAGAAGATCACATCAGAATGAAAACATCAGCTTCATCACAGTTAGTATTGATACTTTTAAAAGATATAGCAAGAGTAAACCTACCCGGATGTCGAAGAACCATTTCTTCCACATAAAGCAACAGCCATCGTGATGCTACTCGTAACTTCTACCACGATTCCAAGTCTCTTTAAGTGGTATCTTGTCACAGCAGCTCTCACAAGTTTTTCATCAACTACTATTGCTCTCAATCCTCTAAAACCAGAAGGTAGATCCTCAGAATTAGGTTTTTTCAAATCACTAAATGCATTTTTTTTGCACGTCCGAAAATTAGCCGTGAAAGAAAATGTGCTCCCAACTTTAGGTCGACTTATGAAGTTTATCTGACCACCCATCAGTTCAACCAGACACTTACTGATGCTCAAGCCAATACCAGTTCCCCCATAATTTCTAGAGGTTGAACTGTCTGCCTGCATGAAGGGCATAAAAACACGTTCCTGGGCACATAATGGTATACCGATTCCCGTATCCTCCACAGATACCATCAAAGTGACATGCTCCAAAGCTTCATTAGTGGCAGTCAGATTACTTGAAACATCAGTTCTGTATTCTTCATCAGCAAGCAGATGCTGAAACATATCCCAACTATTCCGGTCATCAGCTGCTTCACATCCACTTAAGGTTTTAAACTGACACCCGTCGGATGTCAGTACACCTTCATCTGATCCTCCGTTCAAGTAAGTCTCTGATTTTCTATTTATCAAGACCTTTGAGGACTCAGCTAGATGGACTTTGACAAAAATATGTCCTCGTTCAGTGAACTGCAAAATGCTTAATACAATGAATATCAACCAAAAATCAAGAATTAGGCGGGCAAGCCAATGCAGAACCATGCGTTGGCAAATAAAGCACGAAGAATTCCACTTACTTTAATAGAGTTGCCTACAAGATTTGTAATTATCTGTCTGAATCTCCCTGGATCCCCCATAAATATATCTGGAACTTTATCGGAAACAAACACTGCTAGCTTCACTTCCCAAATACACGTTGGAGTCGGAAGATTTGCAAAGGGTGAAAGGGATCATGAATTCCACAATCCATTGAGAATGAAAGGAACAGAAAGTTGGAAAATGAAAAGGAGAAATTAGATGAAGTATGACAGTTCATATTTCACAATTTAAGAACAATTAAAATGATCATAAGAACAAATGACTATGAAAATGCCACCATGTCTTGAGGCCCTTTAAACTTAATAATGCCACCATAAAAGCCAACAACAAAAACATTGAAGTAACTCAGAGCTGCTCTTATTGAAGCCATTGGAACTTACCTCTATACCCTTATTTCTAGAATTTTCAGAAAATAAAGACAGGACATCATCTAGTATCGATCGAATGCCAAATGGAACTTCTTCCAACTCTAACTTGCCAGCATCAATCTTTGCCCGGTCAAGGACCTCATTAATTAATGTTATCAGTGCCTTTCCACAAGCTTGAGCAGTTCGAGCATAGTCCCTCTGGGTTGAATTTAAAGATGTATCTAAAAGCAACGCAAGCATGCCTGCAATCTATTGTTCTGAAAACAAAATCTTAAAAAAGGGAATCTGTCAGCAGCCTACCAAGGATTCCATTCATGGGTGTTCTAATTTCATGAGAAACAGTAGCAAGAAACTGACATGAGAAAAGAGAAAGACAACAGATCAGAAACATGGCATTTAGGAATGAACAATGTTTTGGAAAATGTTGGGTACAGCACCTGGGACTTGGCAACATCGGCAGCTTCTGCTCGAACTTTTAATTCCTCCATTTCATGGAAATCATCCTCAACTTTAACAATGTGCATTGCTGCTCCATATAAGATATAGCCAACTAAAAAACCAATCACAAAGAATAAGAATGCAGTGTTAAGCGCCGTCCATGACGTGGGTGCCTTCTGATGATACCTGCTCAGCATCCAATTATGAGCATCAGCATGACAAAACCGCTAAAATTCTCCATCTATTAATAGTTATTGAGTGGGTGCCCTTACCTACATATCATCTGATGTTTTCGGAAAGGATCTCCAAAGTCAAGCTTGCTTTCATGCATAAGAGATGTGTCACCATCTTGATATTGGTGACCATACATGATTAGGGGATCAGAAGTGTTTGTGACATCATATACATAAACCAAAATGGCCTGATTCCCAGCAAGTTGCCCAAGCAAATTCTCCACTAGGGACTCAACATCAAAGGCTCCACCAAGGTACCTGCATTTAATTGGAATTCATTTTATACACACACATCTACAACTTCCAGATAATAATGCAAACACTTGAAAATGAGAAAGGAAAGTAAAGACTTCCTTCCACTTAAATCATGCCATATTGTAACCGTTGCAAGATTGACGAACAAATTTGCTACAAAGTACTGTATATATACGTGAAGCCTTCAGCAATATCAAACTGAAAACTACAAGACATGTAAACCAAAATATTCCAATTGTGCTTAATTTTCACAGAATCACTGAAAACTAGAGCTGCTGGTGGAGACAACAATCCAGAGACAAAGCTTGGGGCAGGGGTTTCTAGGTGGAAAGTAGCTGTGGTAACAGAGGTCACTTGGAGAAAATGGCCATTTGGCATTGGTCTGAATACACAAATGTATGTACCAATGGATGGGTTGCTAACTTCTGTGTAGATGCAGGAGATGGAAAAGGCAAAAATATATGCAGGTAATCATAACACAATACAGAAAGCATTTGAAGAAAAGGATTTCAACAGTTCTATACTTGTATACCAACTTACCCAGCCGCAGCTGCAATGCGCTCCTCCACAGTTGGGTTTGGAGGGAGCTTGGATTTGTAAACAGGGAAAGTCAACACAACACCAAGATGATGAGAACCCAGCAGCCTGAAAGGACTGGTTAGAACAGCTTTTCCAGTAGCCCTAGCTCTCAAAATGTTTTCTCTGTCCTCCTGCATCATGCATTGGGGAAAAGAAATTCAAAGGTCAAATGAAACGCCAAGTCTATGCTCTGATGGAAGTACATGGTGCTAAACAATATAAGCATAATGAAGGTAAACATATCCTACAGTTACCTCCCCAGACATCATGTCAAGTGATTCAATGTAAGAGACCGTTTCCTGCGAGAAAATTACAGGTGCATACTCATCTCGGACAGGGGAGGGTTCCCTCTCCATTGTCTTTATCGTCCAGCCATGTTGCCTCTCAAAATTTTCCCTATCCGAATCAAGCACTCTTTGTGCATAGGCCACCCCACTTAGAAGAGGCCTCTCAAAGGCAGTTCTGGCAGTGTATTCAGCAAAAGTTTCCTGCATTTTCTCAAATACACAAAAACCAAATCACACGCGAAGTAGAAACCAGCGATGCCACATTCAATCATATCATACCCTCCCCATAATCTTTAAAAGGAAGATCTATTAGGAACCATATAGCTTAAATGAACCAAATTGTACTAGTTAAAAACATATCAGCAGCAACTGTAAGAAGTTCCAATTTTTTTCCCTCTCGTCTTCCTGAAATTTATAGCAAAACAAACATTACCCTGACAAGTTATGATCAAAATTCAAACGCATACCTGATCAATTGCTGATGGGTTTTTGTAGTAATGGAATGTGGAAACAAGGATTGCAAGGGCGTGCACATGATTAACGCTAACACTGAATTGATCTTGCAACATTCTTGCCCTCTGATCACACATACTACCAAGAACTTCTACCCTTCTCACTTTGTTATCAGCATCCATGTAATTGTAGATTGACATGCTCAAGAAAAACATCACAATGATCCAAAGTATAAAAAGTTTTGGGAACCAAGCCCTGTAGGCTTGAACAAAAGTGTAACCCTTTTTAGTCCCCGTTTGCTCATTCAACCTCACAGCCACAGAGTGGTGGCTCTGCATCTTCAAATTCCCACCCATCAGCACCAAATCAACTTCTTTGCTTCTTCTTCCTCTTGTTTCCTCTTTACCCATCTCATATCTAAGCTAAAAAAGAACCTCGAGAAGTCACACACTTACATACATATATATAAGCACACTTTCTTAAAGTACCGGCTGTTTTTCAGACACTTTTTTCTGATGTAGAAAGCAAAAGGGTACTGCTAAACTATAAGTAAATTATTATCACAGCACAGCATTGTTTTGCGGATTAAAACATCTGAAAGCATGAGCAGGTGAACACATCTCCTACTGTGGAGTGTGGACTTTCTTCGCTCAATCACTGAAATCCCATTTCTATAGTATAAAGAGAGAGAGACCAAGAACTCAAAAAGAAGAATTCTCAATTCTCAAGAGACAAGCATGGCTCTCAAAAGATGGGAAAAATAAAGCTCAAATTTCAAAGTAGTCTTTCTGTTTCTCTCTCTTTAAAATGGGTCTGTCTCAGGACTGTGAAGGCTAAAAAAGAAAGATTTCAAGGACCAAAAAAAAACAGAGAGCTCTAATCATGGCCTCTCAAAACGTGAAGTTTAGTTAGAGGCATCCAGACAAAGAAGGAGCACGTTCACTGTTTTTCTACTATATAATAATGGAAGCCTCAGATTGACCCGAAAACACACACAGCTAAGCACACAACACACCAAGAGTTTCAGAGTGAGAGAGGGAGAGAAAAAGAAATGGGGTTGTTGTTGTTGAATTGAAAGAAACCATCTTTTACCTGTACAACTGTAGAAAGAGATTGGCTTGGTGCAATTCACTGAATTTATAAAGAGAGAGTTTTGGTCTGGGTCGTCTTGATCTGAGGCTCTTTCTTTATTTTGTTGGGTTTTCCAGTGTATAATAGTAGTTTTATGACTTTTTATGCTTTGCTTTTTAAAGCAAACTGAATCGAATTTTTTGGATTTTCAGAGATACGCTCTTGTCTCCCCTTCTCTCTCTCTCTCTCTCTCTCTCTCTCTCTCTTCCTTATAATATTGCATTTCACACTACACTCTGTCTCCCCCCTAGTTCTCTCTCTCCTACTTTCTCTCTCCGTTCTTTGCCACTTTCTGAGCTCACATTGAAGCTGATAGTCCAAAATTTTAGAAATTCAACAGAAAAAATTTGCGTAATGGGTCTGACTCTGACCCTTAAAAAAAGAAAAAAGAAAAAGGAAAAAGGAAACCCCAAATGGGTTACGCTTTTTAAGTTCTTTCAACCAGTAAGTAAAAGGGAAGGATTAAAGAGTTGCACAGGAAGAAGGAAGCGTATTGCCCATCAAAGCACGGCATCTCCAATTAAAACCAGAAAGAATCTGATGGCCGGCTTATCTTTCTAATTTTCATTTCTGTCCGATCCGAGTGTGTTTTAAATCATCATATGGTTAGGTGTTTTTTCCGTGACCAATTTTTTTTTTATTAAAAAAGAAAAAAAAAAAAAAAAAAAGTTGGGGCTTGTCCATTTTTCTTCCGGTTGCTGTGTGTTGTTTTTCTAACAGGTAGAGTGAGTCTGGCGTGTGTAATGTGCTCAGGATTTTATTTTATTATAGATCCAATTGGTAGGAAGGGAAGTCCAAAAATCGTAATCACAAATCTTTGGGATAATGACATTGCGACAAGCCCCAGATCTCATTCTCCTCTAAATTACCTTAAACCCCGTATTTTGATACATAATTCCGAAACTACCCCATCTTCGTTTCTTTTGGTTGATTTCCAATTCCAAGCTCGATGCTTTTCTCTCTTTTTTATCTGACATTTTCATTTTCATTTTCTTTACCTACTACCTAGGGAATGAGAGTGTGCTTGTGTTATGTTGTATTGATTAGAAGTATTTAACTTAAATACTTATTGGAGAATGTTTTATATTATACTGATGTGGATCAATAAGTCTTACTTCACATTTCTTGTTCATAATTAACTCACATTTTGAGCTCATAATTAACTCAAATGACGCCAGCAAAAAATAAACGCATATGTTTTGATAATGATAGGATAAGTTTGAGTTTTTTTATTTTTATTTTTATTTTATTTTATAAAATATGGGATAAGTTTTAGTTGGCTAGATAGATATATGTTTGGAATGACACATAAATAGTAGGTGGTGTTGGTTTGTTTAAAAAGGGATATCTTTTGATGGAATATGGGGAAGATTTCATGGGGACCATTTTCATTCACACGTCCTATGGTATATATGAATAAATAGGCAAAGGGACTAAATCTTAAGCATGAGGCAAAGGAAGTTTTAGGGTTTTTGGTTTTGTGTTCTAGCAATACTATTACCTTATTAATTAGCAGAGCAATTAAGGGAAGGAAATGGCTTAAGGGTTATTTTATTTTGGTACCACTCAAAGTGTGTGGGTGGTGTCGGCCATGTGGTGAGGTGGTCAACCTCACTCACTCACACCTATCACTTTCACTTTCCCAAACAAAAAAGTCTCATTCTACTTCCATGTTTCTTTCTTTTGTTTCTTTTCTTCAAATTAATGATCATCATGTCCATTGTGACATTGTCCTCCCTACCTGCCATGCCGTATATCATATGCATGCCAATTTGCAAATTTGCATGTGCTAATGCCATCCATCCCATCCCCCTCACATACTTCACATGCCCAGGTGCTGCTGCTTTCTCCGTCTCTATAGCATTTGCATCCAAATGTCCCATGCCCTGCACTGCCTCTGTTGTACGTGGTCCCCTGATTTGGTTTCATTGAGCCATGTGATTCTTTCAGCTCCCTCCCTATATCCAAATCCAGTGGTTATTATTATTATTAACAGATAATTATTTATGCAGGTTGTGAGTTTACTTAAAGGTGTACTGCTTGCTACTAGTAGATACGGATAATTCAAAATTGCAGTTAAGTTTCACTTTCGCCCGCCCATCACCTAATATAATTGAGATTCTCACACACACACCAAACTGAATCAAACTTTCGTTGTATCTGACGGACAAGAATATGAACATTTATAAATCATTTCTACTGCTTCTTCTTCTTCTTCTTCTTCTTCTTCTTCTTCTTCTTTTTTCCAAAATTTCTACTGCTTCTTTATTTTTACGATTATGATCCGAGTTTGGCTTGGCTTTGATACCTAAATATTTCATCAACATAATTGATATGAAATAATCATAAACATGGGCTTGCTTCATAAGTCTCATTGTAGGACATAACCAATTAATTACAAGTTGAGTAGTCGTTGCAAGTTATTATTTAGTTCACATATTTCTTTTGTTTTGTGTAGAAAACAAAACAAAATAATGTTATAATGGGTTTCCTATTTTCATTTGCTACAAAATAGTTTTGCCATGAATCTCCTCCACTAGCATTAGCATTAGCATATGACTTTCTTTTTTAAAAGGTTGCCTTAGCCTTAGCCTAGTTTGGATCAATTTTGTGATTTGAAGGTATAACCGTAACAATAAATTCATAGCATTAGCATTAGCACCCTCACTTGCTTTATAAGAGAATCAAATTAATTCATAACGACCCCTACTTTTCTTTTTAAATATATATATAACAACAAGTGCATCTTCTATTTTCTTTTTTTAATTATTGCTATAAACAAACAAGTGCATCTTCAAGTTCCAATTGATTGAGGCTTGAAAACCTGTTGTTAGTCTTTATGGTGGATTATCTACAAGGAGAAAATCGAGGTTAAAAATAAGGTGCTCTCTTACTTTCAAAGTCAAAGTCCTTGAAACACAATTTTCTTTCTCAACCAATTAAATTTAATCCTCCAGCTCCAGCCTCCTCCAGGCATGAAAGTTTTGAACAAAGGGAAGGACGCTTTGATTGCTCAAACCTTACAAAAGATGTATATATATATATATATATATGTGTTGTTGGGGCTTTCTTATATATATTTTTCTCAACCTCATTTTTCTGATAATATATTAATGAGGGGGAGCTGCACATGAACGAACCATGATCAACAACACAAAATCCACCAGCATAGAGTAAGTGCTTAAAGGGTTCATTGCACTTGCCACTCTCCTACGCCAATATAAACATATTTAATCCTTAAACTCAGTTTTGCATGTGCATCGATACTACTACAACTCTCTACTTACTTATTTTATGTACATTTAGTACTTCTCATTAATTTTTCTTTTGGGAGTTTTATTATTATGCTCAATATATATAGGGTTGAAAATGTCGATAAAGAATTTAGGGTTTAGTGTCGATAAACATAAACTAATGATCATTTCCAAACACGGTGATGGGGTCACTCAAATAAAGGAATACGTACGTGGTTGAATATTTTGTCAACAAGGTTGGAAGTGTTTGGAGTACTGGAAGAGAAAAGAAAGGTGCACATATAATCTTTGATATACTTGGATTGGATTATATGCCTTGACTGAGCTGATGGCGTTGTTTAAGACGAAGGAATATTAACGTTTGGGATAGATAAAGGACAAGATCAAAGACATGAAAGTAACTTTTGTTGCTAATTGCAGCTAAGCTAGCGGGGGTCGCAAAAGGGCAGGCATATATATCTCTAATCCGAAGCTTGGTTGGGTGGTATATACCTAAACAATTAGGTCTCAAGACTTTGCGTTAATATCATCTTGGTTGGTTTGGAATATAAGGACGAGATAAGATCGAAGAGATCATAGATGATGAGAAGATTGCGAATATAATGTACGTGGCAAATCTCCTAGTCAAAGTAGGAGAAAAATCATTAGTATTTCAGAAAAGAAGATGCCCCCCATATTACTAGTATGAGTGGGCCAGGCCAGATTACGCATTCCATATCCATATAGTCTGCCAAACCGAAAAAATCAAACTGATGACGGCCAAGTAAAAGTAAGAAAATGTGTAAGAAATATGCAGCTGAGATTAGAGATATGATCAACAAAGTAAAGCAATCATGACTAATCCAATTGGGCTAAGTATAAATTTGTTGGCCTCATATATATATATATATATTGGACTTGGAGCATTGAACAGTGTCACCACGAATTAGGGTTAATGAATGAATAATTTCGGGTACCAGACCAGAGTCACGGATGTAGTCGGCCAATGGGCTGAGGTCGTCTCACATGTCCATTTCAGTTTTGACCGGACAGTGTGGACTAGTGCAGTCATGGGCATTTCATGTTCATGTATGCAGTCTCTCTATCGTCACGTGTATCTGGCTTAGTTTCCTGGTTTCCTCTCCAAATCACATCAATTTGCGATTGCAGACTTTGCAGACTTGCAAGCCCACTCAAGATTCAAAGAATTTGCAGACTACTGAGTCCCTGCATCATTCTTTGTTATGACACAAGGATAGACTGTCGAGAGCGTGAATCTCATAATAATAAATTCACATGCTCTTATATCATTCTATAATAAACTTAAATGAGCCGTGTGAAGGAACATGTGGAGAGAGTTGACATGACAACCAACTTCATCAAATTGACGATCGCGAGTAAATATTTCACTTAAGAAACTGCCCTCTTTTTACTTTTGGTCAATTTTTTACCATGCTTTTTCTGAGTGCGCCATATATACAAGCCCAAGCCCCAACGTTCATTTTTGCATAACAAGCCCAAAAGTTTGTTTTACCAAAAGCAAAAGGCAATGGGTTTTGCAATTTAGGCTGTATTTTTCTTTTCTTTTTTTGTTGATGTAATTTAGGCTGTATTGATTGTATAGTCGTTTTATTTTGGTTTTGCAATTGCACGAGCATGCAGAAAAACTTGCATGAAACGAGAATAATATTATTTTACATGAAATTAACGAACGATCGATTGTAGGCTGATTCATATACAGATGTGAGAACAAAAGAAATAAGAACAAGAGAAGATAATAGAATAAGAGTATGGTTTGGAGCTCGAAGCAAATCAACATTCCATCATGAAGCAGTTCCTTTGTTTTTATTTATGCTGCCAAAGTTAAAGTAACATCAATCAATCAAACAAAGCAAAAAAGCAAATATCGGGAAGATACATTCACACATGTTAAGAAAATAAATAAAACATACTCAGGATCTGATTAGAGCAGCAATTGTGTATATCGTGCTTATTACCCAAGGATTAACTAGGATGATCAAGGGGAGGGGGTGGGGGACCAATTCTCATTTCATCGCATCCGTGACACGTGTCATCACCACGTGCTAGTGGTCGGCCATTTCTTTAATTATTTTTCTAAATGTATGTGTATTATTTTCGATTTCCTTGGATTAATTTTGGGAGTTTGTGAAGTGTGGGCAGCAAGTCTTGTACTCGAGTGGGAGCATGAATGAAGCTGTCGGGTCTTAGTGGGCCGACGATCCATTTGTAAGACTAATAAGAGTAGTAAAGTTTCCTTTGACGTCTGTCGTTTTTCTCTGCCTTTTTATTTTTTTCTAAAAACTCATTTCTTTGGGTTATTTATTTTATAGTATCTAATATAATCCTCTGAAATTAATTTAAGGCTGAGTCAACTTAACCTACACGGGTTTTAAATTACCATCCAATCCAATCTGATTCACATGCCAAAACTTTGAGTTTAAAAATCTTCCAATATCGGATGATGCGATAAACTATCATGATTTTGACCTAAAACGAATGTCGTTGTTAAATTACAAGAAAGGGAAAAGCATCGTACCCAACGTTTGTGATACAAATACAATTCGGTCATTTCATAGTTGAAGATGAGATCTTTGCAAATATTTGTGGACCCACCTTTAAGGTAAGGTAAGCACAGGCCTCCCTCAACCTTGTTTTGGTGCTTCACAGAGGAAGGTGGTTTTTTTTTTTTTTTTTGGTTTGTTGGTTCTGTTTTCTTTCTCCCTATTTGCTTGCTTGTCAGCTTGCATGGTGTTGGACTTGAGTATATGTGTGTCCCATATGTTGGAGCCATAAATAAAAGAAATCTGCAAGTGGGATAAAATAAGTGTAAGAAATATCACAAAAGCAAAGCAAATGAATTATGAAATTAATGGATAAAAGGCAAGTGTGAGGTGTGACCGTGTGAGGCCTTATGTTATGTGCTGCATGTAAATTGTCAGGCATGTAAGTGGCAAGTGGGAGATGATGATGAGATGGAAGTTATGGGTAGTCCATCTCATCTGACTGACAAAAGATAATCTGTATGTATGTGTGTTATGTAAATACTGGAAAGAATCTGACCCTTCTTTTAAAAGTGAAAGAAGAATGAACAGTGAGTGAGTGAATGAGCAAAGAGACACTACACTTTTGCAAGTATCTTTTTATGTGGGACTTGAACTCAGTACTCTTCGCTTTCTCTGTTTGCTTCTCTCTCTCTCTCTCTCTCTCTCTCTCTCTCATCTCATTGATTTGATTTGTTTCATACTAATAGGTAGCTGTTGGAGAGTGGAAGAGCCCAAAATTCAACGAAAATAGTGGTTAAGTGTGTTATCTGATTTTTCCTTTTCTCTGTCTGATATCTTTCTGACTTTACACCATCATCCCCATCCCTCCTACCATTTCTTTCCCATAATTGTACACCTTTCTCCGTCTCTGTCCTCCTTCCCTCATCTTATCCTCATTTATTTCTCCCTTAATTCCTTTTACCCACTCCTTTTCTGGTAAAAAAAACTTGCAAAGAAACCCAGATAAGATAACAGGCCTGTCTCTTTAGTCCTTGTGGTGGTGGTACTGGCACTTCCCTTAAGTGGCATGAGGCATATCCCTAAACCATAGCGCCCTGCAACTTCAAGACTATGTATGTATGAACTCTCTCTACCTCTATAGATTTGATTTTGATTGCAGCTTTACTGCTCTTTTCATATGATTTTCTTTGCTCTCGCTGTAGTCTTAGGCTTTTTTGCTTATAGTTAATTTCTTTCCTTTTGTTTATTTTTGGTTTTTGGGTCTAAAATCACTACAATTCAACCTACTACTACTACGTCTTGTTTAGGAGGGTCTTGGCTGTGAATGGTTGAATTTATTTTGAGCTCTGTCAGTGACTTGTACAGGACTGGTGAGCTTTGGTTGATTTTATGCTTCTGAGTATTTCATATGATGTATTTTAGTTTTTTTTTTCCATGTTTTTGAATATATTCAGTCCGGACTTTCTGGGATTCTTTATTGTGTGATCTTCTTTTGGACCATTCTTTCTCCCCGAATAAACCAACGATTATGCTTTTTCTGAAGTTGAACCTCTTGCTTTGGATGCTTGTTTGGTTGTACTGAGTTGTAGTACCTAATTAATATGATTATTACAGTAAACTAGTAGATGTTAACTTGTAGTAGATTATCAAAAGTAAAAGGTGAAAAGCAAGGTCCATTTTGATCATCTCTGGATGGAAGCAATTTTTTTGGTTGCTTATAACAAAATTTAAAGGAGATCATTCAAAAAGAATACTGACATGCTGAAGAATCATGGATCTTTATTGAAAATTTATAAAGTATTGATGTCTCCTATGGGCTTTTGATGTTAACAGCATTTGGTATTAGGTAGTAGGTAGAAGCTAATTCATGGAAGTAGCTGAGGAAACCTTTCCACTAATTGATTTGGTATTCTGCTGTTTAATATTTAGGAGTACTGGTGTTCAAAAGTACCTCAAGTTTGTAATATATATCCACATGGATGAAGACAATTTGGGTACCACTACAAATCAGAAAAATTGAATAAGAATACCACTGTTCATAGTATAGTCCAATGAAAGTACTTATCACCCACAATCATATGGAACAAGGGATTGCATACTAATCCCTTATTCCGAACAATCTTGTTAATTTGTTCATACATTAGCTACTGTCTTGAGAAGCGTATATGTACGAGCATGACAATATCATGGTAATACGATTTCGTAATTTGATGGAAATCTGTCTTTTCCATGTTCTCCAATTTTAATCTTAACATCCTGTCTCAAACATTGGGTAAACCATGGTTGTAGTTTTACTGATTTCTCATGATGATTCCCCACCTTTTAGAGATGCACCCTTTTCGAGATAAATAGACACAAAGGCACCCCAGAGCACAATTTTTCTTTGTAGAACTCTTATGTGACGAACAAATATGTTCTCAGGACACCTTTCCCTTATTGAAGTTATGACTTTAACCTGTGAGATATACAGCTCCTTCCTGAGTTTCTTTTGTTTTTTTCTTTTGTGATTAGTAAGTTCCTTACAGAGATTTTGAGATTGTACTATTCCCACTTCCTAATTGCTTAAGGAAAAGCTTTTACACAATATGATATCAGAGGAAATAGTGGTGTTTGAATCCCAAGGCCTTCCAAGCTCCAGTCAATTTCAGAATCTCGCACATTAGATTCACACATGAGAGAAATGCTTGATAGTTTTAAATTGGATTCTCACTATTAAGACAGAGAATCTCCACTAAACTAGAAAAAAGCACGAGTCACAGTACATTACTTTTAGAGAGTGTTCATACGTGCAGGCCTTGTAAGCTCCGTATTCCATAGAATGTTATGCATTGTGTTTGACATAATTGTTTTATGAGTTTCTGTTATGTAGTTTGCTGATGGAACACGGCTGATGGCTGGTCATGTTTCTCTATATGGAATCGCTAGCTAGGAATTGTATAGCAACTACTAGGCAAAAGTGCATGATTCATGTTCAACAGAAAGACAGTGATAAGTTGATTGGTGTTTATTAGATGAGATGAAATATTTTCATTTTTGGTCGAGATACTGTATAATCAAATGAAAGTTGGCGGGATTTCTGTCCATGTGTTTTTCACATGCATCCCATTTACCACCATCAATCCCTCTTTGCAAATTCTCTTGCTACAAAATAGAAGAGAAGAAAGAATCCTAATATGTCATGAAAAATTACTCATTCTGGCATTCGTGATTGCAGGCGAAGAGCTAGCTGACGACGACACTGTCAGCAGTTCCTTCAATTCTTCGTCGGATTTCTGATATATAGAAGAAATAA
>NC_024127.1:13624731-13664054 GCF_000346735.1 Prunus mume
ATGTTTATATCTAGAAGGGGGTTCATGAACCTAATAATGATATTAGCGAAAATGATTAATGAATGAATTAAATAATTAAAGTAACGCGGATAGCGTAAATCATTGGAAAAGATCCCGCGACACCGTCGCGAAATGTAAGGCGTTTCTCATGGTCCTCCTACCTGACGTTGGTTTAGCTGACCAATTTACCATTTCATATGGACTTAACTTGAATGTTGAATTATTGACCAAAAAAAAAAACTTGAATGTTGAATTTTTAAGAGAGTATATGCTTTGAGTCTTTCTTGAGCTCGCTTTACTTGAAAAGCATCCTTTCAAATTTTATAACGTGATTAAAAGATTATTAGTCTAAAGTATGAATGGCGCGTGTATTTAGAGGAGGATGCTTATACTCTCTTTTTTTCTTTTTTGTAATAGAAGGTTTAGAGGGGGAAGACTATCTCATCCCAAGGCCAATACATACCAAGGCCTCTTTGAGGACTTATAAAGGGGGTGTTAGCTCTTTTTTTGGTTTTTACATATTACCCATTAAGAGAGATTGTCGATAGCGGAACTTGAACCTAAATATGGATAACAAAAAGAACGATCTTTACCGACTCAACCAACTCTCACTCTCATTGGCAGGATGTTTATTCTTAAACAAATGCTCAATGTATAAATTCATAATCGCTCAGCGCAAGTCTAGCAGGCTCGAAGGCAAGAACAGCCTGAGGATGAAATTATTTATAAACAAAATTATAAAAAAAAATTTAGAATATTTTTTTATACATACTTAGCAATTTTATTTATTTATTATTAATCTCATACATATAAATAAAATTAATCTCATATGAATAATAATTGCCAATGAGTCTAAAATATCGATGGTATCGGAAATATCGGTAGTCCAAAAACACGCAAATTTCAATGGAAATATTGGGATATTATCGATATCGATAAAAATTGAATAAAAAACAAGGAAATTGTAAGAAACTTGAAAATTTTTATTGAAACTTTGGAGAATGTTTATTTAGTCAATTATCTGTTAGTTTATCACAAAAAATTGGAAAGAAATGCATTGCATGATGGGTTTAACTAATTTAAGTTGATTATTGTAGAAAATATGTAGTAATTAATGAAATAAGATTAAACATTACGACAATATTTTACACTTTATACATTGTATGGTAAGATACATGAGTGACTTAGTACCACACAGAGTTCCCATTTGCATATTATCACAAAAACATATGCAACATGGTGGTTAAGGCGTTGGAGGAGTGAAATGGCATGGGTTCAAATCTCATTTGTGTTGTGCGCTTTGTGTTATTTTTTTCCTTTTTTCCATTACATCTATATTTTTTATATTATGGCAATATTTTTGACATTATAGTGATATTTTGATAAAATATTGCTAACGTGTGAGTGAAATTATGGACCGATATTTTTTGATATTATCGATATTTATACAATATGTATGAATATGTTCTGAAATATCCGTAACTCAAAAAAATGATAATATCATCAATATTATCAATATTTTAGATCATGATCATGACAATGGATAGAAAAAGTAACAAAAATATTACTAGAGCATATACTATTCACGTAAACAGTAAATACCCTTACTTTTCTTTGTTTTTTTATAATGACAAGTTGAAATTGTTCCCTTTTTTTAATGCGTGAATGAATCAATGTCAAAGGGTATTTTGGGACAACACATAAAACGTGATGAATAGAATAAACATTAGAAAGGACAAGAACACGGGCATTGTCAAATGGGAAATGACGAAGGACTTTCCTTGCACGTTGTCGTAGGGATGGGAAGCCACAGCCGCACGTGACCAAACATCGCGTTGACTTTCTGTGCTCTCATCTCATTCTCATAGTCAAGCCTCAAGCCTCAAGCCTCAAGCCTCAAGCCTCATGCATGCAACTTCACCAAATCCAGCGTCTGCGAATTAAATAAACATGCTTACTTCTACTCTTCCATTCAATTTCTTCACATTGCACAAATCTTAAATATTTATTGTCAGGATTTGTTAATTATTATAAGAATTGTTATTATATATATGCCCTAAATTATGCCACAAGCATTTTACCAATTCGAAGTAAACTAAAAGCATGCAATATATATGTAACTGGAGACTAGTGGTGTGAAGATCGAACCCATAATACCATTATAGTATATGCGTGAAAAATCTTCATCTTTTTATAATTTAGACTATTATTTGCATTAAAAAAAAACACGCAATATTACATTTTTGTTCATTGTAGTTCTGCCTTTTTGCATTTTATTGGTTTTATAGTCTTCTTAGACTTAGTATTTTCACTACCTTGTATGGGTCCTGGTTGAACTGTTAGTTGCTCTGTTAGGCATTAATCTAATATAATTTGCTATATGATTTTTTTATAAAATTGTTGTAAATATTGCCGTGGCGATGATTAATTCATGGCTTTCTTTGCAAACAATGAAGAACTGCATCATGGTAATGATAATGATGTTGATGACGATGATGATGATGTACTACTACATATGATCATAATTAACAATTATGCCTTGCCGGTCTTTAATATTTAATTGCTTTTCGTCTCGGTGGTAGTTGTAATCATGGAAAGGTTTATTACTGTATAATTAAGCACGCACTTTGTTTTTGAGGTGGTGGTTTGTTTGTCCTATTTCGAATAAGGTGTCGAGCAGAAGCAGATGTGTTTGTTTGTTGTTTTCTGGGCAACATAGAGGATCCATTTTAGTCCCACAGCCACAGCCACTACAGCTACAGCCACTACAGCTACAGCCACAGGATGATGAGATCCCAAAAATGCATACAATGACTTTTTCTCATATGAACATGTTGAATTATTGATCGATGTTGACAGACAAAAGACTCATTCAGCGGTGCAGTGCATGTTACATTTGCATACATACACCATGTATTATGTATAGCTTCTGCTTCAGATGGGGTTACTTTTTCTCCCCTTGGACACGGCATACGAGTTAATGCTGTTGTTGGTCGGCTGCAGTAAACTGTTTGTTGCATAACAGCACCATCTAAAATTCAAAATAAAAAAATGTCAACATTTATTGGATATTCAATTCAAGAAACTAACTTTGTTAGCACTTTCATTTTTTTTAAAATTTTTTATTTTTATTTTTATCAATGTAATTAAAAACATCCTTGTGTTATTTTTCATTAATTGAATTAAAGAGTCTATTAAAACAAAAATAATTTAATTAGCAAATAAATCTTTTCAAATTGCGACACAGGTCAACAAACTTTAATTTGCTACTACTATCGGAGATGCTGTAATACTAATACTAAAAATGTAAGAGAAAAATTCAACTTATTTCCATTATTAAAGAATCAAAAGTAAACATACATATAAAATAAAAGTCTTGAAGTAATGTCATATCCACTAATAATAATAAATAAATAAAACATGGATTCTATAGATTATGTGGCTTAATATTGTTTGAATTCGATAAGTTGGTATATTGATATAGACAATATGCCAAATCATCATCTTGTTGACTACCTTTAGGTTTTAGGAGATGGTTTTAAAATTTCTCATATTGTCATGCACATACATTTTAATTCCACCTTGAAAGCAAAAGTAAATTTCTTGCAATCTTTTTGAGCAAAGTTGCTTTCCAATTTGAAATTCTTCAGTGGACAGAAACCATATTCCAACTGACTTTGAGACCATGAATGATCACAAAAATGTACTCCAATCCAATATTATTATTGCTATTAATCTTAATAAGTAATGATTTTATTAATTAATTACTACAAAATTGCATGTGATCATTTGACTTGTTCTGTCTCCAAATAGAATAATACTCTCTCCAGGACAGCTAGACATGATTTCATTTCATTCACAAGAAACGCCGTTGATATTTTGACGTAAGGAAATCAGAATTTGCTATGAAATAATATCCAGAAACTCCACTTGTAATTTGAGGATTTTCGTGCCTTTAGTTTCCTTATTTTACACTTTCCTCTTGATGAAAGATAAAGAGGGTATAATTATTTAACCCAAAAAGAAGGGATTTAATTGGGCAATTGAGGTAACCTCATCTAACTTTGACTCAAAATTTAAAGCAATTAAACAACTTTTTTAGGAAGGTAAACGTTAATTTTGCCTAATTCAATTGTAATGCATCTTTTTCTCCAAAAATACAAAAAGTCGTCCCACTCCCCCTCTTCCTGCACCACCAGTCAAGGCATTCGCCTAAAAAGAAGCCGACTCCAAGCAGAGGATTCAGTAATTCTATCCAACTCAGAGGGCCAGATCGGTAATTTAACAATACCAGAAAAAGTATCGCCGTTTCAGTTTGGTGTAAACGCTTGAAAAATCCAGCCGTTGGCCCGTTGCCGATAGAAATTGAGATATCAGCTATGGTGTGCTGAAGAATCATAACGAGTGAGTTGAAAAAACAACCCCAGATTCTTCATTATTTTCTGAACAGCCCCTGTAGACCTTTTCCTCTCTGTTTCTCGTTCATTTCTTCTCTCCTTCACACTATCTCTATTTCTCTTACCTGGTAAGCCCCTCTTTCTCTCTGTATATCTCTCTCTCTCTCTGTGTCTCTCTCTATCCCTCCCTGTGTATCAGGCCATGTTTGGCGAGAAGGATCGCGCTAATGGTCTTCATGCCTGTGAGGATGAGGCCTCTCAGAGCAAGCTCACACGCCATATCTCTAAGCAAAACAAAGACAACGCAGAAGAGAAAATGGGTTTTACTGAGAAGGGTATAGGTTTTCTCAGAGAATCAGACATGGGTTCCGATGGGTTTCAATCAAAATCCTCAAAAACAGGAAACTTGGGTTCCCAGGAGCTGACTCTCAGCTATCTCTGCGATAGTTCCAAACTGGGTTTTCTAGAGAAAGAGTTTGCCGGGGCAAATTTGCTGACTTCCTTGGAGAAAGAGAGCTTTAAAGGTAAAGAAATTCTTGTCTCTGCCAATTCAAACCAAGATCACAAATGGGTAGAGAGAGATTTCCTTAATTTGAACGAGACTAGGCTGAATTGCTCAAAGCGAGAGCTTGTGGAGGAGACTGAAAGAGAGAGCAGGGACAAGAAGCCAAAGCTCGAGACTTTGAATCTCTCGCTAGCCTTACCTGAGGTCTCGCTCTCTCTCACTGCTTCAAACGCCTTACAAAATGGTGACCCTCCAGCTATGCCAAGGCCTAGCAGAAGTGTACAATCTTTGGCACCATCTACTAACAATACACAAACCACTTGTTCCAACGATTTCACAGCAGCTTCATTATCTTACTCTTATTCCCACCCCTTTTCCCACAACCCCAGTTGCTCGCTTACGCGAAATTCGACCGAGAATTACGAGTATTCGGTTGGGAAAGATGATCAAATTTGGAACTGTGGAGAAGGGACTAATGGGTCAGTTCATAGCCGGTTTAAGCCAATTGGAGATGGAGTCGCTTTGTCAAATCATGGTGGTGGGATTTACTCGTTGATGCAGAGTAATCGTAAGGATTCGGGTAATAACAGTCTTTATAGGACAACTAGCTCTGATAACCTTTCGTTTTTCCCATCAGAGTTGCCTGCTAAGCCTAAAATTGATACCCAGTCTGGGGATTCTAGAGGGAGAGGTTCTGAAAGTTTGAGGGGCTTGGAGGATGTAGATGGTGGTGGGAGAGCCAGGAAACTTTCTAGACCGGAGAGAATTCTCCGTGAAATTATTTCGGAGTCTATACCTGTCGTGGCTCAGATAATTCAGGAGCTTCCTGATGAAACACTCTTATCAACCAAGGAATACTTGAAGAATCTGATATCCATGCCCGAGAAGAAAGAGGAGTTAGTGAGCCTTCAAAACCGGCTCCATAGAAGGTCTGATCTTACAAAGGAGAATCTTGCTAAGTGCCAGAAAGACCAATTGGAGATTTTGGTTGCGGTGAAAATGGGTCTTGGGAACTTTGTATCAGGCAAAAACCGTCTTCCCACAACCGAGTTGGTGGAGATTTTCTCGTTTATGAGATGTAGGAATGTGAACTGCAAGAGTTTATTGCCTGTTGAGGATTGTGACTGCAAGGTTTGCTCTGCAAATAAGGGTTTTTGCAGTTCCTGTATGTGTCCTGTTTGTTTGAATTTTGACTGTGCTAGTAATACTTGTAGTTGGGTTGGCTGTGATGTTTGTGGGCATTGGTGCCATGCTGCTTGTGGTATTCAGAGGAATCTCATTAAGCCAGGTCCTAGCTTGAAGGGGCCCTCTGGGACAAGTGAGATGCAATTTCATTGCATTGGATGTGGTCATGCTTCAGAAATGTTTGGCTTCGTTAAGGATGTGTTTCTGTGCTGTGCAAAGGACTGGGGACTAGAGACCCTTATCAAGGAGCTTGACTGTGTTAGGAAGATTTTTAGGAGAAGCGATGATTTTAAAGGCCGCGAACTGCATATTAAGGCTGAGGAGATTATCTCCAAGCTTGGAAGCCAAATGATGTCTCCCTCAGATGCCTGCAATTTCATTATTCAGTTCTTTAACTGTAAGTCCCCAAGATTTTCGTCTTTCCTTTTCTATTTCAACTTTCATATTTATTCATTTACTTGCTATTTGTTGTTAGGCCTCATTGTAATTAGCTGAAATTTTAAAATGCATGTCTTGGACAGTGAGTATGGTTCTGTTATGGAGTATGAACTGCTTTGCTGCATAAATTTGGCTTATTCCTTGCATGTTAGGAATAATCTCTTATAACTACTGTAATGAAATTATAGGGAGGGCTAGGGTCAGACTCCACACAAATATAAGTGGAGGAGAAAAATGTGGTGAGGTGAAACAAAGAGTAAGTGGGAACAGTAAAGGGGACCTTGATTGGGTACTCTATGGTTCATATTCGATGGCTAGTGTAATTGGAACTATTTTGAAAAGAATACTCTCTGAATTGCTTAATTGAGGATTGTGACGGCTTCACCACACGTTAGCTACTCTTTTATTTTCTTTTTGGCCTATTTCCTTCTTTCCTTTTGGTTGCACTGTCAAATCATCTCCATACCGCCTGAGTTTAGATATTGTGAAAGGTTTTTCTTGTGAGAAGTTGATAATGTCCAAGAATTGTGTATATTTTTGTTCTAAATGTGTCCGTAACTTAAATGTAGGAGTTATTCAGTATCTATTCATGCCTAACTCTGGATTTTTTTTTCGTTGTTAAACAGATACAGATGGAGTGTCAGAATATCCTGCTTCTCACATATCCACGAAAGAGTTGGCAGTCACTCAAGCTAGCCTGAGAAAAGATTCGACTCCTTTTTCACAATCCGCTTGTCTACCTCCGAAATATGCTGCTTACAACACAAGTTCTAGTATACAATGTGATTTATTGTCAAATGATACCCGTCAGAATGACCTCAAATCATCCCTCATAAGCAATGAGGATGAGTTCCAGTTTGGAACATTACCAAAAATAGATGGGTTTGAGAGCTTGGAAAGCATAGTGAGGATAAAGGAAGCTGAAGCTAGAATGTTCCAGAGCAAGGCAGATGAAGCGCGGAGAGAGGCAGAAGGGTACCGTCAGATGATTCAAACAAAGACGGATAAGTTGGAGGAAGAGTATGCTAAAAAGTTTTCCAAACTGTGTCTGCAAGAGACAGAGGAAAGGCGAAGGAAGAAATTGGAGGAGCTGAAAATTTTGGAAAGTTCACATTGTGACTATTACAACATGAAAACTAGAATGCAAGCCGAGATTGCTGGCTTGTTGGAGAGAATGGAAGCAACAAAGCAGCAACGGGTGTAGTTTCTTTTGTTCTTTGATTTTTTTGTTTCTTTTGACAATGGTGCTAATTATATGTAGTTTATTAATGTTATTTCGATTTTTGGATTCTGCTTGTTATTTCTAATCAAAGTGAATGATTGTCTCATTTGCAAAATTCCAAATTTGTTATTTTATCCTCCATGTCCTTGGCAATCTAGAATTTAGAAAAAAAACCACCACCCTCGAGAGCTTCCAAGCATCTTAAATTTGACTCTATGGGCATCATTCTTTCTTTTTCAAAAGTCTTCTGCAGAAGCTGTTACTGTATTCAATTTAATGAGTATTTGTAGTTAGAGTTGGCATCATTCTTTCTGCATATGCTCTCTCCTCCCTGGGATGGAGGGTGCTTACTTTATGCAGCTGCTGCTTGGATAGCAATGTTTGAGTTTGAGCTAAGCAACGCCGCACGCTTGTTTTTCTCTATGCCATAATGACATAACATATATCCACATATCCTATCTTTTGCTACTATAAAATAAAACATCATATGATTATGCCTTTAGTATATAATATCTTGGCACCAGAAGATATGTCTTGCATTGCATTTGTTTGTTCTATATCTTAGGAGGTAATGCGCCACCAACTTCTATGTTGGCCAAGCAATAGATACTCATACTATCCCACAATTAGGATTTAGGACCATTGAGTTGAGTTGACGCTGATTGCGGCTAGGATCATTTTGGTGCCACTGCCCCGCCCTCTGCCCACCTTTGTAAAAATAAATCAAAATTGGTTTGCAAAAACGCCATTTGTGATTGCAGATTTGCAATAGAGTGCATACAATCCAATCCATTATCCACCCAAAAAGGACAGCCAGCATTATTATGCTAAAGTAAACTGATGCTGCGAGCTGAGATTAAATTATCATTAGATACCCACCTACGATCTACTTTCAATTATTTTGGTAAATATACTTTGACAGATAGAAAGCAAGAGAATAATATTCCATTGCTTTAATTTGTAGTATACATTTAGGCATCCCATCTGGCTCACTAACCAAATCTTTTATTAATGTAGAAATGAAGTAATTAATTAACAAATAAATCAAAAGGAATATATAGGTAGAGTGCATGCTATTTTAACCGACAAACCAAAACCATGAAATATGACAAGCTCTAGCTAATTAATTTTTAAGTCGAGGGAGGAGGACAGTGAGGCTGACGCTGGCTGCAAATAGAAAGATCAAAAGCCCAGTGAAGTTGATTATAAGTGTTTCTTGGGTGCGCCCTATGCTTAAGAAAAGGAACCTCTCCAGCAACCCTGCCTCGGCAGTGCATACTGCTAGCAGAAAGATGACCGTGCCCACGAAAGTGTGCCATGGCACAAGATTTCCCCTTGCTGACGATTCTGCACCCGGAAACACATAGGCAAAGAAAGCAAACAACCACTACAACAACAAAATAATAATTAATTGGCTAATAATATTTGTTGTATAGGCAAGGCATCGACAGTGGTAAAAATAAAATACCTGAAGACCAAATAAAGAGATGGTGATTATGCCGAGCCAGGAATGTAAGGTGAGCAAATTTGGAATTCCCGATTCATGATTAAACTTGAAAGCTGCATAAATCCCCAAGATTATAGCCACCAGAGCTAGAAAATGCAATATCAGGTGCACCATTTTCTGTGTGTTCCTTTTCCCTGGGACTGTCTTGTATGCCATGATAGCTGCACTAATAATTGGCACCTAATCAGTCCTTAATTCAAATTAATTAATGCTGCTAACTAACAAGATGGAATCTTTTAAGAGGCACATATATAGATTATATAGAGGACCTCCTGATCAGTTCCATTACCTTCTCCTCCAATCAAAATAAACCCAATTACCATTAGAAGCGTATGAACCTGTAAAAATCAGAAAATATGAATATGATCACATAAACTTAACATATGATGAGCATGCAAGATTTTGCTTAAGTGAACAACGTACGTTTAAAATTTTCTCTGTGATGAAGGAGTTGAGGGCAAGGCCATGGCGGAAGTGTAGGAGCCAAATAAGCACAAGGGTTGTTATGGCTATAGCTAACAAATGGGCAAATATTGTAACTGGGGTTGCTGATACCTGGTAGCTACGGCTTTTCGGTGCCATTATAATTGAGCCTCTGTGAAGGTGGTTGTGTGTTTGAAGCAAAAGAAGGGACGGGGCTACAACCTTAATTAGAGTATTATGGAATGACCGGTTAGTACTATTTAACAACACGCGAAGAGAGCCGGTGTTGGCAAAGGACGCAAATTTGATAAGATCAATGTACAAAATTGAAGCTTTGCCGACAGTAAACAATGTTTAAGGTTAAAAAGAGAAGCCTTTTTGTTTGAACGAGAAGGATGCCGCCAAATATATGGAATATGGGAAATCGTCTAGCCGGCAAAACCTAAGGTGGCAAGCCCAAAGGCATGGAGAGGTTTGCCACGTACGGCTAAGTAAAGCCGTGAATCACAATCATGAAGCACAGAAAATACAAGTTCCATTGAAAATTGAAAGCAACTTTGAATCTTTTTTGTCCTTCCTCTATTTAGATCATGAAAGTTGCTTCAATCATGTGACCGCAAGTTTTTCCAGCTATAGGGTTTGCTGATTATAGCTTGCTATGACACAATTAAATTGAATCACGTTTTCAGACCCAAAAAAAAAAAAATTGAATCACGTTTCGTGTCTGTGTTTCAATTTTCACCACATGCAAAATAGGAGCAAGGTAAGGTTAACATCCACGATTAAAACAGAGCCGTAATTAGTGCCATTCCTCTGCACTCTTAATAAATAATTAGCTGATTCATTAAGAGAAAAATCAGTGAGTTGAATTAAGTTAATATAAAACAAAAAAAGAGAGTTATGATGCATATATACATGTTGCTTGGGAGAGTGCTTTTTCCCTTTTTCTTTTAGTGTCTGTCTTTTGGTTCTTTTAACAAGCTAGCATACTTTATACAAATAAAGTATGGTATTTATTATGGGACGGATACAAGCTCAACCAAGGAATAAAAAATAATTGAATTCATAAATCTATATCCATATATATGAACCCTCATGTCGATCCGCTCAAATCATTCACACCAAAAGAAAAAAGAGATACATAATTAAGCACACAACACACCCAACCAATTAATGTGTGCAATCCAATAATCCATCTGTAAAGGCTCGAAAATGAAGAAATAATTAGGAATTAATCACACATAACGGGCAAGAGCAACAGAAAGATCAACGAAGATGCCGAAGAGGAGGATTGATAGTCCAGTGAAGTTGATCAGATTCAGTTCTCTGTGAGACAGAGTATGCTCAACCCCGAGGAATGTGGACTTTTGTGTCAAGCCAGTTAGAGCAGCACATATTGACAAGTACAGCAGCGCCCTCCCCCCACTCATATGCCATGGAACAATTCTGATCCTCGTCCGTTCCGACGCTTTTGGAAACAAGAAAGTAGCAAATCCAATCACCCACTGCCAATCAATCAAGTTCAAATTTATTAATAATATGTGTAATTTATGATAATGATATATAAAATATATGTACGTACTCACCTGCAAACAGTACAAGATAAAGGTGGACAAGCCAATCCACGAATGGAGGGAATTCATGTCCCCTATGTTGTTCATGTCATGGTATTTGAAAACAGCGCATATCCCGACGATACCGGAACACAGAGCTATCAGGTGGAACAAGGCATGAACGTACTTCTGCACCTTGTGTGCCGACAATACTGTCTTGTATGCCATCATCGCTGAACATATACCAACTCATATTAATATTAATCGAGATTAATTATATCCTATGCATGTAACATGTGTTAAATTAGCCTAATTACCTTCACCAGCAAAGAAAATATACCCAAAGAACATGAGAAACGGATGAACCTGCCAATGCCAAGTTAAAACGAAGGAAGTTAAGGACTTGAGTTTTACTAAAGCTAGCTCTAAGCTGTAAGTGTAGCACAATAACCCTCCATTAAGTAAGTAATTAAATAGTGGTTATATATGAAGGTTAAATTAATAAATCATTACTTACATTGAAAACCCGATCTGAATTGTCTGAATCATAGTCCAAACCGCCACGGTAATGCAGCAACCAAACAAGCATGAGTATGATGGCTAAGAAGCCAAACAAGTGTGCTCCCACAGTCAATCCAGAGGCTGACCGTTGGTACCTGTAGATTACAGTAGTAGTTTGCATTGCAAATTGCAATTAAGTTTATTAATTAATTAATAGGGAGATTAGAAGGGCGATTGATTGATGGGTTAATCTTGAATGTTTGGTTGGTTTTGATTTGGCAGTGTTGTGTTGTGCTCAATCAGTTCAGTTGTTATATATAGATAGAAATCTCTTTTGAAAATAGTTTCTTAAACAATTACCTTCTTCTTGGGATTGCTTGCTCTGATGGTTTTGGAATTTTCTGACGAAACTTTGAACTTTAGCAAAGCATCAGAAGGACAAAATAAAACCAGCTCTGATTGTACTAAGGTATTTATTCTGTCCTAACAGTTAAACAAACAATTACAAGAGAAAGAAGAAAACAGACAAGGCCTGGCCCTTGCTTGCTAAACTGGATCAGCTTTTTTACTCAATTACGCACTTAGGCCAAGATATCAATTGGGTCAGCCTGGCCCATCTTTTAAAACTGAATTAGGCCTATATATATATATATATGCAAGAGATAGTCACTTGAAGGCCCAGCCCAACCTCTGAGTTATCAATCTAAACTCCATCAAATTGAATTACAGAATACAGGGCCATACTTACTGCTATGCTATGGCACAACAGAGAGGCTAGAATTATGAATGATGAGGGGCTCCTCAATAGCCGTTTAATTCAATGCAAAGTTATTATTAGACTGTTGGATTGTAATCCTTATTTATATAAGAGCATCTCCAACCGATGTGTCAAAAGTGTCACATAGACATTTAACGGTTAGAAATAACATTTCACATCACTCCAACCGATGTGTCAAAGCTGATGTGGAATGAAGGCTGTAGGTTGAGATGTTATTTTTGACATCCCAAAAGCAAGATGTCAAATGAATATTTTATTATTTTTAAAGATAGTTAGTTGTTACTTTCATTTATATATTTTTTTTCTTCTTTATCTTAAATGATTTGAGTGTTACAATAATTATTTATTTGACATATCGGATGGAGTGTAAAACTGTATAAATGTCAAATTGCCACATAAGCCATCAAATTTAAATTTGATGTTTGGTATTTGACATCTCCCTTGGAGATGCTCTAAGATCCCATGGGAAAAAGGTGCAAAAAGTTTTAACCAAAACAAGCCTGATAAAATTGGCCACACAAAAAAAAGAGGGTGTGGAGACATTTCCACAATTTGCCTTGGACCCTGGTACAAAAGGGAAGACTAGTGATTATGTATGTTCATGAGCTTGCATGCACTTGGTTAGACATTTAGGAGGACCACGCTTGGAACTGATTTACTTTTACAAACCCCAACTTGCTATCTAGCCCCTCCCTCGTCCACCTCCACTAATAATTATGATGAAAAACCAAAAACTCGCATATACAATATGGAGGAAATAATTGAATTTCAGAAACGGGAAAGAAGAAAAAAAAAAGGAGAACGGATTTGCTATCATTGATGCAAGCATTTTTCTGCCAATTAAATGTTTTAGATTTGTTTCGTAATCATGAGTCGTGACCTTTTTAACAATAAAAATATTTATGTTTATATATCTGTTGTGGGATTAGTATAGAAATTATAATGATCACACAGTTAGTGGTTGTCAGATAAGCATTCTTTTCCGAGCTTGCTTTCTCAGCATAACTACTTGATGGAGACTTCTTGTGCATCCTTCCATCACCTTGGCCTTTCATCTCACTTTTTCTTTGACGTTTTTATTTCGTTCCCATCACCTTTTTAGTTTTTTCCTCCTTGAAATATGGTTGCTTAGTGAGAATAATTAGTATTCTAAGAAGCCAATTAGTTTACTTACTTTGGGCAGATTAAGGAAGGTGCTGCACAAGCTTGTTTTGCACGTAAACGTATTCATATCATATTGAGTCTTTTATTGCTTGGATTCTAATCTAGGGTTATTTCAAATTTCCAATGCACGAGATTCTTCTAGTATATTTTCTTCTAATATCTTTCAATTATTTGGGACCCTCCGGTGGCCCACTCTTGACGTGCTCTATATAAACGTTGATATATATAAATGTAGACCTTGTATATATGATAAGACGACAATAACACATCAGTGAGTGGCGTGTATTTTTGTTTGCATGTCTTTGTATATGAATACATCGACTACTTGACATGTTTGGCCATGCTAAAGTTGAGTAGGGGTACGTGGATGATATTGATCTCATTTCTAAATATTCCGTCTTACAGTTGTCCAAGAAAATGACTTGCTAATCAAGATATATCAAGTAAATTATAACTCAATTAGTCAAAATGCTATCTACTAATTGACACACACTAATAGATATTATTTAGTCAACATCAGACCTTATTTGACTGATTCTTTGAGTTCAAGTGACAACAAGGGAGGAACCTGCAGCTAAAAACCATGGCCACGTACAGAAAAAAGGTTCAAACTACCATATAGCATATATACATAGCATCTAGGGTGTAAGTTACAGAAAGATGGATTGGCATCATTAAGCAAAGCAGCAAAAGGATGCTACATGGAGTTTGATCGATCTTGCTAATTAAGAGACATTGGGTGGGGTTCCATTCCATCTGTGACATGAACTTGAAGGAACTGTATTGCGTCATCAATCAAAAACGACGTTAATTATGTTTTCACCGCCCACAACAACAACAACAACAACAACAAAAAACATATTAAAAAAAAGTGGTGCTGATTCTGACTTTGAAAAACTCCAGAGGCTCAATCATAAGATAGTTGTGTGAATAACACATGAAAAGATGTTACAACAAGAAGACGCAAATTTTATGAAATGATATATAGAAAAGCGAAGGATAGGATAGTGGCGAATGTGATTCAAACGGGGCTAAATTGCTAAAATCCTGAGAGGAGATGAGACCCATCAAATCACCAACTCCCAAACCCCGCCACTTCCCAAAAAAACCCCAACTGCACTCATGGTTTTGGGTTGGCCATCAATCACCCTTTAGTTTACCACTAATTTGCGTGTGGAGACCACCAATTTACCATCAATCACCCACGTTATTTAACGATTAAATTAAATTAATGCATAGCCATTTGGAGTGTTATTCTTTTCTACAAAGTTCGGTTTGGTTTGGTTTTTGTGTGTTTTGGTTAAAAGAATGAACATGTTATTAAAGCATCCACAATGAACTCTCTAAACCACCTTTTTGGACAAATTTTAGGGAGGAATCGTAAAAATGAAACTCCGACCACACTCTCTACCTCCTAAAATAAGGAGTCCTCTAGGAGCTCATAAATCTGATGAGAGATAAAGGACTTCTAGTGGCTTCTTATAATTTAATAATACTTTATTTAATGTTAACTATTTTTCATTTTATTTTTTAATAGAGATGGACCAATCAAAAAAGAGTTATAGCATTTATGACTCTCCAAATTATGGAGTATGGTTGATTTAAAATTTTTTATAGAGCTCCTAAAATAGCTTTCTTATATTCTTAGCCAAATTTTAGCTAAGAAATAGAGAGCATCATTGTGAATGCTCTTACCGTATGGAGTTATATAAAAGCGCAATACAAAAGTCAGAAAAATAAAAACAAGGGCTCAACCAATCCAAAATACAAATAATTTAGTATAATTTGGTTAGATGTATTATTAGAGTGTGAATTTATATTTAACAAGCAGTCAGCAAACCAAATGAAAATAGTTTAAAATGAGTAGGCCAACTGGAAAGAAATTGTCAAATAATGAGAGCGCATCATTTTAAGCTCCAATTAGCATCATGACAAAGAATAGTGATGTGTTGTATATCTTTTTCTTGTGATATAAGCAAATTCACATTTCAATTTAGCATCTTGACGCGTACTCATGCACTCAAGAGAGAGAGAGATGGGAGGGCTCGTTACATTTTATTATAGATTTGTGCGTTTAACATGTCGGGAATAAATGATGTAAAACGGGCCTACAAATTTTGTATATACGAACGAATTAATCAGGGAAGTTGTTGAACATTGTGGTGCCCACTGCCCACCACCACTGTACTCAAATTTATATGTTTTTTTCTTTTTGGCCTCTTTCTGCGTTCGGTGGAATCTAATGATTTTGGTATTTACAAGCCAGCCAGCCAGCCAGCCAGCCATTTATGCAATGACTATTTTCCTACCATGATCATCATGCACTGTTCTTTTCATAGAGAAAGAAGCTTTTAATTTTAAACCTTATTTTGGACACCCAACGGCTATAACACAGAGCCTTGTTGTATTATTTTTTATTTATTTATAAATATTACGTACACGATAATATAAGTTTTTTTTTCTTTCGTTTTTGCTGGACAGATAGCACATGCACAGTCAAACCCCAGATAATACATTTAGGTGATAGTATCTGTTGGTTAGGTTTATATAAACAATGCTTAACTGACTTAAATAGTCATATCCCATAGAAGAGTGTTTAATTAAAATAAGGGTATCATGGGAACATATATTTTTGTTGGTGATCAATGCATTATGTGCCAAGAATTCTTTGGCCTTTTCTACCACATCGATTTATAATAATGCAACTTGAGCTAAAGATGTTTACGACCAAACCATATTGAGTTAGCCAAGTGAAGATTACTCGATATGGTTTTATAAACACAAGTCATGTCATAATCACATTATTACATAAATTGAAATTTATAATAAAATTTATTAGTAAGCAAAGGGAAACCCGTGAAATGATATAAAAAATAACTAATTTTTAATATGATTTATGTGGCAGTGGAAAAAACATTGAGTAATTTGTTATGATTATTAAAATACTAAATAAACCAATCTTAAGGGGAAAAATATCACTAAATATAGAATTAGTTGGAATGTAATTCGTGATCTAAGACAACATTTTTGTTTTAGGACTAACCAACAGATATTTTCTTTATAATTTGAATTACGGTAAATATTTTCCATGTATGCATATATATATATATATGAAGATAAATATATGGATAAGTCATTTTCTTTGGTGTGGGGTGTTTATGAAATTTGGTTGAGAATCATAGTACTAGTAGATTGTGGGGTTGGGCGGCGAAGAAAGGATAAACCTAAAATCGGCGCTGAAAGAAACAACCACTCCACCCACCCTCCATGTCCATTGCGTGGCAAAGGATAACATACGCACATCTCTTCTCCTCCCTCTCCACGCGAATAAAAGTCGCGGTTTCCTGAACCCCGTGACACGTGGTTGAGTGCCACCTACTGGGCCCCACCCTAATTAAAAGGCACAGACAAATCAAAGTCACAGAGAGAGAAAAGGGCTCGATTTCTTCGACGGCAGGCAAACATCCTCAGGAGCTTAAATTATTGTTTTTTTCTATTTTATTTTGGGGAGGCCTGGTACCCAAAAAAACAAACTTATGCAAGTTGTTAAATGACCATTACACCCGTAGCAGTTGGAATTATGATGATTTTCTGTTTTGCCAGATTGTCACCCGGATTAATTTATAATTTATAAACTTAAAGGGAGAAAAAAGCTAGGGATGGAAAGTAGCATTCATGATGTGATGGGGTAAATTTATGCATTCTACCAACCACAAATTTGATCATAATTAATGAAGACAAAAAGGAATCTATATATAAGTTAAAGAGATTAGGTAAAAGTTGAAGAGATTAGAAGAGGAGGGTAATAATAAGTTGTTTTGAGCATGAGAACGAGAAGCGTTGGTTCGGTTCGTTTTCCATCAAATTAGATATATATGAGCAGAAAAGGTCAACGAAGCTAATTTCTCCAACATTTGACCAACCATATCTGTACATGATATAGTCTTCTCCAACTACTACTAGGCCTGCTCGGAGGTATACGTATATATATATATATATTGCCCTTCCTCCACTTCACGCAACAGTTTTCTCTAAATTACAATACTGTACAACACTTAATTAATGTATCAATTTCACTAACCCATCAGTTTTGTCTGTTGCTTGTGAAACAGACTCTTCTATTCTATGGCCCACGCCCTCCAATCAACAATCATAGCCGTTGGATTTAATTGAATTGTCTTCATTGTTGACTATGGCCCGCGCTCTCCAATCACATAGCCGTTGGATTTAATTGAATTGTCGTCATTGTTGACCCGGTCACAACCCCGATGTAAAATATCAACCGCTGATTTTGAGTAGTGGATTGGATGGACGGGTATAGATCTTACCATAGGGATAGGGAGCATCATCCTCGATGCACATTGGGATCTCATCTCATGTTCCCCAGCCATTGAAATTCCCTCAATGCCCCATTGGCCCATTTTACCCATTTGCCCATATTCTCCTAAGGCGTACGATAGCGCCACATATGCTCAGCTAACATGCGTTCATTTATCCGTTGGCGTCGAGGTTGAGTCATTTCCCATGCCGCAGCGCCAGGAGGCAGCAGTACACGTCTTCCCATAAAACATGATCAATTTTTTTAACACTATATTTTTCTTTGCTTTAAACCCAATTATTAATAACCTAGGTATTTAATCTTGCGCGTGAAACGAGGGGCCCAATGAGGAATAGTGAACACGCCGTTTTCGACGGACACGGACGTTAAGGCAGCTTATGATATGAGAATGAGAGGGGTCACGGGACTGTGCTTTTATTCACCTTGACGGGATTGACCCCGTGATTAACGGCGTTAAGGTCGGGGTCATTCAGGAAGCCCTTGAATTACGCTCCAAGTCTCTCCCATATTGCTCTTTTTTCGTATTGGTTTCTCTCCTTTTTGTGGATTTCGGGTGGGGCCCATCAACGGCTACTTGGGATTTGAGGTATGAGGGTGACAGGTGTCACCGTGTCACGTCAGCTGTGAAGCACCGTTTGCCAAGTGGGATTTACTATAGAGCTATGGGATGGGAAAAACCAATTTAACAAGCAACAATTCTGTTAAGCCGCATGAACTTTTTGTACAAGTAGGTTATGTTAGTTGATCAAGACACAGGGTGCTCGCTCTTTACAACCGAATTCAATTTATTTTATTTTATTTTATATGTTAGAGTAGTTTTATTTTAAAACTGCCCTTCTCCCTTTTTATTGTGCTTATGATATTACAAAATAAAGCTATTTTTTTTCAACCAGAAAAATCAATGTAAAGTGCAAGAAGAATATAATTAGCGTTTCATTATTTTCCTTTAATGGAAATTCGCTCAAAATCTTTTCCAAACCAAATGTATGTATAATCCCCATGAGCATTGACTGGGTCACTGGGGGGTGTATATTCGTCGCTCAGCCACTGATTTTGGCCACGTGTCCATTTCCCTGGGCGCCGAAATTTACACGCTGGCCCTGCAATTCAATTGCTCATATGCTTCGACATTATTTACTAGACTGCCACCACAAGCTTGTTAGTTGTGGCAAATCCGTAAATCAGTGTTGTAATTCGAGGCTACTTTAGGAATGAAACTGCACCAATAAACATGAAAAGGGGCGGCACCTTGGGCGGTTGGCTGATTGAGAATGCAACCGGCTGCTTTTGTTTAATTAAAGAAAATACATTTTTAACAAATGAAAAAATGACAGTGTTTAAAGGTGAATTTCTTTTTGCTGCGAAAGTCTAAATAATGATTATTTTTTAATCTAATGATTCATGCTTTCTCATGCCCACTGTTGTCCTCTACTTTAATTTTTTATTCTTACTTTTAATACAATTATAGTTTTAGCACTTTATACCTCTTTGAAGAATGAAGACTTTCAAAGTATAATTTTGAAGCTATTAGTATTTTATTTTATTCGAAACTCTTGTACTGAGGGAGGGGAGAGGGAGGATGTATGTTGGGCTGTAATTATGAGGTTACCAATCAACTCATATTATAACGTATATTTATTTATTAATATATATCTTGGTCCATGACAAAAAAATACTTAATTTAAAATAATATTTGTTATATATTTCAAGGTAAGGGTGTGTATTGATTCGAACCAATATAATTTAGTCAATTTGTATCCGATCCAATATAAATTGGACTATGATTTTTTCAATACAATCGGCATGATTGATTTTGATAATTAAAAAAGAAAATAATGAAATGTGAAACATTTATCGTTAGGTTTAATCTAACCGAACATATTAATATATGCAAATGTAAAATATAAATAAAATGATACATAAAATTGTTTTGATTTTATAATATATTAAACATACCTCCATCAAATTATTTAAAATGTTTCTAACATTTTCAATTACAAAAACCAAGACAAGCAAAATAAGCATGAAACTAATTAGCTTGGATTAGATTATCACAAGTAAATTTGTTATCCGATCCAATTATGTTGGTTTTAGAAATTAAAAATCCAATCCAATCCGTTAAATAATCAAAACTGATTAAAATTGGATTAAATTGGATTGAATCGGTCGATTTAGGCGGATTGCATTGAATCTTGCACACCCCTATTTCAAGGCTGAATTAAACTCTAAAAAACTTATCCAATATTTTATGGGAGCATTTTTACTCACCACTTTAACCCAAGGTATATGATCATTACTTTTCTCAATACTTGACATGTGTTCATAAACATAAACATGATTACATAAATCAAAGTGTTAACTATGATTATATATATAAACACATGTCAAATAGTAAAAAAAAGTAATGAGCATATACCTTTGATTAAAATGGTGAGTAAAAATATTTTCATATTTATATGAGATAGGAATAACAGTTTGCCAAAAAGCAACGGATTTACTAGATGAAATGAATGTTGTTACAGCTGTTTTTATTTATTTATTTATGAGCATTAGAGTCTTTCTTTACCAAACCAGTAAACGCGTAATTATAATTTCATTTATAACAATCACCAACCCCTACATACAGACAAACCATTGCAAAACAGGAGAAAAAAAAAAGAAAAAAAAAGTGGATAAATAAGAACATACCACCATCACCAAAGATTATTATTTATGTCGGTCGAAATTTTGTGTGTATATATTTTTGGGTATCAGGGGAGGAGCTAGAATTGTAAAGTTGGGGGGGCCGAAATAGAAAATATAGTATATAAAACACTTAAATATTCAATACTTACATGTTTAGAGCTAAATATTTCTAATTAAGTCATATCTAATTTGTTTTAGACTACATTTTAACTTAAATTCTAAGTTATTTATTACAAATTCTATATATTATATATAATATAATTGAAGAGTGGTAGAAGTATGGGGGGCCAGGGCCACTCCAGGTCTAGGAGTGGCTCCGCCTACATTTTAACTTAAATTCTAAGTTATTTATTACAAATTCTATATATTATATATAATATAATTGAAGAGTGGTAGAAGTATGGGGGGCCAGGGCCACTCCAGGTCTAGGAGTGGCTCCGCCACTGTTGGGTATAGTGTGGATTGATGACAAAACATATCACCTATATTTATATCGTATACACAGGGCGTTGTTGAAAAAAAATAATTTAGGTAATCCAGACTTCAGTCAAATATTTAATAAATCCATAGATTCGATATATTATAGTGTTATAATCTATTAATTTAAACTAAATTACCCGTTTAATCCCCTTAATTAAGTTTTAAACAAAATTATAAATATCTAGCCCTTAATTGGGGATTTTGATTGGCAATTTATGGAAAAGAACCTCCTCGTCTTATTTATCTATATATAAAGCAAAAAACAGGGAATGATGATACATTCAAAATACCGAAAAATGCCATTGGTTAATGCAAACATTGAGAACTGAAATTATTAATTAAATGAGGATAATATAGTAAATTCACTTTTTTTATATTAAAAAAATAAAAAATAAAAGAAAAATCAGATAACGAATCGTGTTTTTATAAAACACAACAACCCATTATCTTTTTTAATTCTAAAATAAAATAATTTTTTTAAAAAAAAAACAATCGCAGGCGCGGAAAAGCGTGAAGAAAAACTAGTTTATTTATCTATCTGAGAACTCTCGTCTTATTAAAGATACGCGGCGATAATAATTTTGTAAAGAATAACGTAAATAAAATTTAAATATATATTTTTAAACGAAAAAAGAAAAGGGTGTCCGGTTCAATGTGCATATGAACAGAACACAGCTCAACAGCTCCCACTCACACTCGGCAATAAAATGACTTACCCTTGGCCTTGTCTTCCTTCTCTCATTAGCCTTTTCGGCTCTCTCTGTCTCTCATAGCTGTAGAGATATTCCCACACGCCTGTTTCTCTTTCTATCTTTGTCTCTCCTCTCCCTTCTTCTTCCCCTTCTTATATATAGCTCTCACAAACAATTAAAAAAACTCAGAAGAAAGGAAAACCAGAGCAAAAGAAGAAAAACCATTTAATTTTTTGGACCCAAATAGAAGAAAAAGAAAAAGAAAGATGGGTTTCTCTCATCTGGGATTATTTGTCTGTGCTTGCCATGTGCTTGTTCTAGGAGCTTTTGCTTCTGCTTCATCCAAAAATTTACCAATCATATCCTTTGATGAAGGGTATAACAAGCTCTTTGGAGACGACAACCTCATGATCGTTAGAGATGGGAAATCCGTTCATCTCTCACTGGACGAACGGACAGGTGTGTTTCCCTTGGTTGCTCCTGGTCTCGTGTATCATGTGAAATGGATTTGCTTGCTGGTTTTGAGGTGGCGTTTCTTGATGGGTTTTTGACCAAGTTTTTGTTTGTTTTCCTTTTTGGTGGCTTTGTCTGTGTACAGGGTCTGGATTTGTTTCTCAGGACCTCTACCATCATGGATTTTTCAGTGCTTCCATTAAGTTGCCCGCTGATTATGCTGCTGGAGTTGTTGTTGCCTTTTATGTGAGTAATCCTGCTTTCCATCTGATAAGTTTTTTAGAAAAATATTTAAAATTTTCATTTTACTTTCCTTTTTCTTTGTTGTAGTTTAGACTGTGATAAAAAGAAAGCCTGATTCTTTCATTCTTCTGACCCAGATTTTAATCTTCTAGTTTACAGTTATACTTTGTTGTTTCAGTAAAGATTGATTTTTTATGGTCAGCAAAAAAATCCGTACTTTTTTTTTGGTGGCAATTCGAGTCAAGAAAATATTAGAGATCTAATCCTATCAATATCACGATACAAACTTGTGTTCTCCTCAGCCTTCAACACAGAGTATATGATAACCCAGATAGGCTGCTCTTAAATTTCTTCCTTGAATTTATGTTCAAGGTTCGTCCTATTGAAACAAATAAATTTCGTTATTTATCCTATGAGTATAAATTTCCATCCACATGTATGTTTGTTTTTTTGTTTTAAAATTTTCCATTGGACCGTTAAGTTTCTATTTTTATTTTTAAAAGCTTGTTCTAATCTAATTTATGTTTTAACAGATGTCAAATGGTGACATGTTTCCGAAGAACCATGACGAAATTGATTTTGAGTTTTTGGGGAATATACGAGGCAAAGAATGGAGGATTCAGACCAATGTTTATGGCAATGGAAGCACCAGCACCGGCAGAGAAGAGAGATACAATCTCTGGTTTGATCCTTCTGATGATTTCCATCAGTACAGTATTCTCTGGACTGACTCTCAGATCATGTGAGCATCAATCAAAACTCACCGCACTAAATTTAGATTAATACGTTAAATCTACAGCATATCATCTTTTTATAAAGCATATTTTCCCATTATTGTCACTAATAATATCATTTTCTCTGAAGTCTGGAGTTTACTGTTTTTTGGGTTTGATGTGATGCCTCTGCTGTGGGGCAGAGGCAGGGTTTCTCCTTTTAGTAAAATACAGAACTTGCTCTGTTTCTCCCCATAATACCGCCTCTTGTTTCATCAAAACCAGTTGTCCTGTGGTAGCTGATGCTCTGTTCAATTTCTGATTTTATAGGGAATTTTGGTTTGAATGGTAGATTCTAAGTTTAAGGGACAGATACAACCGGATTTTGGGTTGACTGAGACTACCACAACCACTAGGCTTAGTTGATGCAAGTTTTGGTTTTAGGGGAACTAGAAGAAAATGGAATAATTCTAGGGAAGTTCTCGTTCTTAGTGATTATAGAGAAACTAAAGAGAAAATTGTTGTGTTTTCTTTATGAGTTATGTAATTGAGATTTTAACTGTGTTCTTGTTTCCAATGTCTATTACTTACAGATTTTATGTGGACGATGTTCCCATTAGAGAGGTTAAGAGAACAGAATCTATGGGTGGTGACTTTCCCTCTAAGCCAATGTCATTGTATGCCACAATATGGGATGGATCTGATTGGGCTACCAATGGTGGAAAATACAGAGTGAATTACAAGTATGCCCCGTATTTGGCACAGTTCTCTGACCTTGTTCTACACGGCTGTGCAGTTGATCCGATTGAACACTTATCAAAGAAGTGTGATAACACCCAAAGTTCTGAATCAGTACCTACTGGTGTTACACGCCTACAAAGAATTAAAATGGATAGTTTCAGGAAGAAGCACATGACATACTCCTACTGCTATGACAGAATCCGATACAAGTCTCCTCCTTCAGAGTGTGTGATTAATCCCCAAGAAGCCGAAAGGCTGCGAGTGTTTGACCCCGTCACATTCGGGAAAGGGAGACGCCACCATGGAAAGCATCACCACCGGGGCAGAGGAAGCCAGGCAGAGGCCACTTCTATATGAATATATAAGATTCTCATATGAGCAAGCACTATGTTCATCTCCATTGGCATTCAGTTGATGTCGCTGAGTCAGTTTTTCGGTGTATAGAGAGGAGAAGCACAAATTTATTGAGGGTGGATAGAGTTTTTATATGGTTGGGTTGGGGAGGCATGTGTGTGTGTATAGTTCATATACCTTTAGATGATGGTTCCCAGTTATCATTCATGCTTGTCTTTGGCTTTACAAATTGAATCTAGTGATGATTTCTGTACTTTTGACACGCCCTCATGGGTTCAATAAATATTTAAGCATATGGAATTTACTATAATATGTAGTAGGCGTGGATTTCCCTTATGTTATTGTGAATTATTATTATTTTTAATGGATCATCAAGTTTACTAAAATTGTTTTCAACTTTTCATTAATGAAAGTCCAGATCTTGGTCACACTCTGTTATCTTTTTTAAAGTCAGACCTGTGAAGCTGGGATGATGATACTTTTGTCAATGCTTAATTGGAATCCAAGGTCAGTTGGATGTGACAATTGCTGAAGAAATGGTGCAGCAAATGGCAGTATGTTGGACTTTCCCTTCGCAGCGAATGCTGCAGGTTAGATTCTTAAGGCTGCCTTCAATGGATGGTTCATGGTTTCAAAGTTGGTCCCGTGACTTTGAAACACGAGGGGGAGGTAAAAGTAGGATGAGCAAAACAAAACCTGCTTATATTTTTGGCTGAAGTAAACAGTTTTGAATTTTCTGGCATCATTTCTGTGGAAATCCTTTGGCCCACTAGAGAAGAAATGAGCTGTCAAAATTTGGTTGAGTATGAGGCAGCGGTAACTAATTTGTGGTAACCGGTAACTAACCCTTGCTGACATACAACAAAACTATGACTTGCAGTTTGTGTTTGTGGTCCTCTTTTCCACTTGATTTGTGTTTATCTTAACATCTTAACACAAGGTGTAAAGGTAAAAACCCGATGCCATGTTCACCTGAATGGGAAACAGTAGAATAATACTCCACGAGTCAACAGACAAACATTGATTTGGGTTTGTCCACATGTCAAAAGTAACTGTAGGAGCACACTTGGCCACAACATGAGGTGCCTACTTCGACTGTCTTGTTACTCTTACATAATTACATTTGGTTGGCTGCTTAATTTCTCCATACCTAAAGATTAGGGCTTTGCTGTTGATCTTTTGTTTTTGTTTTTTGGGTGTGCTAGGCAATGAAGGATTTTTAATTTTTAATTTTTTTTTTCCAACAGAAAATTAAAGGGTTATGGAAATCTCCCATATCAATTGGGCTTTTCATCACCTTGGCCCAGTTAAGAGTTGGTAACCAGGCTCTAATTTTGGAATTCCCAAATATTCGAGCAATGAAAATCCAAATTGAATCCTAAATATTGGCCCAAAAAGTTCCGGATTCCGAACTCCGAAAATGCACAAAAGAATCCTAAAACTGAAACTGGCAGAGATTATGGAGGCTTAGGAATAAAAAAGAACGCAATTGTAAGAAGTGAGAAGTGATCAACTTGACATTAGTTTCATGCAAATTCGTTTTTTTTAAAATGTTCTTTAAACAATTTATTAAGATCTTCACAAGAGGTTCAAGATAATTTGTTCAATAAAAAAAAGCAGATAACAGTCAAGATTCTGAAACAAAAACATTCAGAACCGACCATTTTGGCAGACTTTGGTGCATGTTTTCCCAACTAAATAAATATCAACGTTGTAGTAAACAAATATAAAGTTAGATCCTTATTGTCGCGAATCGCTTTGACATAGGCTGAGTGATAATATCCTTCTGACGCAGGTTAGATCCTTTAAAAGATGAGTTGCTTGCACATTATATTATAATCTTTCCACAATGAACACTAGGGCTGGTTTCTTAAGTGTTTAAGGACAACTTTGGACATGGACCATTCAGCTTTGCCTATGCGAGGGGTTCTTAAATGAATGGATACAATACAAGCATGAAATTAAGAAACAAGCAAACTCTCCAGCCCTCCACGATGTATGAGCTAGATCCAAGGTCCATCTTCAACTCATGAAGCTAGCAAAGAAAGAAAAATAACAAACTTGAACCCATAGAATATGACGAGAAGGACATTTTTATATATATTGCCACGTCACATTACATTGCGGAGAATCTGCAGATCGACCAAGCCTTCAATTCTCTGATTCAGACTCTCTTTTCTCTATCAATTTGACAAAGTTACGCACAATTGTCTTGCCTTCAGAAGTTATGATACTTTCAGGATGGAACTGAACCCCCTGCAAAATTTCAAATGTATCTGGTTATAGCAACAACACTGGATTAAAAAACATAAAATCTAATCTCATTTATACTAACTAATTATTGACAGGCAATGAAATAAAGTAGGAACCCTCTCGGATTCCACATTGTTATCTAAACATCGCCCAGCAAAAACAACTGCTCTACGGCACTGCATCTTTGCAATTGTTTCTGTTTCATGAATGTAACATGTGGCAATGCAAGTCAATAGAAATATCATTAAGTACACCTCTAGGTTGCAATCCATCTACATTGCATGAAGCTAAAAGAATTAACCCAAAACACAAATTAAGAGCTAAATTAATTTTTTTTAAAAGTCAAGTCAAATATCAGCTTTTGACTTGACACAATCGCATCAACTATTATGGGACATGACTGATGATTTTATTATCATGCAACAACAAAAATATTGTTTCTGACATGGTAAATTTTAACATGTTAACACTTCTCTGTGTGTGTGCTGCTTCAAACATTCCTCAACTTTTTTCGTATGTTACGTGTAATCCCGTGACTAATCTACTAATGGACAAATCATCTTATTGTCCACAAGAAGAAACCATAATCACCACAGGGCTCTCTCAAGATAATATCATGACCTATCTGCACCGTGCACACTACTCCCCGTCTCAAATTCAATAAGCGTCAAAATTTATTTAAAAACTAGGCAACTTGCTCTATTTTCAATGCATAACATTATCATTCATCCTCTCAGTGATTTGTTAAAGGAATTCTAGGATAAAAAATGACGCAACTGGAAACTACCTCTCAAAAGATCCTGGAGAAATTTATTCCAGGATTTGGGAAGCAAAAAAAAAAAGAAAAAAAAAGAAAAAGGAAAACCATATCTTACTTGAAGATGCCTATATTTCTTGTGACGAGCAGCCATTATCAGTCCATCCTCTGTCCATGCTGTAACCTCAAGTTCTTCACTAGGAAAACTGTCCTTATCAATTACAAGACTGTGATATCTGCCAGCAGTAAAAGGGCTGAAAAGACAAAAGGAAAGTTCAATTGTTACTTGAGAGCCCATTAATGCACAGGATGCGTAAATAAGAATGTTAATGTGAATTAATGTTTGGAAATACTGCAACCCTGTTACTATGCGTATGTTAATACTTGCCGACGTTTAGGAAAACTTACACAAGAAAAGAATAACAACACAAAAGGAAAGAAAAATTCGTACTTCGATAATCCAGAAAACAAATCTTCCCCTTTCTCGTTATAATATACGGGTGAGCTCTTCCCATGCATGACACCGAAAGGAGAACGGACAATCTTCCCTGCAACACCGCAACCACGTGGATTATAAAACCACACAAAAAAGTGGCTTACCAGTCACAACAGAAACAATAAAAAATCAAGTGAACTTTTACTAGTTTCATTTTCGATGCATACAGAGTGTTGCAGAATGAAAAGATAATGTAGAAAATAAAGGTGCACAGTCAAATGCATACAACAAATTCAGAGATTGTTAAAAAAAACTTTATCATATGTAAGAAAACTTGCCTCCAAAAGCCTCCCCAATGCACTGCAAACCCATGCAAACACCAAATAAGGGTACAACAGGCCCCAGCTCCAATACAGTTTGCAAAGATATTCCAGAATCTTGGGGCGCGCCTACAAAAGGAACATACTATGTGTAAAAATCTAAGAATGAGTAGTTGTTTCCTTTTCCAAGCATCCACCACTAGATGAAAGATCACCAGAAGGTCAAGAACTGACCTGGCCCTGGAGAGATTAGCACTCCTCTGGGATTTTTCCTGCAAGAACGGAAAGAAGTTATGTATGTGACAAAATCAGATGCCTTACAGAGGATATATGTTTATATCATAATTGCTTCGCCACCTAAAACACATTACAAAATGTTTATGGATCAGCAAACAATGATTAACTAGGTGAAGTACAACTTCTTACCTTTTTAGTTCATCAACAGTTAGTTCATCGTTTCGATAGACTTCAAAGAGACATCCCAGCTCTCCCATATACTTCACACCAAAGTAAGGTATTAGTGCAATGCCTTCTTAATTCGCAAGAACCATCAATAAATAAAAGGGCATGTAAAACTGATTAAAATGAATGAGTTCAACCATCACTGATGTTTCAGGAACTCCCGGAAAGGGCTCCATAACAATAAGCACATGAATTTAAAATCACATATGTGTTTGGTGAGTATTTCTTTAACTGTTATACAAAATCTTGTTGCACTCTTATGAAAAATGAAAATCCAGTGAAAAAAATATACATGAATTAATCTCTCCATAGAAAATGATGTGCTTCCTAATATATATATGAAATTCTAATTCTAGGCACATAACAAAAGGGGTTCTTATATTTCACGAAATGAATGAAACAGAACAAGACAATTCCGTTAAAAAGATTAAATCTAGTACTAATGAACCGTTCAGCAGTTTAGCCTACACCAACAAGGGCAAAAGATTAAATTCATCATTTTTCAAAATTAAAAGAGGAGATACGAAGAAAAAATTGAATTAAAAACCTGGCAAAGATTGTAGGTAAAGCTATCATAATTGTCAATGACAATGATGGGATTGTTGACCCTCTTTTCAGAAGCGGGGGGCTTCGAATATGTTTCAGCGACAGCCATTGAAGCTTTTGCGCCGAACCCATTTCCCAATTTGACACCAAATCTCACTTCTGCACACAAAATGACATCTTTGCGTCAATTTCATATTAGCACAGAGAGAGAGAGAGAGAGAGAGAGAGAGAGAGAGAAAGAGAGAGAGAGTTAGAAAGATACGTGAGATGGTAGTAGAAGGAATAGAAATGAAAGTAGGACGAGGGTTTTGCAGGGTTTTGGAAGAGAGAGTGGGTTTTGGTTGTATGAGGGAGGCCTGAAAGGTCACTGCGGCAGCCATTGCTTGAGAGAGAGAGAGAGAGAGAGAGAGGGACGGAATGGGGTGGTAATTTTACAGTACTATTGTTTGCATGATAACTTTTTATTCTAATAAAAATAAGGGTTGGTAGTCTCATTATTCTTAATAACAAATGATCCTGTAAAGTTGCTTACCATATTTTTTTTCACGCATTGTATAAGAATAATGAGATTTCTTGTTTTATCAGGGATTTAGGGAGAAAAGAGGAAGGATAACGGTATTGCTTTAATTTCTGATTAATTTTCCTCATTTATAACCTTTTTTTTTCTTTTCCAATTTGCTTCTATGTTTTCTTATTTTTCTATGCTATGATTTGATTGGAGGGATTCCAAATCTATAATTTAGTAGACTACTATAATTCATGTTAATGTCAATATTTTATTAATAAGGAAATTATAAAAACAAATGAATTTCAAATGATTCATTGCATATAGTCATTTCAAATCCATTCCAAATGCATTGGATCTTAGTTATTTCAAATACATGTAATATAATATTTTCTAGTTTTTTCTTAACAAATTAGCCTTGTTATAATGCCTCCATTTTTGTTCAAAATAGTGCTTATATATATTTTTTTTTTTATGACAAGCGATAGAATAATATTGATGTGAAAAAGGTAATACAAGAAGTTTGAACTCGTATCAAGGGCAAAGGAAATTCCTTGGTCATAAATTACAATCCTCATATAGTACATTAAAAATAAAATCAGGAGGTTCCTCGAATCAATATAGAGAACCTCCGATATGCAAGGCAAAATGAGCTAAACGATGAGCCACACCATTAGCAGTACGACAAATATGGGTAAAACCTTTTCCAGTGATTTGTGTCAGCAAGCTCTTGGTATAATCCACCACTAGTCCTATGACAGAAATATCTTTGGAGTGACTTCGAAGTGCTGTAACGATCTGGAGCGCATCACTTTCAAAGACAACATTTTGAAAACCCCTTTCCATCGCCAATATTGTACCTGTTCTTGCAGCCAAAGCCTTTACTTGTGGCGCAGAGAAAACATTAGTCAATTTAGTTGCATAACCCGCCACAAATTAAAAAGAAGAAAAATGGTTTACTACAATGTATCTCAAACCAATTTTATCACATAAATTTGGTGAAATTCGGATGCATATAATCAATGGGACTCAGTATTGGACTTACCGATATCAAATTAAAACCATAAATCAAAGAGTAACAAAGTCATTTAGTAATTTGGTTTGTCAATGTTCCTTTTAAAAAAAGTACTCTCTTATGAAAAAAAATCCTAGCCCCCCACACCTTTGAGGGTGGGGAAGGCGATTTATATCCCTCCTCCCCTACCTCATCTTTTTTTTCCCCTCATCTCTTCCTCCTCTCTCTTTTCGCTCAACCCCTCTTTTTTCTCTCTCCCCTCTTCCCTTCCTTTCCCTTCACCATTTCCTCATAACTATAGATTGAAGTTTGGTTTGTGAGGAGGCTTTTTGTTGCCTAGATTCAAGGGGATCTTGGTTTTGTTTTTCTGTTTCTGGTTGCAAGCGACGACGACAACGTCAGTGGAGTAGCAAAGGTTGCTATGCTGGTTTGCAGCTTATGTTAAAGTAGCCACCACAAAACACCATTATTGCCATGATTTAGTTGCGGTTTTTGGCCTACATATACAAGATTTTGACTCCAGTTCAAAATTGAGAATTACAATCATGGAAGTTGCCTGTTTGTATGGGATAGGGTTTAGCTGGTGCGGCACAAATGGTTTAGCAAGTATGGCGTTATAAGTCTATTCAACTGCAGGAGAGGGTGTGTAGAGATAATCCTGTTTCTTTTTTGTTTTTGTTTTATTCTATTACTCTTTAGGAGTTTGTTGTATTTTATTTTAGTTCTTAGGAACTTTTTTAGGAGTTTGTTGTGTTATGTATTTTAATTTTCGACTGTGATACAGATCTGTCGTTGCGTGGGGATTTGTATTGTTAGTATGAGTACATGCGCTTCGGGCTACTGAATCGAGGGTTTGAGTATCTGTTGGTTTAGGCGTAATTCTCTCCAAATCAAATCAACATATTGTTGTGTTTGGTCACTGAAGATATTATACCCATTTCGGCATGTTTGTGGCTTTGTACTTGTTATGTTTCATACCCATTTCGGCATGTTTGTGGCTTTGTACTTGTTATGTTTCATACCCATTTCGGCATGTTTGTGGCTTTGTACTTGTTATGTTTCATACCCATTTCGGCATGTTTGTGGCTTTGTACTTGTTATGTTTCATCAATAAATACTATCGCTTTTTCTATTAAAAAAAATAAAAATTGGTATAGTCAATTTAGCCACCTCTAACATCATGATTGATCTTGCTTTGATGCCATGTTTAGAGAGAACAATAACATCCTTTCATTTATTGATCGAGCATAGCATAGCATGCGCCAGATTTTATCACACAACAAAATATAAAATAAAATATTGGTGCAACCACTCACCCATATATTATACTATATTTTATTAAGTTTTCGATATGTTACTTTACCCCACATGTTGAACCCTCTTCCTTGTGCATAAAAGTCTCAAATCTTGACCATTGTTATTTATAGCACATTGTCTAAGATACACTTAATTTAAGAAAAAAGAAAAAAGAAAGTAGATTTAATGTTAATGACAAATTTAGCTTTTCTTAATATACATATCAAGGAATTTATGGGAATATTATTAATATTAATAATAAAAATAATAATATTATTATTTTAATAAAAATGTAATATAATTTTTTTTAGATCAATAAGAATAAAGAGTACAAAGGACACAAACTGTAAATGGAGCTATCCCAATAACAATATGGTAACCATGGGTAAAACTTCCCTATTGACCCCTAAGCTAGCTGAAAAGTTGTAACGATCCGCAGAGAATCACACTCAAAAATAACTTTTCTAAAACCCATTTTAACCACCATAATTTCCCCGAATCTAGTCAAAGGAAATCAAAGACAAAAACTAGTAGCTAATTGGCATGACTCTCACTAAGAACACCCAACAAACTCAACTAAGTTTATGAATTTATGAGGTAAAAAAAAAATACAGCAAACTCATGGAGTTTCTAGACTTTATTGAATAAACTAAACCAAAATTAAAAAATAAAACAATGTCGGGCAAAGGAAAATCAATCGCTGCTAATCTTCCTTCATGGTGTTACATAAAGAATGCCACTTAGTTACTCCAGGGCCTCAACGCACCAATGACAGTGGATTTACTATGACCAAGTCGCAACACCTCAAAGAGTAGCCTTACAAGATGAGGCACGACCAAAGCCAACCCATATATGAGACAATAGACATGCCAAAAGAAAAGTTGATCAACATAGGTCTACCAAAAGCCCAAAAACATCGAAGATTCGACTAAAAAAACTCCCTGAAACGTTCTCTCCCTTTTTCCATCTATCTCTTAGAGCATCTACAATTATGCTCCCTATTTTTAAGTTAAAACTTAGCTAAAAACACACAAAAATTATTATAGGAGCTCTCTATAAAATTTGAACTCCAATCATACTCCATAGTTTATTGAATCATACATACTATAGTTATTTTTTAATTCAATTTGATTGGTTCATCTCTATATAAAAAATAGTTAGAATTAATTAAAAGTTTAAACTACGCATAAAACAAAGCAACATTAAATTATAGGGAGCCACTAGGAGTCTTTTTTCTCTCCTCAAATTTAGGAGGTCCTAAATATCTCCATATGTTAGGAGGTGGATAGAAAACATAGTTGAAGTTGTATTTTTTCAATTCTTTCCTAAAATTTGTCTAGTGAGGTGGTTTAAGAAGTCCATTGTGGATGCTCTTAGTAGCTAGATTTAAGGGATAATTTTGGTGAGAGTAAGGGCCCGTTCGGTAATGTTTTTAGAGCCCTATTTTCACGCAAGAATGAAAAACAACGGATTTGTCTTTTGGAAATGAATTCAGTAACCATGAACAAATATTGAAAACGAAAAATTATTGTTTTCTCATAAAATGAAAACGCAGCCTTCTTTCTTTCTCTGTTTCACTTTTCTCTCTCTCTCTCTCTCTCTCAACCCAGATCCAAAAATTGAACACCTCACTGTCTCTTAATTTCTCTCTTTGCCTGTTCATTTCTCTCTTTGCCTCATCCTTTCACCCCCCTTCCCCTCAAAACCCTTAATATCTCCACACGGTATCCCTCTCAACCCCAGTATGAGACCCACTATTCAAAATCACCATATGGGTTGTTGAATTCTTGTTCTCAATCGGTTACAAGGATGTTGATTTAAATTTCAATCTGCAACCAAACAAACCCAAATCGCTAGCTTGCCAAAATCGGAGGACGTGCATATAGGGGGAATGCTATCAACCTTCTCTCTAACATTCTCTTTTGGACCTTTTTCCTTCTTCTCATGACAAGTGTCACTTTCCTTACACTTAAAAACAAGAATAATGCTACTCTTACCACATTTGTATACCACATTCTCATACCACCTTATGTGGCAGATGAGGTGGACAACACATCAATTAAAATTAATTTAAAGTTTTCTTAACTTTCATGATTTATTGACACTTTTTAATTGATGTGATTGTCCACTTCATCTGCCACATAAGGTGGTATGAAAATATGGGATATAAATGTGGTAAGTGTAGCATTACTCTAAAAACAATGTCATTAATGTATCACACATATTAATTTTTGTTTTCCAAGTTTACCCTTATTGAATATATTACCTCTTTTTAATAACAAGCTTTTTTCTTACAACTTTCTCATTACCTTGTTAAAAAATTAAATAAGAAAATAAAATTGAAGTTTATTTATTTATTTTTCCAAGGATAACGTATGTTTTGTTAAACACAAAATAATGATGATATCACTTTCATGATAACAATGTCATGAAACAAACATCATTTTTTTTCAACAAAAAAAAAGAAGACATTTTTTCTTATTTAATTTTTAACTGCTAAGGAAGTTGTAACAAAATTTGAAGAAATTGAAGGAAATATAAAAGCTAATACATTTAATAAGGGGTAAAAACTAACTTGTGTGATGCATTAATGATATTGTTTTAAGTGTAAGGAAAATAGAACTTGTCATGAAAAGAAGGAAGAAGGTCCAAAAGAAAAAGTAAAGGAAAAAGGTCCAAAAGAAAAAGTTGGAGAGAGAGAGAGAGAGAGAGAGAGAGAGAGAGAGAAAGAGAATGGGGATGTGGGGGGTTGGGCTTGGTCGGATGGGTTTTTTGTTTAAAGATAATTTTAGGTTTTTTTTAATAGATTTAAAATATTATTATTATTAATTTTTTTAAACTACGAGACATATTTTCATTGTTTTTGTTTTTAAAATTTGTTTTTCAATTAATCTACCAGACGCATTCTTGAATCCTGAAAATATAAATTTATTTTATCGTTTTCATTCTTTGAAAATATTATCAAAAAACGTTAGCAAACGGGTCATAACTATATTATTCATTTTTCAGAGCACGATTTACATAATATAGATCTTTTTCACGTGTCCAATGTCCTTCTGGATGCCATGTGTGTTGCTGCATACATCATAAATACATGTAGACACCCAAATGAAAATGACATCGCTGATGTTGCAATGCAAGGACGCTTTTAGTCAAGCATTACATATTTACTATTTGAATCGAACCAAACTATTATTGTTAGAAGATGATGACAAATTGACAACCATTAATGTCATGTATTTTCTTCTGTGTTGACATTTTACTGGTTTTTTTTTCTTTGGTAAAGCATTTTACTGCAACTTTGAAATAAGCATTCTAAAAGTAACAAAAGTAAATAAAAAGTAATAATGTTTTGTATGAAAAAAAACACAGCTGGGCTGGGTCAAAAGAAAGAGTAGGGCTGCTTTTACTAGGCCAATTTAGCCAGCCGCCCAAGGGAATCGGGTAAATTTGGTGAAGATCCAAACAAATCTATCTAGTGTTATTTTGTTAGTTTGATCAAGTTTGATCCAACGGTTAAGAGATAAGATCTCACCTAAAGGCCATATATAAAGCTCTCACTATAGAATTCTTGATCATTTTGGTACGCCACTCAAGCAAAGAAAGCTTTAATTTGTGGTATATCTTGAAGTCCAATTAACTTACAGCGGTCTTTTTTTTTATTTTTGTTATTATTATTTTTTGGCTAAGAAGGCTTTAATTTAATTTTTGATACTTACATTTCATATAGGTTTGTGAAAAACATAAGAAATGATTTGGTGATGATGATTCAAAATTTGAGATTGTTAGATTTGTAGTAAGCAGAGTGCAAAAACAGAGTTGAGAATAACAAGATAAGGTGTATATTTACTAGACTAGAATGTTCAGTTGGGGTACCTAAAATAGGAAATGCCAAAATTAGTTTAGGAAGAAATAGTTGTTAACTTGTTGCAAAAGTGACGAAACAGAAAATAGACCAAGTGGATTGTGGATTGTGGATTGTTGTGGATTGTGGAGTGTGGTTTAGGTAGCTGTATACAAAGCAGGAAAAACCGGCTAATTATAAACTCAATCTCAATCCCAGAGGGAGGAGAAGACTCCTGAAAAATTAAATTAAAACTAGTTTCGAAAAACCCTAACACAATGACTCAAATACCCCTACATTCAAGAATATGCTCTCTTGGTCCCTTCCACACTCAGCTCCTTCCCTCAAGTTTAGAGAGATAGAGAGAGAGAGAGAGACAGGGTTTCACAGCCACCATTTAAGACCAAATGCGTGCTCAATAAGCCATTCTTCATCTTAGCTCTCACTTCACACGCGCACAATCTACATTTTGCCGAACCCTAGATCTTACTCTTTGAAACCCCACCCCAATCTCTACGGCACTGACTGAGACTCACTCAGCCCCCCCAAGTCTCTTACACGAATGAATACACACGCTGATACACCCTTTTGATCTTACTTTCTGTTCCCACAAACCCCATGTCTAGATCTGACTAATTCATCCCTGCAGTTCTTACTGACCCAGCTCGGTTTTTCACCTCTCAGCTAACACAATTCGCCTAAATTCAGTAATTTTGTGGGATCGGTGCGAAGTTTGAACAAAATAAGGGAAACCCATTTCAGGTTTTGCATTGTTCTTCAGAAATTTGCTAACTTTATTATCGTAAATGTGGAAAAATTGAAGAAATTTGTGGTATTTAAACTGATTCCTGCTAGATTAGGGCATTGATTTCGTGGGATCTGCTTGAATTGTGCGGGATTTAGAATATAGACGTTCCTTGATTTATTGGATCTGAGAGTACTGAGGCATGCTTTATATGTGGTAGTGGTGAATTTGGTATAGTGGGTTCTCATGACAATGCCATCGGGAAATGTGGTTTTATCGGACAAAATGCAGTTCCCTAGTGGTGGTGGCGGTGGGGCCGTTGGAGGCGGCGAGATCCCCCAGCACCACCGTCAGTGGTTCCCAGACGAGCGTGATGGATTCATCTCGTGGCTGCGCGGAGAATTCGCAGCTGCAAATGCCATTATAGACTCCCTTTGCCACCATTTGCGTGCAGTTGGGGAGCCAGGCGAGTACGACGTGGTTATCGGGTGTATCCAGCAGAGGAGGTGCAATTGGAACCCCGTGCTTCATATGCAGCAGTACTTCTCGGTTGCCGAGGTGATTTATGCACTGCAACACGTTGCCTGGAGGAGGCAGCAGAGGTACTATGATCCTGTAAAAGCGGGGGCCAAGGAATTCAAGAGATCTGGTGTGGGGTTTAACAAGGGCCAACAGAGGGCTGAAGCTTTCAAGGAGGGACATAATTCTACCCTAGAGTCTCATAGCAATGATGGGAATTCCTCGGGGGTTGTGGCTCCAGAGAAATTTGAGCGGGGGAGCGAAGTAGGTGAGGAAGTTGAGCCTGGTGGGGAGGTTGGGAAGTTAAATGATAAGGGTTTAGCGCCCGCTGGAGAGAAAAAAGGTAACTTTTGGGTTTAGGATTGATAATTTGGTGCCCATATAATTGCGTAGTAAATGCTGGTTTTATTGTAATGCAATCAGAAAACCTTAGAGCTGAACCAAAAGACCTAATGTTTTAAAGAAGCATATGTCATGCTAGGAATTTTCTTGAGTTGTTATTGGCAAAAGGTTAAGAATCTATATTTTAGTAGTTCATAGATTCATAACTTGTGACCTGATAAGGAAAGTGTGGTGAAAATGTTATGTAAAGACTAAATAAGCCATAAACCATCTCATGAAGTCCGCCTTCACCCAGGGCAAATGTGCCGTCCTAAAAGTTGTAAATAGTAGTAGTCTGTCTCGTGGTCATGTAATTTTCTGCTTCATTAGCGGACCTACACTCCACCAGTTGTGATTTCACCCTAGAGTTAGCTTTCTTTACTGGGAAGTGAGATTATGCTTGCTACATATTCCATTATTCAAAAGTGAAGTGTATTGTTCAAATTGCATGTGAATTTATTTCTCCTTTCGTACACAATGATAAAGTAGTAAGACTCCTTTTCCATTCTCTGATATAAACTCCAAAACTGAGTATAATGACCTCCAATTAACATCAGTACTTCTTACTCCCCTGTTAAGCTCATATATGCATACACATGCAAACTTGTATTATCTGCGTTGTATAAATTTAAACAATTCTCAATTGTAGAAATGAAGAAGGATGCTTTGAAGTAATGCCTTGTTGTTACTTATTTATGATTGCTGTGACAGATGCTCTTACGAAACCTCAAGAAGATAGCAACTTGAGGAGTTTCGGGAATTCCCAGGGTACCATATCTGAAAATTCAGAACCGGAAGTTGTAGAAGTAGATGGTTGCACCCCAAGCTCTAAAGGTTATACACTTTGTCCGTTCCAATTCCAATTCATGGGTTGCCATAATATGGGATGCATTGTTTCTAGTAGGGGACTTGACCGTTCCAATTCATGGGTTGCCATAATATCTCTCTCCCCCTCTCTCTCTTGCTGGCTACTATACACCACCTATCATGACATGACAGTTTTGTTTTGTTCTATTCCTGTTACTATTGTATTTAAACTTGGGATTCTGTGATCTTTTTCCAGTGAATGAATCACATTCCATCCAAATTCAGAATCAGAAGCAGAACCTTTCCATTGTTCCAAAGACTTTTATTGGCAACGAGACATCTGATGGAAAGACGGTAGTTACTCCATTTGATACTATCTTTTTTACTTCTAGTTTGTTCAGAATCAGTAGATTTTGACGTGGAAAATTTTAACTTTTTTTTTTTTAAGGTTAATGCGGTTGATGGACTGAAATTGTATGAAGATTTTCTTGGCGACACAGAAGTCTCGAAACTTCTTTCTTTGGTAAATGATTTGAGGGCTGCTGGAAAAAGAAGACAATTGCAAGGCAAGTCTACAAATCCATGATGGCATGGTTTTGAAACAAACAAAAGATACAATTGTGTCAATTTCATTCTTACAAATCCATGATGGCACGGTTTAGAAATAATTTGTATTTCATTCTTAGAAGAGTATTATTTTAACTTCTTTGGAAGCCTTCAAGTTGTCAATACTTGTGATCCGAGAAAGGGTTTTTCCTCTTAAAATTAATAGTTGCCAATAATATCTTTATCTCTTTGTGATGAGAAACAGGTCAGACATATGTGGTCTCAAAGAGGCCCATGAAGGGACATGGAAGAGAAATGATTCAGTTGGGCATCCCTATTGCAGATGCTCCACCTGAAGATGAAATTTCTGCAGGGACCTCCAAAGGCATGTTGCAATTTACTATGATCATTTGATAAAAGATTTGGAATTTTGTTTTATCTTTTGTCAATGTAGGGAATGGCTACTCTCATTTTACTTAAACTCCATCTGTTGAATTTTCTTTTTAATGAAATATGTA